>JARFJA010000056.1:3600000-4272500 GCA_036326145.1 Rhagophthalmus giganteus | reverse complement strand
TTTATTCAAGACAACCTCGAAAATAATGGAAAATAACGATTTTTCATACAGTTCAATCTCGGACAAGCCCATTCTGAATACAATACCTAATGATTTTCCCACTGAATTTTCACAGGTAGTAGATATAATTAAATCACCAATATTAAAGTTTAGGAAACTTTAGATAATTTTATCGAAGTGGAACAAGTACATGAAAGTTTTAAGGATTATGTAAAGTCGATGAAGCAAATAAAATATCTGTTGGGAATTATGGCAAAATTTAATTAAAACATTATTAATACCTACTCTCGAAAATGTTAATCGCATCCTATTTTAAAATAAGATAGGTAAGTAATTGGTTTACAATAAAAAGAATGATTAAAATTAAATAAGTAACGTCAGTTTATGATGGTAAGTTCATTTGCAAGAAAAAACAATTCAGAAACAAATTAGTAAGTGTACTACTACTCTATAGTTATTCAACTAAAAAAAAATATATAATAGTCGGACGTATAAGATGGAACCTTACATTATGCGGTATGTTTAAACTTTTTATACATATGATTGGTTATTAGGGTGCACTATTTCCAATTTTGATGGGTATCACTTTGACACCTTCGGACAAATTGTTTTACTCGCATATACTCGTAGATACCTACGTACACAGTCAGTCATTTCGAATCGCCCTATAACCCTATGCAACAAACTAACATCAAATTTGATAATGTGCCTAGTGAAAAGGCAACGAATACAAATACAATACAATACAACGAATACAACGTAACCACTTTTCTCATGGTATGTATTAATAGTCACAATGAATATGCATGTATTTGTAACATATTTATATAATGTTCGATTCGTAAAACAGATCTAAATATTTCAGGTAGCTATTTCTAAAAATTTAATAACATAGGTATGCGAATATATCAAAAACCTATAAATATTTAAAAGATGTTACACATCACAAAAATTCACAGTTTATAATGTGGAATTTATAACAGAACAGCCTTTGAACGTTAATAAACTTATAAAAAGGGCATGCCATAACATATATGGATGACATTTAAAAAAAAAATACGTAACTGCGTTACGACCATTCTAAAAATAAGTATGTGGTATAGAAAATTATCCTGCTCATAAACACTAGCACCATTTCCTAAAAATTATAAACTCCCTCTAAGTTAAACTGCAAATTTGCATATTTACGCGGTAATTACCTACTATCTATGTATGTGAAACAATAAAAAATAATAATGAAATCAACCACTACGTAGGTACCTAACTGTCATTTAGCTTAAAAACGGTAAGTGTAGCGCCGTACCTAACATTAATTTTCATAAAATAATGAAAAACCGTACAGATTATCATGCTTTTCATGTATTATTTCCATAATTCAACTACGCTACGAAAAGCTTGTTAGATCTAAAAATTACATTACTTACCATCAACGTCCGACAACGTCGAATCCCCGCTGTCCGTTGGCTCCGGATCTCGCCGGGAATTCCGACGATGGGACAACCTGGAGTCGGACCCGGAGCGGCAATGCATGTAACCACTACTGGGATAATAATGCATTTTTCGCTATTGTTCAAAGTAACACACGATAAACACGACACTCGTTTTACTCTTACAATTAGTCATCCCGAGCATTTTATTTAATATATTAGGTATGGATAAGGATAATTATGGAATATTATCTGCCTCGTTTTTATTCAATGACAACTGCATGGAAGTTATTTAATTCGTTCGTTTTTTTCGGAAAATTTTTGTTCAACTTCGAATTCGATTTATATTGTATTTTTAGGGAGTACTTAAAGACTTTATAGAATTTATTTTTAATGCTACCTCCATTCTGTTTATGTTGTATATTCAAAATTCGTATTGTTTAGAAATATTTATAACAGAATCATTTTTTAAATTATTCTAAATTTATATCTAAATCCATTTTAATGTACCCTAAGGTTTTTATATTTACCTTACGATCATATATATACCTATACTTAGAACTATCTAGTATTTTATCAATTTATTATTTATATTCAATTCTTTAATGCAAGCACTAGTTAAAATTTACTTCAAGTCGTTTAAACGTTTTGATATCACTTACTAAAATTTTTACAGTAGTTTTCTATAAGAACTAATTTTCCTATTAATTCTAAATTTAGAATTTATTCAAAACTAATTTAATTACGGAAGAAATGTACCCACCGATCACAGAACTCTGAACAAATTTTATATTTAACAAAAAAACATAAATAAGTTTAACATATAACCGGTAAATATTGTTTTATCGGTGAAACGAAAATTTTTGAATCGCGTTTCGGCGATGTTTTAAGCTACCGACGCGCCGCGACGCAGGTTTACTGGACGCTAACTGGAGATGCAACAGCGTCCCGGCGTGATCCAGCCGTGGCGCAAGCGTCGACGTCCCGAAGAACCTCACCAACGGTTACGAACGCCACGGCACCTGGATTCGACCACTCCACAAATCAATCAAGTGTTAACCTAGTCTGTGGTTTTTGAAACTTCACCAAACCGACGCCGAGGGGCGACGTTTAATAACTACCATTTTACAAAATCGAATATTAAACTATTTTGTTTAAAAAAACCTTCAAAAATTATTTTTGGAATGTTAAAGGGGACACTAAATGGAAATTTAAACGTTAATAAAAATTTAAATAAAACGACAACGAGGTCATACCTACAAGATAAAAATATTTGAGAATTGAAAAATATCGCACGATATCGAAACACTCGCTTACATTAATTTGATAAATAAATCTATGAATGCATTACTTGAACACTTTTTTACGACCAAAACAAAGAACATGATCGGCGTGCCAAAATCACGTTAATATTTTCATCTATTCACTGGCGCCATAATTCGTTTTTCACGACGTCCCCGATAAAAAGAAAACGCAATACTTTAAATATAAGGATTTAGAGAAAAAAGGCAATTTTAAACGATAGTATTGTTCTCGCGTACTTGTATTGTATTTGGGATAAGATATAAATAATTTTGCAAGACCAATATTTATTTAACTTTCAACGATAACCATTATACAATATACACATTTAATAATAAACACCATTAACTATATTATTATGAAGCTTTTTAAATTGCTCTTACAATGAAACCAACTGTGACGTACGTATGTGAATAATGACATACAAACAAAACTACAGATTTGAAAGAAGAAAATACTGCGAAAAGTGTGTCGAGGAAAAAAGATGGAAGGCACTTGGTTAAGTTAAGACGAACAAACGAGGATAACACGAGGCTATATGGAAAACCTATGTATAACATCATGAACGTGGCGAAAGCGTAAAGAATAAGATGACTAGGACATGTGAAAAGGTTACCGAACTTTAGAACAACGAAAAATGGAATTTTTCTAATTGGAACTCGGAGAATCGGTCGACCTAGGAAGAAATGATTAGACATGTGGAAAAAGATCTGAAGAAACTAAAAATAAAAAAACTGGTGAAATAAAACAAAAGACACAAGAGAATGGAAGAGGATATTATATGTACAATATACACATTTAACAATAACACTCTTAACTACGTACTTAATACGCCTATATTATTATAAAGCTTTTTAAATTGCACTCTCTAACATAAAAAAGACAATATTCCTGACTACTTAAGCTATACCTAGATGAAAGTACATATTAGAACTCACTGTAATATCACAAAAACGGTCCCTGCTGTTTCTCGACTGCATATTTAATTTCGCTCTCGAAATAATTTTAATTATTCGGTTAGCAGATATACGTTAAAAAATAGTAAATTAGATTTCCCTACGATTACCTATGATTTTAGTTAAACCGCTAAAAACCGAGCAACCGAAAAAATATAATTCACTCCGTTCTAAGTCGACGGAAGTCTATTCGTCCACGAACAATTTTCTTTCCGCATGAATAATTATTGTTTAGTTTGTCTAATTTTTAAATAAATTTATTTAATTCGTAAATTTGTTGTTATTAAATATGCGTGTGGTACGCGGTCGGAAATACCTATATGAGACAAAAGCTTGCGACCCTTACTTTCGTAATTCAATAAAAATTATAAACCAAACATATAAAACCAATGGTAATGCGTTAAAAATATGTACGGTATGCTATTTAAAAAAATTACTTGGAAAATATTTTAAATGTTTCGGTTAAAAATGAGTCGAGAGACTTTATTTAAAAAATGATTAGGTACAAAAGTATTTTTGTTAAACACGGCAACCTTTTGCAACGTCCGTCATAGACGTAATTTGTAAGTGAAATTTGTATTTATGGTGAAATTGTTTCGTTCACGCTTAAATAATCAGTATTAAACAAGCTCGTTGATGTACATATGAAACTGTTATAATTATTTATATAGATCACTGTTAAATTACACGCGATTTTTACAAATTTCACACTAAATAAATCATAAGCGTGATTGTCTACAGATATCATTGACGCCGACTAATAGACTGAAGAAAATTATTTTGCGAGTTAACTTTTAAAAAATATATCCCTCGACAATACCTACGCGATTTTCGATAAAACTTAATTAACCTTGCAAAAACTGAATTCTCTTAAAATTTACAAATTGCTTATAAATTAGAGCCAACGTAAAGAAGTGAAATTGACAACGAAGTTACGAACGAGAAAAAATAAAAATTTAAAAATTCTAATCTCAAAATCCATTTTATTCTATTGGACTACAACCTTAACCGATTACACTTTAGGCAACGGTGGAGTACAATGGGGGCACCACGATGTCGGCTCTTATAAATGAGAGCCGTTTCTATTTTCTGCTTTCTTTAATAAATATTAAGGCAATAAATTTCTGTAGATGAAAAACATCAAAACACAATTTGACGAGCAAGAAGTATAACGATATTGAAAGATGAACTGGTAAAGTCAGTTAGAAATGCCCCTAAAAATCTAAATAGATCGGAATATATGGCGTTCGATTGGCGAAGATTTATACTATAAAATAATTTGAATCATTTATTTTTTATTACCTACTGAAAAAATCGACTCACTGTCAATAGATAACAAACATAGAGGAAAAAACAAAACAAAATGAAGAATAAAACTACTTTTGTCAAAATTGCAAACACGTAATTTGTGAAGAACAACAAGCAGATTTTTGTTTAATGATATGTTCGCAAAGACCGCAAAATAAATTTTTACTAAAAATTAAAGCAGCTTTAAATCGATTCATTATGAAGTCACTGCGCTGTTTATAAATATAGGTGCATGTAACTGATCAAATAAAATAAGATAATTCGGTGAAACTTACGGAAATCGAAACTTAATTAATATTCGTAAAAAATAATCGTGACTTAATTAATAATTAAAGTTTAATTAGCGGCTTTATGCCATTAATTCGTCATCTTTGTTTAACAAATCCGTTGTTTTTTCTTTGGAACGCGTAAATTTAAGAAACGTCCAAACTTTTTATTACGCCCGACAGAAAAAAATTGATCAAAATTTCTAATCCACTTATTTTAATAACTCTACTACCTGCTAATAAAATTACCGCACATAAGCGTATAATACGCTTCAATTATACGCTTCCACTTATCGATTACACTCAAAAAACCTAATTAATATAAGTACGCTCTCCGTTCAGGATAATGAATAGCGAAACACTTAATAAAATTAGCCCAATTTAATAAAATTTGAAAGAAAAATATACGACGAAAAATATTTAGTTAAAATTCAAAAATGATCACAACTCTTCGTACATGGAAGATAATAAATTCACGCTTTAAGTTTAAAATTTACTCGAGGAGATAAAGATGAGAAAATAAAGCGTCGCGTCGTTTCGTGTCTGAATAAAATTCCAAAAATAATCGCGTGCCGTGTTGCTTTTTATGAACTGAAGTATAAGCAACGTTATCCTATAAAAATCCAATATGATCACTGATGGAAGTGGATCCCATTTAACCTCATAAAAAGTTTTAGAATTCTATCTCACGATACAATAAATTATATTATTCGCTATTTAGGTATTACGTAACCTTTTAAAACGAACATGGCACGTATTCCTAAACCACCTATAAAAAATAGGTGTCTCCCTATTTTCGGTATATTTTGATTCAAGTATTGTTATTAGGTCTACGAGACGCGACTACAAATTTGTATATCGACCGAACTCGGAAAGTCACAAAGACACGCCATTTATTTTATGATGATAAGTAACATTTTTTCGTCTACATATTTTGTTAACGTTTTTATAACAAATCGCATTCATTTATCTCTCTATAAACAGGGTGTCAATTATTTTAAATTATTAAATTCTCCGAGTTTTCCATGTTTTCCGGTAATATTGAATAGAAATTCTAAATCACTTATATTCAAATTGGAATAAAGAATACGACAAAATACAAATCATTACAATTATAATTAAAGAAAAAAAAATGACAAAAGCAGTGTAGCTAGCAGTGGCAAAAATCCATAAAGATAGATAACGAAATTTTATAGAAATTATCCGAAGTTGGATGTGAAAAATATTATAATCTTGAAAAACAGATTATAAAAATAAAACGAATTATAGCAAAAATATCAGAGAACGAAAAAGGCCAACAAAAAAAATTTTAATCCACAAACAGTTTGTATTCGTAAAAATCTGTGGAAAACCTTGATGAAAAGAATACTTTTCATTTTTCTATGTAATAGATTAAATTATTTTATGAAATTATATCATTTTTCTGCCAAAAAATCGTACATATTACGTCCAACATTTAATATTCCTCATCTGTCGTCTATGTGTTACTAACGTAGTTATCTACATTCTTATGGAATTTTGAAAGCATACCGTACGTACTGCAATTTCTATGTGAAAGATAAGATTCATGGATTTATCCCAAATATCTATCATAATATGTATATATATAATACAGTGAATAATACCCAAAACAATAACAATCACACGTCAAATTTATCGAAAAGTCGATAACCCCAAATATATATATATATATATATATATATATATGATATATATATATATATAGATATATATATATATATATATAGATATATATATATATATATATATAGATATATATAATATATATATATATATATATATATATATATATATATATATATATATATATATATAGGTGTACAACTTTGCTTCCGCCGTTTTGCAATAAATGGCTGTAGCGGTAAGTGGTAGTCGAAATAAATAGATCGTAGCTGTCATACAATAAGATTAGGTATTTGTAAATATAACGCCATCGAAATATTAGTCGATTTGTGTCTGCATCATAAAGTTATTCTCGATTAAATATGTCAGCTTACGAGCCAAATTCTCGTCATTTGCGGGAGGTTTTAATTTTCTGTTTTAATATGAAGAAATCTGCGGCTGAGGCTCATCGAATGCTCTCAAATACCTACGGTGAGGCCGCTATTAGTGAAAGAACGTGCCGAGAGTGGTTTCAACGCTTCAAGAACGGTGATTTTGACGTCGAAGACCGGCATGGCGGTGGAAGAGAGAAGGTTTTCGAAGATGCAGAATTGGAGGCATTACTTAAGCAAGACTCAATACAACGAGAGTATAAAAGTATAAGTAATCTTACAGCATGACAATGCTCGACCCCATGTTGCGAAAGTGGTCAAGACATACTTGGAAACGTTGAAATGGGAAGTCCTACCCCACCCGCCGTATTCTCCAGACGTTGCTCCCTCGGACTATCACTTGTTTCGATCAATGGCACACGGCCCGGATGACCAGCACTTCCGGTCTTATGAAGAAGTAAAAAATTGGATCGATTCGTGGATCGCTTCAAAAGATGACCAGTTTTTTCAACGCGGGATTCGTACGCTGCCCGAAAGATGGGAGAAAGTAGTGGCCAGCGATGGACAATACTTTGAGTCATAAATGTATAACCAGTTTATTACAATAAAGCCTCTACTTTCGGAAAAAAACGGCGGAAGCAAAGTTGTACACCTAATATATATATTTTAAATAACAACGGATGCAGTAATAACTTTACGGAACAACTTAAATATTTATTCACAACACGCCTCAACATCTATCTGAACTAGCTCTCTACTAAACAGCAATTTTTAAATTGCCCTCTACATCATATAGATTTATATCACAAACTTTCGCTTTCGATATGGTTTTCGATTCTGTTATTTATCTACCCCCCGCAATCAGAACCGACACATACCTCATGCGCATCACAAAAAGGTCCGTTCGTACGTATTTTTATAGACGAAACTCGATCTAAATTTGGTTACTGCCAATCCGGTATTATTAAACAACCTACGTGCGTTTGAATAAACTAAAACTACACTAAATGAGGTTCCCCGAAGTTCAAAAACTTAACTATTAGTTTCCCTTTAATTAATACGTTCTTAAATATTATCAATAAAGACGAAATTCTGCCAACAGACGGATACGCAAATGGTATTCGCGTGTTATTATTATCGAACGCCTATAATGAATTGCTACCCTATATTAATTAATTAATGGTTGCATTTTGCATAATAAACCACTAGGTCGCCTTAAACCTTTTGACTGGATTATAAATGAACGCGTGCTGTTTATATTGCCTGTTAGTATATGGTAAAAAATACACATCACATTCAAGAGCTACAAATAGCGACGTTATTTTTAGTCGTGAACTTAAAACGATAAATACTAATTGCGAAAAGCGAAATTGACCAACAATACACTAACAAATGAGTGTTACCCTTTCGCATCTGTTTTTATTGTGAAATATACTTAGAATTAAAACCAGATCGTTTCATAAATATCCTACCGTTTTTAACCTAACGGTCCGTATCCTACTTGCACATCCTGCATAGAATAAAGTCACAATCACAAACCTCCAAAACTCCTGAAATCTCTCGTTTCTACGGCTGACTCTGACCGGCGACCATCTTTTCCCGATGTTTCAATTCCTCGTCCAAACAGGTCGCCAACTCTGTCGGTTCGGTGACCGGAAGGGAACACGCAAAATTTCTACAAACGTACGCGGCCGATTTGCCTTGAACCGGATGCAACCGTGCCAAAGATTCGTGCCTTCTGTACAGAAGACCGGCCCTTCCGCTTGGGCCATCGGTGACGGCCAAAAGACGACCCGGCAACAACTTGGTACGAACTACATCGAGAAGAGCCTGAGTATTATTATCTTCCGGCTCGCCCGCTATGAAGACCTGAACACAAATTATCCAAATGCCACTCGCCTTCGATTGATAATAATAATTGCTAGAACTTACCTGTGTCGGCGAGTCGTGATAGAACAAAAGGGCCGACGTCATTTCGGGCAATGCAATCGGAAGGTTGGTCAACTTTTCCGAAAACGCGGTAAGTATTTTGCCGGCCTTATCGCGAAGATCGTGACGATCTAAGTAAGCGGCTAGACGTATCAGATTGTGGACCGACACGGAATTTCCACAGGGCTCGGCACCGTCTTGATCTAAAAAGAAACATTGGACAAAATTTAGTTTTTGTTTGTTTCATTCGTTGATGAAATGATTGGCCGACTTGTAAGTTGTATTTTGAGTATTGTTCCAATAATTTGTAATTTAAGGTACCTACCTACAATTATTAGGTGTACAAAAAAGTTCTGAGCTTTAGATTTCATACAACCGAAACCACAATTTAAATTTCATGAAGTTTCCCGCCCTTTTGCGGGTTTACAACGTTGACATTTGGTCTTTGAAAATACCATGCGGTTTGACGTTTGATGCACATAATCTAAAAAATCAGTAGTGTTTACGATGGCAATAACCAAAGAGCATATTCGATTTTCCATCCACTTCGCGTTTCATCTCAAGAAAAATGCTGCTGAAGCCACTGAAATGATTTGTGCCGCATATGGAGAGAACGCTGTAAGTCACGCTACGTGTAAAAGGTGGTATACAAAATTTCGCCAAGGAAATTTCAGTCTTGAAGATGAACCGTTACAGCCGGGTGAAACAATTACGGCAGACCGCTATCAGCAACAATTGACTAATTTGAGCGATGCAGTAGAAGAAAAGAGGCCATTTACTGGCAAAGGACGTGGTAAAGTGATACTGCTTCATGACAATGCCCGACCACATGTTGCAAAAGCGACCTGGGATCATATCTTTGCGTTAGGCTGGGAACTTCTCCCGCATGCGGCGTATAGTCCAGACATGGCACCGTCTGATTACTACCTATTCCGGTCGCTGCAGCATCACTTGGCTGATACACACTTCGTGGCACTTGAAGACCTACGCAAATGCATTGATGACTTTATCGCCTCGAAGCCAGGGAGCTTCTATCATCAGGGAATTCGCAAGCTGCCCGAAACATGGCAAAAGGTTATCGATGCAAACGGGGACTATTTCGTTGATTAATATCTTTTTGTTTGTTTTTAAATAAATATTGAATTTTACAAAAAAAAGCTCAGAACTTTTTTGTACACCTAATATATACATATATATTTTTTATAGTTTGAAGTAGAATAAAATGATTCAAGAGAAAATTAAAAAAATATCGAAGCATGTCGTTTGTTATATACATATAACCGATTATTGGTAACAAACATGATAATATTCATTATTAAACTCTTTTTTTTAATTGGGCAATTTTACATTAAAATTAATTTCTGATCTTTAATCTTAACTTATTGTATAACCTAATGATGACTGAATCTCGTCAATACTCTTTCATCATAAGAGTAGGGCAGTTTATTGCCTCTCCTGATAAATCAAGCAAATGGGATATTGCCGGCTTTGATTTTAGACTCGTCAATTCTATCACCAATTGAACAAATGTCAATTGTACCACTTATTCTCTAAACCCCTAAATACTCAAACCGTGTACCTACTTACGATTAATAATATTTTACTAAAATTAGACCATTTTACGTTTAAAAATATCACACCGAGATTAGAATGAATACAAAAATAACGACTATCTTTGCCCCACGTAAATCGACCGTGAATACATTAATGCGTTATTGTAATCTATAGAGGTTAATGTAAACAGATTTTGCACACGGTTTTTGAATTTGATGTAGAGATCTATTTCAGGAATACCACATTTCCCATTGAGGTTTTCGATTCCGAAATAGGTATTTGCTTCAGTGCATTCATTACGGAATTGGAAACTTAACATGACCACCTATTAACAATCATATTTCATCGCGATACCAAAAAAAAAAGAAAACTGAACATATTTTTAAAATTAATATCAACTTTTGTAGGTACTTATATTTTACATTATGAAGAATTTTAATTGAGTTATAAAGACGCCGTTGGAACCAAAATCTCCCACAACTTCTGCTTCAACTGCTTAATAGAGTGTCTCAATTCATTACCGCTGTCGTATTAAAGCTTTAGAGAATTTAAATTTTAATAGAGTCAAACCAGAAGGTATGCTAAAATAACTTGACTTAGGAACAAGAGTCAACTTTGCGTAATTATTAAGCGGCTTGTGTTCGATACAATTTATTTAAATATATTATGTAACAAACCGAAATATCTCCCAAGATTGTATTAAGATATAACCGAATTATCCTTAAGAAATGTTTCGAAATCAATTTCGAACCTGTTACATATCGTGTAAGAAAACTGCCGAACACGTCATTTTATGAAATATTCATATGTATCAGTTAAGCGCTTTGGCGTTTTTACGGGGCGGAATATAAACTTCCCACCTGCAAGTTTTATTTATGTGTATCAGAAATAATTAAAGCCCAATATTTAAAATCGTTCTGCAACGATATAATTTAAATGTAATTTAAACCTACACGATTTAAAAAAAAATCAAATCTTACAAGTAACTACCTATTAGCGAAGAAATTAAGAGGTTGTACTTCGTAAAAATAAAATAATTTGGTAATCAGAAGGTGTGCAGCTCCTCTAATTTTAATCCGTTTATTGAAACGAACATTTCAATACGAGTTCACAGGGTCCCTAATTCAACCACTTATTAATATCAAAACATTTACAGCACAAACGATAACTAATCATTTGCTTTATAATAATTTAAACAGAAAAAGTTGTAATCGTAAAGGATTTAACTAACGTGAACGAGCATCATTTTAAAATACCAGCCATGATCTAATTTGACCCGTTCTGTAAAACACGTCAAAAGAAAAACTTTTGTAATGATAATAATTACTTAACGATCTCGCATGTCTAAATATATTATGTCAAAATATTTCGGTAAAACCATTCATTTAATCGAAAATACTTAATTATATAACCGATGTTATTTTTAATAAACAAGCTTCACAATAGGTAATTATATTATATGAACGTCCGGTTTCATCAACATCAGGATTTCGCGTACAATAATATACTTAGTAATACAAATTCCACATAAAGAACAAATTCGAGATTCACAAAAATATCATTATTAAAATCACTCCGGTGATTAAAAATAAAACGTGAAGAACTGCAAAGAGGTTGCGGAATACATTTTCCCAACGCAACGACGAAATTAAAATATTAAATTATTCCTCGCTATAAGATTTTTTCACTTTTTATATGTCAAGTAGTTTACCATATCACATTATTACTTAGGTACTTATACAGATACTGAAGATGGCATAATTTTATTGATCTATTTTAGACTGTCTATTAGATAAATACACTTTCGAAATATCTTTTGTAATAAGTACAGTAATCCCTTAACATTCGCGAATTTTAACTAATGAGGAAAAATGTCACATTCACAAGAACGCAACTTGGGTATTTGCGAATTTTTTTATTAATTTATAATGCATCGAATTGGTTTATTCATTAAAATATTAATACAGATGAACACAACACGGACATTTTAAAATTGAACATTGAAATTTTAAAACTTCAACAACTTGTTAAGAAAGCAATAGAAACCGGTCCTTCACTAGTGAAGAGCCTTAAATTCAAAAAATGAATCGAAACCGCGACCCTTCCTTATACATATGTATAATGAAATTTAGAATGACCAGATTTGTTCTGCTAAACAACCACAAATCACCAAATATCTTCAGCCATCTATTAGCAAATAAACTTCATCTGTACTATATGTAATTATATAATATTTACTCATGTATGTATGTACCATCATACATATTAATGTTTAGTAGAAGTTTTTTTTTTTCGTTCCAGTTGCTTTATCCACTATAATTAAAATGTCATAGAACCTAACCCCCTTTTTTACACAGGAAGTTTCAACATTCGCGAGGGTTTTTTAGAATGTAATCCACGAATATTAAGGTATTACTGTATTAAATACATTTTTTTACACGTAAAACACAATTCGTTCTAAAATCAAATAGACATAATTAAGTATCGCATAATCAAAACATTCATTTTCTTGAAAAGAACGAGATGCTGTAATATTGCTGGTAGAAAACATCAGAAACTTACAAGTATGTACATATTCCTAATGTCAAAATTTCGAAATAAATTTATTATACTTGCACATATAAATAGTACGTCAGATAATACAGAAAAATATGGTAATTATACAGTGTACATTTCCTACAAAAAAATAATCTGTTTCTTGTAGAAAAAAATGCGAATATTTATTACATATTATTGGTCACGTGGCACGAGTTCGAAACAAATGAATCCCTGTATTACTATTTAAATACGTACATTACTTTTACATTCAAACACTATTTTAAACCAATTCCAAAAAATATGTGCTCGCTTTTTCTTCAAATTAATTTAAAACCAACAGGAAACGTTCAGATTCCGTGCCGTGAACTTTAAACGAACAAGCCAACTTGTATTATCAACGTAAAGTATCACCAACTTCGCGTTAGCTTTTAAAACGGTCTCTCGGTAGCAAGAAATCTGGACATGCTAAAAACTTGCTTATCAATTTACAAATCACTAGGTCACGAGAGATTAAAATCGCCCGTTCTCATTTCGTGTGCAAACAAAAGGTTTAATTTTGCCCAGAAGCGTAATTAACACTAGCCATTTCTGACATGTCGCGAGCTTTTACGTTAAAATTTTATTAAATTTTCAGCACAAGAAAACTCCAGCATTTAACCGGTACACTATAAAACAAACACTAAAAAAAAAGATACCTAGTCCGCAAATTAGCAAATACACGAAAGTTATTCGCACCATATCATTCGCATTTCTCAATTTACTTAAACACAAAACAACCTACAAGCATAGATATTATTCGTTTGAAGTGAAGCAGCGAAGCTTGAACACGCCCTTCGTATACATAAACAAACAAACAAAGGGAAGTCTTAAGATATCGTATAATACATCTTGCGTTTTAATTCCTGCAGTTGCATTTGCAACAGAACAGTGGTTTCCTCGTCCAAGAAATTAATTTGTCAAAAGTAGTTTGAATTGTTGCTTGAAAATAATACTACTCTATCATTTTTATGCTTCCTCATCTGTCACATAAAACGAAATTTGTTATAAAAACAATAACGAACTGGTCCGTGAAGTTAACACCTCCTTTTTAACCGCCGATAATTTAAAAACTCTTTTAACGCATCATAAATTTCGAGAACTGAAATATAAATGTCCTTTTAATTTACAAAGTTTATATAAACGAATGCCATTGCCCTGAATCATTTCTATTATTGAAGGTAATTCGCGCGTTATTTATATCCCGAAAGGGAGATGTTCGAGTGTTCCGTACATTAGTGCTCGGGATGCACCGGAAGTGTGGATTTTAAAGCAGGAAACACAAAACTAAACCGCACCTAATCGCCAACGCCGAAAATGATAAACATTGGGACAACATTATTATAGAAATGAATGTCCATATAGCGGTAAAATGATTTGTCTCCATCATAAACGGAGGTTATTCCAAAATCATGATTCTATTCATCGAAAGCAGAAATGCCTGCACTAAATTAACGTTGACCATATTGTGTTGATAATATATTTTGATGAAATTGCATACATACGCACGGCAAATGATATTTGCACCTACCTCTGAAATATACATTTCCAATTAGGAGGGGTTTTAATCCTAGGAACGATTTTCTGGAAGCTTATCGTAATTGTCTACAAAATGTGCGAGCAAAACATTGATTTAGATCTTACGACGTCGAAATTTGTTCAAAAATATTACAACATTATTTTCGAATCTAACGAAATTAGGTACTATTGAAACAAAACGGGATCTGTTTTACGTGTAGTCGTTTCAGAAGATTTATCACTGTATGCTTATCTATGTACGTAAATCGCTATTTAAGCCATCTCTTCGGTTTTTTTTTTGACATTGAAACGTTTATAAACTCCTTAATTCAAGAAATCCTTGCCTACTACAATGTTATTGAAAATGGGGAAACATAAACGAAGTATAAAGGAACTGATTTATGATATCGATTAATTGATAACGATCAATTCGAAACTTGCGAAGAGAACCGAAAATGCATTTTCGAAAGACGTATAGGTATGTGATCATCTGCTAAAAGACATGACAACTACCCTGAATATTCACGACCATAAACGTCAATTAACCAAAACTTGGGGTTTGTATCGCACCAAAATAGGTACCTATATACCATACCGAGTTTTAAATTCGCGCTTGCAAATTATTACATTATTACATATTTTTCACAAAAATTTTAACAATTTTAGCTGAATGTAAAATGTAAAGTTTCGTTTAAAATTCATTATTATACGATTGTTGCGATTACGGTACAAATAATTTCAATTCGTAAATCGAACAATGACGATCAAAAGCTGAATGCACGTTCATTTATTCATTACGGTAGAAAAACACTACAACGCTTTTCAATCACGTCAAAATTTTGTCTAAATAATTTATACAGTTTTCGTTCACGCTGAATTTCAATTTCCTGTTCAAAGCACAATAGAATAATAACGTCTTAATTTATGATATTCTACGACACAATAATTATATAAAGTCGTAAATGTTTATGCTTTACGAAAATAGATAAATATCAAAACAAACGGCCGTTGTAATAAAAGAAATATACCACTACTTCGGCTTTAATGGCGATTTCATTTCGCGCAGCTTATTCCCAAATGAATTATTTCACAGATTTTCCCTTGGAAGTGGGATTTTTCAAGCCGGTCGATCGCGTGTGTATTGCATACGGGAAACGTAAACTTTCGAATATCCAAAGGGAAAACGTATGTATAAAGGTACTCGTGTTAACCCTGAACACTGACCAGATCCCGTGTGTAAATATTATGACATGTTAGTCTTTGCTCGGCCAGACCGTCCTCATTTATCTTTCAAACAGAACCTTTCATCCTATACTCGGCATGCATCGGAATAGATGACTTATTTTATTTTAATATTTTAATACGTTTACCATGATTTACACCACTTAAGAATAAACGAACCATAAGTTGTAAACACTTCGTCGATAAACGAATAACCACGGCTATTTCTATTTTCACGATGCGAATTACAGCTTACGAGATGTTAGTGAGTCGTAAAACACGATGTACCGTAAAATGGCAAACAAAATTATTTATATTATCATACTAAATAAAATTTTACACGCTAAGAAACCAGTACCTATACTTAAAAGTGTTTCACCATTTATTTCAACAATATAGGAATGCAACATATAAACAACCGGTAGGTACCTATTTAAAATCATTACGCATCGTTCTCTTGATAATCAACGTAAACCGACATAATTTCCCCAGTTTACATATTACAAATAGTTAATCGTTTTATATTTAGCCCTCGAAAGCAATTTTTTTTGTATTCTAGATCTACAGGCCCTCTTCTAATCTCAATAAACTTTTTCATACATCACTAGAAACAAGTACGTAGTTTGTTTTATGAAATAACGTATAAAAACGAAACTGATTAGACAAAGAAACGTTCCTATGCGAGGCCGCTTTTATTAAATATAAGTAACTAACAATAAGTACAATTTCGATTGTTTTATTTCGTCCGCTGCACTAAAACGAAGTCTATATTTGAAATGTAAATAATTTTAAGAATTTTTAGCAGCCCAGTCGTCAAATAAATCTTGGGATTTTTAATAAAAAAAAAGTTAAAAGAATTTCAATTCTAGCTGAAAACTGAAGTGCAATTGCAAAGGGATTTGAAAGGTATCTATCTGGCTGGCTACCGATCGAACTAACAATAAGTACGATATTATACATGTCGGCAATATTTGTCCTACTTGCATAGATATTGAACTGCCAACTGCGTCAATAAAAAGAAAATCTACAATCCAGAGACACGAGTGCAATCGAACTTTTCTGAACGCGAAAATATTTACGAATTTTATTCATTAAATATTAACAACATTAATTGGGCTTAAGAAGAAATAAGGCTTTTTGGTGTTTTTTAAGCACCATCATTTTCAAACAACTTATAAAGAATGTCGAGGGTAGTAATGTAACTATCACTATTTACAGTTGAAATCGCTGATAAAAATGCTATATATTTTGCCGCCTTTTTGATGTATGTGACACAAAGGAAGCATACATCATTCAAAAATAAAGCTTATTTCTCTTAAACGACTTTAAAGATTCCCTCGAGCTTTACAATAACATATGTTACTGAATTATGACCGAATGAGTAGCAAACGACAATATTAAATACGTTCTGTTATAAAGTCTCGCGAAAATTAATAAAGATTAGAAAAAAATATCTACTTATAATACATTTTAAGTTTTCGATATGCGAACCTTCATAATAAATAGTTTGGAAAGCGTTCGTCTAATCGAACAATATCATTCATATGTTCGTATGTAGGAAACCCTATGATTTAAATTATTTTCGCATAGCTTCTAGTTAAATGAAGACAGATATAGTTGATATGAATATTTGATAAACGGCTCGTTAGTTTTTAAGTAAATGGCAAATTTTATACACTGCCGATCTAAACCTCAAGAGAAAAGCTACAATTACGTTAAAAGCCCTATTCTTCATAACAATGTAATTTATTCGAAAATTACATTAGCCAATCAAAATTGTTATTAAATTTATTTCTTTAAAATTAATAATTATACTTACACAGCACAGGAGCACGAAGAGGAAAATAAATATGGGGGCAGTTAAGTGGATTATAATGCATCAAATAAATTGTACAACTATACTTGCGACAATTGACTACCTATATTCCCTGGTAACTTAAGTGATTAAACCGTTACCTTCAGTTACCTACTTTTACGTTTAACATCGATAATACATACAGGGTGTTTCAGAAGATATGATCCAGACTTTCAGGGTTGATTTGAAATTCAAAAAGAAGCAACAAATTTTAATAAATTCGTGTCCTATTAATTCAAGTGTATCTAATTTAATTATTTAATTATTGAACGATTTTCTGTGTTGTATTCTCACATAATAGCTAGTGCCGCATGTACGTGTGTATGCCATGACTTAAGTGTGAACGTGCATCGCTTTATTCCATACAAAACCTATACAAATACGGCGGCTAACATATTTATTTCTCACGTATCGCGAGGTGACGTGTCGACAGTGTCCTCAGCTTTAAAGTTTATTAAAGAAAAAATACCGACGTTCTACGCCATATTATTTCCTCCAAGACGTAAAACGAATAGTTAAAACATTTTCTAAAATGTTATACAGCTTGCTTTTAAAAACGCATATTCAAGATTACTCGACCATAAGATAACAAATCCATTCGAGTTAACTCAAGAAAAATAAATTATAATTAGAAACGAATTAATTATTTTTTATATTATTTATTTTCGAAGCCACTTATCATTTCTTAAAAATATGTAGTTACTCGCAAATACATTTTCAGGCATAAAATAAAGATTGAAATGTAAGCTCTTTTATTTTGCACATTGTCATTCTGTTTTATTGAGGACAGTTTACAAACATTAAAGATTGTACTTGAATAAAGTCGATTTCGTTAAAATTCAAAAGTATGAAGTGTCAAATAAAATATAGCAACCCCAATATTTTTTGCACAACATGTAACTTAGTAACTTCGTTTAAATTTTATGGCCTTTTTTATTATAAAAATCTGTGATAAAAATGAAAACAAAAATGTTTTAAACACGTCTATTTTCCATACATCTACATATTGAAGTAGGAATTGTGATCATTCATTTTTAAATGATCTCCATCGTGATATTTGATATACAGGAACTGTCATAATTCACGTTATTCTTTTAAATTTCTATATGATAATATCCTCATTTAAAAGTGAAATTTATACTATAGGTATTGTTTCAAACTAAAGCTTCAAAACTTTTAAAAATGTGTGACTATTGTATTGAATAATAATAAAGTGTTTTATGTCCAACAGTGCATTAAAAGTAAGTGTAGGTAATTAGTGTACAGAAGTTTTAGAATGAAGTTTGGTCTTAAAACTTGTTATTCAGTTTAACTTCTCGCATTCAAAGTATTTAATTCCAGATGTGATTCTTTTTAAAACGAGTTTCATATAATATTTCATATTTATAGATTTGTTTTAAGTGATAAATTTTCATTATGTTAATTAGAAGTATTTATTCATAACTATATGGGTTAGTTACTTTGAGTTGGCCCTTTAGGCAACCAAATACACACTATTGGTAACAAAGTAAACTATGTGCAAACCATATAAAATAAATTAAGGGCCAATCTTTTCATCTACCAATAAATTTACTTGACAAATTTTTACCATAGAAACAATTGTTTAAATAAACGTTTCTATAGTAAATATGTGTCAATTAAATTAAATGGAAGATGAAAAGATCGGCCCTAATTCTATTAATTGTTATAACTTTTGACTACAAATTAAAACAATAATAAAATAACAATAAAATCATTTAACTAAAAAAAAAACCATCAGAAATGGAAAAACCTTGATTTCTACAAAAAATACAATTGAATTTCAATACACCCAAATCATTCTTCTTTAATTAGTAAATGCTCTATTAATTGGTTAAAAATTATTCACATTATATTAGTTTAAAAAATAAACGAGATAAGAATGCTAGTTTTATTCTTAATATACCCTTTTAGGTTATTATTATGGGTTAAGTAAGTTTTTTAAAAGATAATTTATTTTTTCAATGTTGTTTTTGTACATATTTAGTTTAATCACAAACAATAATGTTCTTGTTTTGTTATTACTTTAACTTCACATAACTGTTGTAAAAATAATAATGAAAATGTTTTATTTGGTGCATGTTACCTCCGATCGTTTCTTTAAAACAAATTAATATATGCAATTTATCAGCAACATTTACAAAAGATTCTCATAATTGCATTGCACAAAAAATAAATGAATAAACATATGCACTTACCTTCCTTCCCACGAATCAAAATACTGGAATCGCCTTCAGAACTAGTAAAATATCCGGAACTCTGCGAATCCCAAAATCTCAAATTCTGCTGCTCCTGCAGTGTTTCTGCCCACTGAAGCCAATCAGAATCCAACGAAGCTTCGTACAGATCCAAAAGACCTCGAATTAAAAATGCATAGTCGTCCAAAAAGCCAACAATAGGCTGTGTCCTAAAAAGAGCAATTACATTAAAACAATGCATAAATAGTAAAACTACATATATAGTTACATTTGTGCTATGCTTGTATTGTCTCCTTTGTAACAACAACGAATAAGGGTTTGGTCTTGTTCACTGTACAAATACTTTTTTATAAAATTCGCAGCTAATATTGCTCGATTTATATAACTTTCATCCTTAAGAACAAAACCTGCTTTGGCATATCCAGATATCATAAGTCCATTCCATGAAGTTACAATTTTAGTATCGACATGTGGTTTAGGTCGTTTCTGCCTCTCCTCGTATAATATTTTATGGCAGTTTTTTAAAATATCTTTTAATGCTTCCACAGTTATTTCAAATTTTTCGGCTGTTTGTTCATATGTACCAAATACAACAAGCACATTCTTCTTTTTCAATTCGTGATGTGGATCTTGTGCAGGATCAACATTACCATCTGGTTTTATATTATAATGATAACATAATATTTCTGCGTCCTTTGGATTTGGAATTAAATTGTGAATTTCGTCATATTCCCATACGCAAAAAGCACCTTCAAACTTATGCTTTGCATCTTCAGTAGGATAGGAATCTGCATCTTCGGCTCCATAAAATCCACCCAAAGAATGGCTCAAATCTCTTGACACGTACGTTAAAATATCACTAATAACATCGGCATAAAATGAATCTTTAGTCACAACAAAAGCGTCACAATAAGAAACCACCAATTGGCCTTGGTCATAAAGCATTTTCTCGAAATGCGGCACATGCCATTTACGATCTACAGAATATCTTGCAAATCCACTATTTACATGATCATGAATACCACCGTATGCCATTTTTTTAAGGGTGTAGAGACACATCTCAAGAACATGTTTACCCTGCTCAGATTCTCTATCTCTTGAATAAATGTGGAAGAGGAAATTAAAATTTGAAGGCTGTGGAAATTTCGGAGCCCGCGAGAACCCACCAAAATCAGGTTCGTATGACCGTGTGAGCTGCTGAATGCACTTCTTTCCACAATCTTCTGCAGACATAACAGAACTTTGGCTGGTTGAAGTATGAGTGTCAGAAACCTTCTTTAAAACTTCTACAATGTGCTTGCCTGCAAAATGTGTATAATTAATTTTATTATAATTGCTTAAAGCGATATTTAAACTACTGTACTTAATCAAAGAATATTTTGAAAACAGAAATTTATTGTTGAATTTGGAAAAAGTTAAAAATGTTTTTTAACCCTCCTAATACCCATTTCCCATAATAATATAGTAATATAAGAAAATATCTACAAAGTACTAAAAAACTTGCTTCCTTTTATTTTAATAATAACATACCGATTTAAAAATAAACACCCAAAAATGAATATTTTCTAAAATGCTAAGATATTAAAAAAATTAAATATATTTTAGCTAATACAGTGTTATTGGTATGTTTTTAGAAAGCCACCCGGAAGCAGTAAACACGAAGGTTATTTTTCCATCATACATTTAATTATTCTTTTAACCTTAATCGTTATATTAAACAAATATAAAATAATTTAAAACTAATGTATTTTTCAAGATCATGCATATCGTGAATTGACAAAAGTTTAAGTACAATACTTGAGGAATTCATCGCCAGATATTATATTCCTACCAGATAACAAACTAACAAACAAATAAATTTTATTACCTGAATTAGCAACTGCGGCTTGTTTAGTTTTCCACTGTTCGGCTATAGTTTTCAAGACCGTCTTGAAACCTGGACGCCCAAACATGTCATTAGGAGGAAAATAAGTTCCACCGGCCAGTGGTTCAAGATCTGGCGTTAAAAATACCGACATAGGCCATCCACCGCTTCCAGTGGTGGCTTGAACGAATGACATGTACATACGATCGACGTCTGGACGTTCTTCACGATCTACTTTAATGTTTACAAAATACTTATTCATAATCTCTGCTACAGCTTCGCTCTCAAATGATTCCTTTTCCATCACGTGACACCTAAAACACTGTAAGTATAGAAACGATATTTACAATATTTTACAAATATACCAATGACACGTAGAATAACCGACAGATAAAAAGATCAATTTATTTTCTTTCTTAGCCTTTGCAAAGGCCTCCTCGCCCCAAGGATACCAATCGACTGGATTTGTCGCATGTTGCAATAAATATGGGGACTTTTCTAAAGCCAAACGGTTTTTCTTCCCTTTAGAAGAAGTTGATGCTTCGCTCGACATCGTGCGACTTAACAAGAATGTTGGGATTTGACCAGTAGAAAACGATCTGAAAATATGAAAAGGAATTTCAGTTTACTCGACCTAACGACTTATGGAGCTACTCTGTAACAAAACTAATAAATTTAAAGTGTATAAAATGTAGTAAAGTGTCCATAGAAACATGAAAATATCAGTGTGGTTGGTTGTTAGTAATTTAGTGTCTTTACAAATAACATTTTAGTTACAGGATTGATCCATTAATTTATAGTATTTAAACTAGAAAATAATCTCATAAGCATATTAAGTCATCGAAACATTGACACTTTTTATCGTTTAAATCTTTAAAGATAAACGCACTTCCTGACGGCTTTCGAGACAGGAACAAAAAAGTCAATGTCAACAAACACTGATGCAAGGTTTACGTTTACGTGCCATCAACAACGCACAATATTAAGATAGGTCAAACATCATTCAAACAAATTAAGATAGTTACACGCATTTACCTATTTCTAGCAATATAATCAGCTTGTTCAAATAACTTGCTACAACAGGCTGGAGTCTTACAAACGTGTAAATTATTAGAAAAACGCAAATCACCGGTTGACAGCGACAGTCGACGAAATATATTGGAAACAACACCAGAATTGTGCACCAGACGTAAAGAAATCATCGCGAAACTTTAACACTACAAAATGCCGAATCTTCGTGCAACATGTCCGATCCACTTGTAGAATTTCATAAAAGTTCAAATGCAAAACCTAATCAACAACTTATTTTTTGTATACACATAATAAGTGAAAGTAAAACTAGATTGGCTTTGACCCCCTTTACAAAGTCGCCGAACGCGATATGTCAAAACAAATTTGATCACGTGGTACTACGTTAAACAATTAACAGCAAGAGAATTTATATAACTTTCATAATTATTTTAAATATTATTTACCATTTTACTTAGCATAGTTCTTGACGGCATTATTATTAACCAAATTTGTTAAAATAATTTAATTGTAAACTTGTGCATTTAAAATTTCAGACAAAATGTTTGCATCATAATAATGTACTCTGATGATAAATACAATCTGATAATACAACCTAACGTAGAAATTTAGATAATAGTAAATCCTTTCGTTGTTTGTAAATGTTAAAATAATTCGAGAAATTACTACTGTCTTTTAAAAAAGCGTTCATTAATATTTGAATTAAATAATAAAATCAGAGTGTTGCTTTACACTACATTTTCTAGCGAGACATTAGAGACCAAATTTTACATAATCAACCATTTTACAATTGCAAAACATTTAAGGTATTTTAATAATATTACATTAGGACTTCAACTACCAATTTAAATATATATAATTGTGTATTATATAAAAAAGTTTACCATTCCATAGATGGACCGTTATGGCTGCAGTAATTTGACTGGCGTTGTATAATCCGTGGAAGGGGAAACGTTTTTAGCAAGCGTTATTTTCCGGTCTCTGCCATTGCTGAAGTAGCTTCTTTGTCGTTACGTTATCTTAACGGTGAGTAAAATAGCTTTTTTTATCAATATATTAGTAAAATGAAATCGTTATTTCTACAATTATGTTAGTTAATTCTTAACAAAGCATTTTAAGCAAATGATTATTGTTATTTAATCGGATATGTTTGGAGCCTTCACTTTTGGGCAAGGAAGCACGTGTTTTAATTTCATTGCTATTCCTAATCTGTCGAGGCAATAATATTACCTTGTTTAATCCCAGAAAGTACGTAATTGCTTATCTGATTCATGGCAAGGTTACATTTTTCCACGATATCTTATTCAATATCGTCATTGAAGCGCATAAATTGATCTAAATATTTTTTGCAGTAAACCACAATGGTAAACGGTAGAATACCTACAGTATGTTCCAAAACGTACGTTACTCCGAGACGTCCCTATGAAAAAGCACGCCTCGATCAAGAATTGAAAATCATTGGTGAATATGGGCTCCGTAACAAACGTGAAGTTTGGCGTGTAAAGTATACACTTGCTAAAATCCGCAAAGCTGCCAGAGAACTTTTGACTCTTGAAGAGAAGGATCCCAAACGTTTATTCGAAGGTAGGTTAACGTTAAGCTCGACGTATTATTTTAAACTTTGTAACCCCATCCGCCACGCTCTTACCACCACTATGTTGGTAAAGAGTGCCAGAAATACTCTGAAACGGGGAATAGTAAAATTCCAGCTAGGAAGCAGTTAAATTCTATTCATGAATGTAACTGTGCCGAAAGTAACGGGTACAATTTATCTAAAGTTTTATAACTTGAGTAGTTTCTAATGTGATTTTTATTTGTTAAGGTAATGCTCTCCTCCGTCGCCTTGTACGTATTGGAGTATTGGACGAAAACAGAATGAAGCTCGATTACGTATTGGGTCTGAAAATAGAAGATTTCTTGGAACGGCGTCTACAAACTCAAGTGTTTAAATTGGGCCTTGCAAAGTCTATTCATCACGCTCGTGTTCTAATTAGACAGAGACATATTCGGTAATGACCACCAAATTTTTTGGATGGATTATTTTTCATAAGGGCCACTTAGATTTTGATCTAACGCCTCGAAAGCTTTCAACAAGGCCACTTGAGTTGTACACAACTTAACGTCTTGTATTTGCATGCTTAATAATGATAGGCAGGTAACATTTCAGTTAAGAAATGAGTATAATTTATCGAGCCTAGAGTCACTGTTCAAGTTTAATTAATCATACTTGATTAGTGCTACAGGTAACTCGAAGACTAAAGATTCCAGCTTTATGCCCTAGTATTGCTTACTTATAGCATTACTCGGAACCTTGTGAGGCAACAATTCTTATTTTAACTTGTACTTTTTTGATACTCATGTACTTGTATTTTCAGTGTACGCAAACAAGTGGTCAATATTCCCTCCTTTATCGTTCGCTTGGATTCCCAAAAGCATATAGACTTCTCATTGAAATCGCCATTTGGTGGTGGTCGTCCTGGACGTGTTAAGAGGAAAAACATGCGTAAGAGTGCTGGTGGTGGTGCTCCCGAAGAAGAGGAAGATTAAACAAGATTGTGATTATTAAATAAACACACAATAAAAAAATATGATTTATATTTTTGTATTATTCCTCTTAGGATCCTCAAACCTATGTTGTTTTAATTGAAATTGATTATATACAATTTGTTTTTTTTTTAGATTCTGACTTAATTGTTGGCAATTTAGTTTAATTTTTGAACAAAGTTTTAGTACTTGATTTTAATTTTTTAAATGTCAATAAAATGGTCAATTTCTTATTAACTTGAAATCCTTACAAGTATATTATAAATCCTTTTAATTTTATTTCATTTAAACAATGTTCTAATTAAATGACCTAATTTGTGGAATACCTTGTAATTTAATTATTAAAATGTTAAATTTACTTCTTATTCTTTTATGGTGTTCATTCAATATTTAAATTAAGAACATTTATATATAATTGTTTTATGAAATTAGCAAAAGAATACATACTAAAAAAATGTTACTCCTATGTAATTTTAAATATTTAAATTTTGCGGCTTAATTTAAACTATAACTTCAGCCAATCGAATAGTTCATACAACATAACCTAGAATTGTTAGTTTAACGTATATTTTTCAAAACAATTTTTCTTTTTTTTTAAGAAAAGCTTTAAATGTATTAGAATGGAGGATAAAGAAAATACAAGCTGGTCTTTACAAACGCACGAAGATTCCATAGACTGCAATCCTATCCCTACACGCAATGCATTCAGTACTATTAAAAGGTATTTATACTTTACCACTTTTAATCAAATCAAGCATAATTAATTCGTTCCAGTAATTGCAATAAATAAGTAATATAGAATAGATTTGATTTTTAAAAAATCGTACAGTTTCTTATCAAAATAACTTTTCAAAAAAATAGTTTCAGGCTAAAACCGATTGTTCGTTCTGGAAAATTCAATGTAAAACCGCTTAGATTGACCGATCTAACACAAGAAATATTAGAAGCCCAAAACGAACCTCTGAAAAAACTACCCGAAATGGAAGATGATGGAATCGAAGATGAGCCCTTATCTATCAAATCGTATATGAAAAAAGTAAATTCTGTGCAAGAATCTCAAATGAAAGATTTGGGAATGTCATGGTTAGATACCCCAAACAAATCTGTAGATAGTTCTGACAACAAAATCTCGAATATATCGAAAGTTTTGAATTCTGTAGATACAAATGTTGAACAACCTGCTACAAAATCACCCCCTCCTATACATAAAAATGTGACGAAACCCAAAATTCAATTTTCATTACCCATCATAATGGAAAATAATCAAACTTTTAAAAAACTCTGTGTAAATGATACCAGTTATACTGTATTGAAGCAGTTAGGGAAAGGTGGCAGTTCTGTTGTATACCACTGTTATGATCCAATTTCACGTACAGAAAGAGCAATCAAGAAAGTAAATTTAAATAACGAAACAAATGTCAACAGTTATATTAATGAGGTGAAGGTCTTAAATAAACTACAAAACTGTGATCACATTATTACCATGTACGACTAGTAAGTATTTATAACTAAAAGAAAAACGTATATTATATTTTATGATATTTTAGTGAAATTCAAGAGTCTGAAAAATATCTACTAATGGTGCTAGAAAAAGGTGATGCCGATTTATCGAGAATTTTAAAAGGTTTAACTACTAACAAACCGCTTCCTATGTATATAGTATTTTTTTACTGGTTGGAAATGTTATATGCTGTTAGACAAATACACGATTATGGTTATAATATGAAGTTGCACTATTTTATATGATAGTTTTTAACAGTTAATTTTTAGGTATAATTCATTCCGACTTAAAACCTAGTAATTTTCTTCAAACAAGTTGTGGCCTGAAACTCATAGATTTTGGAATTGCTTCTTGTATACAGAATGATATGACATCAGTGGCAAGAGATATAGCTATTGGGTCTTTTAATTATATAAGTCCGGAAGCTTTAACTAATCAACCAACTACTAACCCTAACAGTCCTAGTTTTGGAAAAGATAAATACAAGGTAAAGTTTATTTTAATAAATTTACATTACTTATTAGTTATTTTAGATTAATTATAAATCGGACGTGTGGTCGCTGGGATGCATCTTATATCAATTAGTTTATCAAAAAACGCCATTCCACGAAATCAAACATACCTGGGCCAAATTGTCTGCAATAATGGATTCCAATTACAAAATTGTTTATCCTAATATAGATCGTGTTCCCTTAAAAGTTGTAAATACTATTAAAAGTTGTCTACAGTTTAATTCGAAGTATCGACCTTCGGTTGATGAATTGATAAAAGAATATGAAAACATCTATAATTGCTAGATTAAGGGTAGATTAGGAACGAAAATTATAATTATAAATTGCACTTTATTATGTAGATTTTTCATTTACTGCATAATATTATGTATATATTTATTAACAGTATTCCAATACCTTTGCAAATAAAGTAATGATTTAAGATTTTACGATATTTACTTACAATTAATAAAAACTGTAGTTGTAATTAGATGTTTTATTATTATGATTAATATTTACATTAAAGTAAATAATATGGTTTTGTCTTCAGTTTTAGTTTTACAAGTTCAATTGTTCCTTAAAGTTTTCACTTTTATTTTACAATACAACTAGTTTTATTGTAATAACTTTAAATACTTAATTAGCATTTATATTTTTAAATGATAATAAACAATATGAATCGAGGCAGAGTACGTAGCTATATTTTATTCATACATATAGATGTGTTTTTATATTGTAATAAATATGTCTACCTGGTTATTTTTTTTAAGAGACTCTTGCTTGCATAATCTGCAGATGAATAAAAAAATAAATAAAATGCAGATATTAATTAATTTTGTTTCATTTTTTTAATCGATTTTCCTGTTTGCATCCTTGATTACTTTAATGTGTATAGTGTGTTGCCTATCAATTATATTTTTATATTCGTTTTTTAAATACTGATTATCGATATTTTGCTACATATTTAATATGATATTTTTTGATAATAAGGAATATTAGGATATGATCTCTGGTGCAAACATTGTTCAATATGATCAAAAATGGAGCATTACCACCAAACCATCGAATACCATCATTGCATCGTGGGCCGTCGAGAATCATTATCATGTATATATTCAACGTACGGACGTCGACGTCGACGCCGACGTCGGTGTTGGAAGGATAGGAGAATGAAAATCAGATATAGAATTCAAGGCAATCATGTCGCAGCTAGGTGTTTCTGACAAATTCAATTCGTTGGAAGAAGAAAAGCAAAAAAAATGGTGCGCCAAGGCAACAAGAACGAGAAAACGACTTTACCATCTGCGACTACAATCTAAGAGCCAGAAAAAATTCCGCCGTTGATGCTTCACAAGCAAGCATTCTATCGAGTGGTTGTCATCAAATCGACCATCAAGTTCACACGTAATGAACTAGCCATTAAGTACGTTTATTACGACACGGGAGAAGACTTTTAGGTGACCACCACCTTCCTGGAAAACAACAGCGTAAAGTTTTGCATCTTCATGCTCCAGGATTTCAAGCCACTGCGAAGGTGCCCACAACATCACACCGATAAAATCCACAGAGATCAGGTAAGATATATAAATTTCTATTATGAGATTTGCATACGAACATCACTATCTACTGTCTTTATACCGCAGAATTATCAATTTATTCTATTTTTAATTTAAAAACTATTCCTGTGCCCTTAAGCATTAAGAATTTTCCCATTACAAACCATACACCAGATAAAAGTTTAATCGCATTTTTATGTGACCGATAAAATACAAAGCAACTAATAAAACTTGTGCGCCACCTACTTTCACGGGATAACTTATCGGACTACAAAAAACTGGATGTTTTTAAAATAAAAGTGGGATTTACTAGTGTCCACGTACACCACACTCGAATGCATTTATATATAAAATTCCGGCAAAACCGTTTCAGATCGTTCGCGTTAGTGATACAAAGCGGTAGTGTTTGTTTCAGTAGTTCGAATTTTAAATTACGGCGTCGTATTATTCGTGTGTGGGAGGAGTGCTCGTTCGGTTTATAAGGCCTTTTTGCATGTGAGTGCGTGAGTGTTGTGTTCTTTAAAAGGATTACAAATAAAAAGGATTAATGCGACGAGGATAGGTAGGATCTTTCTCTGTCGACTAACTCTCCATGTATTTATAAAGTGTAAATACATGGACCTTTAAGCTCTTACACAAATACTCTGAAAATCGAGCTTGGTTAGGCTCTTGGATAGAGACTAGGTTAGGGTTCCCCTTAAACATTCGACGGTCCAATTTCGCGAACGAAATTTTGTCTTATGCGCGTTTTCGCGATCACAGTGGTTGACGAAATACAGCGAAATATTAAGCGTAGGTATAGGTCCGTGATAATGCAAGTACGCAGTCAACGGAAGCATCTACGCTCGAAATTAGCGATAGAGAGAAAAAAGGTAGGAAATACAAAGAAAAATTTAGAAGTTTATAATTTTTTGTTATAGTATGTTACAGACAAGTGGCAGCCCCAGCGGCAGCAGTATTAGTTTGCATTTTACGTAAGTGTTAAAAAAAAATTCTTTGAGGATTTTAATTTTTTTAATGTTTCTTGATTTTTTTTAATTTCTCTTATTTTAAGATATTTTACCTTTTTAATGCATTAGTTTACGGATAAATTTATTTTGCCACCTCTTTACTTAAAAAAAATTCTAATAATTCCAGTTCTTTCGTGACATTCTTTTAATTTTCCTTGTTCTAAATTTCTTCCTTTTTTTACTGACTATTTTAATACTTTAATGCAATTGTTGTAATTATTTTACTAACTATGTGAAAATAAGGGAACGTGTGGGGGAAAAGATACGGTTCGGTTAATTTCCTGATACCTACATACTCAAAAAGTCGAACGTGCGCGAGCTTCAGTATCAAATTTTCATGTTGCATGTCAAAAAAACTCCCTTTCTTCAAATTTTTGTCGAAAGAAATACATTTTTTGAAAAATAATATTTACGAGAGAAATTTATAAGAATTTAAAAAAATATATCACTTTTTGTCGATTATTTCGAAAACGGTGCATGCTATCGAAAATTATAAAGAGACTCGGTCGGTAGAGAATTTTATGCCAATTCCAAAACATATTTCACATTACCGATTTGATGAGTAATAACGAAGATTAAAATTTTTTTAATTTATTTTTTTTGAACTGCCGCCGTTTTGAAACGGGTCAATCGATTTGGCTGGTTAACGAACTTGTCCTTCGTTTTCTTAAAGACAATTCGCTATCCAAATTTCAGCCTTTTACGATCAAAATTGCGACCGGAATCGTGTCCATTGAGGTCATCCCTATTTCCTGGTCATCCTGTATGTAGAAAACTCCTATAGAGTTCGTGTCCGGAAAATTCGCTAAAATAACACGTCTATTGTTTTTCGTCATAAAAATTTGTCGACTTTAACAGTTTGCTTTGATAAAGTACTTTTAATTATATATGATGACCAAATTGAAATCGACAATTTTTAGTTGGTATTTGAAGTACAATATAATAGGTATTTAGCTATAATAGCTGTAATTCTAATTATAATTCGTAGTATAGTAATGTAATATTTCGGAACATTTTAATGTTATATACATACTTAACCGGTAACTAACCCGGTACTCTTCATGCTCTATCAATTTCACATGTTATTTGATAGGTATAACAGCACTCGATTTTGTCAAGTTACTTTTTATTGTATCTTTAAGTTTTTTTGATTCAATTCTTTTTTGAAAAAGCTACAGAATTCCAGGCTTAAGTAACTTTGTTAACAATAAACTGACGAGGGAGTTTACGAATTCTCGTTGATTATGTCACTTAATTGGACTGATTTTGATTTGTTGGCCTTAATTTTACATTTTGTTAACCAAGATTAATAATTTTACATTGAAAATATGGCACATTTTTGTTTATCGATAAAGGCCATAGCCGGGTAAGTATTGGAAATGTGCCCTTACTCGGATTTGCTTTTTAAAAAAAAAAGACTTTTATTTTTCAACTTTGAGGGTGAATATCTCAACAAAGGCATTGTGACATTATTTTGACGTGGTTTATACGTTCCCAAGAGATACTCCAATATTTCCTGGTCATCCTGTATGTAGAAGACTGCTATAGAGTTCAAGTGAAGAACTTGTTCAAATATTTACCTATTATACCTTTTGGAAATTGTTTATACTTACATAGATAGTAGGGGTTGGTACCAGGAATATTTGACGAAAAATTGGCAAGTGTCCCTCGAATATAAGATATATTTTGAAATTATTTTAATTTAATATTTTCTATTTTCCTCATTTGCTGTACATAGAGAGTTCGCAAAAAATACCACTGATGAGCCTTTAGTACCTCTATAATATCATAAAAGTACCGCAGATTCGCGATAATAGTTTCTGAAAAAAAATTTTAAACAATTTTTTTTCGGAAAGTATGAATTTTTGGGAGCTAATATTTTGCTAAAGTTACATCAAAATGGACCTTTGAGAAAAAAATTAGTCAAATCCGAGCAAGGACACATTTCCAATGCTTACCCGGCTATGGCCTTTGTTATATACAAAAATTCTTTACAACAGGTCCTAATACATTCGGCCCTCGTGGAAATAAGCTAGTACCTACATTAGTCTTGGTACTTTACGAGGAATCGTTTTTCCTCTACATTCGGCTTAGGAATAACAACCTTAAATTGTCTAAAATTAAGGAATATCGTCCACATATTTGGTAATACAAACAATTCGCGTCGAAGTGGCCTGGCGTCTAAACGGTAACGGCAAAATTTGATAATTATATGGAAATCACATTTGAGTCGAGTTAATTTCGCAAACGTATAAGAGAAATAAAGATAATTAGACAATGTAACTTGCGAACGATGAATCAGAAATGATCCAAAGAGTTTTTTCAACCTTTCTCTTTTTCGTTTTTCGCATTATTATATCGAAAATAATAGCTACAATTCTTAATTAGATTAGCGACTCATTCGTATTTCAATGACCAAAGGTGATTATTACTTTGATAATGATCATTTAAAAATTAATAGAAATATCCAACACAACGTTCCCTGCGTATCAATAATGTACCGTTAATCGACGAAATTCCTTAAAACGTTAGCCCACCGGCCCACGTCCAAAAGAAGCGATGTGGCTTCCGAATGAGTAATGGTAAAGGTAAGCTCAAAGGTGAGCGAAGTCGACGAATGTAATTTAGAATTACGTGAGTGAGAATAAAGTGGGATATGTTTTCCAGTATTCCCATGGTTTGGTTGAACGTTTTATGGCAGTTTAGCAACAAACGTGCCCGTTTCACGTAGTGGAGCCTGTGGTTGTGAACAAGTGTAAAGTATTTTTGCACGTTAGTCGCGTCATGCGGGCGTGATTTGAATTCTAATTAATATACGTTTGTTTTAATTTGATTTCGACAAGTGCGAACGAATTGTTGGATTTAAGGAGTTCGAATAATCTTAGGTAAGTTTTTGTTTGTCGTTGTTCCTTTCAAAAGATGCGAATAAATATACTTTCTTCCCACGAAATCTATTGTTTCGATCAAATTTGACTGCGGCGTTTCTAACGGGAAAATGGCGATTCTTCAAAACAAACGTTTCCTAATTCAAAAAAACAAACAGGTAACTCGTAATGAGCGACCTAAATACTTCTTGCGACTTGTTAATAACCTTTCGTGACATTTTCTTTAAAAATGGACACGCCTATTTAAGTGAACTCTCTCGATTTTGGGTTGCAAAAAGAATTGTGCCGCTTAAATAAATTTCGAGTAAGAAATGCGTTCTTTAGAGATATGAAATCGAGTTCTAAAGGAAATTTTTTGGGTTTTAAATGGTACTTTCACTAATAGTTTTATGTAAGATTATGCCTACAACGTACGCACCTTCTCGAAATTTAAAGATGGTGGTAATGTTGACGTTTACTTGTATAGGAATTTCGTACAAAACGTTTGGAAATTTATTTTGGGAATTTTTATTTATTTTTTTCGTGAAAAAACATTTCGATTTATTATGAAGAATAATTCGCGAAGAAGGGAGGCAAGTGCATGTTTTCGATTAAATAACAAATGTTTGTGATTTACTTTTAAAATGCTAAAAAGCGTTTGCGAAGATTGATATTATATTCAGAAAACATAATCCAAAAATAATTGTAGCGTGAAAAATGCTCCCTTAAATATCAAATCGTAAATATACTTAGGTACAGTATTAAGAAATTGTCATTAATGTAGTAGGTATGTGGATCTTTATTTTTCGAAATCAGGTTAATTAAACCTATTTATTGAAATATTTTTTTATGGATAGTACTTTGATCCCATTTCTATTGAAATGTACCACACGTGAATACGAACCCCGAGCCGAAATTATTCGCCTAGCGTTTTTTTGGTGACGACTATAGTTATTTATACCTAAGCTTTTTAATATTTGATTTCTACGTTTTATTACTGTTAACAATCAAAAATTATAAATGTTTTAATAAATTCTACGTTTCTCCGCTGAACTCACAAATTATTCCTCTTCTAACCAAGTTAACATCACAACTTATAAAAAAATTTAACGGTATTTCGAGGAGTTCCAAAAACAATATCGCCTAAAAAAAACTTTAAAAACTCCGGGAAAACTATTTCGTGACTTAATTTCCCTTTTTCGTTATCTTGCCTAGACGAAGAAAAAGAATTCAGGATTAAGTAAATCCGGTTGTACGTTTTTCTTTTTTTTTTTAAACGTACCTATCTACAATTGGAATTTATGTTTCTAAATGTTAAATGAGTTATTTACACGCTAACTTATGTTAGAAAATTATGTTGGTGAAAATATTGTTATCTTCCAATTAGTATGATTTAGTACAATTATGATACTTACTAAAATTATTTTTAAGAAACCGGTAACACTTGGACAATTTCAATGTAGTATTTGTGGGAGGTGGATGAAAATCGCATTTCAGCGCACATTTTAAATTAGTTTTGTGCTGTTGTTACGTGCCTAAACGTAAAAACGTATTTGTTAGGTAAACAACTTACATAGGTACATTAAGTGAAATAGTACTGCAAAAATGTGGTATTTATATTGTTATGTTCGTATGTAACAACGTGTTTATTATTTTGTTAATAATTTGCATAATAACATGACCACACTGCAGTATTTTATACAATCGATTATTAAATGAATGTTTCTTTATTAGTCATTGAATAAATCACCATTGAACAGGTTGTGAGATTGTTGTGTTTCGATTATAATTGGGATGAATCATTACGTAATTGTTTTCCTGTTGTAATTCTTATTAATAGACACCTATATGTGTCTATGTATTGTATTTTAAATGTTTGTTTTTTTCTAAAATAAATAGATTTTCTGACCAATTTGCTTTTACCAATTGATTTTTTTTTTGATATCCAGATCAATTTTGTGATAAACAGATAGTACCGAATCTCTCGAATGTCTGCTTTTTCAATTAAAAAAAGTAGAATCGGCAGACGATGTAGTTTAAATTAAAAGCAAGTAACTGTATGTACCTTGCAGAAATCACAAATCGTTCGGCGAGAAGTATCGGTCATGGGAATTATAGAAAATAGAGCGAGGTCTTTTATGCTTCACAGATTTCGTTACAAGTTACAAGTACCTCAGTAATTAACCGGCATGCGATAATCGACAACTTTAAATGATTGTCGTTATACCATTTCACGAAGCGATAATGCTTTGTTTTCGTTGGAGGTCATGCATATGTTATTATCAGCGGAACCACCAAGGCTCAGGTTTTCAGTCGTCGAATGAATGTTACGATAATGTTATTGTTAAAATTGAAAAAAAGTCGTCTCTAAATAAATTCAATAGCAATCTGGCGTAATTTGTTTTATCATTCCTAAATGTTTAATTCGAGGCGCGTTCGCTGAAGTTATAAATCTTTTGAAGTCATCGAACCCGAACTCGATACATGCCAAAAGCCAAAATATGTATCTATATACTTTTAATTTAGTATGTAATAGGTATGCAAACCTTCGTCCTCAAATCCTTTAGACGAATGTGCCTGAGGATCAAAATACTGATGACAAAAGTTTCTAGATCCTGAACCTTAACATTACAGAATGCATAATTTTAGTAAATCAATTCGACTGTTTCGTAGTAAGATGAGATGTGGTATTGGAGAGACGATTGAAAAAACCATTGTTCGCTCTGCTATTCGGTTCGGTTTCGGCGATTTTTGTCTTGAAAACAAAAATTAATTAACGAATTCTAGAGCTTGGCAAAATCTTAAAAAAATATATAAAAAGTTAACGAATTTCAGAGAAACTAGGTTGTCGACTTTCGTATAGCGCTTCAGTTTAATGAAAAACTAACCTATCCAAGTTTCTCTTCAAGACGTGTAGTAGCTGTTGAAGTAATAAATTGAAATAAATAGGACGAGCATGTTTAGGCAAATTAATTGTTTATTATTTAAAAGTGACATTTTTTTGCATACATTATCCTGCAACAACGGCAACTTCAGTTTTGGCAATGAAAATGAAACGGGAGAAAACCATAATAAATATTATATCAAGTAAGGAAAGGGCATATACTTTGCCGTTATTAAGGTACACCTTGACCTTATAAAGGAGGAATTACTCCGGTCTTCAGTTGTGACAGCTTAATTCCTTATTTATACAACCTGTCGTGAACTTCGTCCAATAATCCCTCTACGTATTTCTACTGATATTTCTTGCACGCGACGAAAGTTTTTTAACCCCATTTGAAGTTATTCATTTACATTTTTTTAATAACACCCCTTTAACGAGGGCGAATTAAAATTTTTATGAATATTGCTTCCGGTTATTTTTTTCGTGTTTAAGTTCATCGACCTATAAAGTGTATTTGTGGTGGTTTTTAATATTTTCGAATGTTAATTTCTTTATCAGTTATTCATGATCGTTTTACCGAAACGTCGATTGCATATTTGATCAACTATATCAGGTTCGCGTTTAAGCATGTGTACATACATGAAAAGCGACTATTTTCATTTAAGATGCACTTTTTTAACTTATTGTTAGGAATGTAGTAAAGGTTTGATACGTACTACAAGTTACTAATTTTCACCAAATTTAGATAGAAATTTAAATAGAAATTCACATTTTAAACACAAGAATTTTAGATATTCAATAATTTGTAATACCTATTATAGTACCTATTTAGTTTCATAATATTATGTAGGTATTTGTTGTACTTGATAATTTTTCACCTTGAAAATGCTGTCGACGCATGTTTCCCCGGAAAACCATTATTATATAAAAATTGTTATAAAACAACGTAAAAACGGTTAGCCTAAATAATAACTCAGAAATGAAATTTAGATTCAATCATAAGAAATTTATTTTAACGAGGTACAATAAAGGTCAACGAGTTCGAACAATTAAACTTACTTAGTTATCAGTTACATGTGTACATATATAGTTAATCCAGAACTCGACTAGTCCGTCTTACTTGAACTACTGCCTAACGACTGAATTATTCGTTAAATTTAAATTTTAACTATTTGTAATAATAATAGTTTTAGGTCAAGAAATTAAAAATTGCCGGGATTTCCCTTTAAATTAATTTGTTTGTTGAAATATTTCGCAGGTTCAGGTGCTACACGTATGCGCGCGATTAAAAGAACTCAAAGAACTACGATATGTACCTATTCAAATTTTATTCAACGAACACCGCCCATCGTTAATTTTAGTATCAATTTGGTAACATAATATCGCGCATTTCAAAAATAATTTGAGCCATTAAATAATTAGCTTCTGTAATTATATAGACATCCACGGAGGTCATCTTATTTAAGCTAATATTCGTGCGACGAGAAATCAAAAGTGGGAATGACTGGATAATAAAATTATGTTAGATACACGTGATGGTCCAAAACTGTACGTCTCGATCAATTCAATGTATCAAAATGAACAAATGCCACTGAAACCGCGTTAAGGCAGTTCATTTAATAAGATTCGACATTGTTTTTTGGCCAATCAATAATAGTGTGAATATGCATTATTTACATTCTATTTTTATGAATATCTATTTATAAAGTTCATCTCCGTGAGTTTTGTTTGCTGTCGAGGATGTTTTTGTAAACAAAGTAAAAACTATTCGAGTACGAGTTTGATTTACGAATGTGGGTATAAATATGAAGAAAATTAGATATTTTTGTGAATTAACAGTGTTAATTTCGTGTTATGATTCTGGACCACCCTATATAAAAAAAGTTTCGTACTTTAGAAGTCCAATTTTTATCTTATTTTTGCCACGATGGTCACATTATAAAATTGTTTAATTCTAATCATTTCCGTATATTTAGTGTACCTTTATACGGTAAAATTGAAATTATTCGATACGAATAATATACAGAATCGATCACCATAACAGGAATACCAAGGTAAAGAGGTGTTTGAACGCTTACCTTACAATTAGTCGATTGAAAAAATGTAGAATCGATAATACGTGATTATTACCTACATGTTTATAACGATTGTCCTGAGTGGTCAAAATATTACCTTTTTAGGTAAAAAGAAAGCGACACTGTAGGTATATGTATCTATATGCAGGTAATCGAGAAACGACATATATATTTACTTTGTGGTTCTAACATAATTTCCTTATTAAGTTGGTGGTTATTAACATGATACGATATAGGTACTTAAATAGTGTTGGTGTATAGTTTACATCTATAAAATGGGCATTTATGTATTTATTTATAAGAGATTAGGCTGAGGTAAAACCTATACACGCTTTATATTGAATATTATTTAGAAAAAACACTTAAAGATCAAATTGCTTTTGTCAATTGAAGATTTGGAACAAAATTTATTTATGATTGTGCGTCTCGCCGACTTTGTGGTCCTTCATGCCGAATTTGATTTGTACAACCTACTAATAGAATTTTAAAGGTCGTTCCTCTTCAAAACCGTGTATGGTGAAATGCAAGAAGGAAAAGCTCCAAGTCGTCAGTATGTATAATTTCTCGTGTGAAAAAGCAATTGAATCTGTCACGCTTTGCTCAGGGCCGATGCCTTGTCTTTCCGCATGAAATAAAACTTAAAGCGTTTTCCTTACTTTATGTTAATATAATTAACGGGCGAACGTGGTTTTATGCCGCTGATTATATGCTAATTGTCGTCTTCGACGATCGTATTTAGAGGTTTTCTATTAGGCTTCGCGTTCGAATTGCGATGATAAACATTGGGTCTTAGTGTGAGTTTTCTTCATCGTTACTAATAGCAAAACGAATTCAAATCAAATTTTTGTAACGTGCAACTTAATTAGCAATCTGAATACCGGGTGCAAAATTTGTTGACAAGAAATTAAAATGGTACCTATGCCACAACAAGTAAAATGCGACCATAGTAATTCTCGAACTAGGTTATATTATAACAAATTCGTCGCTTAACATCATTTCACGTTTCGTGAAACATAAAATAAAACACAATAGGTCTTTATGTTTATTTTTACGACTATATCGTTATTGCTAAATTACTGTTAGTTCAGCTAGTAATTCAAATAATTTTTAAAGTTACATCGGCGCGTTATTAAACAGTGTGATGGGTTTGAGTCAGCACGATAAAGTGGTCATGCATTTTATTTCATTCCTCGGACGGCTAGTCTATAAAAATACTGTTTATTTTAATAAAAAAATATTACGAAACGTTATTCTATAAATTCTTATTTTGAATAGGTAAAGTTTTCTAAAAATATTTTGGTGGAGGGTATTAAACTACGATTTCGTTTAAATTTTAAATTAAAAAAGGACCGTTTGTTCTTCATGTCGGAAACGCAGAATATACCACAACCATAACAAAAAAAAACAGGGGCTTATTTTAACGTTTGTAATTAAAAACGTAATAAAACCATTTGCAAATAAATTTTATATTTTACCGCTTTTACTTAATACAAAGCCAAATGCTTTATCACAAAAAAAATACTTCCGCTATTTGGTCATGGCACGACGCTTATTATTACACGAATTTGTATTTACATGCAAACTCGAGCGTGGTTTGTTTATTATACGCATGACTTTAAACTAATTTAATAAAAACCACGTGTTTCGTATTTAGTTTAAAACTAAAATCGCTTTAAAAATAATTTGTTAGAGAAATACTTAAATAATTACTGCTAAAATTATTTTATTTTATTATTTAAAAAACTCATAATGTACGAAAATATTGTTAGGTACCTATTAAAACGGAAATCAAATTTGCAAATAGGTGCTTCGAACATTAAAAAAAAAGAAAATTCATATGTCTTTTTTTCTCGTAGACGAGTGGCAATCACTTATTACATACATAGTTGATGGTTTACAAAAAAGTTTATAGTTTATCAAGTAATTGCTGGTAAAGTACTTCCAGCACCTATTCTAAAACGAATAAGGCTCCAACATTTACTTCCTAAAATTTTACAAATGCAAAAATACTAAACTTCTTAATAAAAATACATTTAATTTAAAAAAAAAAAAAAAAAAACGTTATAAATAGGGAAATGCATTCAGCATAATGGATTTCCAGCCATCATTTGCTCTGCACAATAATGTGGAAACTGTACACCCGAGAGCAGTATATCTGCTATACCCTGAAACAATCCTAGTTTTTAAACTAAAATTTTAAGTCAAAACGTATTTATTACCTTTAACTGTGTTAAGCAAGCGGACAAGGTGTGAAAAATTATATACCAAGGTGCGCAAAAGCCCGCTATCCAAAATGAAATTACAATTAGAACGATTAACCATAAAACTGAATTGATCGGATTTCCCATCTGAAAGAACAATAAACGATTAGTTTAAATTTAATAATTAAAACATAAAAGTTACATTTTCTAGGCGGATCTCGACCGCCCACCTATCTGTCGTACGGATGTCTCAATAACGTCTCGGGTATTATCAAACTCGACTCATTTTGGAGACTTTAATTGCAAGATCATTGCGCCCCTATAAATAATTATCACAATTTTTAATTTTATAAAGAAAGCATTAACACCCGACGTTTAAATTCGTACGTTTTAAAAATGTTTAAACTCATCAAAAGAAAATATTATCTCATCGACATATTATTGTTTTGATACCTATATAATAATATTATCGCAAAAGTGCAGCTTAGCCACTATCAATTCAAAAGTCGCCAAATAATTCGATGATAACAGAACACGAAATAGTTATTTTAATTAATGACCTAGACCTCCGATTGTGTAATAGTGATATCGTCATAAAGCCGTTAAAACAACATTGCCGGAACATTAACTATATTTAAATTATTATTATGGTGGTTATAACGATAGGCTAAAGAATTCGTAACCGCAATAAGGGATTGAATTACAGATCTAAGACACGATCGAATTAATAAACAATGCACAATAAAACTCATAAATACTAAATAAAAGATGAAAAAAGTATCTTTAACTTTTGAAGCATGCATTTTTAAGAATACGCGATAGGTAAAGAGAAAATATGCAATTCCTTCGTGCACCAACATGTCTTTAACTATTGACATTACCAGTATGGGTACAGTTTCTAAAAAAATTAGGTCACTTTATAAAATTAAAAATGTTATCTACGTCGAACCGCTGCACCATTTCTATTTTTAAATTTTCCATGCCCTACCACAATTACGTCCGATGCCTAGATAACATTTTCAAAATCTAAACTGCGATAATTACTTATATGGGAAAATTTTTCTCTGAACTAATTTAAGTATCGAAGTGTTCGGAAATTCACATTTTGCAAATGTATTAATTGTTTACAACCAAACGAAAATCAAAAATCTATGCTTACCTTGTTCGAATGCACGTACACTTATTTGCGCTTCAATGAAACTACTTAAGAACTATTAGAAAATATAGTGAGTAGTGTGGCATGGGCGTTAACCTACTCGCTTCCTCATTAAGTCAGTCTAGGATTTATCGTTAAAACGAAGATATTCTCGGCTTGTTGGCATAAAACCTACAGTTTTTTGTTACAATTTGGTCAATAGGTCACACCCGTATCTTTCCAACAACGATTAATTATTTACCACGTACGAAATGTACTTCTATTATGTGTAATCAAAACAAAATCTTATTTTATTTATTTTTTATTATTTTTTATTTTATTATTTACTTAATTACGAAGACGATAAGTTAACGTAAAATTCCTTTCAAAGCTTAAAATGATTAAAATAAACAATATAGGTACCTATTTAATTTAAAAAGTTATAACTTTACGGTCCTTCGAAACGTATCTCTAAGTAAATGAACACATCGCCATCGACACTTCGATCTTCAACAAAAATAGAAAAACGATCGGAGAAACAACTAATACAAGACGTTGAAAAAAAGACCGGTTAATTGTTTAATCAAATAATCGTGCCCAAAACTTAATTATTTGAAATGCTCCCCTTGCATATCGACGCAGAATCTATTACAAGGAGGAATTTCTCAATCTTTCAAAAATGCCCCGTCTTGGTCAAATCGTTTGACAATTTTGTTTAGTTTGCTATTGATGTAACGCGACAAAATTATTTACAAAAAATGCGCACACTAAACGTTTTAAGTAACCCCGAATACAGAGAACCAAAAGAGTCAAATCCGAAGACCAAACAAACCAAAAATGAAACAAAATTATTCGAGCCATCGAAAAAGAAAATTCTAATTTTTTTGAAAATAGTTAATTTGCCGATGTTTTTGATCGTCCTTTACATATTTAACCCTTTGTTTGGCATTCTATATCAAATAAAACACAAACTACTTATTCGACTTTTGTCGATATTCTAAAATTTGAATGGACGTTACGATATTCAAGGGCCACTAAAACAGTTGTTTATTTGTTTTTAAAATCGTTTTTTACCACTTTAAAAGTTATTTTATAGTTTAAATTATTATGGTAATTCATCTTACTTGTATTTTGAATAAAACATCTACAATTAGGTACATACATAAATACCTACTTTAGTTCTCGTGGGTACGGTTTTGTGATAAAATGATTTTTTTAAACTTAGAAACAGTTAGGTAACTTTTTTTTTTAATATTATTATACATATCCTTTAAAGAACTTGTAATATAAAAAACATTACTGTAGGAAACTGTAGCTTTCTAATTATCTATGTATAAAAATAATACTCGGCATCCTTTCCCAAAGTAATTTAGTTACGAGTAGATATTAGGGGGACCGGAAAGTAATGTTGTTTCTGCGCACATCAATATTTGTTTACCATTTATCAGCTCATTGTGTACTTCAAAGTCGAACCAAAGATATTTTAAGGTTAATGTGACTTGTTTACTTATAAATAATTAAATCTTCAATTTTTTTTATAATTTTGGGTGAAATGGCCAGCCAAATACTATAAGAGGAACATATCTGGAATTGTATGCTTTTTGAGTTTCGCAAGGGTAGTAACGCAACAGTTGCTACCAAAAACATTTACGATGTTTATCCAAGTGCATTAGATGTTTGTAAATGCCAAAGGTGGTTTTCTAAGTTCAGATCCAGTACCAAATTTGAAAATTTGGATCATATCGAAAATGCCATCTCCAGATATTTTGCTCAAAAACGAATTGATTTTTATCGATCCGGCATTGAAAATTTGCACACTAGATGGCAAAAGATTGTTGATAACGAGGGTGATTACATCATCGATTAAAAATTAAAACTTGTTAAAAATTTATTTGTTTGAATTTAATGTAAAAAAAACGACATTATTTTCCGGTCCCCCTAATACGTACATACCTGCATCATAAGTACCCGATTGTTCATTCTTTATACGGCCAATCTACTTTAAATTATCTAAACTTTTTTGTATTTACCTATGAACAAAAGAATTCTAAAGTTAAACGATTTTTTTTTCAGAACATGCATCCAACAATACGAACATCGATATTTATAGTAACAGCGGCTTATTTAGTGTTGGTGTTTGCACAACAAAACTACACGCCAGATCCGTACAGTACCCAATCACGATATAATAGTCAAGATCCGTACTATAACAGTCAACCATATAACGATCAACAACGATACAACAATCAGGATAAATACAATCCACAAGATAGATTCAACCAAGATCGATATAATCAAGACCGTTATAACCAGGATCGATACAATAATCAAGATCGTTACAACCAAGACCGTTCAAATCAAGATCGTTACAACCAAGACCGTTCAAATCAAGATCGTTACAACCAAGACCGTTCAAATCAAGATCGTTACAACCAAGACCGTTCAAATCAAGACCGATATAACAATCAAGACAGATTCAATCAAGATCGGTATAACAGTCAAGACAGATTCAACCAAGATCGATACAACAATCAGTCGCCCTACGGACAACAACCCCAATACGGTCAACAACCGTTTGGCGGGCAAGGAGGAAATTACGATAGATCGAGACCTGGTTCGTACGACGGCGATAATTGTTGCGAGGAATTCTGCTACAGACGCGAAGAGTCCTATTTACAATTTGCAACCAAAACCGCTTACCAATTCATTGTACGTCAGAGACAAAACGATCCAGTTCAACATACCACGTAAGTCGAACGATATCCCGTTTTTGCTAGCAACGCGATTCATCAATTCGTTCTTCAGAATGTCGTCCCGTGCAGTTCTGGAGCTTAAACAAACACGGAACGCGACTGCCCAGCCAGCAGCTTATACCGCGCCTTCGAAATTTAGAAAACCTCAAACAACAAGTTCTGATCAACTACGAACAGCGACAATCGTACCCAAGAACTGGACGAATGTGCGAGGAAGACTTGGACCTTTTCAGGAAGTAAGTTGCGCACGTGCTAGGATACAAAATGAGTTCATTTCGATTTCGTTTCAGGTGGCACTGGAACAACTCTATCACAGAAGACAAAGCTCACTCGTTGACGACGCAAGGAATGGAAGATCTGAAATTTTTGGCCCGAAAATACCAGACACGCTTCAGACCGTTCTTAGATAATCCTTATACCGATGAATATTATAAGGTAGGTTTGGTTTGCTTTAGGAAGTCCATCTATTAGCGAATTTTCATACAAAATAAAGCTATCGTAGCCTGTTTAATGACGGGACCCAGACGTGCCCTTTTGGTTTTTCTCCGATCTCGAGCCCTAGATCACGAAAATAAAGGTCGTTCATTTTGGGTCGGTCATATTGAACACGATTCTGGTCGCAATTTTGATCGTAGATGGCTGAAATTCGGACAGCGTATTATCTTTACGAAAACGAAGGACGAGTTCGTTAACCAGCCAAATCGACCGACCCGTTTCAAAATGGCGGCCGTTCAAAAACTTAAAAAATTCTAATCTCCGTTATTATTCATCGGATCGGTAATATGAAATATGTTTTGGAATCAGCATAACATTCTCCACCGATCATGTCTCTTTATAATTTTCGATGGAATGCGCCGTTTTCGAGATAATCGAGAAGAATTGTATGCGCGCTCGACTCCTGCCGGGCGAGCGTGCGGACGCGATCGGTCTACAGCACGAGTCGGCCGTATTCATCAATGTATGGCGTTAATTATTAGCGAATTTTCATAGAAAATAAAGATATTGTAGCCTTTGTGATGACGGCACCCAGTTGTGTCCTTCTGGATTTTCTCCGATCTCGACCCTTCCGGTATCTCCGTTATTAATCAACGCATCGATAATGTGAAATATGTTTTCGAATCGGCATAAAATTCACTACCGAGCATGTCTATAATTTTCGAAATATTATTTTATTTTATTATTAAATATTATTTTTCGAAAAATGTATTTCTTTCAAGAAAAATTAAAAGGAGTTTTGCGACATCATTTATGAAAATTCGGTGCCGCGGTTTGCGCGCGATCGGATCTTTTGTACTTACCTACTTGCTTATCAAATAAATTGCCCTACTAATTACATTTTTAATTTCAGTTTCAATATTCAGACACTGACAAAACTCACGATAGTTATCAAGCGTTTGTAGAAGGCCTGTTTCCTCATAGCGTATATCGAGTTCACGCCGAAGTTAAGCCAGATGATCCTCTGCTTAAGGTTGTTTCATTATCCTATTATATTTATCATGTGTCATATCGTTTATTGTAGCAAGGATATGGAGGAGGTTGCAACAGATATCGATCAGACTACGGTTACAATCAACAACAATCTAGAGACTATAGTCGACAAGGAGGATATTACAACCAACAGCAACAAGGAAGTTCTTACAATCAACAACAAGGAAGTTCTTACAATCAGCAACAAGGTAGTTATTATAATCAACAACAACAGCAGCAACAGCAGGGTGGTTACTACAATCAGCAGCAACAAGGTTACAATCGACAACAGTATGGAGGATACATGGACAATTCTCAGTACCTCGTCGAGTACAACAAATTTGTGCAAAAACAAGAATACAAAGACCTTGTACGAGATGTGAGCCGTAGATTAGGATTCCGATACAATTTAAACGATTCAGTTGTTCAAGACATGTACGATATGTGCCGCTTTGAAAAGGCATGGTGAGTGAGTTTCGTGTATAAAAAAAATTTAATTACAAACACTCGCTTTATAATCAGGTATCCGCACGACCTTTCGGCGTGGTGCGCGGCTTTCAATGTTAAACAACTGAAACTCCTGGAGTATGGTGAAGATTTGAAATATTTTTACAAAAATGGTTATGGAAACGAACAAAATACAAGATTAGGATGTCCACTTTTGAAAGATTTGCATGACCGCTTTGAACGGATTGTTAATGGTTTGTAAAATACAACATCTAAATAGGTACGAGATTCGCTATCCAAAACTTTTAGGCGACGTCAACAGTCAAAAGGTGATCGTATATTTTTCCCACACGGCAACTTTACAGCATTTTCTAGTTTCACTAGGAGTTGCCAAAGATTATAGTTCTTTAACGGCCGACAACTACGCGTCGCAAAGTCGAAGACAATGGCGAACGTCCAACATTTCACCTTTTGCGGGAAACGTAGTTGCCGTACTATATCAGTAAGTCGATTATTGAATTGTTCCTCGATGTGAAATTATTATAAAAATTAAAAATTGCAGGTGTCAATCGGGCGAACCTTATAAAGTAATGTTCTTCTTAAACGAATCGCCCCTAGATATACAAGGCTGTCAAGTTGGTTTGTGCAACTGGAACGTATTCGCCGAAAAAGTGAACAATGCAATTGCAAGTTGCCGTTACGAAGACTGTGGAGATGGTGCCACTGCGAGATCAAGCTACGCGACACTTCTATTTGGCGCCGTTTTATTATGTCTTTTTCAATTTTATTGAACTCGACAATGTTCAGTTCAAAGTGTCCATTATCAATGTACAAAAGCAATATTTAATGTTACACACGTTGTATTTCATAAAATTTTGTGGACAGTTTCTATGGGAATAGAACTCGTGGTATATTTTCTACAAATTTTATTTTGTGAGTTGATGTCCGATTTAATTTGTCCATTAGTGTACATAATAAATAAGAGGTTCGTCTTTTGTAACCATCACAAGTTGCCATTTAAATATTGTCGTTATCATTAAAAGGTGACTTATTAATATCATTAGCCATATCTCTGTAACTATTTTTTTTTTGAAAACGAACTGTACACCTTACGCATTTATTATTGTTAGATATTTAGGATGTAGGTATTATTTCGTATTTTTACAACTTTTATGCGATTAAAAATCAGTTTCTGCTCATTCCTTTCATAGTTAGGTATACACACGTTCAACTAGTTTTATAGTGGAGAGATTTAAATTACCTTTATAGGTACATACCTATACAACTTTACTTTTGATATAATTATATTTTTTATAAGATTTTTCTCAAAGTTAATTTTATAAGGTTATCAAATAACAGTAAGGTAGATTTTTAATATATTAAAGTAGCATTAAAAATGAACACTTTAGGTTTTTATATTTGGGAAAAATAAATTTGTTGAATATAATAAATACGTATTTCGATGTTTATAAATTAATTGTTATAAATGTATCAAATTTTAATTGAATAAAATATTTAGCTTCTACTTTGCAAGCTTTTACTATTTAAAACAATATTATATTTATTCGAAATTGTGTGCGTTTATGTTCGACAACTGAATACGAAAACCGAGGAGCGTTTTTTTCAAAAATGATGACATCCAACACTTATGACCAGTGAATTGCGCCCTTAATATGATTTGAATTAAGGTTTGTCATAAGCTTTGGACACTTTTCAACTTCCAATTTAATTTCATATCACATTGCTGTCGTTTAATTAATTCATTTAAAACGTTTCTACAGTATTCGTTATACACTCAAAATTTTCGAATAAGACGTTATCATTTTATTTCGTAAAATCCATTTGGACAGATTTGGAATTCATGATTTTTCTTACTGAATAAAAAAATTAAAGGGGAAACGCGCTCGCTATCATTAATTAATCACTCGCTCACTTTCATCACGTTATAAAGTAATTACACATCGATAGATGCAAGATGTCATAAACACAAAACTCATAAAATATAATTAAGTTATATATTTACTTTGTATGAAGTATTGTATAATTAATACATACACATTATGATACATTTTCTGACTTACGACTGCTGTACAATCGAACGTTTTAAACATTTTAAATTTATTTTATATATTACCTATCTATACCTACTTGATAACGATTTAGTGAAACTTAATAAATAAATAAATATGTAGCACAACGTAGTTCCTCATTTTCGACTAAAAACTAAAATAGTAATATCTACATTCTCTTTTAATAACACATATACCTACTTATTACAATGTTAAATAAATATCGATTTCTTTTAAAATAAAAATAACACAAAAACAGCAATTAATTATCTAAAATAGCTATCGATCATGAATTTTCATCATTATGATTTATTACACTGTCGTTCTTTGTTTCGACTTTTGCGCTTTTATTACGTTTTCCGATCGTGCCTTTATTTTTTTCCGTGCCCGAATCCGTATCGGAACCTACGCAATTATCTCTAGGATTAATTTGTCCATCTTTTCTTGGCATCTTTGGTGCGCTTTCTTCGCTGACGCTTTTGCTCTTGCGCCTCTTCTTCTCCTTACCGCCGCTTTCTTTGAAAAAGTTGCTTAACTGTATGGACCGTTGCTCCCAAAACAAAGTTTGACGTTGTACAATATCTGGATATTTGTATAAGAATTCTATATCTACAGGCAAAGTAAGCTCCCAACCCTTATTGTAGCGTAACTTTGAAATACCAATAAATATTTCCTTAATTTCTTCGGTCGGAATTTTGATTATTGATGAAACTTTTCGTCGTTCCACGTATTGATTTTTTGTGAAGAGGATTAACTGCACAAAAATAATCGTAGTTAGATCGCGAGTTTAAATGGTGTGTTGGTTCGGCCTTTTCTTATCATCGAATAAACTGTAGGTTGTTAGTTACTATCAAAACAATTTCTATAAGCGCGATAATGAAAGAATAAATTGTAAGTTGCTCAACATAATAACGAAAAGCATTTTAAATACTAATTTAGGAACGCGGCAAATAAACAGGGGCAAGTGAAACATGCGACATTAGGACACTCCGTGTAAAGTGCAAAAGCGATTTCTTATTTTGATAACTAATCCACGTTTCTATTAAGCAACACCATAAATAGTAACTAATCCTAAAAATACTATGCAATTGAAAATATTTTAAAAATAATACGAGTGCGGTGAAATAAGTTGATACCAAGTTGATTATCGTTTGTTTCAACTTTCAAAAATATAATAGTGAAACGATGTGACAAAAACAATCGTTCTGTTTTTGGGTATAAACAATGAAGTGAGGTTCTATAATCACTTACCCCACAATATGAGACGTTGTATTGTAACGTAAATTACCTACACCATTTATATTAGGTACTTATATTCGTTTATTTCAATAGAGCGTTTTAATTCGATATAAATAAGATGATAAGATACCGTCGACATATAAAGTAGATATCAACAAAAAAAGTGATAAGTTTGAATTTGTCGTATCAAAATTAGTTTAAATAAAGTATTTTTAAATTGCTACACTTTCAGCATCACTCAATCAACATAGAAACAATATTGTTTGATCGATAATCATTTTTATAGTGATTGATTGAGTTAATTGAGCGAGTGATGGAGTGATTGGTGATAGTTGGGCGATTGGAAACCCGACCCTTAATGTTGCTCAAATTACTGAAAGGGATCTAACCTAATGTATGTATAAACTCTACAATAAACCGTTGAAAAAACTGAGTCTACTAGATGAATGAAGTCGATTCGTACCAATTTCATCCGTCGAAGACGAATGTTTAAAAACATTAGCCATATTAAGTCTAGTTAGGTTATATTAGGTTGCGTTGAAAGAAGGAAAGACAGGAAAAACTCGTATATTTACCGATTCGTCAGAAACTAAAGAATTGTTAAAGAAGGAGCAAAAACGACAAATAGCAAATTAAAAAAATCAATGTTTCCAAGCAGATTTTCACAAAATCAAATTGTTCGGAAATCATTTAAGAAACGCTTTTTGAAAAAAGAGAATTATTTTTTCTCAATTAAAAATAAATTCAGACAATTCGGGGGTTAAGGGGATGTTTGGAATGTTTTGTGAGAGAATAAAAAGATAAATTATATGAATTACTATTAATTAACAATTAGATAAGTATTGCGAAAAGTGTATAACGTTGGTTTTTATAAATGCAAAACGATTGTGTTATTGTGTTTAATGTCGAGTAAGGCTTCATTTATGCATTTTACTGCATATAAGTCATGTTAAGTTAATGTATATTATATTAATTCCAATTTTGACCACACCGGGCGGTGAGATATTAAAACCAAATGTCTATAAGAAATAGCAAAATTACGTGTTTAATAAAATTTAAATAAAACTGAACACATTCCATAAGTTTTTACTTTAAATTGCTTAATATTTATTCAAAATATCTATTAAATAATTTTTATTTTTATAAAAATCAATCAATGAATTTAAAACTACACAATTCCTAGAACTGGAGTACTACACATTCCAAACCTCGTATTGTTATAGCAACGACCTTGCGACCAAAATGGTCGTTATAGGAACTTCATTCATGCTTCAAGCGTAAACCACGCCTACATATAGTTAACGATTTAAAATATTGATCTACAGTTAACAATAATAAAATATACGTTGTTAACTTCAAATAACGTCGAATAACAATTAGAATTAATGTTTAGAAAATTGATAATTTTAAACATATCGCAAAATCAGGTAACAGAGTAAAATATAGTTTAATCTAACCTCACTTTTATTTATTACATTTAAATGTAAATATAATAACTATTATTTTTAGACTGTAAACGCCCCGAATAATTTATCATATCATTAATTATTGATAGTTCAAGGTAAAAGGAAAATACTTAACCCGGGATTGGTTGTGCCTGATGAGGTTGATCTTTTGATCGTTGATTGTAAACGTGAATCTTTTGATAAGTCTTGTGATTTTCTTAATTTAAAATAAACAATGGACCTTGGTAAACACTTTTGATTACCCCTTTAGAATGTTTTGCAATGTTCTATTTGTTTACATGAATAGATCGAGGAAAAAAGAATGTCGAAATTGTATATAAATTCTGATCTTAAAATCCTTTTAATATTGGACAACGGCACTACGTGCAATCGATAGTAAACTATAGTAATCTCAAGTTAGTCAAATAGGATCAGTGTAAAGAAAAGAAGTTTGAAATTTGTTTTGTGCACGATTGTTTCCAATATTCAACGATCGGTTGTTGCCCTATCAGATAAATGTATCTCCAACAGTTTTTTATCTGATAATCATATGTAACACTTTAATTATTCATTTTGACACCTTTTCATGTATTCTTACAATTAGATCGAATTACAGTCAGTAGTTATAATTGTTGATAATAAAGCACATTTAACTTTGTTAATAAATTCGTTTTGCAAAAATATCATTAAATTCTCTTACTTGTTACTTAAAATATCAGGTAATACCGGTGAAATTTTTCAAGATTAACTACTTTAAAACAACAAAAAACTAGAAAATGGCATGTTTGCTCAGTTTAGATTACACACGATCAGAGGAAATCAGTATTAAATTCTTTTGTTGCAAAAGCAGCTCAATTTATGGTTTCTATTCAAATGATCTTTTTCTTGGCAATTTAATTCATTATGAAATGACAATCACAAATAGTGAACAAAGACAAACAAATTTTGGTATTGAATGAATATTGTTATTGAATTTTGTTATTGTTAATGAATCTTACAGATCTTCATTTGTTTTATACATTAAGTATTGGGTTATACCGAATATTAAGATTTTTATGTAGCGAAAGGTTGCTGCGAATAATTGAACGTGTCGAAAGTGCCAGAGGAGTACTTAATCCTCAACAGCCCTTGGAAGGGATTCCAAGCTCCGTTCAGAAAACCAAACAATTAATTGTAATACATTTGCAAAAGCACAGTAACAACAAGTTATAGAAAGAGAGAATTATAAGTGACCTGGAAGATGGCAGAAGGAAATAAAATATGGGGAAATATGGGGTGAATGCATTGTTCAATATAGTTATTGGTTGACATAAAAAATAGATCTTCTATTTATGCTTCAAAAACCAAACAAACTTTCGGTTCAACGCAATAGATATTACATAAGCAATGTTTAACAAAACGAAAATGATAAATCCAACATTTCAATAACGATATTAAAGCCCCACCACATGGTGTTCTAGTAAGCAATACACAATGTGTTAATTATAAATTAATTTTTGAGGCGACGCATACAATTGTAAGACACTTAGAAAAAAAATGCCAGTAATTAATTTTTTTACTTTTAACCATTATGTATATATTTACCACATAATCCCGTGCACGGCACATAAGATCAGCAGGCACACCACTTATAGCAGAATAACTGTTGCTAGGAAATAATATATCGGACTTAACTATCCAATTTCCTCTTACTAAGACAGCAACCTGGGGTAAAGCTTTCAACAAGCTTTCAGCTGTTAAACCTTCACAGCCGGCCAGTAACATCATCAACTGTTGGAACTGAATAATTTTTGCTAAAACAAATAGGTTAAACATCTTTTAAAACTATCACATTTAAGGCAAATACCATCTTTTAATATCATTTTGCACTGATCCAATAATGGTAGCGCTCTCAAGGTACTAAAAGATACTACATTCGAGGGCAAAGATGGCCTAATAATTGCCTCCTCTTGGTCTTCAGGAACCAGTCGTCGAATATATTCACTAATGTTAACATCAAAATCCTTACAATTGTTCAAATTTGCAACCTCACGAGTGTTCTCGGCATGTAATTTAGCCTTTTCTAGCTTCAACAAAATTTCAGTAATCTTAAAAATGATCTCAAAGGAAATATACTTACATCACTTAATTCGCTCTTTTCTGCGTGCCAATCGCACTCGATCCACGACTCCTCCTGGTACCTCTCCATAATTTTCTTATAACTATTCTCCTGAACTTTTTTCCATTTATCCGCGTCTGTAGAAATCTTTACTGTTATTTGTTGAGCATTACTCGGACCCGGTTCCTCATTTTGATCTTTCGCTTTACTATCCTTTTTCTTAATTTCCCTGTCTAGATGCGGGTAATATGGTTTTAGACGAAGCAAACCTAAATTTGAAGGTATAACTTAACTAAACGAACAATTAGTTGATGGTTACCTTTTATTGGCGTTACGTGAAGCTCGCAACCATTGTAAAACCCAATACCATAATTTTGAGGATCGTCGACGCTTTTTGAAGATATATATTGAATTCGATCCAAAATATTATTACCGAAAAATATTTCTTTGTCCTTCTTTCTATATTCGGGTGGCCCATCTACCCTCAGTGCAATTTCTTCCGCTTTATCGACATCAAAATTAGGAGATTCGGTATTCAATTGGATTTCTAATTTAACAGCTTGGTTATTCGGTTTGACAAAACATCTTTTTACGGTTAATGGAGTTTTATTGTATTTGGAACGAAGAGGATACTGAAATACGTAAAGCTGATTTTCTAAACGTCTGGATACGAATACGGGAATCTGAAAATTCATTTAAAAACACATGGCATTTTAACCTAATAATTGTCAATATTGTATTTAATAGTTAAATTACCTCTCTAATTATAGGATCGTCTTCGTTATTATCGTTGACTTCCATATGAGAAATTTCCTCTTCCCCCATTATCAAGATTTTGAGTTAAGAAGACCTAAAAACTTATGCTAGCTCATATTTAACCAAAAACTGTCAACCCAACGGGTTCTTCTATTCGTTTTTGTTTTCATTCTCGCCTTATCGCACGTGTGGAATGTATATAAAACTATCTCTTTTCAGGTAATTATCAACAATTACCTGAAAGTGTCTTATCGATACGATTAGACCAAAATATGAAATCAAAAATTATTTTATTCCGATTTAAAATCAATAAATATTTAGTGGAAAAGAAAATAGTTTGTGTTTTTTTAATTGTTTTTGTATGTAAACAATATTTTGGCAATACTGATTATAATTCGCCAATAATACATGAGAGGGCATAAATTTCGTTGTCAGTCCATTGTTGATGTTTATTGTGAATATTATTATTTATATATATATATAATTATTATAAAATAAATAATGAAAAATTACTCGTTATCGTAAGTTGTTTTAATTTTGACTACCAGCATAGTTTTTTACGAATTAGAATCATTCAACCGCATTTAGAACGTTAAAAATAATAATAAAATGGCAGGGATGTTTTATCAATTTGAACAACCTTCCGAAAAACTGAAAAATAACGATTCGTGGGTAAGTCCGTTTAAATCGGTTTTAATTACGTTGCTAGAAATTTGGCGAATTTCAGAATCCATCGGGTTTCATTCACATGAAACTAGAACAAGACGTTCCCATATTTAGTAAAACTAAAATGAACTTTTCTCCTTCGGATAAAATAACTCATGTTGCTATCGCAAATAAATATTTAGTTGTAGCTATGGCGAACGGCATGTTGTTTCGGATGAGTTTACAACAGCCCGAACAACAAGATGGTGAGTATTCGTGACCAAATTTTAAAAGTAACTTAACATGTTATTTATAGAAATATCGCTGTCGAAATACACCAATATGTGCCGTTTAACAAACCTATTTTTGGATCCGACAGGCAACCATCTACTTATCAGTTTTGCCCCACGCACACCCGAAGCGAGTCCCGAGCTAGTGTATTTATCTCGCAAATCAAATAAAATTCGACCCACTACTAAGTTTCGTGGTCACGAATTTACGGAAGTCGGTTGGAATCAAAATAACGATTCTGAGAATTCGACTGGTCCAATTTTATTAGGTAAATATTGTTTTGTTGTTTACGTTTAAGAAAATCGATTGTCGGTTATGTAAATTGCTTTTTAGGTACATCTAAAGGTCTCATATTCGAAACTGAGATTGTGTTAGACGGAGATAAATTTTTCACTTCCGGTTTTTCTTCCAGTCTCGAACAGTACTGGAGACAGGTAAATAAACCTAACTAATTTTCATCTTAATTCTTCATACGTACAATTTATTATCGAATAAAGCTTTCATCAGAATTTTAATTTTTCCAAGCTACCAAATTATCTACCATTATATGGAAATAGGGAAGTAGACGGCCTGGTATGTAATATTAAATGGTGAATGGTAATATTAAAAATTCCCTAACCTGTGTGTCTGTTTCACCTTTTGTTTTTACAAATTTAATAAAATAATTCAACGCTCTACGTGTAAAACTTTACGTTATAGGTGTTCGACATTGGTAAAGGTACAACTACACCGATTACAGGAATAGAATTTTACCGGCTGCCCAACACGGATAAATATTATATTTTCGTTGCCACACCTTTTCGCTTTTATTACTTTAACGGACGAACCAATCCAGAAGAGAAACCTTTACTGCAACAAGTATTCAATAAATACCTCAACATTCCCGAGCAAAAAACATTCGAAGAAGTGTCTAGTACGCTTCGTTATTCGCGATTGAAATTTTGGTCCGAAAATCTTGTGTATCCTCAAGCATTTGGATGGCTCATAGAGACAGGCATTATATACGGAGAAGTTCGTTTTACATTTATTTTTTAAATACTAATTGCAGATTATTTTGTTTTAAGATTGATATTAGCAGACAGGAAACCATTAAAGACATCATGGAGTTGTCTGAAACAATACCGTATCCAAAACCATTGTACGAAGATTATTCGGTATCACAAAAAGCACCGATAGCATGCGTTTTGACGGAGTTTCACGTACTGTTAGCTTACAGCGACACAATCAAAGGAATGTCCCTATTAAATAAGGAAGTTATATATGAAGATAACTATAACGAAGCTTTTGGTCGATTAGTTAACATCGTCAAGGATCCTACAACAGGTACATACATATTATAATTTATATAAAATTATTACTCATCACGTTAAAAATCGTCTGAATTTATTAGGAGTTATATGGGCCATAACAGAAAATGCCGTCTTCCGTTTTAAAGTAACGAAAGAAGAACGAAACGTTTGGCAAATTTACTGCGAAAACAAAAAATTCGATTTGGCAAAAAAGTATTCGAGGGACAATCCGGTCCATTATAATCACGTGTTAATAAAAGAAGCAGATAAACTCTTCGACGACGGCAATTATCTCGAAAGTGCTCGAAGTTATGCAGCAGCTCATTCGAGTTTCGAAGAGGTCTGCTTAAAATTCATACAGGTGGACAAGCAAGACGCTCTGAAAACATTTCTGTGCAAGAAGTTTGCAACGTTAACGCCACAGGACAAGACACAAATGACACTGATAGTGATATGGGTAGTTGAACTGTATTTGAACGAATTAGAAGAAATGAGGATTACTGGAAAAGAGCAGGGTGCAAAATATTTGGATTTGCAAAAGGAGTTCCAAGCATTTTTGGCAACTAAGCATGTGTCAGAATCGATTAAAAATAATAAATCGACCATTTACGACTTAATGGCCAGTCATGGGGATAAAATGAATTCCATACAGCTTACAATCATACACAAAGATTTTCAAAAGGTAAACAGATCAAATTTGCACATTCATAGTTGTAGCAAATTTGGTATTTCAGTTAATAAGACAACATATTTACAAAAACAGTTTTCACGAAGCACTCGACGTTTTAAAAAGCCAAAACAACAAAGAACTCTTCTATCAGTTTGCTCCGATTTTAATTCAAGAAATCCCAAAATATACCGTTAAAGCTTTAATAGATCAAGGATCGAATTTGGTTCCCGTAAAATTACTGCCTGCCCTTGTCAGCTGCGACGGCGAGTTGCACTCGAAGGAGGTGATTAAATATTTGGAGTATTGCGTCGAAAGATTGAAAAGTAACGAGAAGGCGATACATAATTTATTAGTTTCTCTATATGCGAAATACGATGCCGTTAAGCTCATGGTGTATTTGAATCAACAAGGACAAGATATTATGATGGTAACACGAATTAAGTGTTATTTATATTGTTTTAATTCTATTTTTGTTAAGGTAAACTACGACGTGCATTTTGCTTTACGATTGTGCCAAGCACAAAATTTAACCCAAGCCTGCGTGCAACTGTCAGGATTACTAGGTTTATGGGAATCTGCTGTTGATTTAGCGCTAAATATAAGTGTCGATTTAGCAAAACAATATGCAAACATGCCCCCACAAAATGATTTTGAACTTAGAAAAAAGTTATGGTTAAAAATAGGTTAGTCTGTCGTAATCGATAATGTAAATGCTTTAAATTAATACTGTTTGCTTTAGCTCAGCATGTAGTTAGTGAGAAAGATAACATCGAGCAGGCCATGGAATTTTTGCGCAATGCGATCTTCTACGAATCGAGGACATTTTACCTTTCTTTTCTGATTTTGTAACAATAGATCATTTTAAGGTTGCAATTTGCAATTCGTTGAAGGTAGTTTTCTTTTATTTTTGTAAATATATCATTTAAAAAACTAACCATTTCATAAATAATTTATAGTGTACGTTATTTTTTTTATAAGTTATGTTTTTCAAATTAATTCAAATTTTATCATACTAAAGTGTTAAATACTGAATAATTGATTTGTCAAATAATATCGATATAATTTTTGATATAACGACGAACGATTTAAATATTTACTATTGCTTATTGTATGTAAAAAATTATACTTCAAATGTCCTATTATAATTAAAAGGTATTATTGAAATGTTAACTAAAATAATAAATTGTATAATGTGAATACTATAATCGTTTTTTGTATAGGAATATAACGAACATATTCAAGACTTAAAGAATGAAATGGAAGAAGCTACAGAGTCAGCTGAACTGGTACGGAAAGAAATTCAATCGTTTCGTAATCGATACACATTTATAAGTTGCGGAGATATTTGTGAAATATGTGGCCTTATATTAATAGTACGACCGTTCTATTTGTTTCCTTGTAATCATAAATTTCATAACGATTGTTTATTGAAAGAGTTGAGTCCAATGTTAGGTAAGCATCTATCAGTTTATACAGCTTGTTTTAATGATTGTCATTTAAGGACCTGCCAAGAAAAACAAGTTAGCAGACCTCCAAAGGCAACAGAAAATTCTGAATTCGCAAATTAACGTAGACACAATTAGCACGGCTTCTTCAGGAATATCGGCAAGAGATTCGGTTAAGGCAGATATTGATAACATAATAGCGTCTGAATGTCTTTATTGTGGAGAAAACATGATTAGAAATATTGATATGCCATTTGTTGATGAAAAAGAATATGATCGAATTATGAAAGAATGGGAGTAAATTAGAAACTTAACTTCATACAGGTCATCTTGTAAGACTGACTAATTTAAAAGTTATAGAGAAGGAGACCGAATTAATGAAATAATGCATACATTTATTATTTTTACAAGCAAGCGATTTGTGCAATAATAAATTATTTAATTAGCTTTCTTTACCATATTTAAATATATAACTGTTGATGTTAATAAATAATTTGTTTAATCTATTACTCAGTTTTTAATTATTTTAATGAAGTCCGCAGTCGAACATAATATATGAATCAAATCGAATCAAAGAAAATATAAAAAAAGTAAGTGGGTAGTTTTGGAATTAAAATTTTTGTTGTTACTACATTGTAATGACCTTTTAAATATCAAAAACTTCTAAGTGTGCAAAATTAAATTCAACAAGCTAGTAGGTAATGAGTAACTCTTAAATTTATTAATAACATTTTCCTATTACAGTTAAATCATTTTTGCTATATAAATTATTGTTTTTATGCTAATAATTAAATTCGATGTTTGTTTAAAAACATAATGTATTTTAATTTCTGTTGTGTTTCTACAAAATAATAAGTTAATAACCATAATATTAAAATAATTAAATAATATTATGTGCTTAAGTACATCATTAAATTTCCTTGTAATAAGATAGTCTAGAAATTATTCTAAATGTCCTTTTTCCTCACAACTATTTTTATTAGTTTTCATATAAACATCGCAATCTAAGTATTTTTTAAAAATTTTATTTACAATTGTTAAATAGGTATTATTTAAATAAAATTATTTGAAAAAAGCATGAAAATGCTTTGCACATTAATAAACATATTCTTTTACTTTTTAACTTTAAACAAAGTCTAAAACTGAAGCCTAGAAATGCCAGAAATTCAGATTTCCTATCAGGAGCGCATAAAATCGAAGAGGTACAAAAAAAGGAAGTGCGCGCCATCTGTGGACAAATAAAGTAATTACGAAAGCAGAAAGCTTTAATCGAAAAACCATAGAATTTGACAATAATAGATAACACACTTGGAAATATAACCATAGACGTAAAATATAGATTTCTTACTTTCCTTTTTTTGTACCTCTTCGATCTTATGCGCTCCTGATAGGAAATCTGAATTTCTGGCATTTCTAGGCTGAATTTCTTCAGTTTTCGACTTTGTTTAAACTTAAAAAGTATATGTTTATTTATATGTAAATATACAAAAATTATTTAATTGTAATAGGAAAATGTTATTAATAAATTTAACTGCTACCCATTATTTAATTGCTCCTTTAACATTTAATTTTGCACACTTTTAGAAGTTATTTCTATATTATTTTGTTTTTAAGAATAAAAGAATTAATATCGTTTACTTCCTTATCTATAATTATTTTAAAAATAATAATTGGGATTACATTATTAAAAAAAAATGTTTATTTTCGATAGGTGTAAAAAGCATCACGACCGGGATCGGGATAAATTCGATTTCGCTACCAGGATCGCAGAAATTAAAAAAATGTTTTAAATTAGTCTGAGGTTACAGATTGCTGTACAGTATGCATTACTCATTTACAGGTTTTCTTTTATGTTTTTAAAACAGTAGGTTAGATGTCGCCACCTTTCAGCAGTTTAATTAAATTTGCAGTAAATCTCTTTTTCAATAGATGGTGTATACATTCAGTTTATGTCCACTAATTTTTTTCAACTCTTCAACTTCTGCGATCCTAATACAGAATTGGAATTTTCATGTTCGAAAATCATTGAAATTTGAAATATTTTACCTACGATCATAAAATAATGCTTTTTCTAGGTTGACAAAATGGCATAGCTTAATTCCTTAAATAGATTACGCATGTAGTAGTCGACGTTAATATTTCTCAAATGTACAATTTCATAAATTGGTTGTTTGTTCTTTTTTTATTAGATTTCCTTTGATATAGGAATAGGATCGGTGAGGTCACCACACTGTGCCATGTTTTTGCTGCTCAGTACTTTATTACAATATACTGTGTCTTAATAGGGGTTCGAACTAATTTAGCAGGACTAATTTACACCGAACAAAGTCAAGTACATTATTTTCTTATTAGTACATATAGAAATAGTTAATATGTATATTATAAAATAAATAAATTGAAACCAAAACTCTACTACATATTTTTCAGTAGAGTTTTAAACACTTTGTAAAACTTTAAAACGTTCTGTAAAATTATTAAAAATGAGAAACGTCACTTCATGATATTGACGATGATATGAGAAAATTTATTGGTTGGTTTTTACTTGCAATTAAATAAGTAGTTAATCGAGAATCAAAGTATAAGCCCTAAAAATATGATAGAAATAAATGGACATTTTAAAGTAAGTATATGGATAATTTATTGTACATTTCACTCTTAAACAAAGAATTTTATGAGATTACCAAAATGCCTTGTTTAGTATCCGAGGCACGTTAAATTAAGAAATTTCGTGGAAAACAACGTTTATATTAAGTTGTTTACATTTACTAACTAACAATGGACAAGGCATTTTGACGATGTACTTTAAAAATAATAGCTATAACAACAAATACTCGATTTATGTACAAACGCACATTAACAGTACGTTAAGAATAATTTTTGTCTATTAAAATAGTAATTTTTTAAGAAATTTTGGTGTTAAACATGTTTACAAATAATAATCACACGAAATGCTCATTTTAAATTACTTAAAAATAGTAAAATGTAATTTTTAATATACATTTTTTTTTGTATAAATCACAAAATGTTAAGAATTTTGGTGAAAAACTAACTTATAGCATTAATTTGTTTAATTTTGAAAATTAATAAACTAATAGGTATATTACTAATCACAACACTAAAGTATCATAACAAAACAGGCATGATTGTATTTTTCTTAATATATACAATGGACTTCATTTTACTTCAGCTCGATAAAACTGATTTTCACATTTATATTATAATTACGGTAAGCTAATTTAAATTTTGTACATCATTTTGCTTTTTAAAAACAACAATATTAGAAATAATATGCAAGTTGTAATAAGTCACAGCATAAATTGCACACAGAAACGATTATAAAATTCACTAAAAATGGATTAAAAAGAGATTTACCTACAATTACCTAAATATCCATAAATAACATTAATCAGAAAACTAAAACATTATAAATTTTGTTCTTTTTAAAAGCATTAGGTATACAAACTAGGCTCCTACACTTTATAAAAGTACTCATAAACAATAAGATAATTTAAGATGATGGTTGCGAGTCTAACTTGAAACAAAATTCACCAAAGATAAAGTTGAAAAGGAATTTGTTTGTTTTTGTCGAGTTTTAATTTTTGAACGAGGTAAAGGCACATTTATAACATTATTAATAGATTTGTTTGTTTTAAACAACGGGTAATTTTACTGTAAATTTAGAAGATAAATTTATTATTCTAGTTCTGCAAAAACAAATTTTAATAATAATTTATTATATACATTGTTTGTCAATGCTAACATTAATAAATTTTGTTTTTATCACACAAAATAGGGCATTTACATATTTGTCATTATAATCCAAAGAATATCTACTATAGAAAGAAAAATAGAAAACAATTAGTAAAATGGGAGATTAGAGAAGATCAATATTATCGGTTGTACGATATATAAGTTTACTATATAACATCATTAGTTGCAATTGCTTCTTCTCCATTATATATCATTAAATGGGATTTACTTTAACAATACAAGGTAATAATACCTCTGATAAAACCAATTTTTTATATTGTAAATTGTACATTTTGTACTGAATTGTTACTTTATTGCTTGAACGATTGTAGTATAAAATGTAGCGCGAATCCTTTTTCCCGACAATTTATTGCCACTGTTATTACACACGTTAACATAAAAATAGTTTGTTATTGTAAATATGTTTTATCATATAAAAATATTTTAACAGTTTATCTGAAAACAGAAAAACTGTTATGACTTGGGCAATTGTAATTTTATTCAATTTGCATATTTTCGTGACTTTAACACCGAAGTAGTTAATTTCTAAAATTTTAGTTAAATTTCATAAAAAAAGTTCAAGCAATAAGAGTCAAGATTTGTTCTAATGTAAAAATACCAACACTCGAAAAGGTTATAAACTTTATAATATTGAAGTTGGGAATGCAAATGGCATAAATAATCATCAAACTGCTTTTAAAGACTAGTCGACAAATAAAATTAGTCGTGTCTGGCTATTTTTTATATTTTTAATGGCAGTTACGGTTTTATTACTTTTAAATAAGAAATAAAATTTGTGTCGCTAGTAAATATAAGTTAATTAATAAATTAAATCACAGCATTTTCTGAATTAGTTCTTAAACATATTGTCCAGAGGAAATGTCTCTGGAAATGAGTTACAAATTCGAGTAATCTCCAGGAATTTTGTAATCAAGTTAGCATCGGTTAGTCTGTAATTATCAAACTACTATCTCTATATTTTATCGAATGCGTACAGGAAACAATCTTATTAACAATAACTCTAAGTTTTAATTAACTGTTAACAATAATCCTTATTGGTTTCTACATCACCTGAGATGCACGACTCAAAAACAATTGTCTAATCCTACTGTGATTAAATTCATAGTTTGCTTTACAGAATTATTAAAACGGTTGCATCGTAACAACGTGCCATAAATTTGTGAACACATTATTGAGCAAAATGCATGCCAGATGCTTTTGTTTATTAAATTCCAGGGACCATTCTGTAAAGCAAATACCGATTAAGGTAAATGGAAGGAGTGTTGTATACTTGCAAACTATGGCTGGTTTGTAGTGAAAGCGCTAATACCATTATTTGCCATTTCGTCCATAATTTCGGAAACGTACGCTGCCACATCTATTTCTTCTTTTTCCGCATTTATTATAAAAGGGTCTTGCAACAATTTATTGTATTTGGGCCTGCTTAGTTCCTCTTTTATTAAACTGTAAAGTAACAATCAAAAAATGTTACATGATGCAAAGTAATACCTTACCAAGTATTTACAAAATGTACAAATTCAGACGTAAACACGTTAGCATTATGATTTGTAGAAAGACGTGGAGGATCACCGTTAACGACTTGATGAAGTTGTTCGAATACGCTGGACCATCTAGGATACGGAAAATGACCTGTCGCTACTTCCATCAAAGTAATTCCTAACGACCAAACGTCACTTCGAACGTCGTAACCCTTTGCTCTTTGCGGATCTATTCGTTCCGGCTACAAGTCGACTATTTAATTTCAAAATAACATATAAAAACGTTCTAACAAACCGCCATGTACGGTCGACATCCGGCATCTCGAGTTCTCGCGATGGAATCGACTAGCTGACCCGATATGCCGAAATCGCACAATTTAATATTGCCTTTTCTATCCAATAATATGTTACTCGGTTTTACATCGCGATGTATGATTTTTAATTCTTCCTTTAGATAATTTAACGCCTTCACAGTCGCTACAGTTATTTTACCTAATATTGTTTCGAGAATTCGGTCTTTTAATCTTTCATAAATAAACTTATAAAACTTATCTAAGGATGTATCCATTAATTCCATACAAATCCAGCAGTCTCCCTAAAGAACCATTACAAATCAATTAAGTAACCCGCCAAATTTTTAAACGAACCTCTTTGAACAGGGCCCCATAAAACTGTACGATATAAGGACACTCATTACTTTTCATCACCACTTCCAAGTCCATAAGTAACTGTTTCTGTTCTTTCTCGTCGACGGTCGAACGGATTCTTTTAACAGCCATCGTGGTTCCCGACTTTCTATGTATCATTTTATTTACAGTACCAAAACCGCCCCTACCGATTTCGCCTAGGTCCTGGAGATCGTCGGACGTAAAATCGTACGATTTACCTCCAAATTGCAACTTGCCTGTGGACTGAATCGATTGGGAAATTCTAAATCTACATTCTCTGAAAATGTAATCGATATAAGTATAATTTACATGAAAATTTCAATTAAAAATTAACATCTAATATTGTAAAGTTACTCTTAATCATGTCTAAAATTCAACTTAAAACAGCTTCGAATTAAGGCTCATCTTAAAAGGATGTTAGATAACTATTAGTGTTTGGAAAGTTATCGATAATCTGGTAATAACATAGCCATTAACACATTCATCATCACAACATCAAAGTGGCGAAATTTAAGCACCAAAATAATATTAATTTGTTAAACCTAAGCCAAACAGTAAATTATGCTTATGCTTAAGGAACGAATATAGATTAGCAAGTAATAACTGATTAGGTCTTAGCACTTTTTGAATTAGGTATACGATAGCTATATTATAAAACTGAAGTTGATTTTATTAAATTGTTTCATAAAAAAGTACAAGGGCAAGCTTTAATTACTAGCTAGATACAATGTACATTTATTATAGCTTATCCAAACCTATATGCAATTTACGTCATCAACAAAAAGTTACTAGATTGTTTATTTGTAATTCGGTTTAAAGTTTGGAAAGTGACATATTCTGTAGATGATTTACTTGCGCACATATTAAATGGCATAAAGAAAGACTAGAATTTCTTAGAACTGTCAAAACATGAGGTGCGTGACAGCACTGTGTGAAACGTCATCATCTAGTAACCTCGTATTGATGACGTGAACATCATATAGGTTTGGATGAGCTATAGATGCAAACATAAACGTAAATAATATATTGAAGTTAAGGAAACTGTAAGAGTAGGTGGTCTAAAATATACATATTTATTATTGTGAAAATTTTTTAAACGACGTATTGACTCGGAAGATCAAGCTAAAGTAACATGATGATCATCATTATCAATTTTCGACATACTTTAGCCAATGATCACACAAATTCATTCTTTACATGCAAAAATTGTGCTAGAAAGACATGCAAAACTTTATCAATAAATAATTCGATATCGATAAACCTTGTGTAGATAAATAAAATGCAAGACAAAACAATGCTATAATATGCACAAGGACGACAATTCAAAGATAGAAAGTATAAGCATAATAAAGCAGTGATTGAACTGAACTATTTTAGCTTCGCTATCTGCTTTGGTAACATGTAAACACGAAAAGCGATGCTTAAAGGAAAATGCAAAAACGCCACTAAACACTTTCAATTTACCTGATTTTTACTTTTTCGGTCAGTCCAAAACTGTGAATTGACGAATAACAAATTAAAATGGATACCATTAATAATAATAATAATATAAATGATTCTTACAGATATATTTAAATTAATTAATTCTAACTTTAACTCCATCTGTAGTGAGCATATGCTCTATTAGTTTGTGTAATAAGCAATTTTTGTTTAGATAGAAAAATTTATGTACCTACTAAATTCAAAAGGTCGACTGGGACGCTGATAATAATAACCATTTCAGTACCATTACATCACACTTCAAATACCTAACAAGTGTATTTCTAAAACGAATTCTTGCCTGTGTTATCATAGATTGTATAAAATTCCATACCTGAGTTTCTTTTATCATTTATGTATGATTAAACAGTTATATAAAGTAAAAGTTTCATCAGAAACTTAGTTTGGAACATATTCGAAAGTTGTCTAATTTTTTAATTTAAATTTGTTTAATTTGTTTTGCGTTAAACATTTTCAAGTAAAAGTAATAAATTCAGCTGTTATTAATATGAATTTATTAATCACGCTTTATTCAATTTATATGTATAGCTAAATTGTTCAAAAATCGAAAATAATTAAGTTCAGAATTTTCAACTGAATGAATAGAATAAATAGGTAATTCATTTTCAACAAACATCGAGTTGTGACTTACTGCCTTATTTTGTTTAAATGTGTTTTGTGTCCATAAGGCCTTTTTGTGTATGTGTGCATGTGTTGTGCTATGCCTACTCAAAACATTATTACTAAAAGGATTTATACAACAAGAAGGTATATAATTATAATGAAGGGTAGGATTTTTTTGTCGATCAATTCTCCACTTATTTTATATAGTGTAAATTGTCGCTTCAGAGCAGAACTAGCCTGTCTCCAAAATTGGGTTTTTCAGAGTTTTGCCATTTTTTGGATAGTTTAGATACATTGCCGAAAACGTTACTTTTTGGAGATAGGCCAGTTCTGTTCTAAAAGTTAGATGCTATGCAGTAAAATTGGTTATGCATAATTATAAACCAAAACAATATGATGACTACAGAACAATCATTTAAAATGATACATTTCTTGTATCTAAGGATCAGTTATATGCATTAATTTTTAAACATTCTTTAATTTCTTTGCAGTTTTAATTAACTATTACAAATAAAAATAACTAAGAAAATTTTCGTTGCATTATAATCATTAGGAATAATGATAGGACAGTTCAATTGTGAATAATAAAATATCATAAATGACTGCATATTCTTGCAGAATTTAGCTTTGTTATCTTTCTAAACATCTATTAAATGCGAACAATTTAAACGATGAAATCGAGTGAATTTGTATCTCGATCGATATAACAAAATTAAAGTCACCTTACCGAGTTTTGTCATTCATAGGGTCGACGGTGGCTCTGGGGATTTTTGGTAAAGTCATTTTTGGACGGTTTGTAGTGTTATTACCATGACCTGCATCTGAATTAGAATTGGGTTGACTAGGCAACGGTCGAAAGGCAAAAGAATTATTTTGTGGCGGCGTAGGTATGTCCATTTTCAAAAGAGCCGACCTTCTTGCTATAAAAACATTTACAATGTAGTTGGTTATGTTACAAATGGCACAAAGAATTTTTTATTCAATTTTTCATAAAAATTAGTCCAAAGACAGTACGAAATGGGAAATGTTACGATTGCTTACTTTGATTTGTCGAATTTCCAGGTTGTTCTGCCATTTTCGTAAAAAATCTGGGAGCCCCAATAGATAATAATGCCCCAGCAAAGATTAATCCTGAAATACGAATTTGTTGATCGAAAACGAATAAACTATATATTTTGCCACAACATACAATTAAAATCAATAAACATTCTTCCTTTATACTGTTTTTTTGGTTTATAAACACTGAAAAACACAATTATTCAGATTCCACAGTTATTTTTGATAAGATAAAGCGCATGCCCTAATAACATGGCTGCATTAAAAACTTTGTTCAATAAATATCAGATTTTTACGTTTAAACCTCCGCCGTTCAGGTAATATAAGCAGTTTTTGTGTGAAAGTACTTATATTTTATTTTACATTAATGGTTTAATATATTTTTATGGATAAATTTCGTTTTTGTAAATATAACCTAAAATTTTCTAACCTTAATAACTTTGATTAATATTATTAATTTATAGCATATACATTCAACAAAATGAAATGTCTCAGTACCCTACTTATTATATTAAGCCTATTTACAAAAAAGAAGAGCAGGAAAAAATGTTCGAAAGTGGAGATGCTCAAAAGTTGGCACATGTTCCCACGAGAGCTGCTTTAAACGATCAAACATGTTCGCCGACTCAGGACGATTTGCTAAAGTAAGTTCACTAATTGACTTTGTAAATAACCGAGATAAATTGTAAATCTTTTAGTTTGCTTATAAACTATGTAATGGATGATGGTAAGAAGATACTCGCCGGGAGCAGGTTGGGAAAACGATTGAAAAAATAAAGCGCATACAACTGGAAAAGTATCATAAAGCGAGCACAGAAGAGGAAAAACAGAAAATTGAGCTGAACCCGAAAATTATTATTCATAAAGCTATTGATAATGGCAAACCTTTATTGAGACTTACGCCTATTAAAAGAGGCGGTGTTACTTATCAGGTATCTAATTAGTTATTTATATAATGGATTATCATTATTTATTAATAATTATCGTTAGAAATGAACCTACTTTCTTAAGACTTTGCAGTGTGTGATTAATTTATTCAACTTTAAGAGATGGCATAAGTTTACAATAAGGACTAACAATAAAGTCTATAATGTAGTCTGTAACGTCTATATAACAATAAAATGAAATATAATTATTTCACGAAATAATATGAATTTTCGAGTGAACTATTATAATGATTATAATCTTTATGTTAAAGGTACAAATTTTAAATTACAGCCAAGTTCTCATTAACAGTTGCTTAATATGTAATCACTATCAATACCTAATTTTCATAATATCGAAGCACTTACTCTGTTAAATTAAGAAATATTCAACACACAAAATACCAAAAATTTGGCAATGTTTAACATTTGTTTTGTAATTTAATTTGTAGGTTCCAGTTCCAATATCAGCAAAGACTTCGCAATTTATATCGATGAAATGGTTTATCGAGGCAGGTCAGGAAAAGGAGAAAACTGTTCGATTTTATGATAAATTAGCGTACGAATTCATAGATGCTTTCAATAATACTGGACGAGTCGTAAAGAAAAAACAAGATTTACACAAACAATGCGAAACTAATAGAGCATATGCTCACTACAGATGGAGTTAAAGTTAGAATTAATTAATTTAAATATATCTGTAAGAATCATTTATATTATTATTATTGAACACCTAAAATAATGTTGAATTTTTCTTTATCCAAAATCTGTCCATTTTCTAAATTGATTTTCAAAGTTTCCTGAACGGAAAATCTAGAAAATTTCTTATATAACTTATCTGTAAAGTGTGAAGATTGATCGAAAGCGGGATAATGTCTTTCAAATTCATTTCGATGTCCTGCCTTTGTCCCCAAAAATCTACATATGCCACTCGTACTATTTCTTTTTCCGAGTTTAAATAAATGGCACCAATCAATTTATTAGTGAAATAGCCCATACTGTAAAAGAACGTACATCCACTTGCACCTAAAACAAAGGGAGTTCATTAACTAAAATAAATAAACGAATCTACATACCCACAATAGATATAGTTAAAGCAAGTTCTGGAGCAATCATATCAAATTGCCATAATGTTATAGATGCAGGTATAGCAAGTGCAGTAAGTGTAGTTTGATATAGTTTTAAGCGGTTTATTATGCCTGCAGCTGTTATGTACGGAAATCTATAAACTGGAGTAAAGTCTTTTAAAACAGTCTGTATATTGTCATTTTTGTTGTGATACAAATTAATAATACCAAACAAACGAACATTATATTTTGGTATGGTAGGCATCGAACGAGAGAATATCAATTTCAACATTTTCCTGAAATAAAAGAAAATACATTTAATATTTATGTGAAACATAAACAAATGATTTTACTAACAAATCTTACATTTTTTAATTTAATTTAATTTTGATAAATACAAATAATTTAAAAGATAAAATACACGATAAAAGTAGTTTTTATAAACATTTGGAAGTGGTAAACGCAATTTACATTTGAACGTGTACAATTATTGATAACCAATCAGTACTTACTTTGAGAAAGGAAAATCTACCAAACGTGATTCATCAATATCGCCTAGTCAGAAATTAACTATACACAGTTATGATTCTTTTTTAGTGTAGGGAGTGTAACAGATATTTTCAAGTTCGAGTATAAAATAATAATTTAAAATTATCACTTACATCGTTTAAATAATAAAACTGCTACAATGCTAGGAAAAGTGAAATTAAAAGAGGCGTAAGTATTTTAATTTACCATTTATTATTCGATAAAATTTGCAAGAGAACTATTTGAGGTTATACACGTGTCTTGAAAATAAAACATTAGCGTATGGTATATTTCAAATAGGATGGCATTCGTGATTTTACATTTAAGATATAATTGTATCGTAAATAATTGTAATTATATTGGTGGTATGAATGATTTTCGAGTTTCTAAAACTCCTGTTTGGTTATTTTATTGTTTTTACGGTAGGATTGCAAATCACTGTTGTTAAAAGTGTAGTATAATAGCAAGGATAGTCAACTATAGCAGGATACTAGGAGGTAGGTAGGTACCCCCTATAAGTAGTTACTGAAAGATTATAGGACTATATAGTAGGTAATTTAAAAATATGCTCATTTTTATAACAAAAGTTCGTCGTTTATTTACTCAATTATTTTATTGGTAGCAATTGGACATTTTAAGTCCTAATTTTAATTTTTAATCAATACCTTTTAAATAGGATTTGAAAAAAGAAAAGTTGTTAAATGTACAAGATTTTATTTTTAATTCAATTTTTCTTAAAATAAAAACAACCGAGATTTTTAATTGTTGCATTTTAAAAACAGGTTCGATGTTGAAACTAAACACGGCGCCTTCTACACCGGAGGTAATGTGGAATGGCACCAAAACACCCTTTTTTGCCAAACCTCGTCTACGATATCTGTGCTCGATATAGAAAGTGGCACAGTTATCACAAAAATAGGCGAAGAAAATTCTGAAGATGCTGATACAATCCAAACGTTCGCAGTAAATAATGATAAAGTAGTAACGTCTCATAAGAGTAGCTTATTGAAGTTGTGGTCAATTGATGGAGCTCTACAGAAAATGTGGAAATACATTCATAAAGGACCTATTGCACGATTAGTACTTAAAGATAACAGATTGGCAAGCGGCGGGTCAGATGGTATCATTCGTATTTGGGATTTACTACATCAAGCATGTGTCTTTGGCTTAAAAGGATCCGTCGGCGTCATAAATCTCGTCGAGTTTCATCCCGACGAGGAAATTTTGTTTGGGTCAGGCGATGACGGTAAAGTTAATACGTGGAGTTTGAAAAATGGAAACTTAATTCAAACTTACAGCGGTCATTTTAGTAAAGTGACGTCGATCGCTTTTCATCACGATGGTAAACATTTTCTTACTACTGGGAGGGATAAGGTTGTGATTTTATGGAATATGCAAGCAAATGTTGTGGTGCGTACCATTCCAGTTTTCGAAGTTGTAGAAACTATCGTTGCTCTTCCGCGAAAATTCACAATTCCCATTGGAAAAGTGCAGGGCGAAGGAATTTACGTAGCCACTGCTGGCGAAAACGGTTCAATACGGATATGGGATATACTCAAGTCGAAAGAGATGTTTGTTCAGGACAATTCGTTAATTTCTAAATCTAAACAGGAAGGGGGCCTCGCAATTACGAAGCTATTGTATAATGAAAAGGCAAAATCGTTCGCCGTCATTAGCGTCGAACAAAATATAATTTTTCACAGTTTAAAGTCGTTCGTTTGCACGAAACAATTTGTCGGATTCTCAGATGAAATTTTAGATCTAGTCTTTGTTGGCAAAGACGATTCTCACATTGCCGTAGCGACGAATTCTGCAGATATTAAACTTTACGAAAATACGACGATGAATTGTCAATTACTAAAAGGGCACGTCGATTTGGTGCTAGCTTTAAGCGTTTCAAAGACAAATCCATCACTGTTAGTGTCGTCGGCAAAAGATAACACGATCCGCTTATGGTCGTTACTTTCAGATAGTACTGCAATGTGTGTCGGAATTGGAATGAGACATACAGGATCTGTAGATTCTGTTGCTTTTTCCAATTTAACCACCAATTTTGCAGTATCAGGTAGTCAAGACACTTGCATCAAAGTTTGGGAAATTCCTCAAAAACTCGTAGAAAACTCTAGTTTAATTTGTACGCGAACGGAGGTTGCTCATCAAAAAGGAATTAATTGCGTCGTTGTTTCGCCAAACGACAAAATCATAGCAACTGCGTCGCAAGATAAAACGGCAAAACTGTGGTCGGATTCGTTGGAATTGCTTGGCGTTCTTCGAGGTCACAAACGGGGAGTTTGGTGTGTGAGATTTTCGTCGGTCGATCAAGTTCTCTTAAGTTCGTCCACCGATTGCACCATAAAATTATGGTCGATTATGGAATTGAATTGTTTGAAAACAATCGAAGGTCACGATGCCAGCGTCCACAGAGCCGAATTTATATCGAACGGTCTACAAATTTTAAGTGTAGGAGCCGACGGTTTAATTAAGATATTTAATATCAAAACGTCAGAATGCACGAGCACGTTAGATCAACACGAGTCGCGAATTTGGGCTCTCGCCGTAAAGAGCGACGAATCTGGTTTTCTAACCGGAGGTTCCGATTCTTTACTAATCAAATGGAAAGACACGACCGAAGAGAGGAGGATTGCGACGGCGAAAGAAAACGAAGAACTAATTTTACAAGAACAACAATTGAGCAATTATTTACAAAACAACAAACTACTGAAAGCGCTTAAATTAGCTTTGCAGTTAGATCGTCCGTTACAGACTCTACGAATAGTACAAAGTATTATCAGGAAAGGAGACGGTGGCCTATCAGACACTATCAAGCAGTTAAGGGATGATCAAAAGGAGGCGTTGTTGAAGTGCGCGACGAATTGGAATACCAACAGCAAGAATTGCCATGCTGCTCAGTTGATTTTGAATATTTTGTTAAAGGAATTACAAACGGGCGAGTTTCGTCCTGTCGGATTAGGCGGTGTGATTGAAGACACGCTACCATATACCGAACGACATTTCAAGAGACTTACACAGCAGTTACAAGATTTACATTTTATTAGTTACATAATTAATTGCATGCAGCCTCATGCGAAAAGTGTTAATAATTAGATTATTTGTATTTATTAAATGCTAATATAGCTGATCTTTGTAATAATTACTACTCCTGTGTATTTTGTTTTGTTTATCTTGATTGTTTTTATAATTAGTTGAGTTTTCAATTATGGTTTTGCAAAAAAAAAATTACTAAAGTTTGAGTCGATTTACTCCGCAATATTAATCTGAAAATGAAATTGCTTTAGAAAGAAAATTGGAGGATGAGGAAACTAAATAAAATTAAAATTCGTAGTACATCAAGTAACTACATCGTGTTGGGCTGTTTGAATATTACGGCGTTATTCTTTTTTTTTTAATCCTTAACATCATGCAACCAACTTTGCATTCCTGTTAAAAGTTTTACATATTTGTCGCGGTTATTTTGAAATAACGCGCTAAAAATATTAAAATAACTGAAAACAAACATAATTATTTATGTGCTCACGAGGCTGATTAATTAATCAATTAATTCCACCGAGGGATTTTTTTTGAAAAAAATGGATACGTGAAAATTCGATCCTAAACGAAATTCAATTTTCTATTTTCATGATCGACAAAGAATTACGACGATTGCACTTATAATTTTATTTTTTTTTTTAAAATTATTTTCATGGAATTATTTTGTGTCACGCTTGGTAAGTTTATTTGATACGTAAATTATGTTTGGTCTAAACGATAATAGATTTCGATTGTTATAGTCGTTTAATTTTTTAAAACAATATAAGAAAACGATCGATGAAATGATCAAATTTAGTTTTGATATTTACGTAAATAAGTAAATTTTTGAAAAATGAATGGAGATGAGGGTCTATAGTCGTGGAATTACGTTTAATCTTTTTTTTTGGCGAAAATACGAGAACAGATTTAAATGTTTTCCATGTGTCCAATTTTCTGCCTATTTATAAAACCAAGTAGTACTTACAATTAGAATTTTTAAATACCATTGGATTCAATTCAACGTATAATCTGATTTAATATCCTATAATCTATAAATGTACTTATTTCACTAAATTAATAAAAATGTAGCTTCTGTAAATCTATTTAAAAAATCAACGTTGCGGAATTTTTCTACATCATAAGAACTTATTGTTTCAAGGTAGATAGCCGCTAACATATTTTGCTTACTAACGATCTTGTGACCGATTGCACACGAATAATTTATTTATTAATAGGTAATATAGGTAAGGTTGCTGTCAACTGAACGATCGAGGGTTTAAGAAAATCAAATGGAATTATTAAGATAAGGAAATCTAAGGAAGCGCAATATCTAATTATAATTTAGCTATATAACATTCTAAGTGCGTTTTCGTAATAAAAAAAAAATAGTAATACACATAGGTAGTGATTGTTACTGATTTTGAAATTACGCGTGCAAAAATGTTTGATAAACCAAAGCTATAATAAATATCTAAATGCAATTTTTTTTGTTCATGTAATTTCGTAATGAATATTGCATATGTCGTAGGTAAATATCGTAAGTACGTACATTGGTAAAAACTGCAATTCTTCTTAAAATTCTGTGCGAATAATGCACGTTATATTGTAACATATTTACGAATAACATAATTTATGATTTCAAGTTCTCGTGTAAAACAAATGGCTTTATATAAATTTGGATGAGTAGGTCAAGTTCACGGAAAGTATAAATTTTATCACAGATTTCGTTTTGTTATTTAAATTTATCGGGTATCATGTTCGAATCGTATCAACGGTTTTTGACTTATCGAAAGTATAAAATTTTCCCTCCAAACCACCCGTTATCATTTCGATAGATGGTTAACATAAATTAAACTTGGATTGCAATTTGGAGATAATGTTAGTTTTAAAATGGCCCTGGTGGGAGTTTATAAGAGGCTGTTTATAACCTTGTGTCTCAGTACTATGAACATATCAGTCTATAGATTTGGACAAAAATAAGGGATTTCCGAATGAATTGCGTGACGCCTCTATCCAGTTTATCCGTGTTGGTGTGCTTTTTGTTTGTTGTGGCCACCCTCACGGCCCAAGCCATTAACGATGGGTAAGTCGAAAAGTTCGTTTTCGTTGTTCGTCGATCCATTTAATTATCTATTTCGAAACTTGTGCCATTGTTTTGTTTACAAGCATTTCGTCAGGGATGCGCCATATTTTTCAAAAATGATCGCGATTAGGTTTTCGGAAGATGCGTTTAATACCAGAATTGTTTGTGCGTTAAATTCGGGTTGATTATCTGGTATAGTTTAATAAAAGTGATATGCTCGAGCAGTCATGCTGTAAATTTTTTTATTGTCCCCGATCAAAATGTTTCGAAGCGTTGAGGTCGTTTTGATTGTAATATGTCATTCTTAAGATTTTCCGTTAACTCGGCAGGTCGAAACCAACAATTGGCTTTTTAATTAATCGGATTTTTTAAATAAAATTTTTGAAGGTAGCATAGCTGCATTTCTGCATTATTTTTGTTGATTAATATAGTTGAAATATTAACTAGAAATGTTTTGAATGACTTACCATCTGACATTAGAAAATAAACGTTTTGTCATTCATTTAGTAAGGGAAAGAAAAGTAATTATGTTATTCATGATGAGAAACCTTTAAGGCCAAAGATCGGCCTTTTGAGAATGTTGAAAATCTGTTTCAAAATAATTTATTGTTAGATATAATCGTAGTGAATTCTTCGTGACGGTTGTTCGACATAAAGTTAGTAAAATGAGGTCTTTAGAGGAAGAACGTCAGACTCTCTACAAAACCTTACTTTTTCGACGATGCTCTAAACGAAGCGATTTCTTGTTTACAATTCAAAATGTGGACTAAGTTGTGAGTCATTAAAAATTGTAACGAACTAACTAGTTTTCTCTACAACCGAGAAGGTAACAACAAACCAAGGCACTCAATTTGCGTTAAACAGTTCAAATGTTTTTGGATCACTAAATGGTGTTTCGGCGAAAAATTTCTGTTTTTTTTTGGATTTTGGTATTTCTACAATAGGTACGTACCTACATACAGTCATGGGCAATCCTAACGAGCGATTCAAAAATTTGGAGACTCATCACTAATCACAGGGAACTATCGACCACAAAAATAAAATCTTTTCCCGTACTGAAATTTATATTGCGGTTTAGAATTTTTGTCGTTCGAGTATAGTTATAAGAAATAAATTATACATGCACATAATTGTATATTTTGAAAAAATCCATTCTGCATTTAAATAAACCGTAATTTCCTACGTCGTAATTTATGATCGAATGAATCATTTCTCACGATGAAAGAATTCTTCTTCCAAATGTTACTCCGTTTACGTTTAATTATTACGATTTATTTTAACAGTTGATATGAATAGGTATAATAATAAAATGTAAACGTTTACAAGTGAGATAAATAAAACGTAATATTACAATATTAATGATACTGCGAACACATAATGTCCGGAATTTACGTTCGCATATTTTGACGAACGACATTGTTTTTTGATCAAAAAACGTTCATATGAACTTCTAGAAATATTTCGTAAGGGCGCTTTCGTTCTTCAAGGAAGCAGTCGCGTGGTTGAAATAAGATTGTGACATTTATTTCAAAGAGTTAACTGAATAAAAGTCTTGTTTTCAAATTTTACAGACAAAATTATCTGTGTATCTACATAAGTGTACCTACGGATTTTATAAAGAATTCAAGAAAATATCTGTATCCAGAATCATTTATTTCAGACTATTCTTTCCAGAATTGCTTTCTACGCTTACGTTGATATCTTTTAATCGGGCACTATTGATAACTGATCATACACTAACTTTTCGTTCTGGTTTTTTTTCAAAAACCGTTAATCCAGCAACTTTTCACAAGAATATATTTTTTTATCCAAAAAATCAGAGATACATATATAAGTATAGATAATCAGAAGCCAGAGCATTGAAAACACAAGGCTTAATAAATTCAACTGTATAGGTAAATAAAAACCTGTTTTTGGGTACATTTTTGGAGCTACGTTTACATAAACTTATTTTTATATTTTCTTATTACCTAGAGTCGCTTCTCGAAATATGCGAACGAAATTCCGAACACCCTGTACTACAATAATTATTAGTAACTTCAAATTTAAATTCTATAAGAAACGACGGAGGGCTATTTTAAGACAAAAAAAATGTTGCAAAACGCATACATGCATATATCATAATTTAATTATAGTTAAATACCCTTATCTTTTACGTCAGAATAAACAGTGGTAATAGAGACATTTCGCCACTTTATGTTTCAATATTTAACATTTCGGTATCATTTGTAGTTTTAATAGGGGCGTGTGTATAAGGTTTTTAAATAAACTAATGACGGTTGATATTTGTATTTTTGTAATTTTAACTAATGTAATTTAAAGATTATAAAGTTGAAACAATAGATAAATGTTTAAACAACCGAATTTCCAAAATAAAGCTGCAGTTTAACCGTAATATAAATGTTATTATATAAGGAAATTTTTAGCTTTCTATTTTCATTCATTGTCAGTACATATATTATTATTTAAAATTCAACTACTATCAAGCAATAACGTTTGCTTATCAGCATTTTAATAATAAATTACTATCGAATGACTACGAAAACCAATAAAATATAATTTTGCAAGGATCATGACCGTACATAATATGTTATTTCTACTAATTATAAATTGTAATCTAATAACATTATAATGTAACAACAAAAGAAATTGGTATTTGATGTGCGTTTATTTTTGATACACATTTACTAGGTAACTTCAAAATTAAACGTAAACCTGCTATAAATTGCATTTTACAACCAATTATTTCAAAATAATATATTTTATTTCGTTTTAAAGCTATACAAGATGGTACCCATTAAACGAAACGTTTTATAAGTACTTGTATTTTAATACGTAAAAATGTTTTAATAAATTTTTTATTCGTTTTTACGAATATAGGATGTTCATTACACGCACCGCTAGACTAAATCATAATTTGTTTTTTAATTTACCTACGTTCAATTTAGAGAAAATTAAACTCTAATTAATCGAGTAGGTATCTAACGTAAGTCGAGTTTTAAAAACAATCACTTTTTGTAAAAATTGACCGCATGTTTATACTTTATTTACTTGAAAACGGCAGCTCTCGCGAAAAAAGGAAATTATCAAAGTACAATTTAGTGCGTGAGGTAATTTATAAATAAGTAAAGCTAAACTTACAATACTACAATATACATAAGTTGGCGATTAATTGGTTGTATTCGGAATACACAAGCGCAATAGCACGTTTGATTACAATTTCCTCGATTGCGCAATCCTTCATTTTTAGAAATCCCTAATTTTCCGATTGTGTCGTGATATTCCAGACAAACGCAGTCACAGCAGTTAGAAAATCCTTCGACAGTTAGGCAGGCACTTCCAGCTGTTCAAACTGCTATCGGCCACGAAGACATTCCACAAGCAGCGACGGTATTATTTTCTCAGCCTCCGAAACCACCATTACAACCGACACCACCATCAGTACCCAACGCATCGACGGTACAACAAACCACCATAACTACCACTACTACCACAACACCTCGACAAACGTACAACGCCACATACGAATACGTTTCGACAACTCCTTTACCAAAAACGAACGTAGATTCGTCTTGTCCACCGTTAGAAGGCGATTTAGATTCGCTGACGTTAAATCAGTTTTTCAAGAAACTAACGCAAGAATGCAGATACGACAAAGTAACGAAACCAAATAAGCCAGAACCTTTTCCGGTCGCTTTGGAAATTGACATCATGCATATCGAGGCAATAGAGCAACTGGTAAGCAATACCATCTTAAAACGCGTGCACCAATAGCACATAATTTTCAGCAATTCAAGCTGCATATGCTAATGCAATATCGATACATAGATTATCGACTACGCTACGATGACATATCACCCAAGCGCGGAGTAATGTTAGGAGAACTGCTCAGAGACAAAATATGGATACCTCACGTAGTTTTATCAAACGAACGCGAATCTTCCATCATGGGCTTGGAGGGGAACGATCAGTTCGTTTCGATCAGCCCGTACGGCGAAGTAATTTTTTCGTACCGAATGACGGCGACCATTTATTGTTGGATGGACTTGAAAAAGTTCCCGTTCGACACTCAAAACTGCGATCTCACATTTAGAAGTTGTAAGTTTATTTCGGGCCGATCAATTTTCAAAGTTAATCGACGACCATTACAGGGACTTATAATGCGAGCAAATTAATCTTGAGATGGAACGATAAGGAGTCGGTGAAGGTTGCTAATCAGTTACACTTAACCGAATTTAGCCTGGTCCGGTACAGCACTTATTCCAAACTGGTAACTGCGTCTTTGTCGGAGGGAGCATTCGGTGGGTAAATCGTTTTACCACTTCGCGACGCTTATCGAGGTTTTGTATTTTATTTTTAGTGGGCAATTACAGCTTGTTGGTATTTGAGTTTATGTTGCAAAGAGAAATTGGGTTTTACGTTATGGATTATTTTATACCGTCCATTTTGTTGGTGGCCACGTCTTGGGTTACGTTCTGGTTGCAGGCCGACAATGCGGCTCCAAGAATAACTTTGGGTAAGCGGGCGAAACGCGGTTTTCGTGAACTTTGAAGTTTATTTATAGGGACGTCCACGATGTTGGCGTTTATAACGTTGGCACAAGGACAAACTAGACACTTGCCGAAAGTTTCTTACATAAAAGCGAGCGAAATTTGGTTTTTGGGTTGTACGGTTTTCATATTCGCTTCCATGGTAGAATTTGCCTTCGTAAATATTATTTGGAGAAGAAGGTACGATTTTTGTTTTCATATATTTTGTTCTTTTTACTACCATTCGAATGGGTAACTATTTTTTCTCTACAGTATAACCAATATTATTTACTGTAAGTATCTATTTAAGTATAATAAAGTCCAAAATTTTTATCCAATAAATTTTTACTTTATTTTAATAAACAAATAAACGTAAATACATCGGTTACAAAAATGGTTACCTACCTAACTTCTATCTTACTAGTTATGAACTTTAATTGCTTTTACAAAAATATCTATGCAAAAGATGCTCAAACGAACACGAACATTTTCAAATAAGTACCTATATTATTGCAGGAAAAAAGTCGAATTAAAGAAAGTCAACAGCAAATACATACTGAAATCAACGCTAACGCCAAAACTGGCCAGAAAAGAGCTGCAAAGGTTCACTTCGATGAGCAATTTGCACAAATCACATTCGTGTTCGAGCTTAGCGGATTGCAATCATAGGAACAACAGAGATAATAATACCCACTACAACAATTATCTAACAGTGCACGTAAGTTTCAAATAAAATTACGTAGGCGCATAAGTTCATAAAATTATTTGATAGAGTTTTCCCAGTACGCTAGATTTTCCGATGCAAAATGAAAATGACTTGATAAGTGCCGATAGTCAGGTTACAATTCCGGTGCCTAATAGCGTAAACGAACCGGATACCTTACAAAAATGGACTAGCATGACTCCACAAGAGGTGGCAATTTGGATCGACAAAAGATCGCGGATTGTATTTCCGTGCGCGTTTTTGGTTTTTAACATTTTTTATTGGGCATTCGTTTATGGGCTGTAAGTTTGTAAAACGGATTGCTTAGATAATACGGACTTTAATTTTAAACATAGTAAATATTAAGATTCACAACACGTTTTATAATAACTATACTGTAATTATTAAATTAGTTCATTAAACCTTTCTGTCATCAAAATAGGCAACTCAAACAGATATAATCGCTGGAGATTTCAACGATCGTGTAGCCGACGAACCCGAAAAATATACGAGTTAAACTTATGTAAGTATGTATTTACTATATGTATTTAATCATTTTACAAGAACATCACATTTTTAAAATACTACACCTTATTTTTGTAGATATAAGATGATAAAGATTTGATTATTTACTTTAAAATCTATTAAAGTTCACTGTTTCATGGTTATACTTACACAAAATATCATTATCTCGACAACATACCTACATTTAAATACTTTAGTGACTCATGTTTCCGTGTCACGAAATTTGTAATGCTAGAAAACAGTTTTTGTTTTTTGGAAAAACCAAATTAAATTGATAACCTACAGGAATTGGATGTAGTTGAACATAATTAAGGATTGATTTTATTTGCTTTTATTTACTTTAAGTTTGAGAAATATTTTCTTTATTTACTTTTTTAATGGGGTGTTTCGCTGGAAGCCCTGCTGTTGTCAAATTAGGCAACTCAAACAACACTAAACACTGGAAATTTCAACGATCGTGTACACGACGAACTCGAAAAATATAGGAGTAAAACTAATGTATGTAGATATGTATTTAATTATTGTAAGTACAAGAACATCACATTTTTAAAATTCGACAACTTATTTTTGTATAAGACGATAAAGATTTAATTATTTATTTTAAAGTCTATCTATAAAAATTTCAAAATTTACTGTTTCGTATCATATAGGTATACATACAAAAGACCATTATCTCTGATAACATGCTTATAGTTTTAAATATTTTAAGTATAGTGACTCGCCTGTACTTCCACATAACTTGTGCTAGAGAACTGTTTTTGTTTTTTGGAAAAACCAAAAATTAGATTGTTACTCTACAGAAATCGATTGTAGTTGAAGATAATTAACGATTGAGGTCAACAAACGTTTAAAAAACAATTGTGTCAAATATCAATTGATACCTATACAATATATAAGCATTTTTACGATGTACCTAAGTAAAACGGTTTGATTACCTATACCTATACCTACATTTTGTGAACAGTTAACAACATTAATAATTTACAAATGTGAAAACTCGTTTCCTTGATATTACATATCTATATTCTTTATTATTTATCCACCTGCATGAACTATTTTAATTATGGAGAGTCGACTTACGCGTCCATAACAATTATTAAAATAAATAAGTGAGATTAAACTTATTCTTTGGAAAAATAAGTATTACATATAATAATTATCTACTAGGTACTTATGTAAAAATAAAAGTTTGTCCAGGTTTTGTATAGGTAGGTAATATACATTTTTATTTGCTTTTAGAAGATGCAAGAAATATACATTAGACTATTTTAATGTACTTGTGATCTTTATTATAATTTATCAATCTTGCCTAGTGTTAATGCCGTCTTCGCTTACTGCTCTTCTTATGCGTTGGTTGCTGTAAAAAGGAAAATATAATTTATAAGACAATGTACCTACCGATAAAATCTGCGAAGATCACCTTGGACTATTTGAAGGCGTGTGCCCGTTCTTGGTATGTCTACGTGGTGGACTAGGAGGTTGTAAAGGCGGCAATCGCATACTTATTCCTGGCCGGGACACGGGATGTCCCATAACATGATCGACGCTATTGAAACATCCGACAGTAGGTAACGGATCGACGTCCGATTCCGCAGATGAAGGTGGTGTTCCTTCGCTAGCACTTAGCTCTGTCGTTGATATGCCTCTCCGAAATATCGGATCATTGTATCTGAAAATAATAGCTATAAGTTAAATATATCAACTCGTTTATTACTTTTATTGTCTCATTATGAATTATTTGTGCGAGCGATGATGTAAAAAGAAAACTTTCGGCGTTCGTTTTTTGGCCAACATACATTTTATTTTAGGGGCGTTAAGGGTAACGACTACCTACATAACTTACCTAAGACTTCTTAGATGGTGTGTGTTATGCTAAAATACATTACTTAATCATACAAAATTGGTGTAAAACTTACATTTTACTAATCGGAGGCAATTTGTCTGGACTAACGATTGGCGAAACGCTATAATCAGCGTACGTTGCCGCGTGTATCTCTTGCTGGTATATCTGATACAGTTCTTGTAGGTCAGGTGGCAGCCTCAGTTTATTATCTGTTAAAATATACAACATTAATGAGGAAATAAACGTAGATAATGTTTTTTTTTATTCAACGTTCATTACGTAGGTATTTACCTACTGTTGTACATCACGATACAGATCAGTAAAAATATTATGAAAATGTACCTATAAACAAACATAGTACTTAAATATGGATTAATATTCAAAAGATATTTATATACCTTCTATTAGTTGTCTTTGTCGAGTAATAATTTCTTCACACAATTGTCTTTGGCGGTCGTATCTTAAAATAACCAAATCTCTCCTCCGTAATTCGTGTTGTCGCACAAGTCGTTCCGATTGAAGTGCCATTTTGTCCGCTTCTAGTTCGTGCACGCGACACATCAGTGCGAGGATTTCCCTTTCGTCATCCGAAGATAGCAAATCCGGTAATTTCTAGAAAACGTTACATAACATCTACAATTAATGCACCTAGGTATCTGATTAATTCAAGATGCAACTTGTTGGAAGGACAACGGTACTCAAAATATCAAAATATTTTGGGTATCAAATTCAGATACACCTTCTTTGTTCGTTTTATGGTTAAAACACGACTTACGTCCTCAAGAGCGACGCCTCGTTGCCTACAATCTTCCAATTTCTGTTCGATGTGCATTCGAAGTTCAGACCAGCGTTCCTGTTCGCGTTCGATGTCGGCCAATTCGCCCCAAGCTTGTTGCACCGCAGTTTCGCCCTCTGTTTCTCCATCGGAAATCTCATCCGCCGTCTCGTGTCCAGCGTTATCAGCCGAACGAAATCCTTCGTTGACCGTCTTCTTTCTCCTCATACTTTGTTGCGTTTGCGCTCTCGACTGATTGACGTTATTTTTATACAATTTGTTGTTTCTGGATTCCCAATGGGATATCACCAGGTGTTGTCGTTCGGCATCCATTCCCAACCCCAACAAATGCGAGTCTATTTCCATTAATTTTCTTCTGAGTTTCATCTGTTCTTTAAACGTTGCGACGATTTGCTCCCTAAGGTTTCTCACTTCGTTATTTCTCTGCTCCGTGTTCAATCTAACTTGAGCCGCAGATCGTGGCCTTTCTTCCGTCATTTTTGATTGTAAACGAGTAATCTCGTTACGTAATTCACTTATGACGTTTTGGTACTGAGTGACGTGATAAGAAACGTCGTATATGTTACGTTCAACCTTGTTGGTGATGTTGTTGGCACGGTCCTGCGTAGATTAGCGTGTTTCTCGATTCTTCCTTTTGTGCTAAAGTGGGGGATACGTGAGCAATCATTACCGTGCGACAATTTCCGCTCAACGCTTCTTTCAGTAAACGGGTCAGTTTCGAGTCACGATAGTTGACGTAACGAGCACCCTCGCTCAGTGCATTTATACAGTTACCGAGGGCCAGAAGCGAACGGTTTATGTGAGCACCCTCTTGCAAACGTTTTCCTCTACTTTTCGTTTTATTGGCCCGTTCCGAACCGGCCAAGTCGATCATGAACAGGCGGCCTTGTTTGATTCTCATTCGCAGGTGATCTTTTTTATCGAGCGGCATCGTGTGCTTGACGGTTACGCTCAGCAACGCGTGACTTCTTGAGGACGTTTTGTTTATGGCCGTCGGCTCGACGGTCCGTGCTTTGTTGCCTTTCTGAAGTAACTGCATAACCTGAAATGGTTCCGCTTAGATATGAACAAATGTTGGATTTGTTGGTTCCTAATGAATTGATTACCTCGTTGGTTGAAGTTGTCGATATCTCCGACAGGCCGGCCACTTGAATGTTTCTACCTCGAGAGTCTTCCCTTAACTCCAAATAACCGGAGGTAGGATTTAAGAGGTCCCTTATTTGTTCGTTGTAGAGTTCCAAATAGGACATGGTGACCTAGTAAATGATGACGCCTTTAATGCGTGTTACGACTAAAACTCCTATGTTTTGAAGATGGCAATATGGCCATGTTGCATGAACAATTTTGCAATATGAGATAAATGCAAAGACACGTCTGAATGAAAGCTTTTTGAATAAGCCGTTCGCTCGACTTTATTCCAACAGATAGTTTCTGTGGGGATTTGTGATACCTAAGCAAAATTTACGAGACAACGTAACGCCAGAAAAACCCGACTACAGATTGTGGAATTTTAAGTGTATGAAAAGAAATGCTAGTCACTTATTGTTGAATGAAATCACACGTATTCGAGAAATAATATAAAATCGTATAAAAGTACTCCATACAATAATGTATCTGTTTGTAGCAATAACAGTTATATTTTTCTTTGATGCGTTTTAATAAGTACCTAATTGCATTCCCATTTTGCTTCTTGACAGCTCATCAGTCTCGTCAATAATTATAAATAGTTATAATAAGGAATATAACGTCACAAGGTTTGATATTATATCATTAAATATTTATATAAAATTAAATAACGATTACAAATTCATCAAGTCGAAACTTTCAGAAAATAAATGGAACTGTCATGTCGGCCCAAACATTATAATGATTCAATTTCACATCATGTCGGGGAATAAATAATTCCCTCGAAATAGTTTACGGGGATATGTTCTGATCCTAAATTTTTGTCTTAAAAAAAGATAATAATTGTTAGTACTGACAATACGACTTTGTGGAATTGTGGAAGTTAAATATTTACGTGAGAATTGAATTTCTATTATAGAAAATGCGATGATGGACGTGAAAGGCCAAATTTAATCATAAGTTGAACTTGACGAGTAAAGAGCACTTCAAAAATTCATAAGTAATATGCAGCAACAATGTTTACCCAAATATGAGGGGGAAAATTATTAAAAGGCTGCCGCTTTTTATCTCTTTAATAAAATTATATTCTATTGCGTTACGTGTATAAATAAAGTAAGTATAAACAAACTCCATAATTTTTTATAGCGTAACATTAGAATTATCGAATAATATGGATATTTCAGAATTAAAAAAAAATAATTCGTGTGCCTGGGTTAGTAATAAACATATAAAGGTTTTACATGCGAAAGAGTTTTTTATAAAATATAAATCAAATTGATCGATTAGAAACATAAAACAGATATTGGACGGAGAATTAAAAGCTTAATTTCCTATTTGATCGTTTTCCTTTCCATTTTTAATTTGCATCGGGTCGATTTTTTAATAAGCAAGCACTTATTAATGATTTTACTTTATTGGAAGTTAAAATAAGGTAACAGAGAGAGAAAATATCAAGTTACAAACTCGATCAAATTTAAATTTCGGAAAATCGTGTTATTAAGAAAGAAGAATGAAGGAATATTTACATCATAAGACACGAACCATCGTGGATGCGAAAGGAGCCTTCAACCGAATCTTTAAATAAAGGAAATACTAGAAAATTGAAACGTTGTCTATTAAAAAAATATATCGATCCATATTACCTATTCCTAAGTAATAATTCCATTCATATTTCATTACCATACTTTCATGTAAATAAAAGTTGACTATTTGATAAGTAATTAAACATCGGCATACCGAATATTGATCTTCTTTATCCTTTACGGCAGTGAAAAGGTCATTGAGGGCTCGGACCATGATTCCTGGTTGAGCTGGATCGCCAACCATGGTATGGGTTTTGCCAGCACCGGTTGCACCATAAGCAAACACGGTCGCGTTATATCTGCGTGAATAAAAACGGTATTATAATAATTATGTGAGATATTTCGATTAGTTTGATTTAGTCGAAAGTCTGATTATTTTTAAAAGTAATCGTACCAACTTTATGTACGCTAATCGATTTTTATTTAATAAATAAGTACTTATTGATAACTTATAACTTTTAAAAGTATTAATTATTGTAGGTACGTGTACTTAAGTAAATTGAATTTTTGTGTAGTGTTGATATCGATTGAGCATTTCACCATGCGACCATAATATGTAGATGAATAAAGCAGATATATCGAACGACTTATGTTAAAAAACAACTACTTTATTTATACAGTGAACGAAAAAATACATAAATAAATAACCAATGAACTAAAAAATAAAACAATTTTGCTTCATTTATCTAAGTATTTTTCTACCCTAACTAAAAAAGATTTTAAGACAAAGTCGTCTTTTTGTTATTGTGAAACATTTTATTATTATCTATTAGGTGAATACTACAATTAAAAAAACAGTATTTATACGCAAAACGTTGCGCATTTATTGCAGCATGTTGGTTTCAACGAAGTTCGAAAAATACTTATGTAAATCCAATAATATGTAAATTTCATGTGTCAAAGCGATGTTCTGCTTCTGCTTATTGTTAGTCACGAATGTCTAAATGCTTTTATTGTTTAATTATTCAAACATCGACTATGTAGGCGTGAGCAACTTATGCTTTTAAATTAGATACATTACAACTAAAAGAAAAACACTTGAAGTGAAACATACATAGGTACCTACATAACTGCTCTAAATGAGATATTTTCTTTTATGACAACGACGACGCGTGACAAATTATACGATTAAATATACATAGGTATATTATCAGTATAAGTTATGGGTAAATTGAACCGCAACAACTTAATCATCACCTCGAGTTTTTTTAATATTTATAATTTGTAATAATTTTAAACACCTTGACGCCGACGCGACGCGAAAGTTACAACGTTATAATACAAGAAAGCTCCCAGAGTTCAATTTAATTCAAAACAATGAAAAATAGGTACTTATAGAAAATTTACAAAACACTTGATATTCTAATGAGAAAACTTTAACGTAGGTATCCAAATAATAATAATAAATTTTTTGTTAAAAATCTTAAAATTAGATTAGATATGCCCTTAGATGTACAAAATTCATTTATTGGAAGATGCCCATGTTATGGAACAAAAACGTTTTTATTTTAATTAACTCTTTCATTGCGTGTGGCGCGGATCCGAGTCACCATATTCTTTCCTCGCGTGCTGATGGCACGGATACGCGACAAAGATTCGAGTTTAGTTAACGAGTCAGGACGAATTCAGCGATAGGTATTTATTGGGTACATTCATGCTTTGCTCGTCGTTTTCGATTGGTTTTATTCAAAGTGAAGATGTGGAGGGAAGTGTGCCTTTGCATATCCCAACACCTGGGGTGCATGCGTGTTGAAATGGTCGCAGCGAAAGTGTTAACATTCCCTATCTCGAAAACTAAACACTTTTCGAAAAAGTGTTTAAAAGATAAACCACACTTATTTTTTCATTGACCTATCGATTTCTGAAGTATTTAAGTATGTAATTTAAATTTAGTTCACCTTACATAATAACTTATCGTTTACGATTCGTAAGAAGAAAGAAAGAGATTCGAACATTTTTTTTTTGAACAATTCGACCATGGTTCTGTTTACACAATAATGGTATTATATATTATACATCCATTAATTGGTGACCTGCAGACATCAAAAGAACATAGAAGAACATGAATCATATGGCATATGAGCGTAACAGTGGAAAACCATTCAAAATAATATTCAAATAAAGTCCCTCTATTTTATTCCAAGAAACATTAAATGATAAGGTAATTTTCTCTTTTGCGTGTTGGATCTTAAACGATTTCCTTCATGAATGCAGCACTTTATAATAGCTCATAGGTATGTAGATTTCCTGCGGATCATAAATTATGCATGTTTAGAATATTATAGAATCAAGCGAATGCGATAAACTGAAATATTTTTTGTTAGGGGTATTAAGTATACCGAGGTATTCTAAAATTTTGAAAACCTTAATGTCTTACCTCCCACTGAAAATTGTCAATTCGTGTCGTTGTGATGAACATATCGAAAATTACCGTTTTTTTAGAAACTAGCTACAAAATTTATTAATTATCTTAATAAAACAAACAACATTTCAGGACCTTCTATAACCCTGAATTAATTTAATAGTACTTTAAATATAGGCGACTAATGATAACATATACATATATACTCCTATTAATTTCAAGAATTAAGTTTGGTAGCACACAACCGCACGAAAAAGCTAATGTGAGCAACGGCTGCTTAAACTTATAAAGTTCGATCAATTTTAATTTCTACGAGTAAAATTAGAGAAACCTTCAAATTAAACTAATAAGACGGATAGTAGTTACTAAGATTTATAGTAGAGATTAAAAAACTAGAATAAGGTTTTCTATATTAATTAATTATAATGATTAAGTATGTAGGTAATATAATTATACCGTTTACGTTAAATAAATTTTAAAGCATTTCAAGGTTTTTCATATCGCATTTAATACCATTCAAAATATATGACCTATATTTAAATAACTATAAATAGGCACTTATAATTATTTGTATTTGTAACTTAATTAAAAATTAACTAATAATAACAGAAACACATATTCCCTAAATAAATTTCTTAAAAAATCAAGTCCTACTAAAATCAGTTTACCTATTTGTAACGCATTTTTATACTTATTTAAAATCGTCGCAAATTATATTTTACTAATTGTAAAATAGACCGTAACTCACAACAATTGATCGAGAATCGTAAAATAACGAAATTATTCCACTATAAAATTATTGAGACGTTTTATAGCTTAATTTTTGTTTAATAAATTATAAGTGACATACAAATTTTGCATATTGAATGCAAAAGTAAAGAAATTGCCAAAAGGCGATTTTTAGCATCGATTTTAAATATACAGGTTGTCTGACGTGCAAAAATAGAGCTTCGGAATTGTTTTCGGTATTTTTTTTTAATAAAACAGTTTCATGTGCCGAGTATTTTGAAAAATATTACGTCGTCGAAGTCCTGAATTACGCCCATCATTTATTTGTTATTAAGCAATAGGTAAGTACTGCTAGGTTAAATCTATTCTAAACTCAAAAATTGCAACTTGAATGACAATGGGTCACGAAAACAAAATCAAAAAAAACAGAACATCAATTAAGAACAAAGTTAGTTAGTAATCAAGACATATATTTAGTTCAAAGAGAAGAAGGGGAATCGTCCAAACGACCGATACCAGTTAAACGAGTAAATGTGACAATACTAACGCAAGAATTTATAATACGTAAATATGAACCTACTTACCCATTAAGTACATCCTTCACTAGGGGGTTCGTCGTAATTTCGTACACTTCTTCTTGCGTCGAATTTTCAGCAAAAACGATATCGAACGAATACTGTTTATCAGCTCCTCTCTTGTGACGTAATACATCGTTTTTATCTGTATCATCTTCGATGACTATATTCTGGAAAGCAATACAATTCAAAATATGTAAGCACACTGTATTTCGTGTACGTATTAGCACCTGTATTATTATGTACTTACTAAAGGAAACGATAACAATTTAATAGAAAATTGTGTTCAATAAAAATTGCCTTTGTTTCGCTTTTAAAAACGACGTTATTAACCAATTAAAAAAAAACTGATTCAATAGAAATCTAATAGCGCCGCCTTATGGACAAATTAAAAATATATACCAGCATTTAATATCCTATATAGAAACGAAACAAAGCTTAGAGATAAACGGCTCCATTAATACTGATGATAAAGAAAAGATTAGGTGTAGTAATTTGAATAATAATTATAATAACGTTTAACTGCGGCCAAGGCCACTGAAAATTGGACTTTTAGTATTTTCGTGCTATAACATCCGCATCACGAAATTTACCTTTTTAATCTTTTAAACATGTGTATGTTTTTACGTCGTGTATGATTTGACGTAACTTTTACGTGCAAATTTCGTTTCTTATTTTACAAAGGTAAATGCCTATGGCCTATCCAAGCGACCTGACGATCACGTCATCAATAAAAGGTTACTAGATGATGACGTTTCACTTCGTAGCTTGTATTTTTACAGTTCTATTAAATTGTAGTCTTTCTTTATACCATATAATATGCGTAGAGGTAAATCATCTATAGAATGTCACTTTCCAAACATTAAAACGAATTACAAATAAACAATTTAATAACTTTTTACTGATAACATGATCGTCAGGCCGGTTGGATAACGTATACCTACTTATATAAATTTTTTTCGTTTAAAATCTTTTCACAGTAAAAAGGTATATTGCCCGATGCTATAGGTATATCCATACATCCAAACTTTCGAGGACAGCGATTTAAAAATGATAATAATTGATAAGTAAGTACGGAAATTGGCTTTTACTAGATTAATTTCTAATAACGTTCCGTGAACAAAGGATAACGAAGTTCAAGTACCTCTAAGTACGTATATTACCTCATTACAGTTCATTTGTCTTATAATAATTCCTAGTATCGATACTTTCACTTAAAAAACAGTGAATAAAACTGCACAAATTGGTGGATCAGTTTTGGGACTTTTAAATTAGCGATTAAAATAATTATTTTTACACCAAAGGGTGCAAAATACAAATTTATAAAGTGAATCTTTTCGCACTAAAGCTTATACATATCTACTTCACGTCCTTAAACATTTTATTTACTTATGTGTATGTAATTTTAAATTAATACATAACACAATTTGTACAGTTATTTAAATATACCTACCTATAACGAATTTTTTGTTTAATTTACATCAAAATCAATCTTACTGGGTTCCTGTCAATTTAATTCCAATACATTTTTTTTCAAATATCAATATTTTTCGTTCATAAAGCTTTTCGCGTACGTTCGATAATTGGTAACCGAAAATCAAGCAAATTAAACACTTTATTAATTATACAATCGCGTATTTCGTTCCACATCCGAAACATCAATTATAATGTAACTGTTATAGATAAAAATATGCAATTTAAAAATATATGATTTGTCGAAATAGGTTTTCGCTTATTAAAGTTATTTGAGATACTCGAAATAGTAACCTAATTTATCGCATTTCCTCAGCGGCGATCAAATTTTACAATGCGGGTTGATTTATTTTTTCGTTAATCGTTAACAGTAGATTTCCAACACGAAAATCAGAACAATAATGAATTATTAACCGAATTAGTATTTATTAGTAGTATAAAAAAAGTGACTTACAGTTCCTATAGTGAAGAGATGTTACGGTCCAAACTAATTGCGAGAGAAATGAAACGGTGAAGATAACGGAGTGTAATAAAATTGTTTACAATATGTCATCCTTTTATACACAATAAAGAAATAAATAACTTTCTCGCAGGAGTTGATTTATCTGGATGCGTCAATTCGAAAGAAAGCAGCAACGAATACCATGTTTTTGCATACGTTTTCCTCCACAGTTTCTGGCTCTAAAAACATTTTAGTACACGACGAGAAATCTAAGAAAAGCACGTATGCAGATCATATTCCTTTTTGATCATGAACGCATTGTCGTCGCAATATCATAAGAAAATCACAGCCTTTCAGTTCATCAATTTTTAACAGCATCAATAAATAAATTAAGAAATTCGGAAGCTCGTGATACCGTAAACAAAATTAAAAAGAATAAAACAATTAAGGTTGAAAACGGTCCTAATCATGAAATCGATAAAATAATTTTCGACCTATATTTATACCTATTAATAATTATCGTGCCTATAACAACAATAATATAGATAGGTAATAAATAAAATAAATTTAGCAAACTGTACGTCTATAAGTATGTAGTATGAAGAACAATTTATTGTTATTAACATAATATAAACAAATCGAAAAATTTTATCAATAATTCTAATTATCTCGGTGCTTTACTCACGATGCTAAACAAAAGTACCTATACATCATTTATTTTATTATCTAGATATTATCAAACGTCAATTTATCTAATAATGTTTCTTTGTGTTACAGGCCCATTAAGCTAAAAAAATGTACGTGATTATTGTATTAGTTTCGGTAGAACTTATCCGATGCTTACAATTAATTGCAGTACTTGACGCCAACAGTAAATCTTATTAAGTATAATAAATTATTTCCAATATATTGATGCTCTTTCGTTTCATTGCCTTAGGAATAATACCTCGCACAGTCCAGGTAATCGTTTCGACCGATATCCCGAACTGTTTGAAACTAAATACATATATATATACATATAGTTCAATACAGATTTTCCACGATTTTTGTGATTTTTATTTCATAGTACGTTCGACGAATATTTATTTATTGCGTAGCTCGTGGCATAGTTTAGTTAGGTAATTATTTTTTTACATAATTTTTAAAATAATTTTTTTACATACTTCTATTCTCTTGCGGTCTGTGATCGAGACCGGGTTATGCGAGGTATTGCTGTACTACATATAGCTTATTACAAGTGGAAATATCGTTTTTCTTCAAAACACTTATTACCTACTGTTAGAAAAATAAGTTAGTATTTTTCTAAATTATAAATTTTAAAATCATAGGTAATCCTATAAGAAAAATGAGACAAGAAACCTGTTATATGTCTACCTAATATCTATAAGTAGTACAAATATTTTAGTTCGTTTAGTTGTACTTATGTTATATGATAATCGCTAGTCCATTGAGTTTCAGAATTGACGCATCTGTATTTTGTTATAACAAATATAATGGATTAACATAATAATCATATTTTACCTAGGTATTAATTAATGTAACGCAATAACTGTAATAGGTAGTTCTTTAATAAATAAATTATACTAATGAGTTTCTACAAAAAAAACCAATTTAATGTACTATATCTACCCTTCTATTTGTGAATAAAATATAACAAAAACACAATTAACAAAGTCTAAACCCAACGAAATATCGTCTAATATTATTTAGTGCATAGCAGTATTGTGACAATCAGAATTTTCTACATAAAGAATACTTATAAAGTTTAGAATTTGCAATTGAATGATATTATATAGTAGGTATATGTGGCATAAATATGCAGGGGCGAGTGGGGTGAGTTGGCATAGTGAGGCGCAACCGCCTGACATTGATTCAGATTGATTACTGAGATTATCTACAAGCTGATGGGTAAAATATCTTCTTCTGTATGACGAAGGCAAGTGACCATTGCAAAACCAGCAGCAGTTGTGTTCGTTTTGTGCGTATTGTGTTAGTTTCAGTTTACTGATTACACTGAATTCGACGAAGTAAAGTAAAGAACTATTACATATTTGTATTATGTTCTAAATTATGAGTTATTCAGATCTCATCACTTTAAAAATTAATTCAGATTTTATTTATTTTTTTTATTTATTTTTGTTATTGGAATTTTGTAGTTAAAGGTTTGGAAAATATACCTATCCCATGATTTTCACGAATTTTCCCTGAATGACTTAGCGCCAGCGAGCTATCCAACGTTAGATATGCGGCTCGCTCCACTCGCCCCTCATTCATTTTCGAGAAAAATCAAGTTATAACCTATTGCCTTTTTTCTACAAAGTTATAAATTTATTTTGTTCTTACAATTAATTAGATGATGACATGGTAAGTCGAAATTTCCACAAAAATCAAGAAAATAATTAAAAATTAAGAGTTTGTAGGTAGTTATTTTTGTTCATGGTATTTTTTTAAAATTCCCATAAAAGGATGCGTATCTTATGACCGAAAATATAATATTTAAAATTTATAGAATTAAAGCCTATACCTACTACCTACCTTTTTATTAATTGCATAAAGTATCCTTTGGGGTTCGTCACTTTTCAACGGTCTAATTCTGACGGCCACCATAAGTCTTTCCTCTGCACTTTTTGGGGGTGCTTTCGTATCGTCGCTTCCAGAACTCGACGGCGTTTGAGTCATAATTTATTGTAGGTATTTTAAAACTGATTTGCAAAACATTAATACAGTAACACACGACGAGAAACTCGGACGTTTGCCGAAAACCGAAAAATTATCCCGTCCATTTTGTACAACAGTACAACACGACTCGGCGACGTCTTCGGTAAGATTTGTGAGGTCGCAAAAAGAGCGCCGGTGCTTTCGTCGCTGGTGGTACTTAACTGAGGAACGTCACGAACTTGGTTGTATATTACCCCAATGTAGGGTAACCCCTAACGACGAGTTCGATTGTGGCTGATACGTTCGACGATGCTTTTCACGGCCAACTACGATTAAGAAGGTGAACAACGAACATGATAGGTCTATCAGTTCTGTTATTAATGATGTTCTAGACGGTAGCGCACTTAAATCCTTTGTCGAGAATGAACATTTAAAAGGAGGTTTTCGTGAATTAATTTAGGACGTTTATAATATGTAGGGTTTTAGTGCGCTCTCTTTTTAAAAATGCTTAACAAGGGAAAGATGGATTTTTTAAACGACTAAAATAGGAATTACACGACATATTTAGATTACGTAGGTACCTATAAAATTAGATATATCTAAATATGGGTCAATTAAAAAATCACACCAAATTATTAAATCCCTCCGACGTAATATATTTCCTTGAATATACGGCACAGTTTATCTTTCAATTTTAGGAGACTCCGCTACATAAACAAGTTTCGCTAGACATTGTTTTATTAATAATTGATAATGAAACAAAACAATACAAACAAGATACAGGTATAAACAAAAAAACATTAATATGCACTTACATATGTAGGTATACATATTATGTATAAAAAAAAGTTTTATCATTGACATTGAAAATAACACGAATTATTTGTATCTACATATACCTATGTATATATTTTACTCGCATCGTCAATTTACTATTAATCTTTCGATCTCAAATAATGACCAAAAAGTAGGGATTAGTACATTGTGAACGAAGTTAATTTCATTTTAAAAACTAGTTGCTTTATTATTATTATTTATCTTACTGATGTTTTTTTTCTGTACACATAATAGTTTACATAAATTCCTTAACATACAATATACATAATCTCTTAAACGTACAAAGAGAATCAATTAGTTTAATTTCAGATGGCAGCTGTTTGTATAATTGTAAACCCTTACACATAATATAAATTATTTTGCGAATAAATTCTTTTCAGTAAAGATAATGCATATCCCTATTAAAAGTGACAAGGGGTCTCAAAAGTGACATAATAAGGTCTTAATATAAACTTTTGTTTGATACTAAGTCACTGAAAACTCTCTAACATTAATTTTACACTAGTCAGTTTATTACATTGCAAAATAATACGTCTTATTGTGCAATTTTTGTATTCTTTGAAAATCACCCTTATATGCTAAAAATAAAATAGTTGCAAAATAATCAAAATGTGGAGCAATAATTGTTTTATACACTAATAATCGTGACCAAATTCTCAATTTTGAAGTAATTCTAGTAAAGAAGCCGATCCTCTGTGCCACTTTCCTTATAATACTTTATAATTCCTCGAACTCAGTAATTTGGTACCTGTCAGTTAGGTAGTCCTTAAACCACATCAAACTGGCTCCAAGTAGTAGCTCCTTTATAGGTATTACATAGATGGATTTCAAATTGTAAGTGATTTTTTGATCGCGTTACAACATTCTAGTGGAAAACTGTTATTACAAAATGTCAAAAAGTGATCGAAAATGTTAGATAAATAGATATAGTTTGTTGTTTGACGTCGAAATTGTTAAAATATATTCGTTTGAATTTTACAAAAGTACCACAAAATAAATTCCTAAAACTTTTTAGAATAAGGTAAATAAAATAGATAATTACTTAATTAACAGTTTCCTTTATTTGTGAAAACTTACAGAAAATACTTAGGTAAGTAATCGATTATTTTTATAACGTGAGGGTACACCGTATATAAACAGCTAATGGTTCCTATTCATAATATATGTATAACGTGAATATACCTACATCGATGCATGACTAACTAAACGCATAAAGCGTTTTCCTTTTTAATGTTCTAGGGCAACTGACCTTATAAATGGACATGCATTATTAAATTATAGAAATTGTACGTGGATTAATCCATCACTTTAACCCACATTAAGTTTGATCGTTATAATTATTATGATGTGATTAATATTTTAGTGTTAATAACTTTTTCGATGATATTGTAACTTTGTTACAAAAGCATCGATTACATTTTAATATGATAAATAATTATGAAGAGGTAAAAAAAAATTGAAAAAGCATGCGAACTCGATATTGATATCTTACAAAATTTAACCAATCATTTGTTTGTAACATGGTTAAAAGTAAATACTTATACATTTTTGTTTTACAATATGCAGCATTTAAAATATTTAGTTTCGTATACAAACAATAAAAAGTTAATGTACCTACATAGGTACTTTAATATATAAAAGAAAAAAAAGTTTTCTCGTTGACATTGAAAATAACACGAATTATTTGTATCTATACCTATATATTTTACGCACAACGTCAAATTACTATTAATCTTTAGATCTCAATTACTGTATTGAATTATTTATTGTTCAATTTCATTGTAAGATCATTATTAATGAAAAGCGTCGATGTGAAAAACATAGGTAGGTATTTATTAATATTTTTCACCACAAATTGCTTCCTAATCAAGATGTAGAAAGGGTTTTTTAGCGAATTTTCATAGAAAATAAAGCTATTACAGCTTGTCTGATGACGGGACCCAGACGTGTCCCAGACCCATTTATAAATGGCTGTTCAAGACCTACATTATGATACAAAAATTAGGGGTGAAATTTTTAAGAGATGGTACCGTGCGTCCGATGCGGACTAGTGGACGCTTAGCTTAACAATGCTGCCACTTGTCTGTAACGGATTGTAAGAAAAAATTGTAAATTTCTAAATTTTTCTTTGTATTTCCTACGTTTTTCTCGTCATCTTTTTCCCTCTATCACCAATTTCGAGCGAAAATTCTTCCGTTGACTGCGTACTTGCATTATTACGTACCTATACCTACGCTTCATATTTCACTGTATTCCACCAACCACTGTAATTGCAAAAACGCGCGTAAGATAAAATTTCGTTCCCGAAATTGGACCGTCGAATGTTTGAGGGGAACCCTAACCTAATCTCTATCCAAGGGCCTAACCAAACTCGATTTTCAGAGAATTTGAGTTAGAGCTTAAAGAATCATGTATTTACACTTTATAAATACATGGAAAGTTAGTCGACAAAGAAAGATCCTACATTTCCTCATCGTATTAATTCTTTTTGTTTGTAATCCTTTTAGAGAATATAACACAACACAAACTACTAAACTCGCGCACTCACTCGCAAAAAGGCCTTATAAACCGAACGATCACTCCTCGTACACACGTATAATTCGACGCCGTAATTTAAAATTTGAACTACTGAAACAAGCACTGCCGTTCTGTATCACTAACGCGAGTAATCTGAAGCGATTTTGCCGGAATCCTATATATAAATACATTCGAGTTTATACGTGGGTATTAGGACATCCCGCTTTTATTTTAAAAACATCATGTCTCTTTATAATTTTCGATAAGATGCATCGTTTTCGAAATAATCGAAAAAAAGTGGTATATATATTTTTTAAATTCTTATAAATCTCTCTCGTTAATATTATTTTTCAAAAAATGTATGTATTTCGAGAAAAATTAAAAAAAAGGAGTTTTTTGACATGCGATATGAAAATTCGATACCGAGGCTTGTGCGCATTGATGGCCATCAATCTTGTTGAAAGACTTTCTCGTGTATATTACAAACACAAGTTTCATATTATTATACTTGAATTTTTACTAGGTAATATTAAAAGAAATGCGAAAAAAGTTAATATTAGGGAAATTTCCCTTTTCGATCCAACAATTTGGAAAGTGCCATTTCAAACATTCGCACATTATATCCAAATTGAAATGTGCAAGGGCCTCGTCATGCTGAAACGCAATAGTTAATATTATAACGTCTTATTGCGGATACCTACCTTTATTAACTAAAATTCTTAGTTTTATTATCCTTTATAGGTACCCAAAGTTTGTATAATACAAAAAATATATTGAATTGGCCGTAATTAATTTTCTAAATACGGTAAATTACCTATACATATAAATAAGTAAGCTTCTTCGTATAATTAATAAAATAAGGCAACCAAACCAAAGTATGTATATATAACAGAACAAAATACGGCAACGTAAAATCCCTTATAATCGGGTAATATTTCGACATTACCGTCCTACAAATTCAACAAAATCGCTTTAACTTCTGACGTAATGAATTCATTATAATACGTATCTCGAATAAAATATCATGTAGGAGAAAAGCACTTACGAAAACAAAAATAAAATATTTTTAAGTTATGAATTAGTAATACGGCAATAAAAACACGCATAGTTTAAATATTTTGTACTGATTATGGTTTAACATGGAATCGTGTAAATTTTAAATTATGATTCATTAACGCTACTCATGAACCTTCATTATGAATTAAAATTAAAAAGTTGTAAATAAGTTAAATAGCGGCGTGTTTTTAATGTGGCGATTAAATACTGATAATGTTATTAAAATTCGCAGTGTTTATATAGTTTTTCTAATCTATTAGGTATCTATAAAATGATTCCTATAGATAACGCATATATAAATATTATTTTACTAGGGTGAATTTGTATTTATTTTGAAAACACGTGTCATTAACAAAGGCAATGATATTGTCGATACTGTTTATTTTACGTCAAAATTAATTGAAAACGTATTTTCGATTTTGTTATAAACTCGATATTTTCATTCGTATAGTTCAGAAATAATTCATTTTTTGTAGCTATACAATTCGACGATTACAAGTAAGATACCTATCAGATTATTGAGGTTTTACGAAAAGTCTACCTAAATACCTGCCTATTTATGAAAGACACGGTTAAATATACAGATCTAGTAGAAAACCTAGCATGTTTTAAACAATTTGAAACTTTAAACGGGCACAGTTTTATTCGAACTAGGTCAATGTCGACGAAATTAGTTTTAACGAAAGGGTAGTATATCTACTTTTGTACTTATCAATTAACAATTATATTTAATATTATATAGGTCGTCATATAAGAACCTACTTTCCTATTCCTTTATCGTTTTTTTAGAAAACCCGTTGATTATTAATTTATTTAATAGGTAGGTATTTAGGGGATGTTATGCATCGATCTGTCCTATTTCCAATTTCGGGAGATTTTATTGTTATGTCAAGTAATTCGTTGTTTCGGTACGCCTAATAATCCGGTACAATCCTCAACCAACATTCGAATAACTTCGTCTGTATATGAGTGATTTTAAACACTGTATAATAGGATTATTTTATAAATGATAAAAGTTCAGATTTATTGTCCATTTTGTTCTGTTTCTAATCAATGTTCCCTGCCTTTATCTTAATTTAGTTTGACATCCAATAAACCAGCATATTTGATCGTTCGAAACCATCGAAGTCCCGAACGTTCCAAATTATCGGAAGTCTACTGTAGTTATTACCTATATTTTTGTGCATAATGCACGTATTTATATTACACGTATATTTACAATTTAAAAAAAAAACACGAAAAGTAACTGATTGTCTATTATTATAATTTCGAACTCCAAGATTGTGATTTTAACGAATTTTCAAAGTTGAATATAATTCGAAGAAACTGAATGTTTCTTTAAAAGCTGCAATTTATACGATAATTAAAATAGTTTACCAACTAGATATTTTTCCGTTTCTTAAAATCTGTAAACTACATTTTGGTAATTATACCAAAACGCAATTCCTCGATATTTTTGGCACGAAATGTGATCGTCCGAATTTATTTGATGTAGACCATTGTAGAAATTATCACGAGAAGTAATCGAAAACGAATAATTAATAATTATTAATAAATTCGGCAAATCGAAGTACTGATTTTTAACTTCAAATTCCTAAAGAAAATATTGAACACGATTCTAATTCTAATTTCTAGTCGTACCTACATCTAACTGTAAGAAGAAGAAAGAAAAACTTACGTAAACTATCGCCTATTAAAAGGAAACAAATTACTTTAGTTTTCATTGTTAAGTCGTACCTAAGCGTAAATACAATTTTCTTTTTATTTCAATCATTTACGCCCTTAATTTACTTTACGTTTGTATTTTTGTTAGATAATTGCATGTTTGCGTTATATTTCAATAGGCATCGTGTAAAACAATGAAGTAAGTAGTTCAAGTTCAAAAGCTCTATATAGGCAATATTTATTCAACCCACACATCGACGTCCATGTGAAATCAACAATAGATCTAAAATTAGTTAGTTTTATGTTAAAGAAATTTGCATAGCGTTTCATGTTTCGCGCCAACTTAATATTTTTCACATAACATTGATTTCTGTTGAACACGAAACCTTTTAAAGACCTTGCACTTTGATTTTATTTCGGATGGCATTATTAATTTTTTAATTATTTAATGAAAATAAATTAGCATTGTTATTTTATTTGATTAGTTTTCAAATTATGGAAATGTACTCGAAAACAGATTATTAGGTTTTAATAGTGATTTATTTCGATTACATCATTATGTACATAATTAGAACAGGTCGACAATTTCGTTTCTTCTTCTTCTAGTTTAAAAATAAATGTGCATTTTCACGCATCACGTTTATGATGATTAAACATATTATTATACTACCATGATACACCCACAAAAAAGTAATAATTATAGTTGTCAGTAACTTGTACCTTTTATTATAGTCACTTGTGTAATTTTGGAAATTTACAAATAATTTATCGAGGGTGTTTATTTATAATTTCATAATTCCCGCACATTATGTATAAGGTTTTCTATTTCCCAATCATTTACTTTCCACGTTTATATTTCATTAGCGTACGCCTATACAAACCGATGTCATATCAGTTTTCTGTTAATCAATACAAAATCTAAAAAAAAAGGTTTACTTTCTTACAAACTTATATTAGGTAGCAATTCACCTCCTTGTTCGAAAAATAACCTTCACAGTTCGGACAATGTTTCTTATTAATCAACACCAAACTTGGAAAAGAGGTGGAAAAGATAGTCCAAGCAGATGACGTTATCAAAAACAAGTTACAGTTACTGCCCAATTTCCTAAATAATTTTTGCTACCGAGTCAAAATAATATTACGTTTATAAGTAATCGCAATTTATCTTTGGAAAAAGTTGAAGCAACTATATTACTTATTCTGGCCAATCACACGCGAGATACATTTCTTTTATAAGAATAATGAGACTAACTGATTATTCTTTCATGCTGATGACAAAGTGATAAAATGTTCAACTGCAAAAGACTCCCACTTTAATCTATATCTATTAATTTGTCACTCGACTGGACTCGATGATCGTCACCTAAAACTGACATTGCTCTTATCGTCCTTAAAGAGCAATGCAGTTGAGATTTCTTTGGACAACCGAATTCTTTAATATAAGCAGACATCATTTTGATCGATAAATTACAAACTAATCCTGTCATACGTGTCCAAGATGATTACTTTCTGTGCATTGCAGTACCTACATATTTACGTATCGAATGCGGAAACCAAGACAAGTAAAATACAATTTGATTAACTTCTTTTTCATTTTTGCTTCTAGTCATCGTTTATCCTACGTGTAATAATAGTAAACATGAAAGCACGGAAACTTTCAGAGATCGATATTTAATATCAGCATGACAGTGAAACGGAACGCAATAAACTACGACAAAACTGTCACGCTATTGTAACATAAATTATAGTCATAACGTATGTTAAAAATATTTCGGCATTAAAAACTTTTATTTGTTACATCTTTCATAAGAATTTTACAGGACATTATATGCACCAATATTTGTATTAAACATTACGATCACGAATTCGAAAATTATTTTAATGAGCTTCGTCCATTGAGAGTTTGTACTGTTTTAATTAATTTTTATTGCAAGTTATTGTTATGTTTATTGAATTTAGAATAGGCGCAATATAAAATATTGCAAAATAAATACAGGTAATATTTGTATTTATTGAACCAAAATTACAAATCACTAATTAATTGAATTTGACAAAGAGTTAGTTGATCGAAGATTAATAACGATGAATAAGAATGAAGAATAACGATTCTCGTATTCGGCAAGAGTCTTGAATATTATGACAATTTAATTCATCCTCAAGTATTCAATTTATTTTTTGCAATCAACCCTTAACGAAAACACTTAATCGAACATAACATTAATTCTAATGTAATTCAATTTTAATTTTGTTTTTTAATGCTTTTTTAAAGCTAATTCATAACGATGTTTCGAAAGCCACCCTCATTTAACAAAAGCAGATAAAAGCATGATGTTTGTGTTTACACTTACATAAATCATTTTACGTGACAAGTAATTTTTAGTTATATAGGTACTATTTTGAGTTCTTTATATTAAATTCTAATTGCAATAAAAATCCTAAGCATTACCTATTATTTATTTATACATAATACCTACATATTTTGAATAATTTATTATTATTCGTCAATAAAATATAAATAATTCGCTGGAGGTACACCTTTTATGGGGCGTTCTTCTGCACCATGCCTTGTGGTTGATATTTTTAACTAATTCTACACGTCGCGTCGGTCATGGAGATAACAACCTCTAATCGAATAATAATTTGTTTTATTTATAGTTAAAAGCCTTACATTCTTTTGAAATAATTCTATTGGTATTATTTATTATACATTAGTAAGGCTTCGCTATCTACAACAATTATTAAGCCATAAATATACATTTAACTGCCCATAATTTTATTTCTAAATGAGATAGGCAACCCATTATGACCATGATACGTCTCTGAAACACTTTCTTTTCAGTTTATGCGGTATAATAGACGCTACCAAAACAATTGCTCGGTTGACATTTTTCTGCCTGTTTAATGTGCCGTGAGAACACCCGATACAATTTTTGAGAATTACTTAAAGCCGCTTAATATTTAAATCTAATTTCTCTTGCATATAAATAATATTCAAGTAAGTACTTCGATTCGTACAACACAAATAATCTAATTTTAACCGTTTAAGTATGAACACCGGAAATATTCAACAGAAGTTGTTAGAAGTAACAAAAACTATCGAGGGCGAAGTAGATGCGGCCATAGAACAAATAGATAATTTGGACATCAACGACTTGGAACAGTTAAAAAAACAGCGCATGCAAGAATTAAAATCGCAACAAGGTAGAAGACAGCGATGGTTGCAAAATGGGCACGGTTCGTACGATCAACTGGGCGAAGAGAAAATGTTTTTCGATATAATTAAAAAGTCCGACAATGTAGTTATACATTTCTTCACTCCAACGAACAGTAGGTCACCTATACTGGACAAGCATTTAAAAATTCTGGCTCCGAAACATTTGGAGACAAAATTTGTAACGCTTAATGCCGAAAAGTGCCCGTTTTTAGCTGAAAAATTATGTATAAAAGTAATTCCCACCATTGTTTGTATCAGAAACAGTATTATGGTTGATAAAATTGTTGGATTTACTACATTAGGAAACTGTGATGATTTCACAACTGGTGTTTTAGAGTGGCGACTTGCACAAAATAAAATTATTGATTATGATGGTGATCTATCAGTTCCACCGAACGAACAAGAGAAGAAAGAAAAGTCAAAAACCAAGCGAAATATTAGGGATGGTTTTTACAATAATGAATCCGACGAGGACTTGGAAATAGATTATTCTGATTGTTTTAAAGATAATCTAGATATTTTGGCCACCGACTTTACTAAGAACACTCAAATTTATCTAACTCCAGAAGAAGAATTGGAGTTGGGGCTCTGTGATGACTGAGATTATTGGTATAAAATAATGCTTTATATTAATTATTTTAATATCATATTTAATTAACGTTGCTCATTTTTTAAAATAAATTTTCTGTATTTCTTAAGCATTATATTAAATGTGATTAGAATTTAGATGGTTTTGAAAATAATGCAAGATTTTGGAAATGTTACTTATGTTAAAAGTAAATTGTTCATTTATGTTATTATATTTATAAATTTTTGAACTTAGAAATGCACATAATAAATGGAAATCATTTTTAGATGATAAAATTCAATATAAACCACATAAATCGTAAATGATAAAATATTTATGCCAAGAATAGAAAAGTTTAAATTAAACAAAAATGTTGAGTATTTGTCAACTTGATGAAATGTAATTTTTAGAGCTTTAATAATATGTATGAGTATTAATTAACGAGAATAATATTGTTATATTAACACCTATCCCTTTATAGACTTATTTTTTAAATTACTTATTTTATGATTTTCACATTTATAATAAATAAAAATAAAATATTGTATTATCAAATATTTTTAACAAATCTATCCCAATTCTTTCTATTAATTATAATTTTCTTTAAAAATATAATGGTAAATTAAAAAAAAAGGGAAATTCACAAATTTAATGAAAATATATTTTCCTATTTATAATTTATTTAATTCTTAAAAAAGAATTTTATTTTTAACTAATTTAAATTTGTGATTATGAATAATTATGACCTAATTTCACCTCCACTGTTTTTATATAATTTTTAAATATAAAAATTCTAGACATTTTTCTAATTTTTTATGCACTCTATGAAAGGAAATATTGACATGAATTATTTTTAACACATGGACTTTGCAACGAAGATAGAGCACCTTATCTTTATGGATTGTGTAGAAATGATAGTTACCGCATTATAGAGACATGGCCTGCTTTAAACAGTATTCAAGATTATTGAACTGGAATAGAATTTTTCTGAATGCTCAAAAAAGGGCACTTGTAACACCATTCCAATTAAATGAAGATGTTTCGTTGCAGTTTTTACAGTCTTCTGATGAAGGAATCTCCGTTATTACTTTGAACAGAGAAAAACAAAGGAATGCTCTAAGTTTAAATTTAGTTAAGCTATTTAATGAAGCTATCGACAATATTTCGAATTCAGATACAAGGGTGCTGGTCATAAAAAGTTCCGTTCCTGGGACATTTTGTGCAGGTAAATATACTCATGTCTTTTAAGTTAAATGATGAACGAATTTCAATTCTTTGTAGGAGCAGACTTAAAAGAGCGATTGAAAATGTCTCCTAAGGAAGCTTTTCAGTTCAGTAACAACTTGCGGGTGTTATTTTCCAGAATTCATCAATTACCGATTCCCGTAATATCTGCCATTGACGGTTTAGCTTTAGGTATATACAATGTTTTATCCGCAAATATCAAATCATGTTCTGTAGTTTCTTGCTTTTAATTGTAGGTGGAGGACTTGAATTAACATTGGCCTGTGATATTCGAGTAGCAACAACTACAGCAAAAGTTGGTCTTGTCGAAACTAGACTTGCAATCATACCAGGAGCTGGAGGAACAACACGCCTACCGAGGTTAATTAATCCGCTATTGCGAAAGAATTAATTTTAACAGCACGAGTGTTAGATGGATCGGAAGCAAAGGAATTGGGTAAGAAAAGAATATTAATTTTTGAAATTAACGTCCAATAAAATACAACGTTTTTAGGTATAGTCAACCATGCTGTTCAACAAAATGAAAATGGAGATGCTGCATATCAGAAATCGTTAAAAATAGCAAGAGAAATTCTGCCTAATGGTCCTGTTGCAGTACGAATGGCCAAGTTTGCAGTTAACAAAGGCATCGAGGTCGATATAAATTCAGCTTATGCTATCGAAGAAGCATGCTATGCTCAGATTATTCCAACCAAAGATAGAATTGAAGGTTTAGAAGCATTTTCTAAAAAGAGACCACCAAAATACATCGGAGAATGAAAAATTGCATATTATTTTATTGAGAAATGTTTTTATAAATTTATAATGAAAACAATTTTTCTAATTGAAGCTTGGTATCATCTGGATGGAGAACTTTATGTCCAATTACCCTAGAATCGTTGAATATTTCATAATCATTACTGCCTTTATCAGTCTTATCGCCAAAAAAATATATCCGATCGAATCCTTCATTTTCCAAATGTTTTAAACAATAAGTTTTATCCCAGCCATTTGGAAAAACATCGAAACTTATTTGTCCACCAATACTGTAATTTAAGTCGATATCGGGAAATTCATTTCTGATAGCTTTGATCATAGTTTCTCTTACTTTATGAATGCTATCGTACTTTTCAAAATCATCTCTTTCCTGTTGTGAACAGGAGCGACCTATTGGACTAATATTGATCATTCCTGTTCGGAATTCAACAAAAGTGCCTCTCTTTACAGGCAAAATGATTCCAGAGAGGTATTTCAAGACGAAATTTATAAAAGTTTGTAATTTTTCCTCCCCTATAAACCGTTGGATATTTTCCTTCCCAATTTGTTTTCCATATTTATAAGAAACGAGACCGTTTTCAGGAAATACGTAATCATATTTATCGATTACATCATCCCCGTTCATCTGCTCGGCAATTTTGTTTAAATCCGAACCCCCTACAAGGCCTATTGCCGATAAAGGTTTTATTTTTTCCAAAACGAATTTTTCAAAATCTGGCTCGATTTTTTGTCGCGCTTTTGTTAAAGTGCCATCCACATCGAACAGACACAGAATCTTTTCTTTGGTCATTGGTAAAATCTGAAATTATATTGTTATTAATTTTCCACAATTTTTAAATTTTAAGGAAAGTACATTTTAGAAAGTGATCAACAATAGGTTCGAAAATGGACTACCGCTTTATTGTTCCTTTTTGGTTTATAATTTATATAAAATATTACGAATGTTATAAAAATGAGGCGAAAAAAGTTAACGTCTTACTTATCGTGGGTGAGTGAACAATGCTTTACCTATAATTTTCAGGTAACGTTTATTTATTTTTATCACGACTAACCCTTATCTAGGTTAAGTATAAAATAGTTGTCTTGTTCAACGTAAGATGTCCGTACAAGTATTAAAATTTAAATTTTAGCGGATGATGCTGGATTTGAAATGGGTGTGTATAGAAATAAAATCGCACAAACTCCAAATTTAGACGCCCTGGCCAAAAGAAGTTTAATATTTAACAATGCATATACATCTGTTAGTAGTTGTTCTCCTAGGTGAGTATTACAACTTTAATTTTAAAGTTGTAAAATTTTAATTTTAAATTTCAGTCGTTCGGCAATTTTAACAGGCATGCCTTCTCATCAAAATGGAATGTACGGTTTACATCAAGGCGAGCATCATTTTAATTCGTTTGGTCATGTTACTAGTTTGCCTAAGATACTGAAGAATCACGGTATTCGTACAGGTATACATCTAAATTATTTGATGGTGTTTTAATAATTTGTCATCGTTGATGTTGTAATTTTGTTTTGTTATTATTAACTTGAAAAATTATACGACCAAACAAATTATAATAATAATTGTTTATTTTAGGTATTATTGGCAAAAAGCATGTTGGTCCCGAATCGGTTTACCCATTTGATTATGCACAAACCGAGGAAAACAATTCTATATTACAGGTTGGACGTAACATTACCCACATAAAACTTTTAACTCGAGAATTTCTATCTAATGGCACCGAGTAAGTTGTTTTAGTCACACATTTAATTCAGTTATGGTACAATTAATTTAAGGCCATTCTTTCTTTATGTTGCCTTCCACGATCCACACCGCTGTGGCCACACAAATCCTGAGTATGGGTTTATTTTGTGAACACTTCGGTAATGGTGATAGTGGCATGGGATCCATACCTGACTGGGAACCAATATACTATCAACCCGATAACATTGAATTGTCATATTATATGCCAAACACACACATCACAAAACAGGACGTTGCTGCTCAGTATACCACAATATCCAGATTAGATCAAGGTAACTTTTACCATGTGCAGCAAAATTTGTAAATATTTAGTTTTAAATTAAAAAATTCAGGGGTAGGTTTAATCCTTCAAGAATTAAAAAATGCGGGGCATCTAGATGATACACTAATTATTTACACTTCCGATAATGGAGTGCCATTTCCTAATGGCCGTACAAACTTATATGATTCTGGGATGGCAGAACCAATGTTCATATCATCGCCTTTTCATCCAAAACGCCGCAACCAAGTAACGTATTCTCTTGCCAGTTTATTGGATATCGTTCCTACTCTATTAGATTGGTACGATTTACCCTACCATAATGAAGTTAACGAAAACGAAATTAACAGTGCAATACTTACTGGCAAAAGCTTATTACCACTGCTTATAAATGGTAGTCGAATTACTTAAATAATTAAAATTCAGCACTGAACACGATCATTTCAGAACCAACAAATAAAACGATGGAAGCCATTTATGCAAGCCACAGTCTACACGAGATCACCATGTATTATCCTATGAGAGCGATAAGAACCCAAAGATATAAACTTATTCATAATATAAATTATTACGCACCGTTCCCCATCGATCAAGATTTTTATTTATCTCCTACTTTTCAAGTAAACTGTTTAAAATAAGTATCAGACAGGCTGTACATAAATATTTTTTTAGGAAATATTATTACGTACTCGCAGTCACCAACCGTTAAACTGGTTTAAGACCTTGAATACATATTATAACAGGCCCGAGTGGGAGCTTTACGATTTAAAATTAGATCCGGCAGAATTGACAAACTTGGCTGGAAAACCGTCGTATAAGAAAATGTTAAGGGATTTACAAGATCGTCTTGTGAATTGGCAAAAACTTACAGATGATCCGTGGCTGTGTGCTCCTCATGCCGTTTTCGAAAATAAAGGGGATTATAAGACAAATCCTGAGTGCTTGGCACTGGATAACGGTTATTAAAATACCATATTTTAATGCCGCATTTGAATTTGTATTATTTCAATTGTTGGTGATGGGAGATATTAATTTGCTAACATTATCATATAGAAACCAAGATTACTTAATTAACTTAATTCGTTCATATCTTGAAACCCAGTTTTCCGTTTTATTTTATGGGAAATCAATTAATATCTTCCCAGATTTAAAAATATTGGAAACAATAAAAAATATGCATTTGTGCACAATTATTATGTATTTTTATTTTTGAAATCTTTGGTTTTACATGTAAACCAAATATATAATATATATATAATTTTCAAAAATTATAAAGTCGGAATTAAAAGTTTGTAAATAAAAAAGAAATTCGAAAGTGAATCTATTTTTATATTTAAATTTCGTACCAACAGTTCTGCCAACTGTGGCGTTAGTGTTTATCAAGTTACTAACATTTGACCGATTCATAAAATTAAATATTATATCATCGATTAAAACTGCTTTTTATACAAAAATTTGACAAAATCTTGTTTTATTCATGAAACGGAAATCCGTGATCGTTTTGATTTTAATTAATTAAAAACTTTTAAATTTTCAAAGTAATTCGATGCGCGCGCACCAATGGCGCTGGAGTATTTCAAAACTGTTTTACAAAATGAACGTTAGTAATAAAATTTCGGTAAAACGGGTTAAAGAATCGCGTTTGTTAATTACTAACAATTAACTTTTAGTTAAAATGCAATGTGTGTGTGTATGTGATAGCGCGTGAAGTGTTCGTTTGTGACTATTTTTTATGCTATACTTTGGTGAATCAAGTTGCTTGCATAAACATAACTACCAGCCCACTTGTTTGCATTGGATAACTGCCTGCATAGGATTGCTGTGCCGCTTTGAATCAGTGAGTACATAATAGTTTTGCTATTTGCTATTCGACAGTCGACCGTTTTAAAAATAATACGGGGTTTCTCTCGAAATTTTTAAATATCGAACTCGACAAAGGTTGAGTTCGACATTTCGCAAAAGTTTGACCCAACTTGAAGTTTTTGGTTTCGGTCGAGGCGTTTCTGGTTGTAATTGCATTCCATGTGTTTTGAATCGTGTACGTTTATTACCAACTGAACTATTATTCGTAATTGCCTCTTAATTTAAAGCTACATATAATAAGCTCGATTAGGAAAACTCCGGGATCTGTACTATCTTCTGGAACATGAATCTCTCTCTGGTTTGTCTTCTAAAGCAGTTTCGCAATTTTTTTGATATTTTACTTCAATAATAATTCCTACATTATCGCCGCATAAAAGTAAATCAGGTTTTTCTCGAGGAAAGTATAATACAATATCAATTAAAGAATTCGTTTTACACAATAGATTAAACATAATATATCAATAATAAATGTCGAATAATGTTGGGAGCTAATTTCTTCGAAGCTTCATTAAACTCAATAAGAAAATTCCTAAAAATCTTCTGATTTGTGAGATATTTTGTTAAAAATAATAGTTAAAAATAATAATAATAATAATAAAATAATTAAAAATAATAGTTAATAATAATATTTCTAAAAGAGAACTATATTAACTTAAATTTTTCGCCGTATCAGCAAAGTCTGATGTAAAAAACTTAGGGTTTGCTTTTTGTTTTTCCTACAAATATAATTTCACATTAAAAAAGAATTTAAAAATAAGTAATTTTACTATTTACAATCAAAGTTCCTTATTTGTGGAACCACTATTTACAGACTAAAAATTTACTAAACTTTTTTTATTCGAGACAAAACAGTTTCGTGCTTGTGGTTAAAATTACATATAAACAATACATATAGAGTCCTCGATTCTATTAAGAAATGAATAATTTGACCCTTTTATCAATGTCCACGAGTTATAATTAGAATTAAATTATTTCTGTTATAAATTTATATTTACACAAAGAAGTTTTGGTTTCCTGCAAATCGAATAAAGTCATTAAATACAAAATTCAAGTACGAAAACACAATGCATGAAAAGCAAAATAAAAAACTAAGTAAATTATTGTAAATTGCATAACATTTTTTATTTTCACTCGAGAATGAGATGATAGGTCAAATTTAGAGACAGTATTTGAGTAGAACCTGCTTGCTTGTTTTGCAATTCATAAACAAACACCTCTTGTTAAAAAATAAAAGTACTTTTTCACGTAGATATCCATAAGTTGTTTGGGTCGCAATAAGCTTATGATTCGATCGAAGATAATTTAGATTAGATGTTTTAGATCTAAAGCATCGACTGAAGAGGAGCCTTCGACAAACATTGAATAATTCACACTGAACCTAACAAAATAGGTGAAGGAATTAGTGTTTCGGACGATTCAAAATTCGTTCTCATTTTTCATTGCTAATTAAAAATAAAATCGTCTTTTTCGATAACGTTTTCCTTCATGTTTTACGTTTTCGAAACGCATCTTTTCCTATGTTTTCGATACATTTTACCATCTCATACTTGCAAAACTTATTTCTCACAATTAACAAGGAGCTTCCACTGTATAAACAACTCGTGTGTTAGATTACCTACCTTGTGATAATAATTAGTAGATGTTGGAGCAGTTTTTGTCATTGTTTATACTCTATTTTAGGTTAGGTAGCCTGATAAGGACATAATTATTAAGTATTGGAGCATTTATTAACACTTTATTGTGAGTATTTTGCATTTCTTTTCATAAATTCTAAGTTTGGTAATTTGATGTTGAAATTTTGATATATTCTCCAGTTAAATCACATTTTAACTTTGATAAGTATAATTCTTGAATAAAAGGTCTAATGTGAAAGAGTATTATCATGTTTTTAGGTTATAAAACCCAAATAGAAAAACTTTACCACCATATAATAATACATAATTTTAGTTATTGCAACTTTTATGAGTTGTTCTTAACACTGATTTTATCAATACTATAAGGTGTTGTTTTTTATAGTTTCCATTATTTAATATTTTATGGCTTTGCGATCGACAATTTCAAGTGATCCTCTTTTAAGAAAACTTTATTATTATGCACAATGGTCCATACGATTTTATTAATACAGCCGAGAAGAAATCCAGAATCAAGGACCTATACCGATTATAACACGATAACTGAATGCTTTGAAGGTATACGCACCATGTTTGAAAACTACTTGATAACAAATAATCTAAATGTATCGCCTATTACTTACAATGACGAACAATTGTTCAAATTTTTGGACGAGTTTTACGATATTGGGTGCTTAATTTATCGACATTCTACAAAGTCGTACGCACCTTTCAATAAAAAGTGGCTTAAAGAAAAGTTGTATGTTCATTTACGACAAGCTTGCAATAGTAGATCTTAATAAGTTGTTAGTGAAAATTGTAACTAAAAAAAATATATATTTCTCGTTACATTTTATATTCATGTGGTTTTATAAATAAGTATTGCAATAATTATTCGAAATAAATGATGTGGAAGAATATCATATAGGCGTAGATTAGTACTAGTTATTTTTAAATACAAATTTCCATATTATACAGTTATTTTATTACTACAACAAAAAGTTGATCACGGTGACTGTGACTGAAAAAAATATGTTAAATCCTATAGAGAACGATATTAATTGTAATATTTTAGACTTGTTATTTTGCATTTAAATAAAAGTTTAGTTTTTTGAACTTGACGTTTGCATAAAAATTGATTTGCTCATAGTAATCATTTTAAAGAAATCTATAGTTGTTAGTTTCATGTATAATTTTATTAAAACATTTAAACAAACATTTTTAAAGCAAGTGAAGTGATACATATAGATTATTAAACACTAAGAGACATTCTATTTGAAAGTTAAAAAATTTAATTATATATCACGATTTATTTATAACACAATTCATAGATTTATGTTTACATATAGTATAACATTATGGTGAACTACAATAAATACAAGAAAACAAGAAAATTGCACAACCGACAAGGCTAAAACTTCCTTTTATACAAATTTAATAAAACGATAATACAGATTGCTATAAAAATATATTTATATCACATTTAGCTTTGAATAATTGGCAACTGTAAATTTGATTTACACAAATATCAAGAAAAAAACAACTACAACTTGTTTTAAAAACGGCAGCAAAGAATGCCAGATATTTAATCAACCAAAAATAGGTGTTACTTTTGCACGTAGCGTAAAAAATACTTATGATCTTTTGTATGACAAAATATTCGAATGTTTTAGTTAAATATTTCTTAAATGAAATATTAAGACTTTTCCAAAAACCAACACTTTTGGTTCTTTAAATGTTACGGTATTCTTTACAATTTAAGTACACTTACTTTGAAAAGTTACAACTAATAGGTACTTTTAACACATTCTGTGAACAATCACATAACTTACATAGCACTATTTTTTTTTAATTCGGACAGATAGCAAGAAAATAAATATTGTGATTAAATTGTGCTATTATTGGTATATAATACTTCTTAAAATACGTCGTTATCTAAACATTTTACTCGTAATGAGCAAACTGATCGAATTTGATTCTTTCAAAACCAAATTTGGCTAATTTCACTCGAACGAAGTAAAACGTACAGATGAAGACACCTTCACAAAAAGATAAAGAAGCACCTATTAGGTTACACATTTAAAACCTAAAATTAATGAGTGGCAAGTTCTCTAACTTAATTGCTTCCTTCAAATTTTATATTTTGTGCGAATACTGAAAACAGAGCATTATTAATTTGTAGTATTAGTGTCATCTTATTTTGTGCACAAGTTTCATGCGAGGCGCTTTGTGGTTAGCTACGATCTTCTGTAGTTTGTCGAACAAAATTGTGGTGCCATTTGCAATACGTTCCACCGACTTCATTGTTTCGTACATTTCGTTCAACTTAAAAACATCGATTTGTTGAAAGTGCATGTAAAAATTGTGCCAGGTACTTACATCGTTTTTGTACTCTACTATCCGATTGTGTTTTTGATAAGTGGTGTATAAAATGTGGAATTGCATTACAAATCCTGTTACTAGAAGAAGGCTACAAAGTATAAACATTGGCCCCGACTGCCACAAACGGTGTCGAATGCAGAACATTAGGAATGTCTCCCAACATTATTCTATAAACAATTGATCGTATAAATTAATTTATAAATAAATAACCGTGTCCTCTTTTTACCTAATTAATGATTAAGGGGTTGCGCACCAGCATATGATAGTTTACATTGGATGGCCTTCGATTTAACAGTACAAAGTGTAAATAACTTTGTATTTATACATAATATATTAAAGTTTTAATTGTAAATTATGTAACGCGTTTTACATTTTACAGATCAGCTGTTTTTGACAGCTGAATGACGTTTGGGAATTTCTAACCAAATTTACAAATTGATACAAAATTTTGTTTAATTACGAAACATGCAAATGTAATACTGTTAAAATTCCAAGATTTTTAAATTTCATATGTAGTTTTAAAATATAAGCCGCATGCTTTTCTTTGTCGGATTCTAGCCTTTGAAAATTGTACAAACTATATGATTTTAGTTATCTTGTCACAATTTTCTAATCTTTTATTTTTTAAATGCATACATTATATTCTAATTATAACGAAATATTTCTATATGCCGTTCTGTGCGGTTGCCTGAAAAAATTAGTAATTTGTTACATATATAGTCTCGATTTTCTCAAATTAAAACTGATGTACATAGGTTTAATTAGGTATATAGAATGGAAAATATTACTTTTTCAAAATATATTAACATTCGTATATATTATGTGTATAAAAAACACAACTTCTGCAATCATTATTTCACTAAAAATAAAACAAGCTGAAAACAACTACATTATTTTATTTAAGTTAACAATCATTTTTTAAGGTTTGGTATATCAGATGTAGTTTGTTCTGTTCAAGGTTAAAACCATCTGCAATAACAACAATAAATTATGAAAAATTAAAGTTTAAATTATAATTAACACAAACTGAAATACCCGCCTTAAATGCAACAAAACGAATGTAACATGGACTTTTTTTTAAAATAAATTCTAAAAACCTAATAAATGGAAACCATTACAAACATTCATAATATTTTAAATGGTCCAACCTTCTAGTTTCTAGATTATCTAAAAATTTACGTTTTCTTTCATTTAAATTATATTCATTTAAATCTTGCTTAAATTCACCATAACTTCTTTGATAATTGAAAACTAACGCTAACAAGTGCCAAATGCTGAATTCTGGCCACAACACATCTGCAAAAAAAATGTTTGTGCAGTCAATTTGCCATAGAAGAAAATCACTAAGACGCATTTCTCCGGAAGTCCTTATAAGCATGTCAGGATTTTGGCTATGAATTGTATACATGCAATTGGATAACAGCTCTTCATCGACATCTTCAATTTCTAAACCACCGGAATGTACACCTACACTTGCAACTTTAATAGCATTTGTTATTTCCTCTCGTGACGTGTAAGAAAATGCTACATTTAAAAATACTTTATTATTATCTTTAGTCATTAACATAGATTCTGCAATTAACTTCCTTATATCGTTTGGTAATAGTTCCAAGTTCCCTATCACTCGAATACAAACTCCATCGGCCATCAGTTTTTCCTTCTCTTCCAAAAATCGCTTATATTTTTCTCTGGCAAGCTCCATCAAAGTTTCGACTTCTTCGGGGCTCCTTTTGAAATTTTCTATACTAAACGCGTACACCGTTACTTCTCGAATGCCAAGTTCAAGGCACCACTGTAGAGTTTCGGCCAATTTATCGAAACCTCTCGTGTGACCATCTTTCCTTTCTATGTGATTTTTTGTGGCAAATCTTCGATTTCCATCCATTATAAATGCCAGATGTTTAGGGACTGGACCGCATTTTAAAACGCTTATACAAAACTTTTGAAGCCACGTTAAGGAACTGTTCACAATCCACGACATTTTGCCTTAATAATTATTAAAATGATAAAGACTTATCATTCTTATCTGTATTAGGTTTTCGGCAAACTATAACCAAACATAACGGTAGTACAGCTGTCCAATCATCTGACTTATCTTAGGTTAAGCAGCCCATTGTACATAAAAGTATAATTTATGTCCATGCATTGGCGTAACACAAATAATTACATAATAAATTAAAGGGGAGCTTGTTACGAAAAATTATTTCGTTGTAATCGCACGAAAAATGATTGTAATAATTTAGAAGACGTCATTTAAAGAACGAAATCGCTTTTATTAAAACGGTTTTTTTAATGAAATAAAGTTTCTTCCAGACACTGTATATTGGCCTGTGTCGTCAGCGCCCCCGTTTTGTGTGTTTATAAGCTTTAATGTAGGAATCGACCATTTTAAAACAATGGTTATATTCGTTGTGGCGCAAATTAAAATGTGCTGTTATTTTTTACTGCAGTGTTTTAGTTAAAATGCACGCAGAAATTTATTTCGGTTTTAATGTTATTAAATATAACCGCGAAATTCTGGGACATTATAAACAAGGCAGATAGTTAATGATTCAGTTTAAGAACGCACAACTATCAGACGAACGAACGTCTATTTCACTTCCACTCTGTAATGTAATTTTATAAGTATAATTTACTTTTGTTTTAATCATCCTTAAACGGCCTCGCACATGATATGATTTATTGTTTTATTTTCTCCAACTTTCTCTTACGTGTCTTACAGTTATTACTTTTTTGAAATAAATTATTCAATTAAAACGCTGTTTATATTGCAACAATAATAAAATCTGAATAATACTTAAGTAGGTGCATATGTATATAAATTAATAAATGTCTTATTATAGTTTTGAACCATTTTTGGTGTAAAATTAAATCTTATTTGCATATTACCCAATAATTTTTTTATCTTAACTTATTTAATTACTAAACATTTTTATCTCGTCACCGATTTACAAGTATAATGGATACAAACTGGACGTTGACTAACTTTAATTAACAATATTTTTTTGTTTTTAATAAATTGATTACCTAAATATTTGTAGGCTTACTTACGTTATTTTTAGTTGCCTACTTATTTATTCATTATTGCAGTGCCTTGTCCAAATAAGTAAATATAGGTAGGTGTTCACTTTTAACATTAGTAGAGGATAATAAAATTGCTTTATTTAAACTAACATATTTACCTACCTTTTAAATACACAAAAAAACAAATATGTGCATGAACGTTTTAAATATGAATTTTAAAAACTTAACAACTCCAAATTTCCAATTTATCTGCAAATTATACCGAATATGTCAATTATTATTTATCGTAAACATTCGTAACATTTTAAAAGGGACAACCTCGTCTTTTCTAAGTTATCTAAGAATTTGTGCTTTCTTTCGTTTAAATTATTGGAATTATGCCGATTTAAATCTTGTTTAAGTTCACTATGACTTCTTTGATAATTAAAAATTAACGCGAATAAATGCCAAATGGTGAATTCTGGCCACAGTGCATCCGCAAAGAATATGTACGTGTGACTAATTTGCCATAGAAGAAAATCACTAAGACGAGTTTCTCCAGAGGTCCTTATAAGTACGTCAGGATTTTGGCTGTGGTTTGTGTACATACAATTGGATAACAGTTCTTCGTCAACGTCTTCAATTTCCAAACACTCTGAATAAACACCTGCATTCGCAATTTTAATGGCATTCGTTATTTCCTTCAGTGATGTATAAGAAATAGCAAAATTTAAAATCACTCTTTTATTGTTTTTGGACATTAACGTAGATTCCGCAATTAACTTTCTTATATCGTTTGGTAATAATTCCAAGTTGCCAATAGCACGAAAACGGACCCCGCCATCCATCAATTTATATTTCCTTTCTAAAAATCTCTTCAATTTTTCACTTGTGAGCTTCATTAAAGCTGCCACTTCTTCAGGGCTCCTCTTAAAATTTTCTATGCTAAATGCGTATACCGTTATTTCCCGAATACCAAGTTCTGCGCCCCATTTCAAAATGTTCTCCAATTTATCGGACCCTTTCTCGTGTCCAAATTGTTTTTCCATTTGATGTTTTGTGGCGTATCTTCGATTTCCATCCATTATAATTGCCAGATGTCGAGGAACCGGGCCGCATTTTAAAACGTTTATGCAAAACTTTTGAAACCACGTTAACGAATCACTTTCAGTCTGCCACATGCTGTCTTAACTAATGTTAATTTTGTTACTTCTGATCATTATATAGTTTCCATCAAAAACTGGTTATCACATTACTACGTAGGTATAGTTAGAAAATGTAATTTATAGATGAGTGATACCTACGTGTAGTACATAACAACCATATAGATTGATTCAAATAAAAATAAATAGTACCTATTTACAGTAGTCCCCCTGTTAACCGATTCCGGGGGGTTAACCGACCGACCCAGCGACGCAAATTATTATTACATATAGATATAATATTTACCTATTTATACTTTTTGTAAAAAGTGTAGAACTCTGTATATAGGACAGTTGTAAGTTCGTATAACAATTTATTAAAAAATTATTTTTCTTGTAAAAAGTCTGCGATTAATGGACAGCGATCCCAAGATAATAAAATAAACAAAAAAAAACACCTATTTATATGTATTAATTTAATTAATTATTAAATTAGATACAGTATAAAATCATGTTATTGTCGAGATATTAAATCATGTCGAGATTGCTTGATTTACGGATATATTTTTGTATACAGAGTGTTTCCGAATAATGTTATTGCTAGCATATCACACTTAATTGTTGAATTAACGAACACCGATACTTTAGTAATAATTTTATGAAAATAAATAATGACCGTCTAATAGGTATACCTATATTTAAAATGTGTAATTTTTGTTAAATTTTTAAATCGGAGTTCGTAATTTAAACAAATAAAATAAAACTTTAGGCAGAATTGTACGCAGACAATGAGTCAGTGATAATTAGGTACTTAATAAAGGGCGTTCACCTTGAAAGATATTCGAACGCGTTCCCACCTTTTTATCGGTTATCGTAAGGCTACACGAATTATTGTTTGATAAAATTGAAACTAATACATATTTGAACAAAACATTAATTTACTTGCGTAACAAATGACCAATAGACCGATTTATTAATTTTTAAAATTTTCTTTGCTTTCGCAGGATTAGGGAGTTAAATGCGTGCGTGTCCTTTAGACTTGACTTTTATGCGATTATCGCTTTTATGTGCACAGCTACTTGGATTTAATGAAGGATTCTCTGGAATTGTGCATCACTTATATGAGGAAATTGATACGACATAAAGGTTAGCAATTTAATTACCTAGTTTATTAAGACGAGGTGATAAGACGGTTACGACGCTGGCGTCGGCGTCGGCGTCGGCGTCGGCGTATTTTGAAATAGCCAGTTAGTTTAAATTTTTGTTGTTTTTCTATAATTAAAAGGTGACGATAATACATATTCTACTATATTTTACTATTTATTATACTTAAATTTCATTTTTTAATAAATAATATGTGGGTACCTATAGGTAATTTAATTTTCGTGGAATACGCAAATAGTCTATGCAAGTCGTTTGTAATTTTAAATAGACATCTACTATATTATGTACGATGAAGGGGAGTAAAAATGAGACCTAAAAATGCGACGACAAAAGAGGCATGTATGTTTTTCTAAATTGTACTACATTGAAATTAATAAAAAAATATATGAGAGTGTGTATTAAATATGGCTCTTTTATAATAAATATTCTAATTTGAATATACGTGTAAACTGTGTTCAGAAAAAAAAAGCTCAAAGTAGGTGCAAATTTATGATCAAAAATTTTTAAATTTTTACCGACATCGGATCCGATGCGATGTTATACTACGAGACGTCACAAATTGTTAGCAATACATTATAGATTATTATACCATACGGTAGTAATCTGTAACTATGATGATAAAGTAAATATCTAATTGTAAAATTATGAGTAAAAATGAGACAGTAAAAAATATAAAAATATAGCAGAAATTGAAATGTAAAAATCTACAACACAAAGTTCTGAAAGAAAATTTAAACCAAAGAAATTAGTAGCAGCTAAAAGGAAACGCATACACACGTCCGGTGGTAGTAATAGCATTAGTCACGAGAATCACGAATCTGTCCAGCTAGACTCTAGCTAGAGCATGAAAGTTAACTAAACACAAAGGAGACAGATTTTAAAAATTGAAGAACTGTTGAAATTGAAAATTGAATTGAACTGTTTCATTTCTAAGTCGTTATCAAAGTGGGTTTACTTATTCAGAGATTCCAGATGAATCTCTAGTGCTGGCAAGTGATATCGTCTTTAAATTATCTTTTAATCAAGTACAAGAAGGTACTCTACGATCAAATAAGAAAATTGTATTTGATGTTAGATTTTTTGACCATTCAATACCCAAAATGTCAGATTTTGGTGAATTTTGTGTTGTATTGTAATACATTTTTTTACGCTATGTCTTATTTTTGCCTCCTCATCCCTGACGTTCGCATAGTAATGAAGTTATCGACATGTTTTGTTTTTCACCGCTAGTGTCTCATTTTTGTAGAAATTTTAAGATAAAAATGAGACACTCATTTTATTTTTTTTTCTTTCCAACAAGACAACATTTTCAAATGTTAGTATTATCAGCATGTAATTTCATTGTTCCTTCAACAATTGCGTATTTTTGTTTTTATCTTGACGTAAAAATTGTAGAAAAAAAAATGAAAAGTTTTAAAAAATGTCAAATTTTTACTCTCCTTCGCCCTATAGGTATAAAAGATAGGTAAGTACCTACCTACTTACATTTTCCGAGTAAAGTGAAATCAAATAAAAATTTAGAATAAATAAAATGCGTTACACCATACGATAAAAACATTTTATTGTAAATTCCTAAAAAGAGTCGCTCATTATTGGACATTTGAATAATGGCCACAATGTATCAACATTATTCGCGATAATAAACCAAAACTATTTTATTAATGTTATACAACTCTACAAATAAAAAAGTTATAATATGCTGTCACGACCGCTGTAAAATATGAAAAATTCTGGAATAACGCCGAGTAATAATAGTTAGAAATAACAACTGAACGTTTCTTTTAGATATATTTTATTGTAATTTTTATACATAATCATATTGAATAATACAAATCGTTGCACATTTCGACATATTTGAGTTATTATACACTATAAATGTTATCTATATTGATCCCACTATCGTTTATAATGTTAACCAAAGATTTTATTTAGCACATACCTACATAAACGCAACTGAAACTATCAAGTTTGGATTAATTAGTAGGTATAGGTATTATGGGTAACGTTACAATTAATTGAGCAATTTCTTTTTAATTATTACCCATAAAAAGCAAACATATTATATGTATAGTTAACGATAATTTATAATAAACGCCGAAATTGCTGTTCTACACAAATTTAGGCCATTTGGAAGGTATAGGATGTCGTTCATGTTACATATGTCCCTTAAATATTCACGTAGATACGTACAACATTAATCCCGAAATAGACGAACGAAATTATATATAAAAAAAATGAGAACTCTATTATTAAGTTTTTGTTTAATTATATTTTTTATTTTAATTTCAATTTTATCGAAAATACTAAAAATCCTTAAGTAGTCGTTTTACGTTTATATAAGCGTTGAAATTTAATGAAAATTTCAGCTTATCTATACAAGTTTGATCACAGTTTTTGCAAGCAATTTTGTAAAAGAAATTATAATTTGTTTTAGGATTTTTAGTAGTTTATTTTAATTAGGTACGAATTCTTTATCGTGCATTCAATTAGGCATGATGAAAAGTAAATTTTTATTGTAGTTAACTGGTTGGTTATAAGATCGTTATTTATGGCCTCTTCAGTTTATATTCGTAATAATTAGATAGGTACTTATTTTAATTACGTTTACCAGTCTTAGTTTATCGAACGAATTTATCTTAGCGTTTTCGTCATTTCAAGCAATTGAGAATAGAAATACATACATATATCATCTACAGGTTAGAAGACAGGCACAGCTGTAGTAAAGGCAGACATGATATGACAGTTCTAATGTAACTTCTATATCTAAATGGATCTTTAATTAAAATTTTTATAAAAGAAAGCGACTACGATTACTTTATTTTCAAGGTATTTAGCGGTCGAAGTCGTTAGCTCGAAAACTGCTGCATTTATGTAACATATAAGTAGAGAATAAAGTACGCTTTAGCTTTCTTTTGTATGTAACACTGGTATAAGTATACAACATACAAATGGGTTCACATTAAACACTTATATTATTAATTGACATTAGTGGTTTTACTTTTTACATATTTTACAGTCTACGGTTAATACAAAATTCTAACACAAATTATTATTATTAATTAATCCGTGGAATATAAGCACGTCGTTGTGAGTTGTTCCACAAATTTCTTTTGCGGCCACGAGTTAGCCTGTAGAAAGTTATCGAAACCTAAACAGAAAATGTAGTATTTTACGTCTATTAAACGTTAAATTAAAATAAATTATAGTAAGACGTGAAAATGTTTGATTAATTTGGTAATTTAGAAGCCTAAAAGTATTTGAAGTGTCAGGTCTATATTTTTCATATTTTTAGACAGAACAAATCAACTACATATTAAATTTTTATTAAAAATATTGATAAACTATAGGTACGCACATTATGTTTCACATTCGTTGTCTATCAGTAAGTACGAAATGTACCTACCACTATATATTTTCGATAAACGTTGAAACTTTGCTCAATTACAACTTCAATGAACTTCTGCGTTAGGTACTAAATTAGTTTTACCCTATAACAACGTTTCTCTACTGATCTTTTTGTTTAGCGTCTTAAACTTTAACAGGGCCGTGTTTACGTTAGTGAGTTCAAATACAGAAACTGATCTGTATGCAAAAGGAGATACAGGAATTATAAACTAGTATATTAATTAGTTTTTAATAATTAAAGGCTCACGTACCTAACAGTACGTAGGTATTTTAGGGCCAATTGTTACTGGATATGTACTTATAATAAATACAGGATCCGCCAAATATTCTCCTTCTACCCATTTTCTGGGAAACTTGACAAACTACAGGCATAAAATTTGGCTTCTATCTTCTGCGGAAGTCCAACTTCGTCCAACTAGCGTATCGTTACAGTTTTAACAGCAATAAAATTAGGGGATATTTCCGTTTCATTTAATTAGTAGATATAATGAGAGGAGACAACGTCCCATTTTGGAAAAAAATGTAGGTACTTTATTAGTAGAATATATTTAAATACAATGAAGAGAATGCAGGAGGTCCTTTATTGTTGAATCTCGAACCATCGTTAACAAGCGTAATAAGGCTTGAATGGCCACTTTTGAGTGGGGTTTAAATCCGTTGCACCTTTCCTTGTGAGGAAACCAAAACTGGTTTTTCAGTCACCGTCGGTCAATCACCATAAAAACAAACGTTTCAATTGCCCAACACACTTTATTTCTTTGTACCTACTAAATTTTCTCTTTTGGAAATAAAACGGATTCGCGAAGAACATTCGACGGACCCTATATTTGTATTAAATAATACCTGATTATTTCGAGAGAAGATGCGGGTTTGTATGTAAGTACTATCATTTCGGGCGTCGGGGTACACGTATTTTTTTTGGTTAAAGTAACTCTTCAAGAGCTCAACAGTCAGTTCATCATGCGTGGTCTAGAACGAATCAATTAAACCTCAGAATTCGCTATCGTCTATGTTATGCTCCTCGAAGGTATCGTCACACATATTGTCACTACCGTGAATATTGCACACATTTTCACTATTAAAAAGTTCTTCGACTTCGTCGATAATTTGTTGGCAAACATGTCCGTTGTTCATGTGCTTTTGATCGTTTCCTAGAGACTCTGGTAAAAAATCTGAATCTTGCAGACCGGTATTCGATATCTTTTGGCACAACACATGATGTCAAAGATTCATAGAATCCCCATCGGACACGTCCACCAAAGGCCAGTCGCTGTCAGGACTGGAAGGTCTGCTCGAACTGGTGGAAACACTTAGCGCACTGTTCGGGGTTAACGGTATTATTTTCGGGGGAGACACAGATTTGGCCGATGGTCAGGCGATGGTCACGACAGGCTCGTCGGGCTCGGGAGACCAACAGTTGTCGGACAGCCAGCAACCAATAACGACCGTAACTAGACCGATCAAAAGGGCCAACATGATATAAACCTCCGCGTTCCCTGTAATAACAGTACAAACTGCGGTTTATTTGAAGTTAATTTTTGATCATTAATAACTAACCTAATTGTTTTCTAATTCCGTTTCCCATCTTGCTCTTCCATAAACTGTTAATTAAGGTTGGGTCGGCTCTTCTCCAATCTCTCATTCCGCCGTATGTTCTCCGGATTCCTCCTACGCCACCTCCGCCACCTACTATTATTCCGGGACTCGGAGTGCTCTGCGACGATCCCGCCTGGGGTTGAACGTGAGCGCTACTTTGAGGCGATGGAAAACCCATAACTAAAGCACAATTTCAAATTAGTAAAATGAGATAAATTTCAATTTTTCATTAACTAAAGCCAACAAGTTTGTATTATCCAGTTAAATTTGTTAAACTTGTTGTATCGACATTGTGAGATACATACCTGCATACATCGATATAAGTTCGATTTTAACTTATAATTGGCCACATAAGTTAATTATGAATGAGAGATGTGTTTCAAGAAATAATTGTTCGTTTACTGAACTGAACTGCTCTTATCTAGTTTATTTATCACGTTTATTTACGTATGTAAACGCTTCGGCTATGAAACATCAGCAGCGCGCGCGCGCGCGCAAAACTGTTAAATTTCTTCCTAAAAGTTATACCTGTACGTAAATAAATATTATTTTAATTAGAATAGCGCAACAAATGATCACAATTTTTATTTTGTTGTTGGCGTTGAAACGTCCAATTTCGTCCGTTAACGTCAACATTTGAAATTAATTATTAATTACGTCAAAATTCTTATTAATATTTTTATTTATTAATTACCTATAAGGAGTCCAAGGGCCAGCACGAAGGTAATAGATAAAAGCCAGCCCATCCCGTGATGTCAGCAGTGGATGGGGTAGGTTTGGATGGGAACCATTCCGTAAAAAACTTTTAATTGTTCCCAAGGTCCTGCCTTTTAATTAAAACACTTTTTGAAGCTGCTGCCCTATAATTGCACGATTGCTTCGCACTTTGCTCTAGCGATTCGAAATCCGTTCCTGCAACAATTCGTTTCTATAATAGATTTAATTTTATTCGAGAATTAATTTTTGAATCTAATAGTAAATGAGCGCCTTTAATAAATTGTACGCGTATAGGAGTTCGGAGCAATTTACGTTACTTATCGTTCTACGGAATTTTTTCAGTTTGTTTATATTAATAAAAGCGCTTCCACATTTATAATTCGAGGTTTTCGAGCTACCCTGCATTTTTCCCTTACTCGCAGCCGAGGAATCTGTGGCATAAATTATTCCTCGCTTTACTGTTGAATTTGTAATCTTAATTTTAAAGAAAGTCTAGAGAGTAACGTACCGATATGGAGTAGATATTACTGCAATGTGGGCTTATTTATAATACCGAGTCCTATTAAAAAAAAAGAATAGTAAATAGAAAACATAATAAATAAGAAACACACTATGTACTTTGTACTATGTACGTTTGTTGCAACAATGATCTCTAAAGTAATTAAATTCGGTTTACTAATGATCAAAATATAATATTAATTAGACACGGTCCTAAATACTATTGCTTATAATCCGTAGGTAACGTCCGTGTTTGAAGTTACACGTGTGTAAGTCGCATGCAAATATTAGGGATAATAATTTTCGAACTTTAATTAGGGGCTTAAATATGTATACGTTTAAACACATCTCTAGTTAATTTTTGAAAAATTTACGGCAGATATAATAATTTCTATAACCAACAAAATCCATTAAAGTGCATTTATAAGCAATAACAAATGAGTAGTCGTACGATTAATAATAATTAATAGACGTAACGAAGGGCTAATTATTTTGCGATACCTACTTACCTAAATTAAATTTAAAAAAAGATAAGATTTTATTCGATTTTTAAAAAATTCGACGAAGCAACGCTTAGTCCCAAAAATGCAAAGTATGCAAATGTAAGTATTAGTTGGGTTTTGGTTACAAAGAAATAAACGTAGAAAATTTACTTTTAAAATTCTTAAATCAAGATAATAATAAAGGGAAAAAATCGGCAAGGAAGTCAATTTCAGCAGTTAGAGTTAATGCGCCAGATATATCTTCTTATAAACTTTTTAAATGTGCGTTCTGTACTTTTCTGACAGATTATGCAGAAAAATTACAAAATTTAAACTTCCCTTCGTTTCTCGAACATTTTGACGTGACAGTTTCAGCAAATTTAACTTTACGATGCGTTGCTACACGACACGCCAAACATTTTACGCTATGAAATGCGAAAAAGATCACATTTAAGGGAGGGTATCCCGCTCGAAAATTAATACTTATAAATCGTTTTTTATCGTTGATAACGACTTTGAAAAGTTTCTTGACATTGTAAATGATGTAATGATCTAAATAAAAATGCAACTTCGCTTCTCATAATTTTAATTTTTATACATGTTTTATAGTTATCTATGACGTGTGATCATAAAACTTTTATAAAAATTAAAATTATGAGATTACTAAACAGCCAACTAAAACGTAAGATTAATTTTATATAAATATTTAACGATTCAAATTTTTGTATATTTACTACTCGTGTATATTTACAAAAATGTAGATGAGTAACAAGATTTTTATAATAAAACGAAATCTCAAAAAACAAGCTGATGTATTTCAGAGCCTACTGTGCCGTAACATTTTAATGACTTGAATGCTACAAAATATTATGTAACTGTTAATATTGTATATTTTTCGAATTGGTGGTTTTCGTACTCTGTGATAAGTAACATGTTGCGTCGCTTAGAATTCTATTTGAATTACGAAGAATGTATATAGGCCGTATGATCGATTGAGTAGATTATTTTCGTAATCGAACTTTTATAAGCAATAAATAAAGCTCTTCGTTGCGTCGTTGATAAGTGACGGTCTCAATTTATTTAATCAAAAACCTGTCGTGCAGGCACACGAGCAGATTGATAATTTTTCAGTTCGAATGGAAGAAAACGACATTTGACGCGTAGGTACCCTATATCTATTAATAAATGTTCAATCAAATATTAAATTTTAGAATTTGAAAACCACACCTGCTTTAATTAGGATTGGAAACAGTACACAAAGTTAACTTGCTAAAAAAATGGAGAGTGTTTAGATTTTTGGTGTTGTATAGTTAAAAAGGAAGAATTTAATTTCGGTTATAAAGCAAATTCACTTTGAAAAGTGGGAGATTCGAAGAAGAAATTGCGCGAGATTGCTAAACTAATTTTGTTAAATTGATTGTTGTTTGATGATTAAAAAAGAACAAACTAAAAATGGCGAGGTCGTTGATAACGTCCAATTACACTAAATAAATTATAGGAAATTTGGTAATAGGCGATTAAACTTTAATTACCAAGTAATAGGTGTCTAGAGATTGTTGATTAAAGTGTTTCATATTTATTTTGAAAAAAGTTTAATCTGTATAACGAACGTTCCTATAAAAAGATTGTTTTAATTAATGATGTAAGTAGATGAGTTCTCTCCAGTTTCTTATAATTTTAAAAATTCGGAATTAATATTAATTTAGTTAGGTAAGCATACTTTCCTACCTAACAATAAAGTATATTTCAATTTATATGAGAAACTTGTAATCGTCTAATTTTTTCCATCTACGTATCTAAAAACAAAAGTGATTCAGGTTGAAACGCTATATTTCCTATAATTTTAGATGTTTTTCTTTGCTCTGTTCTTTCTATTTCCGAGAAAAATTGTCGCTTTTTAATCTGGAAAGCAACGTAGCGTGGCGATAGTAAGAAGAAAACGTCTAGCATTATTTTCAGTTTTTTTTTAAACGTATCTAATGTGGCCATTATTTATTCGCCGAGTTCATCGTTTTCTTTTTTCTTCGAAATTTAAAATGGTACATAGACGTACGAATTATTTTTTAAATACCTAAGTAGTAAATGGTGCAATTCGGGATTTTCTAAAATAATTTTCCCTAGTAAAATTAAATTAATCTTTAAATTATGCAACAACTTCCTGTAGTTATGCAGGTAAAGTTGGCCCTCCATTTAATATTTAATAGTAGGTACCTACCCAGTCGACTTTGTAAGCTTGTGGTAAATATGGCATTATAACCTCTTATAAAGTTGTTTAGGTCTCTAATTAATATTATTTAAAGTACCTACCTATTTAATTACCATTTATTTATTTTGGAAAACGCACAACGCAGTCGAAGTACTTGTAGGTCAAACGCTTGCCGCTTATTTATTCAAAACGTCCCGAATAATTTTCGGGAGCTTTCGCGGCTTTATGTCGATGTTTAAAAATTAAACCGCGAGATTAGTATTACTAATTTGTACGTTATATTTTAAATAGCTTAGAATATCGTCTACAATTTCGATTTGTAGATAATAGTTTTGCGTTAAATCGAAAGCTCGTGGCATTAAACCCTTGGAAGGGTTTTTGACGCAACGTCGACGTTCTTTCTGCCTCCGTTCAAATTGTACACATAAAAACTATCCGGAAACTTCGGTAGTTTTCTATGAATAGATTTAAAAACTTGGAAAAGATTTTCTGGACGTTTAATTCTAATTGCCAAACTTAGGCACCAAATCTTCTTAACGAGCTATAGACTCATAAAAGTTTTGTTACACTGTTTGTGATGAAACTTTAGTTATTAGTTTGCATTAGCGTTTAAATTACACGGAAAATGTTACATAATTTGTCTTTACAATGTTATTCTGTTAATTATTTAAGATTTTATGTGTTGGGCTATTGGGTTATTGGGCCAGAAGTTACAACGCGTAATTTGCCATTTTTAAAATACCTATAAATACATAAATAAAGACTGTAAGTCGACGTAATAAAACCACAAAAGATGTTGGCAGTTAAAGAAAACCTTTCGAAACTATATTCGTAGTCATCGTGTTAAAGTTCACCCGCGCGTGCAAGGTAAACTTAAAGATAAAAGAGAATGACGTTGAAAAACCTGGAAAAGGGCGGAGTATTGAGGCGGTACAGATCATTTCGTTCAAACCGTGACGGCGACGACTTTATCATAAACGATAAAAACGTCACTCTAAAAAGATCGGAGCAATACTATTATGCCCGGATTAGTCCGGTGGGAAGTCGGAAAGTTTCAGCGAAACGAGAACCAAATTTGGCGATTGTTTTGCAATCATACCAGTTTTGTTAACATTATCTTTTCATATTTAATTCTAACAAAGTAGTGGGTATCTGCTTGTATAAAATTATGTAGGTAGGTACTTACTTCTATTAATTAAAGTGTCTTTATCTATAATATATAATTAATTCAAACCAGATCGTTGAAAATCACATTGAAACCAACGTCTAATTATCTTTTAATCTTTTTTTTGTTTAAATTATATTAAAAATACGATTATTTCTCCGAAGTTAAATCTTCGACTAATTCCTGTATTTATAATTAAGTGACTGATATCTACAGTGACCGGCATAAAATTGGGCACAAATGGAAATCTTTTCTATTTAAAATTTCTCAGAAAATTTTATTCTTCATAAAAATCTCTCCATAGTTTGAAATTCAAAATACACATGTCAAAATTTAAACATAACATATCGCGCACGAAAGACGTTCAAAAATATGAAATCGACTAAGTGTAAAGTACCCTTATTTTTGAAAATACTCAAAAATGTTATTTGGAAAAGTTTTTTAGAATTGCAAGATGTCAAATACGAAGTTATATTAACTTATGTTTCGAAAATATTCGTTTTACGTTTTGACCTACTTTTTCCTTCCCCTGCATGTATTACGTAACACGAATTTATTTAAAATTGATTTATTATTTGGTAATCACTCGATGACTAGAAAATGATCATAATTGAAACTAGCGCTACAATAATCGAATTGTTTGTGTCCGACCATAAAATCCGACCGCCCGCAAGCCTCGATATAGAATTTTCATGTCGCATGTCAAAAAACGCAATTTTTAAAATATTTCCGAAAGAAGCACATTTTTGAAAAATAATATTTACGAGAGGAATTTATAAGAATTTAAAAAATATATATAACTTTTTTTAGATTATTTCGAAAACGATTCATCCTATCGAAAATTATAAAGAGACATGCTCAGTAGATAATTTTATGCCGATTCAAAAACATATTTTACATTACCGATCCGATGAGTAATAACGGAGATTAGAATTTTTTTACATTTTTGTTTGAACGGCCGCTATCTTGAAACGGGTCTGTCAATTTGGCTGATTAACTAACTCGTCCTACGTTTTCGTAAAAACAATACGCTGACCAAATTTCAGCCTCCTACGATCAAAGTTGCGATCGGAATCGTATCCACAAAAAATTGATTATATATTTATATATGACCAGCCCAAAATGAATGACCTATATTTTCGTGATCTAGGAGTCGAGATCGGTAAAAAGCTAAAAGGGCACGTCTGGGTCCCGTCATTAGACAGGTTGCAATTGCTTTATTTTCTGTGGAAATTTTTATTTTAATATTTTCTGTGAAAATTCGCTAATATTTACCAGTTTAAAATTATTTGGATAATCACTATCTACTGCCTTTATACCGCAGAATTATAAATTTACTTTATTTTTAATTTAAAAATTATTCGTCTGACCTTAAGCATTGAAAATTTCCCTGTTACGAACCATATACTAGATAAAAGTTTAATCGCATTTGTTGGGTCGCAAAGAAGGCTGTAGGTAGAAAACTGTAACCATAGTGTTGTTGTTATTGAAAAAATTGTACGAAACGAAATTAAATTCTAAATTTTGAAATATTTTGCTTAATTGATTCAAAAAATAGAAAAAGTAGAAATTTCTTAAAATACATAACTTTGAGGTGTGATCGGCCCAGAGAACAGAAAGCCTCGCATCATATAGCATTTTTATGCGACCGATAAAATACAAAGCAGCTAATAAAACATGTGCGCCACCTACTTTCACGTGATAACTTATCGGAGTACGAACAAAGAACTGGATGTTTTTAAAATAAAAGCGGCATTTTGATTTACAGCGTTGATTTATAGTCAACGGAAGAATTTACGCTCGAAATTGGCAATAGAGGGAAAACGATGACGAGAAAAACGTAGGAAATTCAAAGAAAAATTTAGGTTATAATTTTTTCTTATAGTATGTTACAGACAAGTGGCAGTCCCAACGGTAGCAGTATTAGTCTGCATTTTACGTAAGTTAAAAAAAATGATTTCAGAATTTTATTTTTTTTAATGGTTTTTGATTTTTTTTTCACTCTTATTTTGAGAGATTTTACTTTTTCAAAGCATTTGTTTACGGATAAAAAACGAAATTCAAAGTTTTGATTGTCCCAATTGTTACAATTTTTAAACAATTTAGGCAGACAAGGAGACAAAATTTGATGGATTAACTTTTATTTTGCCACCTCTTTACTTAAAAAAATATATTTTTATTAGAAGCAGATAAAGAAATTTATTGAAATAAAAAAATATGTTTATTAAGCATTAATATATACCTACACTTACACAAAATAATTTAAAAAATACTACAGAGAACTAGTTCTTCTCATCATAGCGTAGCTCCAGATGGTTCGATTAATTGAAGTTCGATTTATTTTTTAAATTACCATTCACTCATTCTTTAATTTCTTTTTCTCCATACTTTATCGTTAAGTAACCTTGTATATCAAAAAGCACTTACATTACAAGAAACAGATATCAGGAAGGCTTTTAACACTAAATCAGATGACATGCCTGCTTAAATCGTTAGTATATGAAGATGGACAGTTTGTGAAAGTTATAAAAATATATATCTATCATTTCTAAAGAAATCATTGTCTTAAAATGAATCAATCTCAGCGTCAAGATAAAATTTAGAACGCGTAGCGACTTTAGTGCAATAAGAATTTTTATTAAATTTGCCGAGGTAGACATTTCAAGCATTCGCGATATTCTTATTATTTATTTGTGTATTTATATCTGCAGCGTAAGAGAAATTCGGTTGAAATCAAATCGAAGTGTAAGATATTCGGATAACAAATAATCCATAACTATATAAACCATCAACAAAAACAAAACGATCGACGCGACGCGACGATTAATTTTGATAAATATTTATTAATTTAATAATTTACTGTTATTAGACAAATGTCTATTTGATCAGACAAATAACAAAGTGATTTTAAAACGAATATGATTTTTCTATTACTTATTAGGTACTTTAGTTGGTATTTACCAATATTACCTATGATGTAACATTTTTTTGGGATTATATTGAAAATAAGATATCTATAAATCTGTAAAAAATGGGTATCCTCATTAATCAAGCGACAACATTTTTAAAAATGTATTAACATACATAACGTACCTACATGCATACAAATTTATTAATACATATTTATTTAAATAGTTTCATTTATTTTTTGGAAGAAAATTTTAAATTGCCTGTTACAAACTAACATTTACTCAAAGGAAAAATGACGATGAACAATTACTAATAATATACGTTATTCACGATAGATTCCAATGCACGTCATTAATAAAAACGTGTATTTGTAGGGACTAATAAATTGAAGTGTTTCTTTGCCATGTCATACGTCTGCAGCTAAATCAGCGGTAGAATAATCCACGTTCAAAACTTTAAATTGAATATTACAAATATACAATTTAGTAATTTTTTATTGATGACGTGCTTGGAACCTATCTTGAATAACGTATAGGTACTTATACTTTATTTAGGTATTTAAGTATATTTAAGAAAATAATACATATTAAACCCATTATACTAATGTTAAAACAAATGAAACTTTTAAAACTTTGAAAATTTATTTTTGAACGAAAACGTCATATTATTATTTCTATTTTCGTTTATCAGTATACTTCCCAACAAAACAGATTTAAATTTAATTAAATGCGTTTGAATTAGGTATATTCAGATTTATTTTCCGTTTTAAAAAGTAGATAAAACATATTTCAAGGTAATATTGTAAGTGGAAATAGGCATTTGGTGCACCTGTTGATAAGAACGTCTGCGGTCAGTCCGAAGCTTCTATTGTAAAACTACTACTTCGGTCGATATCAATCGATTCATTTTTGATTCAAGTACCGACCTGCGTAAATACTTATTAATGTGTTAGTCGCGAATGAGATGTTTTCAGTGAAGAACGTATTATAATGGTTACTGGTAATAAAGACATTTGAGTATTTATTCATTAGTACAGTTAGTGTTTAGTGTTAATTTAGTGCACCAACCCTAGTGATATTTTAAACAGTGCGGTATGCGGTAATGGGTACTATTTTCGGTTTTAATTTTTGAGCGATTGTTACGAAATCGCGTTTTATAATAAATAAATAAAAATTATTTTATTTGATTCGTCGGCGTCGGTCGTTTAAAATGTGTTTGAAAACCTGGACGTTCGTATATTTCCAAAAATGTAAGTAGGTAGTACTATTATTATTTTGCCAACGAAAATTTAAATCACGATCAATATTAAAATTAAGCGTAAGAGAAATTTTAATATAGTTTTATCGTCTGGTATATACAGATGTTTCGAAATCGGTGTTATCGCTAAACTATTCATTGCTTCAAGTACATTGTCACCTACACAATATTATTCATACGTGAAAACCTACGAAATTATGATTATTTAGTTATGTTTATGCATTTTTTATCGTGTATTTGGGCTGTGGCTATCTTTGTGGTCTTCGTAATGTGTGGTACCTATATTTCACCCTATATATATAATTTGTTTTTACAAATTAAAAATAATTTTACAAACTTTGAAATTTCGTTTTGGAAAACTCCGACCTGTTATTTTCAAAAATACAAACGTGAATAGGTAATATAGATCTACATAGTTGGATACTTAAAATTCAAATTTTAAAGCTCGTTTTCATAAAAATGAATTATTTTTGTAGGATAGCTGGTAATTATTAAAAGATTTATGTAAGTATCTGTAGGAATGCGTTTTTACAAATTTATAGATACAAGCATTTCTAGTATAATTTTCGTTAGGTTTATTTTGTTTTGCAAATGACCACTAATTCTTTGCGATTATGAATTTTCTCGTAAATATTTAAATTGTACATAAGTGTAGCGCAATTTTTAAAAGCTTTTCTTGTTGTACTTGTTTGCGTCTAAAGAAATAAAAACGACTTTACGTATGATTAGGCCCATAAATTTCGTTAATACTATTCACATTTTAAAACAACAAAAACACCACCGAGAACAAATAAATTATCTGAAGCTCCAATATTATTCAAATTTAGCATGTTTGTGAAGCAGGAAAAATAAATAAATTCATATAAGTATCTTACATAAGTACTTATATTTTTTCAACTGTACCGAATACTCATGAGTAATTTTTCCATAAAAGGTATCGGTAGGTAAATACATAAATACATATAATACATAAAAGTAGGTATCGAAAAATAAAACGGAACACTTTCGTAACTTTTGAACTGGAAAAAGAGGAGAAATATCAATTTCTGATTCGGTATTATCCGTTATTCTTTATAGGTATATCTTTACAGTTGAATAATCACTGGAAACTTTATTGTGAAACAATCCAGGCACATATAACCTGCCCCCGTGCGGCTGAATTAAGCTGCAAACGTGGCAAATATCAATATTTTCAAACGTTCGGAATAAAAATGATTTCTCGGATATTGGTATTTCGTAAATGATATGGGGATTCAAATGTTTTCGGCGTGCAAGGGCAAAAACTATATTCATCAATTGCATCTGTCAATTTTATACTTGGAGTAAAAACACGCTTATACATATGTTGGCAGCTTACGCCACTCGCGTCAAAAACTGCAAAACATGCAAGTGCTTTTCTAGTGGAAAACCTGAATAAAAATCACATTTATCAGGTTCTGCCGCGTTGTCACGATACACACTAAAACATTTATCAAAATATACGAGGTGAATATAACCCTTACCTATAGTGTGATCGAATTGTTACTTACACGTTATCGGGCAAAGACGTTATTCTGAATTTTAAAACGTAAGATGCTGAATGGAAAATACTTGTCGAAAATCTATTCTATCAGTTACCTACGCCAATCGTCTTCAATATTTAAAACGACTTTATTTTCTTGTTTGTGTATTGACGATACGAAGCACTGCGGTTTTTTTTAAAATTTCTTCGTCGAACGGACAATTTTCCGTGAATTTTTTGTACTATTCAGTCGTTCAAGATTATTTAAATATGTCGCCCCTCTATGCTCAATTTCAACGACTTACAAAAAAATGTAATAAATTATGATTTTAATATCAGATACCCTGTACTTATATTATCGTCATTGCAACTAATCAAGAGGTTTTAATTTAATTTAAACATAATAATTCTCAGCGTATTTTTTGCTTATTTATTTATTAAGGAAATAAAATGTTTATGGTCATTATATTAACCATTGTTTATACCTCCTGGAGAATGTGAGAAAATGTTCGTTTAAGGCTGCGTTTAAAGTGAATAGTGCGTTATCTTTATTTAATCTAAGTATAATTTTTGTGATTCTTTTGTGATTTTGATTTTTAGTGATAAATTTCATAGTAGCTACGTACGTACGTATACGAGTTTCGTTTTTTAAATTTGTTTATGACATGGCTTTTTAAGGCTGAAAATTTATTCTTAAATAATTTAAATTGGAGTAATACTGAATTTAATGCCAATACCATGCAATGGCAGTAGGTAAGCTTTTTATATGTGGTAATTAGGTTAAAAGAAAACAAAATATTTAAACTCCAACGTTATTTTAATACCTACCTAATTCAATACAAAACATATTATTTATCACGTTAAAATTTAACAAGTTCGCTTCAAATCATTAATTTCTAACAAAAATATAAATGGCTCACCTATTATACGAAACGGAGGTAGTTGTTATTTTTTTTTTAAATAATATTTTAAAGATACCTGACCATAGTCATGTGGTTAGTGACAATTAGTGAGTATCTTGTAGAAACATCAATTTGTTTGGTTGCGACGATAGTTGCGTTCATAGTCTCAGATTAGTATAATTTTGTACACCAAAATATCGCGCTGCCCCAGGATTTTCTGCCCTCATCGCCTCACACTTACTTACACTGCCCCTTCACTTGTACATTAAATTGCCCCAGTGAAAAACCCCTCGGTTAGCGGCATGTTATATGAAGTTACCAGTAACAAAAAGTAACAGTTCAGAGTTGTATTTTAATTAGTTTTAAAAAAATATGTACGTTTACGTATTTCTGGTAATTTAACTATTTCGTTACAGAGAACATAATAAATAGGCAACAAATTATTTTATATAGTCGGTAATTTCTCAATATTCGCGTTTTTTTTTGTATACCTTAATTCTCTATTCCCTTTCTAATGTAAAATAACAGATAATTTCAAAGTTTCAGATAGATAACAATACGTATTGATATTTTAATACATTTTAAGTATATTAAGTATATTTTATTCGAAACTTTAGAACTTTCCGTAAGAAACTTTGATCAGATACGTTGACAAAACTAAATTTATTATCGAAAGATTAGATTTCAAAATAAATTCAATGGCGAATCCGCGAGGCCTTTCCTAGATGTTTTCTTGGAACGGATAACGAAAATGATGTGGTTCACCCTATCGCTTAAATTCGAATGTATTCATAAGGACTTAGAACGGCTCTTTTTCATTTTATCGCCAGTACATTCGGAGGGAAAAATGTCTAGGATATCGAACGTCGTAAATGTGAAATATTTAAAAGGAAGAGCAAGTACGCTCTATACTGTTCGTGTTTTATTTAAGGCTTAAAGTAAATCCCTAAACCCGTAAACGAAAATGTCAGTCATTTATTGCTCAATAATTTCTTACATAAAAATATCCGTTATTCGGCAGAATAAAGAATTTCGATGTTTAAATTCGACACGTAGTATCTACACGTTTGATTTTCGGCAAAGACTCGAAAATACCGCAAAGCTGTTTATAAGGATTTCTTAAATCCCTAAACAATTTTTCAGACATTTCAGAAAAATACGCACAATCTACAAGTTGTGCGCTGTTAAAGAAATCCCAGCTGAGTTCATACTAGAGATCCGTGATTAATTTAGTATCATTTCGTGTCTTTACGTTACATCCAAGTAACTTAGAATAAGACAATAACAAAGTATACATGGAAAGTGTAATTTATCGCAAGCTTCAGCGTGCCATAAATTTTGAAACGGAACTTCCGTTGCACAAGCTCCGTAACTACTGGAATGGCACTAAAATTTCCGTAAAAAGTAACATAAACTTTATATCAAAATAAAAAACGTATCTGAAAATTTTCAAATACGGACCATCGCACCGCGGTAGGTAGATGTCTAATATTTTTTCATTTTGTCCGAATTTAAAAAATCGACCTTCCCTGCAATTTTAATCGAAATGTCCCAGGCGGGGAACGTTTCGGAGATAACAAGATTGACAAAAACATATCGGTGTCTGAAGGCCTATTGTGATATCTCTTCCAAATCAAAGCGGAAAATCCCCAGAGAACCGCGATATAATTCTTTATTCTTGATATTGCGGGCACCGAACGTTACATCAAAAGATTTTCGCTTGGATTTTGTTATGTGAGAGGGAATAAGCTTAGGACGTAATTTATGGCAAACAAACACGCAATAACTATAATTCAAATTCAATAGGCACGCGAATTTCAGATTTAAAAAATTGTTTATTCGGAAATACGATTAATTTACGATATGTTTTGCAAATTGGAATCGTTAAAACGTCTAGGTGTCGGACGAAAATTGTAACTAAATAAATGTAGAAGTTGTATGGAATGTAAACTCGGTAATCAGCATATATTACATATTAAAAATGTAAGTTTGAATGCAGTTATAATTTTATTATATTAGGTTGGCAAGAAAAGAATGACCGGTTTTTGAACGCATGCACGAAAAACCTAACCTTGCACAGCTGTTTTTTTGTGTATGCACACCCGGTTGGTCGCGTTTTGAAGCTAAAAGCCTGCTGCACCTGACTGCGTTATTTTAGAATTAATTAAAAATCACCTTCATCCTCAACTGTCACTCCAAAAATGGAACTAACCTGAGGCAATTTTCGAGTGATCACGCATTATGATTATTGCAACAAGACAACATATGTGCCACTTACGGCGATGGCACTGTTGCAATAAAAACATTGGAAACTTGGTTTCACAAGTTTAAGAATGGAGATATGAGCATCGAAGACGAGCCCATCCCCGGGCGGCCTCTTGAGATTTCCGATAGTGATCTCTTGACGGTGATCACCGTGGATCGATTTCTAACAACACGTGAACTTGGCGCAATGCTTGATTGTAGCCATACAACCATTCAAAACAGCGTAACAGCAAAACAGTATCATCTACAAGTGCTATCTTAAGAGTGGAGAGACGATTGATTGCGAGCTGTACTCTCAAATGCTGGTCGAAGTGCAAAAAAATCTGATGAAAAACGCCGAATTGTCGCTGTGCGCAAGAATCCGCTATTTCACCAAGATAACGCGCGCCCACACACTTGCGCGAGGACTCGTCAGCATCTACATGATCTTGGCTGGGATTTGATGACCCATCCACCATATAGCCCGGACATTGCCACTTTAGATTACTATCTATTCAAACACCTGCAAGCTTATCTGAAGGACGCAATCTTCAATTCCGTAGAGGCAGCCCAAAAAGAAGTGGATAACTTTCTTGAGTCGCGATCACCAGAGTTTTGGGCCAAGGGGATCGATCAACTGCCAAAACGCTGCCAGAAGATCATAGAATTGAATGGCGAACACTATCCCTAAATATTATTCGATTTTGTACACTTTTTTTATACTCAAACAATAAAGAACAAAACCGGTCATTCTTTTCTTGCCAACCTAATATATACGTAGATGTTTTAACAATAAGTGATGAAACTTCTACAAAAAATATAAGAGCTTGTCGTAATACTACAACAATCCTGGACCGGTTAACATAAAAACGACAGAATTTTTTGGTTGCTATAATGTTTAAAATTTATATATCTTTTTCTGTCTATTTAAAACGTTTAAAAACGAGTTTAATATTAAAAATGTAGTGACAAGGTAAGGTGCAGGAAATTTTCAGGCGGTGACCGATCCTGATAAAACGTGGTCGTGAATTAATGGAAATTTATGTACAGTAAATAGTCATGTGCGCTGAAATAGCTTGAATCACGTATAATTGAACGTTTGGTAACATTTCGTATGATATAATCGAGTCGGGAACGTTTGGCCGTCGTTTGAGAATATTTTGCATACAGTTATTAATATTACTATAAATACCTATCTCACAACAGTGGCGTTAATTAGTTTTAGTACGAAATAAATATCCCTGAAGCTCTCGATTGTTCATAATAAACATATAGGAAAGTACACGAGAGGAAACAATAATTATCAAAATTTCAAAATATATGATATAAATTACTGTTTGTAAAACGGCCGATGGTTATTTTTAAGTAAAAAAAATAATCGATTTTGGAGATTTTCATCGTTGGATTTCAGCAAAATTTGCTTGATCTTTACCATTGAAATAATCATATTTGTAACTTTCTATTTAATACGTTTTCATACGTCCCCTATCACGAATATTAAAGTTTCATTTGCGGTTTTATAATTTTGCGCCTATGCCCTTAAGCTAATCATTAAAGTTTACAAAATTACGAACAGACCGATTCATGATAAGTTTTCGTAGATCGTTTTTCACGTGTGATGAAAATTTTAACAAGACGCATAAGGCAAGTTTTGGGTCGGATCCCCTCATTATGTTTAATAATATATAGAAATATAAGTGGGTGTGTAAATAATAAATTAATCGTATCTAATTAAATTTTATTAACATTACCTAACTTGATAGAAAAATGTTAAACGATTAAATTTCGCGACTACACGATCCTATTAAAACTAAAGTCGCCTATATTCCTCTTACAAAAAAATATGCTAAAGAGATGCCTGAACGCGTTGTTGTTTTAAATTTTGCTTTTTGCGTCCTTGTTTCGTCGAATGTTTTTCACTTTGTTTCGTTTGTGAATCTAACACAAATCAAAGCGGCTTTTCTGTTTTCGCTATTTTTCTTAATGGGGAGATTTCCTATATGTAAAGAATAATGATTTTCGGTTGAAATAACTTCCGAACGTGTTTCCCGTGCGTATTAAATTTTATAGATAATTTGGTATAATATAAGAAAAAGACGTCGCTCGTTATTATAGGTAGTAAATCAGAACCCATCTAATATTTGTTGAACAATTCAAAATTCAATAGTAATTTAGATTATAACAGATTTATGAATTTATTTACAATTAACAAAAGGAAAACCGAAAAAAAGGAGAAAGAGGACCGAGGAAAAAGGAAAACCGTTTCAATTAAGGACCGATCTTTCCATCTCTTGGTAAATTTATCCGATAGGTATTTACCATAGAAACGTTTGTTCGTTACAATTATTTCCATGGTAAATACTTATCAGATGGATTTGTCAAGGGATGTAAAGATCGGCCCTTAATCTGTTAAAGCACTAACAACGTCCGAAAATAATAAAAACGATAAAAAAGTTGGTAATTATAAACGTCCACTGTATTTTATGGCGTTTTTCTTGCCGAACTAGTGCTGGAGACGAGCCAACTTTCTACAGTATTCATTGCTTGAAAGTGATCGACTTATTGTGATTCTAAAAGCAATTTTATGTCTGATAAAGTTCGAGATGTTGATAGTTCTTTATTTTTCTAGCCCCTTATCTACGCATTAGTTATACGTATTCAGATTCGACCCACTTATATTCCGAAAGCGTCGATTCCCAGCGAAGTAATTTATGTGGAAAACCAAGTGCGATGTAAGTAAATTTAATAAAAGAACGTTATTAAAAATGCAATTGTGTACGTAAGTACCTATATCGAATTTAATAGCTCTTTAAATTTTATCGGATTTATAGAGGTCGATGGGAATTCCATTGGGAGCATAACTTCCGAGTTAGAGATTTATTGGTATTAAATAGATCAGTCATGGCTTTTCGAGGATCGTATATCGTCTCTAAAAATTTCCTTTCTAATTTTTCAATAAAATTCAATTAGTTACTGTTTTAATCAATTTCAATTTTAATCGATCCGATATCTCGAATATTTTTGTTTAACCTTCAGAAATCCATATCGGGACTATTAGGGGAATAATTAGTTCAGCATTCTGGCTTGGAAGTCTAACGATTAGTATTATTCGCCTTTGTAGTCGAGATTGAGGGTTCAAAATCGACCGAAAAAAAATTTGAGAACGCGTCTTCGTTCATAAAGGAAGCAAAGTTTTGTGCTCCGTACTTTACGTACTTATTGTTAGACATTTACATCAACTAAAATTTTTAAGCGGTCGTCAGGAAAAGTGAAAAATTTATTCTGAACAAGACGTATATATAGGTCTTCGTTTCTCTGTCCATGGTAAATATAGACGTTATTACGGAAAAGCACTAATATTGATAAGGGTATATTTAAAATTTTAATTTTCCGTTTCCTTTAATTTACTTTATTTAATATGAAACATTAATGACTAAGCTGTTTTTTAAATGAATTAGGTAGGTACTTACCTACATCAATTTCGATGTGTAGTAAAAATTTCTCAGTTTGAGTTCGGTCTTGTGATATAGGTACTTACAAGGTAGCATAGGTACCTGGGCCTGGGTCACTTTTATACTTATACTGATACTTTCATGACTTCACTATTCTTATATTTAGAAAGTTGTAGGTAAATGAGATTAATATCATTCCAGGGCTACTTTTTAATCATTACTAAAACATATCGGTATACACAAGGTGTTTCTCGCAAACGTTTTATTATAAGTGCATATTAGTATTTTGAATGAGAATAAATATTAATTTTAAAATTTGTATTTAGATATAATGCAGGCCTTCTAGATATCCTACTTTTCCTACTAGTATAAAAATGAAATCTAGATACTTACTCGTCATACTTTTTTGCCGTTCAACAGTTGTCTATGCGCGAAACAAGTGGAAAAGAACAAGAGGACACTTAATTATTTCTCAAAGTCATCATGCGGACAAACAGAGAAAAATTGATTGTCCTTAATCTGTTGATAACTAAACTTTTTAATTAGGTTTGTGCATCTTTAATAGATAATACCTTAATCGTTACTATCAACCTTACTTTTACAATGAAGAAAGTCATTACATAATGAATAAAGGCCAGATACCATTTAGGCCGAACTCAGCTTTAATTACAGATATTAATTACCTACTTACTGTTTTATTTGTATTTATGCATTTTCAAACCTTCAACACTTCTTAGGTTAAATGCTGATGGTTATGTTGTACCCGATAAATTGTGTTCAACTTAACTGGCCATTTGGTTGGGAATATTTAAACTCTATACTCCAATATGTACGATATATCTTATGGTCAAAGTCCAAAATGTAGTTAGTTCGCGAACTGGTCGGGCACTATTAAATTGTATGAAAATATATAATTTTCGACCCGATCGCGATTGGTTGTTTCAAATATGATTTGGTGGTGGCCAACTCTTAGAATGTTGGTTAAACATTCTAAATATTCTAAAATATCTGTATAATATTTGAATTTCTGTATTCTAAAAGTATTAATTCTGGTTCAATATCTTATATAACATATAAGAACATATACTTTTAACATATTTTTGCAAATGCCTATTACTTTTTCAGGCAGCCCATTACTGTTAGAATTCTTGGGTGAAGATATTATAATTTTGAAACCGCACATTTTCACAAATTTTCGCATTAAATACGAATTAAAGGGCATATTATCTGCTACGACTTCTATAGCTATGCTATGAATTGCAAATATGATTTTAAAAGCTTTTATAATTTCTATTTAATCTTTAGTTATTAATTTAACCAGCTCGATTCATTTCTAATAATAATAAAACAATGTTTAACAATACAATCAACTATATGCAATAAGTCGATCGCATTAGAAACTAATTTTGTTTTTCTTTGTTACAGGTAGAATCTTTCTATGTATTGTATCGGGCGGGGCTATTTTTACCAATGAGTTTTATTATTGAAATTTATTGTTTTTCGAAATAGATACCTACTCAAATAAGTGAAAATCGTAACGCTAACAGTTTGCCTGCGTAAGTTAGGCTTTCCTTGCAAATATTGTTGCTATTTTCAAGGCTTATTTTGTTTATCTTTAAAAGTTGTCCCTTACAATTACATAAGTAGGTGTTTAAATAACGGAGTAATGTACATATGAATTTTTTATCTTATGTTGATTTTAATACATATCCATATCTATTTTATTATAAGACCACCTGGATTTCTTGAATTTATTAAAATAATTTCATTTAGGTTTATTTACGGAGGTTTCTTAACATTTTATCCGTTTCATTTAATTTTATTTTTTTTAAAAACTACTATCTCGTCTTATCTTTTTTTTTTAAAGAAGAGGACAATAAGAACAACATTAACCTATCCTCTCGTGCACCATTATTTGTTTTTAAAATGTGCCATAAGTTTGAAACGGTTAACTACCTACTGTTACACTATTAAATGAATAATTTAAAAAATGATTCAATTAATCGGAAATACCAACGTGCAAATGGCATCGAAACCCTTCCTTTTGACCAGCAAAAAGTCAAGATATATCTGAAAGCACTTGTTATCTCTTTGTTCAAAAGATTAATTCTTGTTAGAAATAAGGTATTAAACGTAGTCAACCCGTTTCCAACAACTAAAATTTTACAATTTAGCACTCAAGAGTCGTTATGATTTTTACGTTGTTGAGTAGATATTTCTATAAATGTAATTCGAACCATGCGCAATTCGCTTAAACGAAATTTGAGGATTAATGATAAGTATTATATTTATACCTTAACTTTGTAACAAATAAGTAAATAAGATGACGTTACAACGACGTAAAGATTACAATTAAAATTATTAAAATGAACAATTATTATTAAACGATTTCATTGCGCTTTAAAATAATTTCGGAAATCGCATATACCTACCATCGAAAGATTACATTTTTTTTTTAAATTAACTATGCACAATTAATTTATTGTAAGTAGGTAATTCAGATACGATATTTAACTATTGTTGTGCGTTTAAAAACTATAAGTGTAACAAAACGTAAAGAGTGCATAGAAACGTATTAAGCGAATTTATGAAAAATCAATTTAATTGTAGGTATAATATATAATTTTATTATATACCATACATAGTACGTAACGGATATGGCATACGGAACGAATTAAAACCTTTATTATTAAATTGTGTGTATGGAAATTGACACGTCAAAATATAAACTTATATTTCGCCGCCCTGCGCCACAGCATAGATAGATAATATAGAATAAGAACGAAACAAAAATATGCCCCGCCCCGCCCACTGTCGTTTTTCCTATCACGACGCGTGACTTGAGATTTTTTATCCCACTTTCTAGTAGACAAAAATTAAACTATGAACATAATGTCAGCAATGCAAAGTTAGGCGCTTGTTTATAGATTTAATTATTTCGAGGAAACTTTTCTGCAGAAATTTATACGTCATCGGCGGTCGGGGAAACGACGGTGGTTAATGTGTACGTGAAGATGTAACAGCGAAAATGGTAACAGCAATAACTATAGCCCTTTCCCATTGTTATCGCGCTTCTAAGTAGGGTATTGTAGGTAAACTCTGCGAGGGATGCGGGACTGTGTACTTGCAACCACCGATCAAAGGTAGGAAAGAACCATTGTTGTTCTACTAACTTCTCTATTCATTTATTTGTATAATATTTACATACACTTTACGTGTATGTCATATATCATATAAATACTTGGATAACCTTGAGTACTAAAATCAATTCTCTATGAAAAAATCATTTTTTCTTTGAAATTGAAACTTTTTGATACATTTTGATTTTCGTAAATATGATCTCTCTAAGAAAAGCAAAATACTACGCTTCCATTCGATACGTTTACTCTGCGGTATCCTTCGTTATCGTTCCATTTTTTATTTTTGATCCAACGAAGGTAGGAAGCTTCCGTATACAGTGCCCGAAATACGTTTGGTCAGAATTTGGCCGACCCAAAATCTGCTTGCGACGTGAAGCGCCATGCGCCATTCGTTCAGCCATTTCGTTATAGAGCGATTCTTGTGTCATACTGTATTTTGTGTCATATGGACGATTCGGTCAGTCTTCATCAGAGGACCATCACCGTAAAGTTGAAGCAATAAAAAAGGGCAAGAACAACAAGAAGAAGAAAAGCAAGGGAGATGTGTCACGTTGCATGCGCTCACAGTCCACAGAAGACGAACAACTACAAGGTATGCTTAGCTTTCTCACCCTCCCCAACGTTAAATTGCTGTTACGTTAATACTGCGCCAAAACGTTTATTTTATCGGGAGTGTAAGTGTTAAAAACAAAATAATAGAGGTACGTGAGGTTCAAAAGAAAAATTTAGAATCATCTAATTTTTTCTTAATTTGCTCGAGTATTTTATATTTAGTGTATACATCTAGTTAATTGATTTTAAATTTTTAGGACAAGTAGAAGATGACAATAGTTTATTGTGATGGTAATCCACTTATTAATTTTATTTTAATCACATTATTAATGTTGCAAGGTTTTATCGGCACCTACTCGAAAATCAAGCTTGTTAACAGTTCTTTTGAACTTATAAATATTTAATTTTTCTCGTCCATAGTCATATTTTTTGTTAGGTAAGTCGGATAAGTGATATAAGCAAGTTATTAACACGTTATTAACAAATTACACTTATTTACAGACAAAAACTTGCTATTCAGAAGTACACACCCCAATGATAAGATTAAAAAGGTAATTTTGCGTTTAAACAATTCTTGAAAATTTAATATTTTAAAATTCGGTTGTTGAAAGCAATTAATAGATATTAGAAGTCATCATAATATTGTTCGTATTTCACATTTCAAAAACCAAATAGTAGATATAAGATATACTTTTTGTGTTGTTATGGTGTATGGAAGTCAGTCGGCAAATCAGTTAATGCGAGTCGGTGCTGTGGAATTTGAAATGTAGATTTTTACTATAGATACCTCTTTATTAACTCCTGTGGACACACTATGACGTAACGACCTATTTAAAGTATGTACGGTTTACGTTCGGCAAAATGTTGCTTTGTACCTGAATCTAGGACAACTGCGTTTGAGTCATCGGATTACCCGAATGTAATAAATGATGCAACTCAAACTAATTTTGCAACATTATAAAATTTATTATCTACTAGCTTTAACTCGGGACTCCATTTAGGAGGGATTAAAAATATTCGAAGAAACGAATCCTACAAATTTTATCATTCAAAGGTAAGAAGTACGGACAAACTGATCAAATTTTTAAAAAACATACTTTCCCGTTTCACCCCCTTAAAAGTGGGATTTCGAAAGCTGTTTTCTTAGTGAGTGCCTAGATCGTAAAAGGTACAATACTCCAAATCTAACTTTTTTAGGACCACTGACTGAGGCTGGGCAGCGATTTGTTAAATTTTTGAAAAACATACTGTTTCCGTTTCATCTCCTTAGGAGTGGAATTTTCAAAAATCTTTCTTAGTGTGTGCCGACATCATAGAGGGAACATATTTTTCAAACCTAACTATATAATATATTTTTATAATTACAGGAACGACATTGTCTATTAAAAGTTTGTTTATACTTTAGTCTGTTACAGGTACGGATTTACTTTAATTCGTAGGTACGTTAAATACCTTTTGATAAATGGTAATATATTTTTATAATTATATGAACGGCTCATACTCTATGAATTATTTTGTTTATTTATAATTTAGTACTTTATACTTTGAATTTGTTGCAGGTACGAATTTATTTAAACCGGTACGTGAATCAACTGTTTTAGTACTTCTTTTAATAACAATATACTTTTTTTTAATGTTACAGGAGCGACATTGTCTATTAATTCTTTGTTTATTTTTAAGACTGTAATCTATACTTTTAGTTTATTACAGGTACGGATTTATTTTAATTCGTAGGTACGTTAAATAACTTTTGATAAATGCTAATATATTGTTATAATTACATGAACGAATCCTCTCTTTCAATTGTTTTAATATTTTAATCGGTACGTAACACAACTGTTTTGATAAATGCTAATATACTTCTTTTTATAATTACAGTTAGGACATTGTTTAATAATTTTTTTTTTAATTTTTAATGTTATAATTTATAATTTTAATTCTTTCCAGGTACGGATTTATTTTAATCGGTACGTAAAACAACTGTTTTGATAAATGCTAATATACTTCTTTTTATAATTACAGGAGCGACATTATCTATTAATTCTTTGTTTATTTCTAATGAATTTGTTTAAACTTTAGTCTGTTACAGAGACGGGTTTCCTTTACTTCCTAGGTACGTCAGATAACTTTTGATAAATGCTAATATATTGTTGTAATAACATGAACGAATCCTTCTCTTTCAATTATTTTGTTTATTTATAATTTAATTTTAAATACTTAGAATTTGCTGCAGGTACGGATTTATTTTAATCAGTACGTAACAACTGTTTTGATAAATGCTAATATACTTCTTTTTATAAGTACAGTTAGGACATTGTTTATTAATTGTTTTTCTTTATTTTTAATGTTATAATTTATAATTTTAATTCTTTCCAGGTACGGATTTATTTTAATCGGTACGTAAAACAACTGTATTGATAAATGCTAATATACTTCTTTTTATAATTACAGGAGCGACATTATCTATTAATTCTTTGTTTATTTCTAATGAATTTGTTTAAACTTTAGTCTGTTACAGAGACGGGTTTCCTTTACTTCCTAGGTACGTCAGATAACTTTTGATAAATGCTAATATATTGTTGTAATAACATGAACGAATCCTTCTCTTTCAATTATTTTGTTTATTTATAATTTAATTTTAAATACTTAGAATTTGCTGCAGGTTCGGATTTATTTTAATCAGTACGTAACAACTGTTTTGATAAATGCTAATATACTTCTTTTTATAATTACAGTTAGGATATTGTTTATTAATTGTTTTTCTTTATTTTTAATGTTATAATTTATAATTTTAATTCTTTCCAGGTATGGATTTATTTTAACCGGTACGTAAATTAACTGTTTCAATAAATGCTAATATACTTCTTTTTATAATTACAGGAACGACATTGTCTATTAATTCTTTGTTTATTTTTAAGGCAGTAATCTATACTTTTAGTTTGTTACAGGTACGGATTTATTTTAATACGTAGGTACCATAAATAACTTTTAATATATGCTAATACACAGTTAGGACATTGTTTATTTTTAATGTTATAATTTATAATTTCAATGCTTTCCAGGTATGGATTTAATTAAACCGGTACGTAAAACAACTGTTTTGATAAATGCTATTATACATCTTTTAATAATTACAGGAATGACATTGTTTAATAATTCTTTGTTTATTTTTAATGCAATTGTTCATACTTTAGTCTGTTACAGGTATGGATTTTCTTTAATTCCTAGGTACGTCAAATAACTCGATAAATGCTAATATATTTTTATATTTCCATGAACGACTCATTCTCTATGAATTATTTTGTTTAGTTATAATTTAGTACTTAACAAAATAATTCATAGAGAATATAGTTATAGTTAGAGAATATATATAGTTATAATTTAGTACTTTATACTTTGAATTTGTTGCACGTACGAATTTATTTAAACCGGTACGTGAATTAACTGTTTTAGTAAATGCTAATATATTTCTTTTTATGATTACAGTAGCGACATTGTCTATTAATTCTTTGTTTACTTTTAAGGCAGTAATCGACACTTTTAGTTTGTTACAGGTACGGATTTATTTTAATTCGTAGGTACGTTAAATAACTGTTGATAAATGCTAATATATTTTTCTATTTACATGAACGACTCATTTTCTATCAATTGTTTTGTTTATTTATAATTTAATATTTTATTCTTAGAATTTGTTGCAGGTATTGATTTATTTTAATCGGTACGTAAAACAACTGTTTTGATAAATGTTAATATACTTCTTTTTATAATTACAGTTAGGACATTGTTTATTGTTTGTTTAGTTTTAATGTTATAATCTATAATATTAATTCTTTCCAGGTATGGATTTATTTTAACCGGTACGTAAAACAACTGTTTTGATAAATGCTATTGTACTTATTTTAATAATTACAGGAACGGCATTGTCTAATAATTCATTGCTTATTTTTAACGTAATAATCTGTACTTTTAATTTGTTATAGGTACGGATTTATTTTGATTCGTAGGCATGTCAAATAATTTTGGAAAGATGCTAATATATTTTTATAATTACAGGAACGACATTGGCTATTAATTCTTTGTTTATTTTTACTGTATTTGTCCATACTTTAATCTGTTACAGGTACTGATTTACTTCGTAGGTACGTCAAATAACTTTTGAAAAATGCTAATATATTTTTATAATTACACGAATTACATCCTCTTGTAATTGGCTTGTTTATTTATAATGTAATAATTTATAATTTCATTTCTTTCCAGGTATGGATTTATTTTAACCAGTACGTAAAACAGCTGTTTTAATAAATACTAATATACCTTGCTTAATAATTCCTTCTAGTACATGCATTAGATAAAGAATTAGAGATCCTACTTACTATAAAAAAAAAAGAAAATTGGAATATCTGGGTCTCATTTCACGCAGTTCTAAATATGAGCTACTACAGCTCTTGGTTGCGAAATCTATGAGAATGGTTTGGTCTTACTTTAGCCGAATTATTCCGAGCAGCTATATCATAGGTCAAAATAGTCATGCTGATCAGCAACCTTCAAGGGATAAGTTGAGATTAAGAAGAAGAAGAACATGCATATGTTGATGAACCCTCACACGCCATACACCACTGGAAAACGCGCTTCAAGATACACACGATGGTGACAAATTTAACGACCTATGTAGCTGCTGGTACAACTACATTTTTAAAGCATTAAATGGATTTTTATTTATCTGACGTACCTTACAAATAAGTTTATTTATAATGTATGTCCGTAACACAATTTGTGTTACTGATATAAACGTGCTTTAATTTGCTTAAGATAAGTAATTTACTGTTGTTTCTGTTTATTGTTTTTGTTATTAGTTCTGTTGTTCAGTTTTATTCTGCTTTTGGTTCTGTTTTGTTCGTTCCGTTATCATATTAGATATTGCCAACTCTACTTATGGGGCTAGGAGCTGGGAGTTTAGGAGCTAACGACATCAAAACCTACAGAATTTTGTTATGAGAAATTGAAGCCTTTTTGTGTTATAAAACCGATTTAAGTCACTTACATAACGGTCTGGCTAACGAACCCTGTTGCGTATTCAAATGGTAAACACCCCAAATTTCCTTAATGACATAGTAACTTTTCATATATTTCATTATTGTAAAAGTCTAGCTGATTGCGACAGCTCCAATCAGAATTAGCGGATTTGAATGCGTTTGCATTTGTTTTCTCAAATCATTTCTTCTCATCTACACTGTATAGATTTTTAAAATGTTTTTGTTTTATAAAAATATTTGAATTATGATATAGGTATAGGCACATATTATCTATAATGAAAATCCGACTTAAAGCATTGATTGCGCAATGAATACCTATAGTTTCTTGATAGAAGTAAAAAATATAGGCTCAACTGAGCCGCTCGAGACTATTTTGGTAACATTAAGATTAGCGAATGGGGTTTAAAGGATAAAGGAGCAGTTACCACATAATTACTGCATGGATGAATTTCCCACTAATTACGAAAACCACGACTCACATTCGACAGTTTACTTAGTTAAATAGAATTGCCGTGTTCTTTAGGTCGCCATAATTCCTTCGCTATTTTATCGTTATGACGTGTGCTTTTGTAGATATTCGAATGTTTTACATTCCAATCGCACTTTTCACATTCACTTCACTATCTCTCTTGAATCGATTGATATTCCTCCCTAAAAATCTGTTGTAAAACAAGGTTAAGACTATTTGTCTAGGTAGAAATGTGTCAGTTGGTTACCGCTACAATACTGTACAAATGTTCGTCACGTCTAATCTCGTTCGTGATCTGAAGAGCAATTTAAAAAATACTATAAAAAATTAGATGATATTTTTTATTGTGTATTGTCGATTTACTATTCAGGTTCGGGTTGTAAAAGGAAGCCGAAAATGCGTTTCATTTTAAAATGACAGACTATCGTGTTTCAGATGCATTAGTTTCCTACATTTTCCATTTTTCGCAATTGCGAAGTGTGCCTGTTACTTTTGCTCGACGTTATTGTCTTCTAGCGCTCTTTGTTAAGTAAATTGAAATGGGAAAGCGAGGGGGATTTTTTGAAGCATTGTTTGAAATCTTTTGTACGCTCTTTATATAATTGATGTTATTAATAACGCTCCCTTTTTTTGATACGCCATATTGTTCGTTGACAAGTTGAGAAAACACAATCTAACAAAATTTTTATTGCGCAAATTGATTAATGCCTATTTTATTATTAAATTATACAATAAATTTATATTCATCGAATATACTTGCAGATAACTATGTAAAATAGGAAGTGTTATCTAACGCGAAGCTTGACGTCGTCTCCGAAGTAAAATATCTGGAACATCGCGTCGCGTCGCTTGCAAATTGTGCAGCGAACTAGATCTTAGATCTCGACTAGAATATCATTTTTGAAATAGAAATTCACGAGTCTCACTGATATTTGTTACTATAGTTTGTTGCATTTTAGATGAACTATATTGGATTAAACGTCTATGACGAGCAAAAAGGACAAAGTAGAAATTTTTGTTTTATCTTACTTACTAGACATATGTAAAATTGGACATCCCACTAAAAACATAACTTTTATTCACAACGAAACGCGCGAGAGTCGTTGTTCTATGTTAAAGACATAGATAAAGCTACAATTCGATTAAAAATGAGAAGTTACCTTGAAGATATTTTGCCCGTCGCGTTTAATCCAATATAATTCGCCTAAAATGCAACAAACTTTAGTTCTGCATCAAACAAAAATATGAAAGTTTCATTATCTTGTAAATTGACTGATGAAGTCTATCTTGCTATTGCTGTTCGGACATAAGTCCGCAAATGGGTAGTGGAAGGCGCACTCCCCCAACCCTTTGGGTGAAAGTAAAAACGAAATAACGAACGAACCTTCGTCGTGTAAACAGCGACGTTCATCTCGCTTAATAATAAAAACAGGGTACCAAACCCGCAACAATTGCTATGAATATTTTTGGATGGCCGGCACAATCTCTTAATCTCTTCAACAAGTAGACGCAGAACTGACATGCATTGATGATTTTTGTGACGAATTTCACTAATAAAACATATCAAACTGCAAATAATTATCTTGAAAGATTAATACCGGTTGTTAAATCAACTGACATGCTCTGGAAAGCTCAAAATAACATTTTATTAATCACTGGTAAGTCATCTAGACGAAAATATTTCAATCGTTTTTCTATGAGATACTCCGAGAAAATGTAGTCTTTTTAGACATAATAAAATCCATAAATACATTATAATGTGTCGCAATAAAATAATTTCCGGAATAGGTCTTAATGGCAATTATCTTTACCACCTTATCCTTAAAATCGATCATTTCGGTCATCTTATGTCTAAAAGTTCTTTAAAAAATCGAATGAAAATTCTAGTAGCTAATCATAGATTATAACTCGAGAACTGTAGATTTTATTGGGCAAACTGCGTGTAGGTAGTTGTTTTTTGCAAAATTTTGTTTAGATAATGTTCGTTACTTAATAATTCACATTAAAAGCCTTCAACCTTCGGTCTCGAGCTTTTATCCTGAATTATTAAGTCGAGAACATTTGCTTTAAAGCAAAATTTTGTAAAAAATTAGCTACGTACCGTAGATTACGTGATAAAATTTATAGCTCGAGGGATATATTATGTAGGTATTGTATCTATATATTAAGTAAGATTATTTCAGGGAATAATACTTTTATATAAGTAATTTCAAATACTTATTAATAATAATTAATGTTAATGTAACATTTTTTTCGACAAAATACCATTTAAGTACCATTATGTAGTTAATTTTTATAACAGCAAATAAGTACATACTTAATAAGCTGTTAATTTACAAATGCTACTTATTGAACGTGTTTATTTATTTTCAACTACTTTCAAACTAATTTAAATATATAAAGCGTATCTAAAGGTTACGGGCGCAGTTTATTCATTGTAATACTGCTATCAATGGTTTATGTCTAAATCACATAGTTGATGATGATGGTTGATTTCACTAAATATGATTGGTCGTTAGTAAATGAGTGAAATCATCAGTAAAAAATCTAAATTCGTGGACCAATAAGCAAACAACATAAACTGAAAAATAAATCTACTAGACAAAGGCAAAACGATTAATGTATCGCCCGAAGCGAATTAATCCATTACATATTATGATCAATAGAACTCAAGACAATGCTCTATTACCGTTAAATTTAGGGTAAGCTATTTAACGTTCAAGCTCTAATGTAATTCTCTAACCACCTTTTAGCTCTGTGAAGTACCTACTCGTTCCCTGCAACATTCGCTTGTTCCTTCGGGCGAAGTGCGAATCCTTGAAAATTGTTTTAAAAATTAATCTCTTCCTATAATTTTATATCTAATACAGAACAATAATTGCACTTCAAATAAGCTGGACGAATTATTTTACATCTATCTATCTGTACATTTTCATTTATTTTAATTACTTTATCTACTTACCTTATTATATTTATAGAACAAACACTAGTTTTTTTTATTTGAATAAATATCTAGTTATAACTAAAATAATCGATTAAGTATAACAAAATTAGAGAAGTTTATGTGGTTTGTATTTAAACAAGTTTCTACGCACACAAAACCAAAGCGTCGAAGTTTAAATGCCAATTAACAATTTTCAGTTAGTAGGGAAAAGTCGACGAAGACAATTACAATTGCTATTGTTGCCGTTAAAACTTATTTGCAAAACAGATGTAGATAATAAACGAACCGCGTAATTTATTCCATCTCGAAAAGCGTCGTTCCAACAACTTATCAATAAAAGCCCTAACAGCAGCTTTTATGCGAATAAATAAACGACTTTTAACCAACTAACTGCAGTTCTATATGTTATGGAAGCCTAAAGTTCTTCTACATTTGAATTTTTCGCGTTTGTAACGGTGCTTTTTAGTATAATAAAAAAAAGTGGGAACAAGTTGAGTTGACAATAATTTGAAATGGGTCGAGAGCAATTTTCATGCTGACGCCAACAGAATTTTTTCAATTTCAATAAATTGTTTATAATTAATTAAAAATGGTTTATATCTAACAATAAGTAAAACTGGATATCAGTTTATTTATATTGTTTATTTCATTACTAACTAATATTGTAAGTACCTACATAACTATTATGTACGTACGTATTTAATTTTCACTCGATATCGACTAATTTCGACGTGACACACGTACTTAATAATCGACTTCAAAATATTCTTGTAATGTCGAAATGTAAGTAGGTAATTTTTATTATTTTATCAGATTCTTTTATCACGCTGGGCCATCTACTAAACATTTCTTGCGTTTTACTGCGTATTTACCTATTTATTTTTAAACATTGGAAATTCTATTTAATTAATTGTAATAGTTAAGAGTGTCAAAGTTTTCTTAAAAAACAATATTTTTGGCTTAAGTAGGTATACCTATGTACCTAATTTATGCATTTTACTATAAATATATTTAATACTTAGGGCGGGGGAAGTTATTTTTTGATTAAATTTGATAAAATGTTTAAAAAACTTCCACGTATATGGATATTCGAGAATAAAATCAATTTTTTTATTCTTCAAAGTTTTATTAGAAAAATAAGTGACCACTAAATTTTTGATATTTTTCATAGTTTTTGAATGAATCGAGCTCAACTATATGTACATAGACTTATTTTGCACTGGTTTATGGTTTCTTGGACTTTTTGTAGGTAAAGGCGAATTATCCTGTATAATAGTTAGAACGAAAACTTAAATGTTAAGCATACATAATTGTGTGTAATCACTTTTTCTATTGGAAAATGTATTTGTTAGAAAATATTGGATGTTAATTTAGAAACAAATATCGATGTAATTTTTAACTTTTCTGTAAATACTCGTTTGTTTGTATCTAATAGTTTGACTAATTTTTGGCAGTAACGTGGGCACCGAAAAGGCCAATTACTATTTTGACCAAAGTGTTACGGCCATTGTATAGTTTAAAAGGAAACTAGGACAAAGTACAAAGTAAATTAATTATCTTGAACTTTACATAAATGTATCTAGTAGTAGTACCATTTTGTGAAATGCTCGGACAGACTCGGGATGTATATTAATTTTAATAATAACGTTAAACTGGAATTTAGAGGATGTTCTGTGAATATCATTAATTATAATAAGTGAGGCAAGCTAAATCTAACTGTTTTTTTTTTTAGAATGCAGTTATGCCAATTTTAACAAATGTTGTCATCAAAACTGTAAAGTGTGTTAATACGTAATTAAGAAAATAGTAAAGAAAAGTAAATTAAAAAATATTTAACTTTTTAATGGTTCATAATTTTTATAAACTAGGTACGCCACAAGACAACATTTTAAAACATCGTGGTCTGCTTCAAAAGTTTAAGAACGATTTTTACACTATTTTTTCAATGACCTACAGTTTTGACAAGTTTTAAAAATATATTATGGTCGCAATATTCTCGGTCAAAACCTTTCATGGCTATTCAAGATTGCGTTAGTAGCTTTCGATTTTATTTTTTGTTTAAAAAAAATAAATGGTTTGGGTGATACAGACTTTCAAATCTTTTTGTGCCTTTTAATACCTGAAACATCTTTCGTGAGTCTTAGAGGCATAAAACGGCCCTATTTGATTAATTTACGCCAGTTTTTATTGCTTCCGGCGTTTTTCTTTTACTCCGATACGTATAATGTAATCTATTCGCGAACGTAACATTTGCAATGTTTCCGTTTCGTTTCGGCAAATTTAACAAAGAATTTGATTTTGGCTTTTTGTTTGCTTTTTGTTTGGCTTTTTGAGCCGTTGTTAAATTAATCGCAACTAGAATTACAACCAAACTTACGAAAATTATTTAACCCTTAAACGGATAAGGTGTGTCCATCGAATACATTCGCACATTTAAATCCTTAACTATCTAAATAGCTTAACCGTCTAAGGGTTAAACAATTCTTATTGTACAAATAACGCGACCTTGCTTAAATTGGTGTGATCACTAATACCGTTTTTAATTATTATAAACAAATATTTAACAATACAGTCGGTGTCGCTTATTAGAATCACGTTAATGTATAACTGCCTTGTGTTTTTTAATCAATTAAGCGGAATTTACATTAAAATATATTTCGGTGACTAAAAACATTAAAATAAAACAATATAATGTTTAGTATACTCTCATATTGAAGAGAAAATTTTGAAAATGGGATTTTATTTCAATTTGGGTCACTTTTGAATGAAGTACACAAGGAATTTAATTAATACATACTATATAAGAATATTTAATGTCGCACTTGTTCTGATTAAAGTATTTACAGCTCCTAAAATAATCGTTGTGATAACAGGAGTAGAAATAATGACATTCTTCTTCGTGCTTTTAGTATAATTACCTATTACACGGGTAATTAAGAAAAAACTGTATTCATGAAAAATTTATTTGAGTAGGTATTTGCTTAAATGTTTGTACAATTACCTACACAAACTTGTTTTAATTAAAATGATATAAATATCTGGAATTAAGAAGTTTTAAAAAATATACGATTTAAAATTATATCCCCTGTAGTATAATTAATTTTGCTCTCCATATTCTAACTACAGTACCTAAGTAAATTTAACGCATTCTGTTATAATCCACCACTTAATTGTCTTTTCGGCCATTAGCGTAATAAGGGTAAGACAGGCGAGTAAATCCTAGGCGATATGTTTCGCCCGCAGGTTTCTTTAACCACTTATTTAAGTTCGATCGCTGCAAGTTGAGCTTCTACGCGATTTATTTGTTAAAACACAAGGCGCGAAATTTTCAGAATTATTGAACAACTGACGATAGTTCACTTTCAAAATTTAAATCATCTAATCGTAAGCGATATCCAGATAGCACAGGATATCCTGTGGACGTCCGTTTTATGTCCATTGCGTATCCCCATGTCCAAGGACATAAGATGAATATCCACTGGACATCCTCCATATTTAAGCAGGACATCTATATAATGTTTAATGGACGTCCTTGCGCTATCTGGGTATTTATAAGTTTTTGTTTAAAGAAGGAACTTCGATTTTCAAGCGAGAATTTGTAAATTTAGATTAGGTAAATTCGCAGAAACAGAAATGAGTGTTTAGGTAAATGGGTTGAGATTAGAGTTTGTTGTTTATTATCAAAGATGTTGCGTAACGTTAGAGTTTTCCAATTAAACTGGTCCAACAAAAAGTATCGGAACTTTATGTGCCATTTTATTAGACAAACTGTTTTGGTGTAACAATTTTAGTTATTATAGAATCATAATCGTATTTTAATTTTTGTACAATTAGGTCAGAACGATCATCTTCCAACGAAACGAAAGTGAAGTTAAAGTTCTCAAGAGTTAAGTTTATTTTTTGCGGCATCGGCGTAGAAAACACACATTTTTCAGATAGATAATAACTTACGTTAGCTGATTTTCAATTAAAAAAAAAACAGTTTAGGTATGTTGAAAATTACGTCTGAAAAATAATATCCGTCATATTAACTCGCCTATTAACCTATTAACGTTAACGCTTTTGGGAGTAGATATTATTTTTTTATGAGTCTAGTTATACTTAGCAAATCCGTTCGAACTTCCTTTCACACTTTAACAAAGTTTAGGATTTGTCTAGATAATCGACGATGTTTTTCTATAGATTAAAGTTAAATATTGAGATGACGAGGATTCAAAATAAAACGAGAATATTTTGAAATTCAAATAATTCGACATTTTATGTTGAATTCAAATCAAAATGCCTGACTGACACTCATATCTAAGAGTATACGAGTACAAAATAAGCTAATTCAGGTTTAAAATGTAAAAGCAAGCAAAATTTAATATTAATCAAGGGCCACAAAACAAAAATTACTTTAACGTTCCGTACCTATTTAATTAATTGTACAACTGACTTCAAAGTTATTAAATCGCGTAATATTAATTAGAACCGCCCAAAATATCTGAATTTCATTAATAAGCAATACGGATTTATGTATAATGAGGGGGTTTAATGCATATTAGATAAAGGCGCGCCTATTAAATTTTAGCGCCAATTTGAAAGACGAGGGAGAATTTATTTTAAATTTTAAATGCTGCCAAATCGATTTTAGGCGATAAAACTATTGTATTATTGTCGGTTGCAACCTGTTCCGACCAACTGTGCCCTTTAAGTATTCTATTATCGTTTCCCGTTTTGTCCTCAAACAGTTTAGCATTTACTATAAGAGGCATTTGAAATTTCCCAACAAATTCAGACGTCTCGGAAACGTTTTAAATTTATTTGTGAACCAAACACCATGCATAGCGTGATAAAGTTCTTTTATACAAATTAAAACGTATAGGTTACGAAAGCGTTTTCTATAGGGGCAATTATCTGACTGTTATCCTGTCTAGGTCAAAGATAATTTTACGGTCTAGTGTCTACAAAAGATGATATTACGCTTTTGAGTTCGGTTGTTTTCGGAAGCACTCCTGAATTTGTCAATGCGCTGATTACTTTATAATTGGCTTTAATTATGGTTTAAGTAATTATAGACGTCAGCGTGTTGCATATAAAACAAAAGATCATCCTTACTATGGAGGTAACTCTGACGACGAAGGGTTTTATGCTGCTGCGGTAACAAAAACTTTTAAAATGATGCGTTTACTTATTTACCCGGCTTTTCATAAGTAAAAACCGAGTAGATTTTAAAAAAGAAATATCGATACTTATTGCTCCCGTAATATATTAAAAAAGTTACTAGGTAGACTCGTGTCGCCGCACCGGTGTATATAAAGGATTTAACTTTTCTAAATACATGTAATAAATTTAATTACAAAGTTTGATAGTGACGGCTTAATTTAAATTAATGCGTCGGCTTTAATAACGTTCAATTTGCGTTCGATTTTGTAAACAAGCAACATGCCTAAATTTGTTTTCGTAAGTACTAGGAATAGATATACATTCGATAATAATAGGAACGAAAAGAAATAAAAGGAAAACACAGGAAACAAAGCTGGCTTAAAAGAGATTACATAAAATTTCGAAGCTTCGCAAGAGGGTTTTCTGTAAATTATTACGAACATATTTCCGAGCTTAAATTAACGTTGACAATCGCCGTCTGTTAACTTCCTGCACGAGGTATGAAATATTACCAAAACTATATCGTAAATAAAAAAAGCTTTCCATTTTTTAAATCTATAGGGCCGGCTAAAAAATGTCAATTCACCTGTATATAAAGAGTGCTGTGTCATGCGATCATTTTTTTCCCGTGTATATTTGCTGCAGGAAATTATTTTTTTTTTGATAAAGTTCCTGCTGTTTACTTTCCACCGTGAAGAGATAAATCGCGATATCTGCAATCACAAATCGTTGCGTCTAGTTCAACGCGATTATTTAAATTTCCGTTTTGTATGGAAACGTTTGAAAATTTGTATTATGTAGACAATAATTCGTTTTAATTTGTATTAAATGGTTCGTGCAGACTTTTTAACATTTACGGATTATTAAATGAGCGTTAAAAGTGGTTATGATTAGATGTTTGAGACATATTTAACGTGAACGCTTTTTATGTATGTACTTAAATCGTAGACATTAACCTCTAAAGCTTTAAAGATCCTTTGTTATAATAAATAAATAAGCAAGATTTAAATCTTTATCGTTTGAAGTTTAGCACAACTTTGTTAGCGGCGCGGTTATAAACAGACCAGTTGTGCACTTTATGAGAAAAACACGAAACTTCTATCGTATATACTTATGTAGTTATTATAGACCACTGGTGTCAAGCTCATATAAGCTCACTGGCCACTAAATACAGTTTTAGAGTTTGCGGGCCGTAGAGAAAAAAGGACTCTCACATAAATGTATTATATATATATATATATATAGTTTTATTTCATTTTATTATTTGAATTAATAAAATTAAAACTTCGAACTTTTAATCGCGAGCCGCGTGCTTGGCACCACTGGTGTAGATTATAATGTTTATATTTAGATGTGGAAGGTTGTCAGATTTGACCTTTGTGATCGGTGAGAGGTCAAATCACTTTATATGATCCTTTACACTTTATACATGCTTAATTTAGGGGGCAAATAGTGTAGGACGATATTTAGTGTGTCATTTACAAATACTCGAATACCCATTTTTGACTATTGCTTGAAACCTGACCGTTGCGGCTTATACATGTTTACTTACAGCAAAATTCTTAGAAAATTTTATTATCTTATATGCAAAGCAAGGTAGATCAAAAAATAGGAAATTGACTCAAGAGTAAACTACCTTCATTTCTTGAGATACCTACAGACAGACCAACGTGGTTTGGAAAAATTGTTTGGTACTGCAAGACAATGTATGAAGTCACAAACACCTAGTATCGAATTTTTTACTTGTAGGTATGTTTGTAAAAAATGTGGCACACTAGATGTAGACTCGTTATTATAGTATAAAATAATATATTATTACAATCGAGTTTCACTCAACTAGCAACAAGAATTAAAAGAATAATAGTGAAAAGAAAAAATGTTATTTGGCACACGTGGCCGTGACTTCATATTTAATATCGTCTTGCAGTACCTACCTAATTATTTTAAGCAACTTTTCCAAATAATATTTTTGCGTATCTTGATAAATGAAGGTAACGTAGGTACTTTACTTATGAGTCAATTTCTTATTTTTAAATCTACTCTAAATAAATATTCAAAAGATAAAATATAGATAAAAAGACATTCAAATTTTTACGAGTGTATTTTGAGTTTAGAAAAGTGCACAAGCTTTTATCAAACGTAAGATTTTCACATTTAAATATGTAAGTATAAACATTATGGTCGAGGGGTCAAATTGCTGGTCAAAATTATGTACACTATTTTCAGAATTACCTACCTACTATTGCCTACAATTTCCTGAATGTTGTACACCATATTACCCCAGCGATTTACCCCTCGTCTATACCTACTAACTATATTGTAATAATAGAAACATGCTTTTTTGATAAAATACACAATTGGTCTGATATTTTTAGTTTAGCCGCTGTACTATTGCCTATTCATATACATTCAACGATTCGGTAGTTCACTAAATACGTAAGAAATGTTGTAAAAAGGGCGACGTTATTTCTATTTTTATTTACCAATTTTAATAAAAAGTCTGGAACTATATATTGTTTGTCTCCTTTGTATTTCGATGCAAATGAACCAAACTTAATTGTTATCGTTTTACTGCTACAAACCATAAGTTGTTAATTACAGGATTCGATGTAATAAAAAATCGCGCGATATCCCAAGATAGCCAGAAACCTGTTAGATAATTCCCTAATTTATAGGTAATATAAACCTTAGGTAGATACTACTCGATGATAGCTTTAATAATAACAAAATATTTAATATGTGTAGATATTTTAGGCAATAAAATAATTTTATTTTAAATATGTGTCGCGCAGTCTCGAGCATGTAAATAATTCACAAAAGAGTTTGAGACAAATTTGAACTTCATTGCAGGACTAAAGCTGAAACTACAGAAAATGTGAATAAAACGGGAAATGATTATATGTATTAGGGAAGCCTACATAAAAAATACTAATCATGTAAAGACTCTGCAACCAATAGAACTTTAATTTAAAATAATACTAAAGTAAATTTAAGACCACCTTCGAAATTTAAGATTATTGGAATAATTTTATGACTATATTTGAACCAACCTAATTACGGAACATTTGAATTAAACGTAATCCTATTAGTGACGCTTTAAAATTTCCGCTACTGTTAAAAAAATTAGAACGCCGCGTCGGCGGCGTCGGATTATATTTTAACTAAAAAAAATAAAATTTTTCCTTTATGATATAGGGTGCAATAATGTATACAATTATGTTATGCTTAAGTAGATATCTCATGTAACTGTATCGCATTAAGGATCATTTTACATCATGTAACCTTTCAAGTAATGTGTTACTTAACGCGTGTCGTCGAAGCTACACCTACTTCGTATGATGATGACTGAAACGAGACCGCAGACAGAAGATAATGTTTGATATATGTATGTATGTGTATATTTAGCTTATTCGAGTGCTTCTGTTGAAGTTAAAATTATGTGTAGGTATGTTATATATATGATACAAGCATTTTAAAATTAATATACTTGCATTAAAATCTACTACTTGCTACATACATATTATGTTAAACAGATTTGGCTTTTAGCATAAAAATAACGATGAGAAAACTAGGACATGTTAAGTTGATGTAGATATCAGTCATATCTCATTTTATTTTTTTTAATTTTAACTAATTTGATGGTTAAAATTTCGGCAATTTATTATTTTTTGTCTTCTTTATAACTTATTTGTTAGCTACAAATGCTTTTAAAGATTAGTTATAACAAATACCATTTGTCGAACCACTTAGTCGTTGCTAATAGTTTTTAGATCAAATGTTCAACAGATCGTTTTTTTTAAATTAATTTACTATAAATTAAAAATCAAAAATAGGTGTTGGAATGTACAGAGAAAACGGCAGAATATAGGTTGGTACATAACAGCTCAACACGTGCTTATTTATGAAAAAAACTTTTGAAGGACTTGTTGAAATTCAACCGAAGTTTTACAGTATAGGATCTTGTGAATTTCAAAAGTTTGTACTACATATTATATTAAATAATTAATGAAATTAACGGCACGTAAGATTCTGTAAATTATTATTCAAGATACCGTCTTTAGAACGTATAAAATAGTATTACTTGCAATAGAATTGTTAGAAATACAATACAATATAATACAATACAGATATACATTTGTTAGAATTCGTTCTGTTTAATTTTGAAAATGTCAATCATAAAAATTATGTACTAGTTTCCTTACGGAATTACAAAGAAATAGACAATGTTGCATTTAAAGAAAATTATAATAATTTGGTATCTAACTATTGTAGGTAACTATTATAACTATATTTGATTAATATTCCCAATCTTAAAGTGGACAAACTCTAGTTATTATTCTAATTATAAAAACTTTTTTAAACAAGTATTTGAGAAAATGTTATCTCTTATTTTGAATAACTTTTTTCTTTAACAAAAACGCGATAATATATCATCTGTTTCATCTGTTGTTTTAAATATTCGATTTTTTTCGTAAAAGAACACAACATTTTTATACAGTTAAAAATCTGCGTTCATTGTATTTTTTAACTTTATCGAAATATTGTGTCCGTATACGAAAAAAATCGTATATCTGCATTCATTGTGTTTATCGAAAAAAATCCTCAACGGCTCACATTTTCTATTAAAACAAAAATATCACAACCAAGAAAAAGAAAATAGTTTCTCAAACAACTTTTGTTCAAGATACTTTTTATGGCTTAGATACGGATAATAACTGCTGCATGTTACAACACATTATGAACATCCCGTGTCAAGTAGATATTATTAATATCGAACAAAAAGCAAAAAGGCAGTTTAAAAAATCGTGTAGAATTAGTAAACAAATTTTTTTTTGGAAAAAGACAGTAATAGTGACGCGGAGAAAACGTGCTTAATAATTAAATTTATTTTATTTCTGTAAAATACATGTATAGGTGTTTGCATCACGTAATTTATTAGGTACCTACTTCTATATTTTAGAAATTTAGTGCGAGAAAACAAATTATTTTCTAAAAATTATTGGATAGTTATATCGGTCAGCCTTGTTGTTGAGATGGTGCGATCGCTTATTTTATTACTGGAAATACCGCTCTGAAACCTTCGTAAAGGCAAAAACGTTCCAAGATTAGGATGACTAGATCAGACCAGAAATGGTCATATTTATTTTATAAATATGTATACATTACGGATTTAGTGTTTTTTTTAGCATATTTACTCTTTAATAATCGTTTGAAACTAGTTAAAAGTAAGCCATAATATATTTACCTACATTTATAACAAAAGAAAATGAGACACAATGTACAGACAAAATGTAGTAGATAAATATTTGTTTTAGGAAACCACAACGCCGCGCCGCGCCCCGCCGCACCGAACCGTAATGGGAGCGTGGCGAAAGAGGCGCCCGTGTATAAGTTTGGGGCCCAAAAACGTAAAAAATGTAAAAACTAAAAACAAATTCTTAGATAGATTTAAAAGTCCGCTATTTTATATTGTATTTTTAAATTTTTGTCATTTTTGAGTTAAGGGGGGCGCAAGTTAGATACTTGCCACAGGCGCTTTATATCCTCGTTAGAGCGTTTAATTTTAACATCGTAAATATTAAAATTTATAACACGTTATAATACTGTAATTATTAAATTAGTTCGTTAAAATTTCCTGTTGGGAAAATAAGCAACGCAAACAACTAATCGCTAGAGATTTCAACGATTACGTAAGCGATGAACCCGAAAAATATACAAGTAGATAACACATGTATTATGTATTTAATTATCGTAAGAAGGTACGAGATCATCACATTTTTTAAATTTTACACTGTATAAGATGATAACGATTTGATTATTTTAAAATCTATAAAAATTTCAAAAGTCATTGTTTCGTGTCATATACCTATACTATCTAGAAAATATAATTATCTCCGACAACACACCTATATACATTTAAATACTTTAGTGACTCGCTTTTATTTGCCACGAAATTTGTACCTACTAGAAAACCGTCTTGTTTTTTGGAAAAACCAAAAATTAAATTGTTTACCTATTCCTACACATGAATCGATTGTAGTTGAACTTATTAGTTAGTTATTGTCTTGTGTTATTCTACCTACGTAATTTTGTAATATGAATTCTGAATCGCCATTTAAAGCAAACTGTCGAATAGGCAATAACACTGAATGTCAGCGAGATTTTAGTGAATCGGGCCGATTATTTTAATTACATAACTGAAATCCGATCAAATTCTTTATGTAACTCTGTAATGAACAAAGGTGTACATTTTTGTAAGTTTCACGTATTTAACTGTTATCTACTTGGAAAATACGATTTACTACTTTATTATTATTGATAAGATAAACGAAGGTGAATCAAAACACAATTTATTGTTCCCACAGGAATACCGATAATGCATGAAATAAAACTGAATAAAAAAGAAACGTCTTTTCAGAAATAACGATGTAGGTATAAATAATTTAAAAATAAATCTGAACACGTCAAATTCATTTTATGCGTGTATGAAAAACATGTACAAAATTCAATGAAGTTATTATTGAATTATTTTATAAATATAACGGCGGTTCCTTTCCATCAATTATTATACAATTATTTGATTATGTCCATTTTATTATTCTAATAAAAAGTTTCTTGTATACAGAGTAGTTTTAAAGGTATTTTTTTTAAACAATAAATCGACTATGGTGATCCTTTTCGTTAGCCACTAAAGTTTCTGACCTCACTCCATTACATTTTTGTTTATGTATATACGGAACGCGAAGTTTATGTAAAGTGCGGGACGAATTGATCGCTCGTATTCGTGCTATTGTTCGCATCATAAAGGAACGACAAAATTACCTTAAATTAGCAAAATTTTCTCCTCATCTCTTCAATTTTAGAAAATTTCATATAGTGCATGTTTTAATAATTTTATCACATGAATTGAAAATTAGACATATTTATTAGGTAGGTACTCCAAACTCTTTCATCGCCTTCAGAAGTGTCGGCCTTTTATTTATATTAGTAAATTTTATTTCGCGAGTTAAATAAATTTTATATAGAGAAACTTTCTGAAATTATTATTAGTTTAAAACTACGATCTAATTGTAAGCCGATTATGAACGTTACTTGTCTAATAGTCAATATAAATCATTATTTACAACGATTATTCATCATTACAACGATCGCAATCATTATTTGTTATTCCTGACGTTAGATATTAAAATACTTATTTAAAAACAACGACGTTGACGTTTTTGCGCTTCGTTACGATTTTGTCGCTTGTTTTATATGCACTTAAATATTTTAGGTAAGAATACAAGACAATTCCTATTTTAACAAAAGGTTTAGTAGTAGTAAAGACATTTATTTTTCCCGACGAAAGAGTCCTTAAAAAGTTACTCCACCGTGAATAAATCAGTTGTACCCTAATACAGATAACATGGAGCCTGCCATTTGAAATTCCAAATAAATTGTACCAACTGATGTTCGGGGATGTTAGCGTAAGGCTAATGTAATGAAGACATATACAAGAACGTTAGTAACATAAGTTGAGTTAATATAGATCGTTTTGTCGAGAGCAGGGGTAGTTTAGTTCATTAATAAAGCTGGTTAAATATATGTTTACGACAAGAATTCTGATTAACGACTTTTATATTGGCCGGTTCTCCTTTAAGGAGCCGGATTTTTTCGGTAATCCTTTGAACTGTTTTCGATTTTAAATGGATAACGTGAGAACGACGAAAGTTAAATAAAATTCATAAATTTGCGGAAAGTTACATATTATATACGAAACGTTTTCTTTTTTATGGTTGCGGAACTTTGCAACTTTTAACAACCGTCGGGGTTTATATGTATTTATGGTTTCGTTGAAATCGCCCTAGTTTTAATAGAACTCTGTATTGAATCCACAATTTTCAGGAAGCTGAATATAATTCTGTAATTTCTGTCGTCTTATTAAAACGTCTTCGCGTAATGTTTTGTCTTAGTTTTCTCCAGTTTTGAATATCAAGAGTTCTATCGATTTTTTAAAAAATTGTTTGTTTTATTTTATATTTATTTAAGTTGTATAAATATATAATAGACATTAAATCGAATGTAAAAAGGTGAACTAGCTCTAGTTATGTAAGTATATTTAATATAAATAAAAAACGGATACATACTATAAAATTTAAATATTTCAGGGGTATTATATCGGTCTGGAACAGTTTTATTTCATATGTGCGCATCGTATTTGATAGAAAGGTCCTATAAATATACATCCATACAACGTGTTAGAGATAAATTTAAAATGTGGTACCTATGAATGTTAAAACATAAAAGCAGAAGTAAATATATGTACATATGTATAGTACATATGTATAGTTATACAAAGAAATATGGGAAAATATAGGGAACTCCTCAATTTTTTCTTAAATTAAAAAAATGTTTGGCGTTCATATACACATAAATCGATTAATCTTATTCAGAATTGTTAAATTAGGTACTATCATTACCTTCAACAGTAAATTATCACAATTATCTTGGTTTATATCAAAACTTGTATAATACAATATACGTCGATTCATAAATAATTCGAAAAGATTCAAGGGGCGATTCCGTGTCGAAAATTAAGAGTAGCCTTTCGTATAAAGTTTTTCCCTACAAGGTTTCTTTTCGGAGTTACACTCCTCAAAAAAGGAAGGGTAAAATTAAATTTTCATTTTATTTCTCAGTCTTGGAGAAATGTAGAAGAATGATATTTAATAATAGAGGATTTTTACTTATCAAAACGATTTCTATAATAATATTTTCAATCATCTACTTATATTCACAATGACGTGAAAATTGCAACCCCTGTTGTGGAGTTTATCCGTCTTCAATTACAGCAATTCCTTAATTGCATAAAGTATCGACGAAATCAGGATCCCCTTAATTTTCGACAAGGAATCGTCCCTTCAAGTTTTTCGCCATATTTATGAATTACACTGTATATTATGTATAAATGCGACGACATGAAAAAAGGCGAAAATATGCCCCGTATGTTTTGTGGTACATGATCCTGTTGTACCAAGGAACACTTTACTTATAATTACATTTTATTTTTTTAGTCATTAATACACATGTTTAGTCATTAGGAAGATATATAAGGTAAATTTGAAAAGAAGTTTCAGTAACGGTACACTATATATTTTTCCTCGTAAAAACTTTTCTATAAGAGTTCAAAAAAATAAAATATAAAAAGTGTTCCATGGTACAACAATCTACTCTACGAAGAAGACTTTAAATTATTGCTGCAATATTGTGTTACTATAGTAAAGTGTTTTAAAAAAGTAAAGATTTAAAGTCTCTTTAGTTTTACTATGAAATCTGGATTAATTGTAAGCAATTAATTTATGGTCATACAATATATTAAAGATTTAAATTATTATTATTAATTATATTATCTATATAGGTATATCTACATATATTTGTTCAGTATTTGCCATTTCAATTGTTTTATTTCAAGTCCAAACGCCTTTCGATCATTTTGTTACATTTAATCAATTTTATATTGCAATACAGGATGATTCCAAAATGGCACATCTACTCTACAGTACATTATATGCAATCGTTAATGGAGCCTAGAAAATATAATACAATATTATATCTGTTGTATTTTTATAATGGACGTCCAAAAAGTTTTTCAGTTTTGGTTGGCCATAGAAAGATAAAGATATTATAACAAACCCTCAACATTCCCTGACCGCGTGCCGTTGCACGGAGGGGAGAAGGGAGACGGCTAAGGGTACCACCGTCGGTCAGCCGCCAGTTACAATATACTTCTACACCCTGATTGTGCATATATTTTTCGTCTTGCCTATGTAATGTGCAGCCCCATGTTAGTGTTCCATTTTCATGTTGTACATTGAATAACACAATATATACTTATAAAACCCTCAAAATATGTCTTATTGGTAGCTTAGATCTTGTCATAAATTATTTCTGGTCTTGTCGTAGTAATAAAATTATTTAAACCAGGACCATGCTTAATAAAACCAATTAAAAAAATAAAATAGAACGCCAAATAGACAGGTCAAATAATTAATTATAAGTACTTTTGTGCAAATAAAACAATTGCAATGCAGCGATTTATAAATATTCTTAAAGCCATCGTTACTTGTTGGCAAATTCGCGCTATAGTTATCTACATGAATTTTGATTTAAAAATTAAATTGATTTTAATTCGAAAAATTAAAAATTCGAAATTTAATTTTATGGCTATCATAATATGTTTCATGATACGTTTCAATTTTATCGTCGTACTTATTTGACAAACCATAAATAATAATGTTTCGCTATTTACGTTAAAATTAATTGAGGTTTTTCCAATTCAGTCTATAAATGAAAAGGCCTGTTTTTGAATCAAAAGTTATAAGAAAAACTTTATATCGACACCTACCTACTTAATATTCAAACGCTGTTTTGCTGGCAAAATAATGTAACTAAATTATTTATTTCGTGATTTGAATTGGGTTATTTTTTTGTTTTTGTTTTAAACGTTTTCTGTACTAAATGCGTATAATGCATTTAAATGTCATTTATTTCATTAGAACGAGTATTTTGAAGGTGCGAAAAACATATTAACAATTTTATAATTGACATTTCAAATATTAAGTCAATTGGAAATTATTTATGTACTTGCATATCACGTCACATTCAGATACAAAAGATGGATGATATCAGTTTGTCACTGACTCATGATTATTGGCGAGAAAATTAATTACAGCAAATGTCACTGTGGGCGTTGCATTGTTGTAGCTTTCGACAAACTATGATCAAAAGGATTTTATCATCACAATATGTCGTGGAAATCGATATATGTTACCCTGAAAAAGCATGCATGTGGATGTACGTAAAATGTAAAAACAGTCGTAGGAAAGAAAAATGAGCTTTTCGGTCGACGTCTTCATAGATCTATTAATTCAAGTAGTGCCCCTTTAAAAGCTCTAACTAACCTCTTTAATTATTACGAGCTTAAAATCCTTGTGTTAGTTTTGTATCGGTACATTAGTTTCAGCGTTGCGCAATGACGTTAACATTAAATTACGCCAAATTAGATTAGTGACAACTGAATTCGGTTATGTTATTACGCTGTATGATTATGTATTTCCTTACTACTTAACGTCGAGCTAGTTGATTAATTATCGTGCTTTTAACTGTAAGAAGCTTTCTATCGATACAATAGAAAATTCTATACACAGATCTCGTTCCCGACTCGTAGGTCAACGATTCGTTTAATTTTCAAGTTTAAATTATTGTACGTAATATAATTCACGATGTAAGTACTTTAGCTACAATGATTATTATCAGGGACGCTTCAGTATTACAATAGTTTACTGTCGTAAGCGTGAATATTCGAACGAAACGATTACGTTCTTAAACGTATGTTCGATATCAGTTCGGGACATTGTGTTACTGTCGAGCTTTCTTTTACGGCGTCGAACGGTTTTCATTATTTCAACACGCTTATCGAGGGATGTTACACGCAGAAGTTTTCAAATTGAGTCATTATCCGTTGAACGATTTAGAATGATTAAAATAATAGGTGGGACATCTGTTTCGTAGAAAACGAATAAGTAGTCACGTTGCGAGTAATTTGAAAATTCTAATAAATCACGGGATCACTTGTTGAAAATGGAGGATGATGGAAAAACATTATAACGAGGCGTCGACGTTGTCAATTTCCTTGAAATATCGCTACTTATTGAATGTCTTAAAATAAAATGTTATCCTGTAGTAAGTAGGGAAAAATAATATCCGATAAAAATTTATTAATTGTAATTCTTCATCTGTTTAATGGCTCGTGATAGAACGGCCAAACACACAACGATACCCGAACTTTGGAAAAGTAGTTGTTTTTCTTTGTAGGTATTATTAATGTGTAAGTAATTGGAATGGACGATTTTGAAAATTCATAAAGGTAGTTGTGATCATGTTTGACTAGACAGTTTCGTTCTGATCCTCTTTGAATACATTTGAGTTTCGATAATTCGAGTCTACATGTAGTTCGAGGTTCCGTGCAATTCAAGCCTCTTTTCTGCAAATTAAATGATTAAAAAATACGATCGTTACCGATTGTGAGCTCGACAATGGATGCTAAAAATAATGGACAATTTCTTTATAGTTTAAATTTATTGTGTAGTAAATATTAGTATTGTAAGCGTACATTTTGTAGGTTTAAATAGGTACTTCAGATTTTTTCCGGATTTCCGTGTAATTCGAGTACCTACTACGTTTTGCATAACTTTGTTTTTTCATTTCAATTAATAAAGTTGGCGATGTTTTCATAAGAATTTGAAGTTTTAAAATAGGTAAAGTAGTTTATTTTGAAAATTTAATTTCGAGTTTAAATAATATTCAAACTGTAAATGGTTAGACAATAATAACAAAGACTTATTAACTATAAGTGCTTTAAATAATACATTGCAGAAACTAATTACTTATAAACGTGTTTTTAAAAATTACTTAATGCACACAATTTATTGATTATAGAAACGTATTTAATTCTATTACGTAATTATGTGGTAATCCAGTAATTTTATTATTCGCGTACGACATCCTTAAAAAAATATCGTTAACAGTTCCAAAATGAATAAACGCGTAAAAAGACAACCTTCCGAACAAGCGTTCTATTTTCAAATTTGCTTTTACTAATATTATTATGAAGGCTTTCCGATTATTACTATCTGTATATGAAGGTAAATTGGTTACGAATTAAATTATTTCCGGGGTTAATTTGTATGCGGCAGTTTATTTTACGATTATATACGAATTTGAATTTGCGAGGGTTGTTTGGAAAACATATTCTTTACAGCTATATTTCAATATTAAGTTGCCGTGTTGCGGTTTTAATTAATAAATAATTTTATGGTTGTTTTTTAAGTAAATTATTTAAAGTATTAGTCAATAAATTAAATAAATAGGTAAGCTATTCGCCTTCGAAATTCTGTAAAAACTCTTATTTCTTTACCATCGATATTACGTGCTTCTGTTTGCGTAAAAAATCGCAAACGGCATTTTATATATTTTTACTTAGGTGTATGTAGTGCTTTGATATAAGTATCATTTAAAAGTCCCTTTGTTTCACTGAATTTTCAAAAATACTGCGAAAGCTATAGGAAAATAATTTAGAAATGACATTGATATTTCCATTACTTTTAAGGGCATAGGAAAATGTGATTACTGATACATAAAAGTTAAGATGTTATTTAAAAATATATCGTTTAAATAAGAAAAGCTAGTCAGACTTAAAAACATTAATGAAACCAACAAAAATTATTTTTTTTATTAAATTATTTTATAATTATAGTTATTATTTATAGTTTTATTACTGCGTGGATGTACTTCCTCTAGGTGTCTCGCCCCTTTTGGGGTGAAAAGTACGAGAAAATCAAAAGGGACAAGATACCTGGAGGATGTGCATCTTTCCTTTTTACAATAAGACTGTAAATAGCAAACGTTTAGTAAGAACGTTAATTTTAATGAAATCCCTTTTACTGGTAATTGAAAATCTTATCAACTGTAAGGTATCTATCATTTAAATATCAAGTTTTTTCCTAAAAATTTCTTAAATTATTCATCAATTACCCTGTAAGAAATAAAAACTCGTAAATTCTGATAAAACAATTAAATCTCGCCTGATTCCATATCGAGTTTATGTCCGAGTTAATACACTCCCAGCGTTCGTTTTTACAAATTTACATTGTCGCACTATATTTCACGTAATCTGCAAATATATTATAATAAGTTGTGTAAACAATTCAATCAATTTTAAAGGTCCATTGAAAACTGGTTGCGCGAAATAAAAGTATTTAACAAACGTGGATGTCAAAAAGATCGATAACACGTTAGAATGTAAATACAAATTAAAAAATTAGATTTATTAATAATAATGTCTCTCATTTCCATCGAAAATCGTAGATTTATCTCAAAAATTTAATTTACATACAACACGCTATGTTTGAGCAGTTTACAAAGTATAAAAGAAATGACAGACGCAGGGACGCGGAAAAACTGTCATATAACATGGTCGAATGATACGAGAAAGGAAACATTTTCCAATTCCCCGTGTAGAACAAGATAGAGGCATTTGCTCGTGTGGTAGGTAGGTACCATATGAATTTGAATAAATATGTTAACAAACTGTTATTATATAAAAATTTAGTCCAGTTTAACTCATAATAAAGACCCCACCGGCAACATTCGCTAATTAATAGGCTACCCAAAGCCGAGCTCCGATAGCCTCTAAAGTGTTAGCTCGGTATATTATATCCTAGTTCCTAGGGGTCATATCAGCATCACATGATGCCTAACTTAATCACTACATGTGGTTCCCTTGGCAATACGACTCTAATGAAGTTGATCAAGCTCATGTTACTGTTTCGTCTTTTTTCTATATTTTATTAAAAGTAAACTTATACACGTTCGAACTATTTTTTTGGACGAAATAAATTGTTCGACTAGTATAGTTGAACCGTTTGTGCTTCAGTCTTGAATTGTCTAACCGCGTTCGTTTGACGACAAGGCGATTTTTTACTGGGACGTCAATTGATTACGACAACAAAGAAAAACCGCAAGAACATATTACGCAGCCCGGATTCCACTTTTTCTTTTATAAATTTCACGTTACGTCTCAATGTTTAACGTGGCGAGCGTTCGAATTTACTTCCCAATTATTGATTTTCAAAATTCGACGGTAAAATGTTATTTCAAATGAATGTTTTTAAAATACGCAAACGATTCAAATATTCGTTCATATAAAAGTAAATATGCGGATGATTATTATTTAACCCCATGTATGCGTGACTATCAACCTAAATTTAGAGTTATAAATCACATTCGACTGTCGTATGTGATTTATTACGCCCATTTCGTGAAATATGATGGCAATAAATTTAAGCTTCATCTGATTCCATTTTAATTCATCTCTTACCTACGTTTAGCTAAGAAAGGAGCGTTAATAGTGGCAAACACTTTCCTGTTTATAACAGAAATGATGAGCACTCAAGGAACCCAAAGGTATGAGAAATTCTATTTAGAGCAGCATCTGTAATTTTAAAGATCCGTCCGTGCGCAAGTCTAGGTATCAAATTTCCATATTAATGTCAAAAAACTTCGTTTGTTTTAATTTTTCTCGAAAAAAATACATTTGTTGAAAAATAACGTTTACGAGAGAAATTTATAAGAATTTAAAGAAAAATTATCGCTTTTTTTCGATTATCTCGAAAACGGTGCATTGTTTCGAAAATTATTAAAAGACATAATCGGTAGAGAATTTTATGTCGATTACAAAACATATTTCGCATTGCCGATTTGATAATTAATAACGGAGATAATGCTGTGTTAAAATTTTTAAATGGCCGCCATTTTGAAACGGGTCGGTCGATTTGATTGGTTAACGAACTCGTCCTTGGTTTTCATAAAGACAATACCTTGTCTAAATTTCAGTCTCCTATAATCAAAATTGCGACCGGAATCGTGTCCACAAGAAATAGATTATTTATATACAGTGTGTTAGATTTTATATGTTACAGCAAATATTTCGGCTTTTGTATGAATCAGTAAAAAATGTTGTACATGAAAGTTATTAGATTATTTATTCTTAATAATGTATCAAAATCAGAAAAACAATTGAACATCAAATAATTCAGATAAAGCAAATAAATTTAACATTTTAAATGGAACGTACCCAATATTATTACATATTCTGAAACTACTAGAATTTATCTTTACAACGATATATCACATGTTATAGTTTTTCATTAATTAGCTGGGCGCAATACACTAAATAACTGATCGTGTTGAAAACGTAGACAGTGTAAACAATATGTTGATTAAAACAATCTCAATAACAGATTATTCAACATAAATACAACATTATGAACAAACCAATATGTGAATAAGTAAGTTAATTATAAAATTGTATGTAACGGCTACCTAACATCTAAATTCTTTGTTCAAAGTGCTCCCCGTTGTTTGTAATACATTCCCGACATCTGCTTATTAAATTTCGTCGCACTTTTTGCAACATGTTTGGTGTTATTTGAGCACATGCCCTATGAATGCGATTTGTAAGATCCTCTAAAATTTGTGGACATGTAACATAAAGTTTTGATTTAACATATCCCCAAACAAAAAAGTCCAACATAGAGAGGTCTGGCGATCGTGCCGGCCACCATTTCCTATCCATTTCGCACCAAACTTTTCGTTTAAAATATCCTAGAGGAGGTGCGCCATCCTGTTGTAACCACATATCACGACGCACTTGTAAGGGTATATCATCCAAATATTCTTCGAATTCTGTCGTAAGTAAATTGGCATACCGTTCAGCATTAAGCGTTCCGCGATAAAAATAAGGACCTATCACCCAATACACCAAGCCAGCCATTAATAGAAAATCTGTGTTGAAACCTGCATTCCCGAATTCGACGTGGATTCTCTGTATTCCAGAAATAATCATTTTTTCTGTTAGAAATTCCGTTATTGTTAAAATTAGATTCATCGCTCCAAAGAATGACATCCACTAAATGTTGATTATTGTTAAGCCAGTTACAAAATATTAACCTCCTATCAGAATCACCAGCTGTTAAACCGTGAACCAATTTAATTTTATAAGGGGTCATGTTATGTTTTTTTAGAATAGAAAATACTTTGTGATGACTTATACCTATGTCGGCCACTGCTTCACGGATTGAATTTCTTGGATGTGGTCTAAAATATGCCAACACCATAATATCTTCATCATGTGCTGCACACTCATTTCTTGGTCTTCGCACTGTAGCACAACCATTTCTTCGTAAATTATGTTCAATTCTTGTAAACGTGCGAGGATGTGACTGTACCCTTTCTGGATACAAGGTTCGATATAATACAGAAGCTTCTTTAGGATTATCATTGCATCTGATGTACACTCTCAACATATCCATTTTTTCATTATTAGAATAGTAACTATCCCTCATTATGTATCACGAGATGAAAATTAACAATTAACAATTTACTTATCCACTTTGACACGATAGCGATAACAAGTGAGCGCATATCACGGCTTCCTCGGCTATGCTTAACAGAACATACAAGGGTAAAAGTGTGCGTCGTCGGTACATTGTTTACACTGTACGTGTTCAACGCGTTCGGTTATTTATTCTATTACGCCTTTAATTAATGAAATAAGTATAACATGTGATATACCGTTGTAAAGATAAATTCTTGTAGTTTCAGAATATGTAATAATACTGGGTACGTTCCATTTAAAATGTTAAATTTATTTGCTTTATCTGAATTATTTGATGTTCAATTGTTTTTCTGATTTTGGCACATTATTAAGAATAAATAATTTAATAACTTTTATATACAACATTTTTTACTAATTCATACAATAGCCGAAATATTTGCTGTGACACATAAAATCTAACGTACTGTATACGACCTATATTTTCGTAATCTAGGGGGTCGAGATCGGATATATATATATATATATATATATATATATATATACACTGCGCGACAAAGGTCTTTACGCACCTCACAGAGACAATTACATGTAGTCCCATAAGTTTCTCAATTTTTGGTTAAACTATACTAAAATTGAAACAAACCTTTTCAAAGTCGTCCTCTTTCGATTAGTATTTGTGAAATTCTTCGTACCTATGTTTCCCATTTATAAATAATTGAAAGATGAAAAACAGCAACAATTATGGTATATTTGTATTAGAACAAATAAATGAAAAGACATTATAAAAAAATATGTAAAAAATAATTAATATTTGGTGTTACCACCACGGGCTTTAACAACGGCTTGGCAACGCCTAGGCATGCTTGATATTAAATTTCGTACATCTTCTTGCGGCATTCGATCCCATACTTCCGTAAGAGCACGGCCTAATTCTTTTAAATTATTTGGTTTCTCCAATCGAGCTCGGACACGTTTTCCAAGTACGTCCCAGACATGCTCGATAGGATTTAGATCCGGACTACAAGCTGGCCAGTCTATACAGCGAATACCCACTTCTCGTAAATAAGATATTGTTTGCGCAGCAACGTGAGGACGTGCATTGTCCTGCATTAAGAGGAACTCGTCTCCTATAAATGGGGCAAATGGAACTACATATTCATCTAATATGTCCGTAATGTAGTTCGAGGCATTCACAGATGGACGCGTACAAATGTGGAGATCGGTACGAGCATCAAAAGCTATGCCACCCCACACCATCACCGATCCACCAAAGTAATTATTTCTTCCACGGAACATACCTTGTGAATATCTTTCTCCTTTACGTCTCCAAATTTTTTGCCGTCCATCTGGACCATGTAAATTAAAACGCGACTCATCTGTAAAGAGCACTTTGCGCCAGGCGTCTTCAGTCCACTGCTCGTACAGTTTTGCGAAATTTAATCGCGTTCTGCGATGTCTTGCACTTAGCACAGGAGCTATTGCTGGCCGGAATGCCTGAAAGCCCTTTTCCCGCAGCCGCCGCTGCACTGTTGGTGAACTTATTGGAACATCCCTAGATAAATTTAGGTCATGTGCAACATCCCCTGAAGTTGCACGTCGATTTTTTCTTACTATCTGCAACAGTACGCGGTCTTCTCGTGCCGTAGTAACGCGAGCACGGCCCAGTTTCTAAATGTCGTTTAATAACATACCTAACGGACCCTTCGGTTATATGCATACGTCGGGCTATTTCCCTGTTTGTTGTACCTTTATCCTTCAACACGTTAAAATTCGAACCGTCTGTTCTGATGATAATGGCTTTGTCACAAATTTAAATGTGCTCGATACGATTCGATTACAGGATTCAATATTCTCACAACCGTTCTTCGCAAAAAGTTGAACCAAATTGGTCAAAAGAGATGTTTGCAGGTAGTAATGCTGGCAGGACATAACGATATCGTTGCTAAAAATAAAACGCCTGCAATCACTTTTAGCTGTTTCCCTAATCAATTATGATTTTTAACTTGGAAATTATTTGTTAATTCAAGGTTAAAGGATTCTTTACTTTATTTTTGTGTTTTCCAAAACATTTTTGATATACCTATAGCACGAAATATTGTGATTGTTTAACAAACTGTAAGAATAATTACGTGCGTAAAGACTTTTGTCGCGCAGTGTATATTGCTATTGTCGTCAGGGCGTTTGTTCCGATATTGATTGATTAGTATTTACATTTGGTTAGGCTGACCGTCCCCATTTGAATTATTTAATTAGAACGAAATACAGTAATTGAATGAAATACGAGTTGCATAATTAGAGATAAACAAATTTAACTAGTTCTTCTTCAACATTTTTGTTTCTTTTCGTGTAACTGTTTGAGACTTTTAAATAATTTTGGTAATAATAAATTGATTAATTTTATAATAAATAAAATTTTTGGTAGAAACTAATTTACTATATTCTACGATTACATTTAGGATACATGCACTGTTTTTCACTGTTTTTTTTTAAATCTAGAGTTTAATCTAAATTGAAAATTACCGTAACACCATTACAATCGATCGTGAGTTTGTATCATTGTAAATATTTATTCGACATATTTGACTTAAAATGACCTCAGCAACACACCCTTAACCTATGGCCGTTAAGTCTGCCGACACTCTGTTTATTGTCGATTGTTTTGATATCGATTGCGTTTTTTCAGCACATCGTAAGCGTCACTTTTTTCGAAAATGAGTTGTTCCGACTATCTTATGCATCCAAGGCAAAGATATAATTTGGTAAAATCTGATAATAACATTTCGATTTTTTTCATTAGAAAAATCTATTTGTATTTCTGTAAGTACTTTCAAACCGTGCCACCATCGTATGTATATTGTCGTGCATTCGGGAAACCGGCATCGGCGTTCCCACCCACCAGATGGTATTCAGCACTCGCTGACACCACGCAGGTTTACACATAGCAATGAACTGTGATACGTTGCCGAACGTCCAATCGTCATTATCACAAAAAACAAAGTGCGAAAATCATGGAAAAACAACCATTTAACCAGTACCTGAGGTGTAATTACGAAATATGGTTACAGTACGTTTAATTCTCTGTACGGAAGTTAAGTTTGCGGCGATACGACGTAAAACAACAAACGTATAGTACTTACGATAACTTGTCACGATATCTCGTTCAAGAATAGCATCTAACCACCGTACAATTCCGGTTTTCACTCAAATTAGTGACTTCATCGTAGAATAAATACGTTGTTTGATACAAACGTGCTCCGTATTTGCTTATAGTTAAACTACAACACAGAATATGCGCTCTTGTAAAATTTGCTTTTTGTCGCTTACGACGTTTTACCAAAACGCCATCGATATAACGTGTCATAAGTTAGAAATAATAATAAGTCATGATGTAGTACTTCATATTTAACTGTGTGGGTAAGTACAAATTGTTCATAAAAAAACGCCGTCAGGAGTCCTGCGAGTTATGCAATTAAGCACTCGAACTTCAGTTTCTTATTGCGAGCTAATAAGTTGCCTACCTTTCAGGACTCCACCGGCGACATTACCTGCATAATGGATATAAGTACTGCACGTATACTTATTGTTAACATCGCAATTCATCCTAGAAATGAAAATTTGCAATTTGCGTGTTTTGTATAGAAATTTACTTTCTAAATATTAACTGATTCATATAGAGCGGGTTTAATTTAATTAGCCGTCGAACTTTAACGTATAAATTGGACGAGCTCTACGGTGTCTTTGTGTGATCGTCCTACAAAATTCAGCGTTATGATTTAACCCTTTATTTTCGTCGTTCAATTATTCTCAAAGAACAACCGAAAGTGTATATGGCAAGCAAAATAATTTAATTTAACATTATACGTATGTGTGATTAACAGAGATCAATTATTAGTAAATGGTGGTTTCCAAAGAGATTCTGAATATATGAAACAATAAATCTTCAACCATCAGAAATTATCAAAAATAATACGATAAGGATTTGTCCTGAAAATCTAAACTGATCTAACCAAGATTTTTTCATCGACTTCCAATTTTTAGATTTATATTTTGTAGCAGTTTAGCGCAAAACATTTAAATTTGGCGCCGTGTCTTAGTAACCGGATATAGTTAGTTATTTAGGTTGGCAGAATATAGTTAGGAAAAAAAAAGAAAGGGCTCTCGTTGGAGCACGTGGATAAGTGTAAGCGGAAAATAATAAAAATATTGAATTTACTACAATTTAAATGTCTTTCTGTTAGTTCCTCCGTCACGTCTACAAACCCAAATCCTGTTCTTTTATCTTTGTTTTTTATACCGTGTGTAACGGAAACATGGTACTGTATTTATTTGGTATTTATAAAGATAAAATTTTCAAACTTGTTATAATATATCTAATGTACTTATCAAACGTAACATAATGTAATGGTAATATATATGGTGTTCCATTTAAAAATTGAAAATTGATGTCGTCAGTTCCGACGAAACCGGAAGTGGAAAAACACAATTGATTTGTCAAAAAGTGTGTGCGTACAGATATGTAACAAGCTTGAAAATTTTATCTGAATACTTAAATAACAAAATTATGGGAATACACATACCCTCTATTGTATTTACTATCAAATAAATTAAAAAATTAATACAATATTACCTAAAAATATAGGGTTGATTTATTTTAATTATCAACTTACAAGATATTTAAGACTTAAGATGGTTTAATATTAATAAACGATGAGTTCCTTATCGATTTCGTATTTTTTTACGCTTTATTTTAAATTTTTGAAATAAGTTACTAAAGCGTAGGTATTTACCTACTATGTTTAACTTGCTATAAAAAGGCATATTATTTCTATTGCATATCACCTATATTTTACCGAATTCAAGATGTGTTTACTGTGGAGTTTATCTTTAAAAAATACCTTCTGCAGTTCATCATTAGAAGATACATACAACGATTAATCTTCGACAATTCCATACCCTAATCAATCAGGTATATATGTAGGTATACTGAGTTTCTGATGTACTCTAATTCATTATACATAATACTAATTACATTTTGTATCAATGACAACCCTTCTCAAAATTTTCTCTGCTGATTGCTTAAATTAAAATGATTAATTATGTACAATTAGAATCTGTTTGGACAGATGCCTCGAAACAGTATCCGATAAAGAGTTGCAATTATACTTCAATATCACTTTTAAAAGATCATGTTCTCCACCCATAACGCTCTTCGCATGTGGAGAAACAGAATCTGATATTTTAGTTGTACATTAATCCGAGAATATTTCGTTACACTAGAATAAAATTTATAAGTTGTAAAGCATCATTTTATTAATATTGAGGTCAACAAATATTCAATTGATTAAATGAGCATACTGCTGCTGTAAATATTTCGTCCATTGTATTTATGTAAATTAGCATTTAATTGTAAGCCCAATCGTAACTTACTTTAAATAACTTTTTATCGAAATTTTCTTATTACAAAAATATAAAGTTTAAATCACTTTAGTGTAAATTTATAGGGTTATCGTCTACACGAAAAGCATGACGCTTCTTAATTAAGTATTATTCCGTGATGCATAACTTTTATTGTTTCAAAATGGTACAATAAGACATGTATCGATTCTCATTTTATAAAAAGCTTTTCATAAATTACCGTTTTAAAGGAATTGCTGTCACGGTGAAAATCTCAAATTATATGAGGTTTTGAATCTTCCCTAAGGTTTTATAGAAAGCAAATTGCGACAGCACTTGAAATTTCAACAATAATTCTAATTAAGGTATAGAAGTAAGATGAATAGATTGTTAATATGTAATGAGGATTTTTTATTATTCAAATTAAATACGATTGTAAAGCGAACACTTGATAAATTCGCCGTTTCGATTAAACATTAAACGTCAAAGCTAATTAAGTTGGTATGTAACCTACAATGAAAGTGATTAAGGTCATTAAGGCGTATAATTAATCCAAAATAATTACTTTGATTAACGTATGGTTCTAACTACTTATTTACTTACCTTTTATATGTATATATTATGTAGGTTTAAGATTTACTCATCGTTTATTTTGAATTAGGAACTTGAAACGGTTCAACATCTTTCAGTTTTAGTTTCAGTCGTTGTAAAAGTGGTTTTACGTCGGGTACGTTGCAAATTTAATTTACCTACAGTTTTTAACTTTACAGCTTTAATTATTGTGAGCGTTTTCGTTTGAAGGTGGGTTATTAATTATTGTGCCCGCATTTAAAATTTTTAACACTAAGCGAAAGACAGTTTAAAATAAAGTTTGAATAAAATGATGTTGAGTTTTACTTCTGTCGAATTTTGTACGTAATAAATAAATTATGACGATAATTTTTCACGACGAATTGTGAGAAAATGGTTATAAATATGTAATCGAGTTGTAAATAAACCATTTAAAAATATTATTTATTAACAAGGAAGGTTAGGCAGGTGGAAATCTCAGAAAAATTTGTAACTTTGCAGGATTGTAGAACTAGTCCACCCTAATCAAGAGTCGTATTCCGTTCGTGCTCTTACGTCGTTTAAGAGGGTGAAATACATCTTTGAAAATTGGAACTTTTTTCGATTTTGCTTATTATCTGTGAAACAACAAGAGCTATCGCCAACAGACTATATATTTTTGTAAATAGCTGTTCAAGACCTACATTATGATATAAAAATTAGGGATAAAAATTCTAAGGGGTGTCATCCCTAATTTTTCCTATACTTGGGTACATTTTTACATCGGCAGACATATATTCATGTAAAGGACAATTAAAACTATAATTTAAAAAAAAAACAATGCGGTGTATTATAGTTTTTTTCAGTAGGTGACATTGAAAATTTATTCATTTGGAGGGAAATCTGCCAGGTTTGCGAGGCAGACCACAATAATTCTCAATAATTGATATTTCGCTAAAGTCTATAATATATTTTATTACGTATCAAGTTTATCAGAAATGATTAAAACAAAATTTCAATTGTCTGTCACCGGTTGAATATTTGCCACCATATTATCTATTAAACACACTAAGAAAATTTTAGTAGTGTTGTGAGGTAGGTTTTTGTGCGATGGGAGCTTGGGCTATTACAGGGGTAATGATAAGTAGAGTTTGATAAAAAAAATATACAGATAATGACCGAAAATTTATAAAATATGTACTTTTTAGGAAATTTATTCCAAAAATTTATCTACTGCCTTTATACCGCAAGATTATATATTTACTCTATTTGTAATTTAAAAACTATTGATGTGCCCTTAAGTGTTGAAAATTTCCCTATTACAAACCAGAAACCAGATAAAAGTTTAATCGCATTTTTATGCGACCGATAAAATACATAGCAATTAACTCGACTCTCCATGTATTTATAAAGTGTAAATACATGGACCTCTAAGTTCTAACACACATTATCTGAAAATCGGGCTTGGTTAGGCTCTTGGATAGGGACTCGGTTAGGGTCTTGAATAGAGTTCCCCTCAAACATTGGACGGTCCAACTTCGCGAACGAAATTTTACCTTATGTAGGTATAGGTATGTAATAATACAAGTTCGCAGTCAACTAAAGTATCTACGCTCGAAATTAGCAATAGAGGGAAAACGATGACGAAAAATTGGTAGGAAAATAGAAAGAAAATTTGGAAGTTTCTAATTTTTTCTTATAGTCTGTTACAGACAAGTGGCAGTCGCAGTGGCAGCATTGTTAAGCTAATCGTCCACTAGTCCGCATCGGACGCACAGTACTATCCCTTAAAATTTTCACCCCTAATTTTTCTATCATAATGTAGGTCTTGAACAGCCATTTACAAAAATATATAGTTTATTGGCGATAGCTCTTATTGTTTCACAGATAATAAGCAAAATCGAAAAAAGTTCCAAGAGTTTCAATGGGTGGATTTCGCCCTTTTAAATACCGTAAGAGCACAAACGGAATACGGATCTTGATTAGTGTTAACTAGTACTACAATCCTGCAAAGTTTCAAAATTTTCTGTTATTTCCACCTGCCTAATCTTCCTTGTAAGTATTTCATATCGAATAATGGCACACAACCTAATTACCTAGGCACACAAACTGATTATGAAAATAAAAAATAAATGAACGATAAATCAATGGAAAACGACAAATTAGGCACCGATTGAAATTACCTATACTACCTAGATGGTAATAAATTTAGTTAAAGTTCAGTGAACCTGAGTGAAATTGGGTAACATGGTCAATTTGCATTTTAAATGTCAAAGTTCAAAGAACTTGGGGAAAAGTTTCCGATTTTTAATTATAGGGGATTTATTGCATTAAAGTGACTCGGGTCAATTTAATTTGCCATCCTAGGGCGATTCGTTATTTCTTTTCTATTGTTTTGAAAACCATTGTGTGGTTTTGCTTAATTGTCCTTTACAGTTTTCGGGGAAAATTTAATGAATTATAAAATATCGAATAAATAAAGAATACAAATAATACCGAATGACTACTTAAGAGATTATAGTATTCCCACGAAACAACTGTTTACGTATTAAAGTGACTCCGGAAATTTGCGGGATTATTGCTTTTCAATAAATAATAAGTTGCTTATTTGGAGAATACCACTTAGGTTTTATTTTACGACTATTGCAGTACCAAAAAAAAGCTAAAGGAGTCGCCGAGAAATATTCCGCAATAAATCAAAAGTTTTCCAATATTTGCCAAAGAATTTGATGTTTTATAACGGGGAAGCATAAAATACGACAAATTTTTGGGTGTAAATACAGCTCATAAGTGTCCAAAGTGAATTACGAGTTGGAAACTCGACAATGTAGTCGGTTCAACTTTCCACGTAGCATTTTCATAAGTTTAAATGCTTCATTTCCTCGTCGCAGTAAACGCAACTGGAAACATACGTACTAGGTTTCACATATAACAGACAACCCGACAAATAGAGCATTCCTATCAGATTTCGGTAAAATATATCGCTGTCAAGTGGAACGCGAAAAACTTCGCCGCACGTTTTCAGGTTGCGCTTTGGGAAATTCGAAACTAACCAAAAAACTACAATCATATTCCGGACTTTGTCCGAAACTTTGCGTTGTCGAAACTTAAACGTCGCTTTATGCGCAGCCTTTTGTTAATTAATAAAACGGTAGTCACCTGTTATTACATTTTACAATTTATTATAGATAATGTTTAAACCGCTTTATTGTGTTCTTAATTGCACTTCGAATTAATCAAATTTTATAAAAACGCGCGCTACCATTTTAATAATTAACAGTTGATATTCATAATATCAATTACTTACAATATTATTATACTATTAAGTAGGTAGGCTGAAAGTTATAGAATATATTCTGAAAGTACCTATTTCTAACAGTAAGTTCGAAAAATAAGCAGCTGATGGATACTATAATTACCCGTGAATTATAATTTTAAATAAATGGGATTTCACCTTTTCGATTACATACCTGAAATTGCCTCCCTTTTAACAATACATGTGAATATTTTACCATGTATAATCTCTACCTAATCAAGGCCAACGTGAAAACCAATTTTGCATTCACTTAAGCATGTAACATTAACTTTATACAGCAATTTGTTATAAGTAAACGCCGTATCGTAAAAGAACTTCCGTTATACAGTTTAAATTACAGCTTTTAAAGTGAATGTATTTTAAAACTATCCTATATTTGCATATTACCGAGGGATAAATCGCTGGGCTAATATGGTGTACAACGTTCAGGAAATAGTAGGCAATAGTCGAGAAATAATAGGCAATAGTGTTCTAGTCTACTAGAAATAGTGTACATAATTTTGATTATCAGTTTACCCCTCGCATACTACACAATTGTGACTTGCATGGAAGTTCTAAAATTTTATGACTACTTGATGCAAACGGTGCACGGTTTTGTTGCACTTTAAACTTTTTAAGAGGACAATGTATCACCGAACAAGCCTTATTTTTATTGCCATAAGTCGAGCTATTAAAAGTTATCCAATGTAATTTGTAAATTCAACTTTTTGTTGTCAAGCGTTAATTTCCTTTAGAAATAAAGTTATATAAGAAATTCGATTATTGCGTGATTTGCAATTTAAAAGTCGACGCTTTCGCCTTTAAATATTTGAAAGGGTTCAAGTTTCTCGTCATAATTTAATGAAAACTTTCAGAAATTTCTCATTAAAAAAAACTTTTAAATTTCGTTTTTATATCCGACGTATAAAATGTCAAATTAATCATTAATGAAGTTCAATAAATTAATTCTCATCGAGCGGTTGCTAAAAATGAACTAAATCAAGAGCTATTGTTAATGGAACATTATGTAAAATTACGTGTACGTAGGTACTTGTATCATCTACCACTCCTTAACTTTACACTTGTTTTAACACAGTTTACGTTACGTTTTTTTCTTTTTTATTTACCATCACGTAGGTACAGTAATAATAGTTGTAAAGATTATATGTACTTAAAGTGACCCATCTAGCCATATTTGAATTAAAAACGTGATATTAACATGAAATGTAAAATATTAATGTGTGATAGAAAGCACGGAACTTCCTCTACCTTTAACACTTCCTACTATCCTGAAGGAATCCCATACAGTGGCGGACGAAACGTTGACGGACTGAACTTTCCTAATATCGTATATTTTTTATGAGTCGTTATTAACTTACAACTCTTTACTAACTATATTATACTTAGAATCATAATTTATTATCGTATAATAACTGTACTTTAGACAACTTTATATTGTTAGACAATTTACGGTACAAGAAAGGCGTCCTGCAAAAAGGGTTAAAATGGCAATACCTAGAAATAATTCAAAAGTACCAATATAATCGGTCTTTCCAACCGAACTGATCCACAGCAAAAACACACTTCTGATTTTGGTCGTTTTGATTATTTTTATTTTTATTTAATTAGGCACGTGTCTATCCATACATTCAAGGTACTTATTAAATATTTTATCAAAACTAGTCCAGTGATGTAATATAAAAATTATAGTAATTCAGTAATTCTATATCTAATAATCTAATTCGAGATCTTAAGGGTCTAAGCGTAAAATTATGCAGCCGCATCAGATGAAATTTTGGTATTCGTGATAGGGTGTGTGGAAAAATATTAAGCGAAGATAGTTTAAGTAAACTCAATACTTTTTAGTCGATATGTGATAGTCTATTGCGACCAAGAATTGACAGAATCCTTGTTTTCGCGTTAATTATTAGCTACTTGCTAAATGAATCATTAACCACTTAATTTTATCGCAACTTAAAAGAAAATTGATGTTGTTAAAGGGTGTAGATATGACTAGAGGTTATAAATATTGTAAATAGAAAGTTTCAAATATGATTATTTCAATAAATTGTAAAAATCAACCAAATTTTGCCGATAATGAGATCTAACGTTGAAAATCTCCAAAATCGATTATTTTTTTACTTAAAAATACTCTTCCGCCATTCTACAAACAGTAATTTACACTGTACGTTTCAAAATTTTGATAAATATTGTTTCGTTCTTTTTTAATTCATTTAGAAAAAACGCCGTAAAATGAACTGGTTTTGTAAGTGCGCTTTGACAGTTACAGTAGTTTTCACAGGGGCAAAACTAGTTATGGTCACTAGAAGTACATGGGTATATGAAGCGTAACGATCAAACCCTAATCTCGTTGAGATTCCGTAACTAAACGCAAATGTGACATTAATAATTACGAAGATATTCTGAACTTGCGAATTTTATTTTGAAATGTAACACTACGAATAATTGTAGTATCTACGATTTGTATTATTGGTTCGAAATTTCACAAGTATTAGGTAGTAAATGACTAGAAGGGCCACCTCTATTAGGTGTTCAGTTAACAACTGTAAAATAATGAATAATGTTGTCAACAACATCTTTCTAATTTTCATTTAATTTTTTTCTAGATGTCAAATTTTCTCGAATTATCTATTAATGCTATTCCTTTTGTGTAATCACGATTTTCTATAAAGCAAATATTTTTCAAAGAAATGTTCAAGTACATTTCGAAGATTTTTATATATTTCATAACCTACAATATGCATGAAGTATATTTTAAAAGACAATCACTCTTTCCTTGAATAAATTAATCTTAAGGATTTTTAAAATGAATTGAGGAATTTCTAAAAACGGCACCGATATTGTATTAAAATTAAAAGAAATCATTTTCAATTCACTTGAAAGAAACGTACCTTTTACTTTGCTTGGTTCTCTTTTCGCAGCACTTTGAGAGCAATTAATCATTCATCGAACTTGAAGTTAAGCCAACCTAAGATTGATTGTTAACATGTCATTAATCAAGTGGCTACAATTTTTTTTCTGGGAATATTTAAAATAACACTGTTGAATTCTAACTTAAGAAAAAAAACCAATACGTACTTGTAACGAAACAAAAATTATACAACCATTAAAAAAGAACAGAATCACCTTATTTCAAGTTTAATTAGCGTAAAAATAATTAGAGGTTTTAAAAATGTTACAAAGATTTGTAGATGTTATAGATAATAATTGTTTGAATTGAAAAGATTCGCATGAGCAAAACTGTAGAGTTGCAGGAATAATATTTTTACATTTTCAATTATGTTTTCAATAAACAATCGAGTGCACACGCACTCATAAACAACTTCAGAAGCACAATATTGATCGGTGGAAAACTGAAAAAAGTATTTAATTGTTTCGTTTACATAATTATTGTTTCACTGCTCGTCGATGACATATTGTTCACTTTCTGTTTTGTTAGATATTGACGCTCTAAACACCTTCCCCATATTTTTGGCAATACTCTTGACTCTAAATATAAAACAAAAATTGACAGACTTTATCGCGCAGAAAACAGTGTCGGTTCTGTCTTTTATTCTTTCATCGTTTTCGAAACCATCTCAACTAGCATTTTAAGTAATAAATACGTAATTATAACCCTTACAATTTATATCAGTATAGAATTTATTACTTTCCATCAGAACGAATTTAATACTGCATTTTTACTAGTTTATTACCAAAATGTGGAAATTTTATTATATATTTACTACGTATTAGATACTTGAGTATTTTACGTTAATGTTTCGGTGTTATTACGTAACTGTATCGTCCGTATTTAAATCGAAGAGTATTTATAATGTTATCCTTTCTTTGTTCAATATCCATCATTACCATTATTAAACTACTGCGCACTCGTACTCTTCGCCGACTTGTTAAAATGGGAATTATTGTCGTAGCATCTTAACCTACCTATGTATATGTTTTAGTAATTTTTATATCATGTTATTTTGATTTCTGTAACACCTAAATATAAACGAAAAATGGTTTACCTACTGAAGAAAGTTAGTGTTGTACATCATGCTCCTAAAAAATACGTAATTTTTCTATAAAAATTTGATTTAAAAAAATAAATAATTTGTGAATTTTTGAATATAATGTAAGAAATCGTTTTATTACGATTTGTGAATACCTAAAAAACACTGACACACAAGAGACCCTTAACATTCGCGGCTTTGGCATCTTAGAATTTAACTTTCGCGAGTTGAAAAATATAGACTTTTAAATTATAATGTCTAATAAACATCTTGTCTTACAATTAAACATTTTAAATAAACAACCAGAAATTACTATTTTTAAATGAATTATTAAAAAAACAAAGATCCAGATATATCTCAATCCTGACAGATAACCCCCTGACGATACAAAAAAAAATTGTGAACCGGTTGGGAATTTTAAAAGTATAGGTAATTAAAATGTTAGTGATATTTTTTAGACAAAATGAATCTGAATATTAAATTTATTTAATTACAGTCGTGCCAAGATTTGCTTAGGTCCACTTTCATTTTTATTATAAATTAATTGAATGTTCGGTGACGGTCAATATTTTACCGTCACCTCTTGGACTATTTCAATACTCGTTAGTGATTTCGATAACAGATTCCCGTACTTGAAAGAATTTTAATTGGAAAATTAATTAGTTTTACTTAATTCTTTGCGAAATTGGTCGAGAATTACATACTAATTTTTGTAGTCTTAATATTATAAAGTTTGAATTTTTTGAGTTTTGTGAAATTTTCATTTTAAATTATGAACATGGATACTTCGTACAAAATTATTCGTTAAACATTTTAGTACATAACTTACGTCTTAAAATTCCTTAAGTAAATAACTTCGTATGCTTTCATGTTGCTCGACGTTTTAGATAAATCTGTTTAATACCAAATTCAAATAATACCATCGATCGAAATTACAATACTGTCTCTATGTCGTCGATGTGTGGGAATCACTTGTAATTAGGTTCCGTACGGATTACAGCTCTATTCAATATTTGTTTACAAGCTACGATAATCCCACAATAACTTAATTAAATCGTCGTTAATCGCTGAAATACAATTTTCAACCAAGATGGCGCATAACGAAGTTGTTTTTATATAAATACGTATTTTAATGGACGAAAATCTGATAAACACGGTAAAGTTCGTGCACAGGAAAAATCCAAGTTGCTATTGATTTTCCATTGGTTTAAAATAGAAGAATATCGCCAGAATGCCGACGGTTGTGTATTTTTAATGAAGACCCCGTTATTAAACTGGCAACGCAATTTTATCCTTTAAAAACAACCACATTATTCCATTCGGCAAGTGGAAGATTAGTAAACACTTAACAATTACCTATTTGGGTGCCACACTCTGTAATAATCACTCTTCAAGCTGACTGACAGTTTAATAATAATCGAGCTTTTGATCGAAAGCACGGCCGTCGTAATTTTTACGAAACTGAATTGAACTGAAAAAATCGTATTCGAGAAAAATAAGCTTCTTAAAATATTTTGACGTCATCGCATGGTATCTAAACAAAATATTAATACAAGTTAATGGCTAAAATAGTCCGCGCGTCCCACAAATTGATATCAAAGAGACTGCATGATGTCGGTATGGAACATGTTTTGATTTAAAGCGCGTTGAATTATCTTTTGGAAAAATTACTCTAATTTGAATCGATTAATAAACTGGCTTTAAATTGTGCGGTACTTTGTAAATCTCTGTTTCGTTGAAACCTATTAGTAAACCACAAATTTAAAGCGTCATCATCACAAGTAAGTTAGTAGAAAATCTTTTTCACAATTTAAAATTTTTCGACACGAACAATATCGGCGTAAAAAAGTGGCCCATTTGGATGACGTTATATGTGTTTAAAACATAATCGTCAAAGTGCGTGCTTTATATTTCTAAATTTATAAAATTAATATTATTTGATTTGAATGTTGCTCGAAGTCGAACGATATTGAATCTTAATCTCGTTTATTGGGTTATAGGTACTATCGTGTGCAAGTCATCTTGGGGGAACATCTTTTTCTAGTTTCTCCTACCACAATTTTTGCGGCTTATTCTTAGTTTGAGGGTTTTACTTATAGCTAAATATCGATTCGCTTCCGGTTAGTTATAGGATCGGTAGATAGGTAGGTTGCAGAGAGATGTATAAAATGTTTTTGTTGTAAATTCGATTTCTTTCGGTGCGCAAAATGCGACGGTCAAACAGTAATTAGCAGGAAGCATTTTCGCTAAATAAAATTGATTCTTATAACCATGTTAAGTTTATCGAAAATGTATTTAAATGCGTTTTACATTCTCTATAGTTTTACTTACAATAGATACTTATTTATAAAATAAAAAAATTGAACAATTGTTACCTACTTCGTTTTTTAACTATTATACAAAGTGATTTTGAATTAATGCCTCGGAAAAAACTACGGATAGGTGGGTCAAAAGGGAATAATCTAAATAATTTTTTTATAAAGTAAATAATTTACGAGTTGTGATTATTAATTTAATAATCGTATTACTCGAGTTCGTTCCTTTTAAAGATTTAAAAACACAGAAAGTGAAAGTGACCTTAACTGGTGCATTTGCAGTTTATAACTACCATTGTGTGAGGGTATCGATTCTGCGAGTAGTTATTTTCATTTATTTGAAACATTTTGAGTATTTGTCCGATTACCATCAATTAGTAAATGGTCTTAAAAATATTTACTACTTAAGATTAGTCCTTAGAAACGTTTCTTTTTATTATTGTACTAACCTGGAATGTCAGCAGAGATAACGGTTCCTTCTTACAATTAGATGCGACGTCACTTGCTGAAGTTTAAAGAGAAACTGTCCGTTTAATTTTCGGATAAAATTACCCGCCCCTCTCAAAACTAAACTTGTTCATCAAATCAAAAATGCTATTAAAGTGTTTTGTTTGCATTAATCTCGTTGTCAGCTATCTGTAGCTTTATTATTAATTTTATTTATCGATTAATTGAAATGCTCCTTTCCAATTATTGTTTAACCATCGCATTTTGCGTGCCGAAAGAAATCGAATCTGCAACAAAAACATGTTATACGTCCCTCTGCAACTTACCGACCCTATGACCGACCCGAAGAGGATCGATATTTAGCTTTAAGTAAGCTCTCAAACTAAAAATAAATCAGAAAAATTGTGGTGGGAGAAACAAGAAAGGACGTTCAGTGATGACTTTGATTCGCACGCGATAGTACGTACAACACAAAAATTCGCAGTTTATAATATTTGAAGGGCTGCAGCTTGCTTTTAAAGCGTAATAGACATCAAATCATTTTTATTTAATTATAAATTTGTGTTGTAAAAGCCCATCAGTAGGTAGTGGGTAGTTAAGATAAAGCAAGCATATTGAGCTATCGTTTATCTCGAGCACGTCGCATCGTAGGAAATCATTGCTTCGGGGTTCGAGCTCTAAAATTTACACGTATCTACATAATAGATTCTGTTATGCAAGTCGTGGCTGCAATGCATTATTATTTGAAACAGTTTCGGGAATCATGGAAGTAAATAAAACAGTAGGTAGATATAGTTGTTTAAGTACATATGTAAAATCTTTTGTTCGCCGATATCGACGCTTTTAGTCATCTGGGTATTGCATATTACGCGATGTTTAAATTCGTTTGTCGCATTAAACGATTAAAGTATATATGGATTATCCAAACCTATATGCAACTCATGTCATCAACAAAAAGTTACTAGATTGTTTATTTGTAATTCGGTTTAAAGCTTAGAAAGTGACATATTTTATAGATGAATTACCTGCGCACATATTAGATAGCATAAAGAAAGACTACAATTTATTAGAACTGTCAAAATATTAGGTACGAGGTCACAGCACTGTGTGAAACGTCATCATCTAGTAACCTTTTATTGATGACGTGGATTGCATATAGGTTTGGACGACGTTTAGGTAGGCATTAAAAAGAATTGAGTTAATTTTCATAGCGCAGAATATATTACGTACTTGATTTCATTTACTTGTTACAAACTCAGTATTATTAGGTAAGTATTGTTAATTAAATTTTTTTAACTGTATATACATGGGTAGGTTACCTACAACAGTAGGTACCTACCTACATACTTACTTAATTACAGTAATTATTATAGTCATCATATTTCTATTTTTTTACCTAATTGCTTCTTGCATACATATCATGAAAATCTTCATTCAAAGAATGAATTTTTCATTTATCGATGAATTTTTCCTAAATGTAATGTAGGTAGGTACTTTCATTCATTACAGATTAGTTTATTTTACCTTTTAGCAGAGTGATAGGTCAAAGTTAACTGAATTGAACGAAACTGAAATAAAATAATTTACTAACAATAAGAATTTACGGCAATTTTCCAAACATCCTGCCCAAATGTATTTCTTTATTTATGTTTTAGGATTTCTTTCGAATATTTTCTTATATCGTTCTTGTATGAGCTCGACGTAAGTATTCAATTGATCGTCTAATCTAATATTCATATGTCCCTACCGTACCGATTGGCACCTATCGATGTCACCTCAACAGTTTTCTGCTGTCCCCATTTTTTTTATTTTCCTGTTTTTTTATTTTACGACGGCGTAATATTGCCTCGGATATTTCTACCGATTTCGTTGTTATTTTATACTGTTTGGTTATTCGGTATATCTTGAAGCGTAAGGGCAATTTATCTCTTTTATCTACCTATAAAGACGATAACGTTTCGCATTATATTTATTGATTCTGCTCGAAGAAATTACTGTCAATTATTTAATGAACACGTCCGGCATCTGTGACAAATTATTTCAGCGACAGTGAAGATTTAATATCGACAAACCATGGAGACAAAGTATTCGTACCGGAATTGATTTAAATTAGGACAAAAACCATTTAGCATCTGTTAAGAAGGGGTAATTCTTAGTTAGTTCCTAGTATTGTACTTAGGTATATTAATTTTAAAAAAGCAAGATCTGAAAATACGCAAGTTTAGAATCACTTTTTGTGTTAGGTAATATAAAAAAACGTGTTAAAAATACGACAGTATACTGAAGTTCGGCCAAATTGCTAATAATTTATTTTTATAGCTGTGAACGCAGACTTTGTCTATGTAGTTTTATCGTGTTCTCGAGAATTTCTCCTGATTATACGTTATAATTCTGGAATTTTAACCCCAACTTTTGTAAAAGTTGGTATAGACAATTATTCGAGGGCTAGTTGTAAAATATAGAGTAGGTACTTATGTACGACAATTGGAAAAAATAACTTGGGCCTGTATCATTTAGATATTTATTTTATCCATTAATGGAAAAAGGAAATTATAATATTTGATTAATGAATTCGGAAATCTTTACTAATGGACCTTAGACAGTTGAGAGATTACTTCAAGTAATGCCGTGTTATACTTAATTTCAGTTCAACATTTGTAAGTTATTCTGAAACATTAATACCCGATAATGGATTTCGAAGTTTCGTGCAAGAATTGAAACTTATATACTGAAATAAATAAATAAATACCCTATAATTGAAATTCGATAAGCTATTCATTGTTAATTTAATGGAAGCAGGGGATTCATTTAGAATACTGAATATGGCGCTGCATATATAACTAAAAATAAAATAAATCGGAGCCAAACGAATTATTTTACGTAATTTATTATAGCGGCACGTTCGCTGGTTATTAAAATAAAATGGTCGTACCAATTTATTGTAGGAACTATACATATATACTAACATTTGATCTAATAAATGGAAGTCCAGTGAAGTAGGCACCTACAATGTTTTTAAGTAATCTTTAAAACGTTCATATTCAAATAGAATATCTGTGTAACAAAATTCCAATAAAAAAATTTAGAAACATGTTTAAAATCTGCATTTTGGTACATTTTCCTACAACTATTAAATATTGGAGAAATGAATAAATTTTTAAAAAGTAGAAGATTAAAAGTAACAATATTTTTTACATAAAACGTTTGTTTATAAGGTTAGGTTCGTTCCGTAAACTGAGTATATACGGAACGATTTTTAAACATTTTAGTTTGAAACTTTGATTGTGACGATAAAAGTATATATATTTTTATTTTGATAGTTGCGAAAACGTTTATATGTATCTTTAAAGCTTAAAAAAACTATTTTTGAACGACGAAATCCTTAAAAAAAATAAAAAATAACCGTCCCGTATAACCCGGAGTTTCAGTATATACGGAACGATAATATTTTTTTTATAAAAACACTAGCAAATTTAATTCTATTTCGTATTGAATCTATGTATCCCCTTTCCGGAACAATTTTATAAAAAATATATTATTTTAAACGAATTAAAAGTAAGAAATAAAAAATAGGTAAAAGTACGAAGTGTTTTCGATACTTTGCTAAAAATTCAAATAAAAGACTGTAAAAAATATAGTTTTATAAGGCAAAATATAGTTTTCTATAAAAAAAGATGTAAAATGTAAAGAAAACAACATGTAATGTACTTAGATGCAATTAAAAAAGGAACAAGAAAAGAACTTACAACTAAAGTGAACATAAATGCATTATAAAGGAACATCTATAGGAAATGTATAAATCCCTCTAGTCACAGTAGGTGCAGGAATACAAAATTTAATTTGCTGCAAAGATACAGTATTTTTATCACTAACATTTTGAAAAACAAACTTATTTTTATAAAGTGTGTAATTGTGAAGGCAGTTGACAATAATATGATTACTTAAATTGATAGGCAGCTTGGCCAAATGACATTTGATTGTCTACAATCGCCTCCAGAGCCAATTCCATATTGTTTGGATCGTAATTTCTACGAAACGCTGTTTCCAGAACATGCTTATGTTTGCGTGGCATCGTTCCGTATAGTCCTGAAAATGAATGAAAACTGACAATTTCTCTTAAAAATCGTTTTTTTTTGCATTTTGTGATAAATTAAAAAAATAAACGAAAATAGCATTGTGATTTTAACGTTATGTTCTAAAATATATTCCATTGGGTTACTAGTATAACTTTATTATGAAATGAGATACAGATGAGACTATTTCACTTAAGGGCGTACTAAGGCCTATTGCCGCCAAACGATAATCCGTAGATAGCACTGTTAGTGAATTTTAGAGAAATTTTAAACAGACCAACCTTCTTGGTTGAAATAGCCTGCCTCTGTAACGTCGTAAAATCTACCTGCTTTGAAGCTAAGGGTATAAATGTTTAGATACGGTGTTTTTACATTAAAACGTATTCGAAGACGATTTTAAAATTCGCAATACAAAAGTTAAGATTTAATGTTAAGTACAGGAAAAATCTGAGATTACTGATCTGAAAAACTGATTTATTTAAAGTTCGCTAATAAATAATCTACTTTAATTTTAATTGAAATTAGAAAATTAATAACAATATAAATAGGGCGTTCTCGAGGATATTGAATGCGAACGGATCTCGGTAATTGTATTGTTATCAAAAAATGTTGTTTTTAAAAAAATAGTAGATTTCACATGTGAAAAGTATTACATTAGGAAAATTGTAATTTAAGTAGATGTATTTTAAAAGAATATGTCTCGTATAAATTGTAATAATGTTTAATTTAATTTAATAATGTAAAGTTAAATAACTTTATTAAATTTAAAGTTAAATTAAAGTTAAATAACTTTATTAAATTTTCTTTTTCGATAACTGCATATAAAAAGTTTATTCCTTATTGTTTCTGTTACGCGAAATGAGGCATTCTGCGAACGGAATGCGAAATGACAGTTCGGGACGCGAAATATTATGGATTGTTATTATCATTAACCTCAAATTAATTAATCGTAAATGTCAAACTTTCTAATCACATTTTTACTAATTTTGGGACAGTTATCAAAAAAATATTTGATACACGATTGCGAAATGCTTTCGCATTCTCGAATGATTTATTTGCTCGCTAGCGCTCGCAGAACAACTTTTATTCTCGAATGCAAATAGTATAGTAATATTATATAACTAGTGCTAAAATATCCACCTTTCCGCACGTGTTATATACTATGCTTTTCCGACGATCACAAGTATTTTTATTAAAAAAAATTGATTTTTGACGTTTAAGAAAGTTCGTTTGACATTTTAATAAAATGTCATTTTACATTTAAATTATCATTTAAATGACATTTTAATAAAATGTCAAATTTGATAATAAAACAGTTTATGAGTAAAGTAATTGCATGACAGTGTAGAAGACTTTGATTGACCGTGTGCAATGATCGCACACGGGTTGCAACGTTTTCGATTGGCTAACGAGTTTCTTTACGCACGGTCAGCCTGTTTGTTTGTAATGGTCAACTTTCCATAACATTTATTGGTGTGAAATTATGCACTTTTCATAATTGTCGTCGGAAAATGTAACTTTCCGTACTAATAATGTAGGTAATATACCAATTTCTAATATTTTTATTTGTATTACACCACCAAAGTTTTATAAATATGTACATGTAAATAAAGACCATTTATTAAATAATGACGTCAAAAGTAGAAGGTGCCATATATAAAAAAAGGCAATATCGTAAGAACTTCAATTGCAAAATAGTCGTCAAAAAACTTAGTTACAAAATAGCAAGAAAAAAGATCAAAATTGATGTATTCCAATGATCTTACGAATTCCTCATTATTAATTTTCTCAAATTTAAAACATTTTATTGGTGCAATATACGATGTAATGAGATAGCTAATCGTGATTAATATTTTGTTAATCAGGATTCCGTTTCTAAAATGTATGTAAAATGTCATATACTAACCGTTTATTGATGTTACAATAAATTATGTCTAAATTCACAATATTGACTTAAAGGACTTAAAAGGAGAACGTTTCGCTTGATTTATACTGTTAAGTGACCAATGCTCGCGTTAGATTTTTAGGTTGTAAAATTTATGATCTTTTACAATAAAAATAGGGAGGTCTAGTCATATTACCCAGTATTTAACAATAGTTGTGGGACGACCCACAACCATTGTCTGATATTGGGCGTCAACATTTAAACCAAAAATTAAAACTTCCAACAACCGCTTTTGATTATTTATAAAAATTGATGTAAAACGAAAATGATCATCAGAAGTGATTCTTAACGGCAAGACGTGCTAAAATTTCTCCAATTTATTCAAATGATCGTTAAAAACACACATTGAAATTTTAAAAAATTGCGAAGCAATTATTTAATTAAAATAAGTATTTATTAAGCAAAAGAGCACGTTGTGCCGTAGAGGGAATGTTACGTTACCCACTAGTTATTAATTTGCAAATTTTGGTTACCCCAGTTTTGAGTTATGATTGCAGTAAAATTGTACTTTTTACACATTCATTAAGGTTTTTAAAGGTGTTATGGAAATGATAGATTTTTTTAAGTATTTTTCTGTGAAACAGAACATTGTAATCTATGGAAAACGTAATTTATTTCATGAAAACATCAATCTTTTTATTTGGGCTGTACCGCCTTAAACATCTGCATCAATTTTTTATGCTTTTTGTATTAATTTATAACAAACTTACCGTTTATCTTAAAGACGTGCTACCGGCACATATACATTGCATAATGATGTAACTCCGACCACCACAAGAAAGACTGCGCACACACGGAACTACTGGCAAAATATTGCGGAATATTTAAAATTTGTACCTTCCGTTCCGTATAACCACCGCAGTTCCGTATATAGCCAGTTTACGGTACCTTATTGTTACTGAACGAATTATGAATTTCTCAATTAAATGATCATATGTATATAAAAAAATATAAAATAAATTCATACAAAGGGTGTCAAAAGTGAGACAAAAAGTAGTTATTTAAAAAAGTTTGCAAAGTCGATATTTATTAAAAATGGTAGACAACCAAAAGGTTCAACTATAAATGATATGAATATGACCTAAATAACCGACAAACGTCCCTTTGCGACCCCCCTATCGAGCTTCCGAGCCCACGCCAATAGATTGACTTCTGCCCCAGTTTTTTTTTCACAAGCATTTAGATAATGTTTTACTTCTTTTAATCGACAATAATTTTGAACGGGAAATTGTGAACTTTTGGCTGGATCTCGCGACGTGCCATTACGTAAACACTAAAATTAGGTAAGAACGTTTTGATTAAAAAAAAAAAACAACATTAAGTTCATTCCGAAAGGTATCAATCCCCTTAATTCACCACAAGTCCGACCGATTGAAATTTATTGGGGCCCAGAGAATATGTAAAAAATAAATTGGCTCACGAATGTTCCGAAAATTCAAACGCTAGTTCTGGAAATAAGTTGCGACTTCAGAAAACGACTCGAAAATATCGATTTTGCAAAAATTTCTTATGCGACTTTAAAAGTTGTCCCACTTTTTTTGGCACACCCCTTAAAAAGATACCTTATACGGTTTATTACACATACCTACGGTAAGATCTGGACAGTTTTTCACGCTCGCGACTCGGACAATACCGGATTATTATCGAGGCAGTTCTGCTTGAATGGGTAAAACATTGCAAAATGTTTACATGAAATGGCAATATGCTAGCTTACTGACATAGTAAACACAAACTAACGTAAGTGCATAAGTCAGTACAGATTTCCTCTGATTATACTGCAGTCTAAAGCAGAAAAAGATGTATTTTTTGTACATACATAAATGTATAAAATATGTAGATATATTTCGTCTCTTTATGCATATATATATATTTGGTCCGCCTAAAAAAACCATCTCTATTTTTGTGATCTAATCGAGTTCGAGGAAAAATACAGTCGCTCCTCTGGTTTACGTTATCACATACTAATTAGGTTGCAATAGCTTTAATAAATAAAAAAAGAATAAATAAAACAACCCTATATTAGTTATATATTAAATATTTAGTAATATCTCTGTATGTGCACATTATTTAATTTTGGGAAGCTATTTAATAATACATTTGTAAAACGTCATACTCTTTCAAAAAATACAATTCGACAATTCGGGCGTACCTACGTGCTTTAAATATGTATTGTAGAAATCGGATTATCCGAAATAATTAAAATCCGAAATTGAAAATTAAATAATTTTCTATTGTAAATGAATTAATTTTATTTGTTTACTAAAGTAATAGAAGCTAAACGATTTAAATAAATTACCTACCTACTTATCTACATATTTAAAAATATCGTTTTGAATAGAAAGCTGAAACTAAAAATTAAATTTGATATTGATAAACATGTGTTAATCACAATAAGCAGATAACGAAATGTGGCGAGTGAAGTACACGTGCACCTTTATTTAACAATACGTATGTAAGTAGATAACGGACCGACTTGCGAGGACAAGAAAACGTTGCATACATCGTCAGTGTGATTTATAATGTTAACGTGGACGGTTGATTTTCTGAAATTATATTATTACTTGTAAACTAATTTTTTGTGTTTATCGCGTATCTATTAGGCGTGTGCTTGTGTGTTTCGGTTCGCGTGCAATGACTTTTTGTGCAAATTAAATTATGAACTTTCGCGTTATTTGCGAGGGATTCTCACTCGATAAAAAAATTTGGAAAAGGTATTTAATATTTTATCTAATTAGCGTTAGCATTTACATAATTTCAAATATTAGGTAGGTAGGTACAATATTTAAAAAAATGGACTTATTTAAGTAAATTTTAGTACCTACTTAATAATATTATAATAATCTAGGTAATAATATTTTTGTTAATATTTTTATTTCGTTTCTAGTTGGTTATAACAGCTTTAGCCAGTATGAAATTATTTTACGTAATTTTTTAAAAAACTTTAGTCCTTGTAAAGTTAGGACTTCCAATAATTCTCTTGAAATATTACCTGCTTTTATTGTTCGGTATTTAACGAGATAAGAACTACATATCTACACATGTAGGCGAATTGTGGCGTAATTTATTTTTACCTTCGTTTTATCAATTTATTGTTCTGCATGACTAATTTTGAATCAAGAATCGGCGGCCTCCGCAACCGGTTTAATATTTATTTTATTACTAAAGATACTTTAATTTAATAGAAATTTAAAATTATTTCAATTTCAATTTCAAATGCATTGTCATAGTAATAATTGATTTTAATTTCGAAACTCACTTTAATTTATTATGAAAACGGCCTTTACAAATTATTTATTCGTCTTTTATTTCGTTTTTCCGAGTGGATATTCGTTTCTCCGTCTATGGCAAATATAGACGTTATTACGCATTGATATACAGGGTGGTCCGTAAGTGATAGTTCGTAGAGAAATAAGAGATTCTTGACTTCAAAATATTAAGATTTCAAGCAATAAGCCTTAATAAATGTTGATAATAAAAAAGGTAGCTATAGGGTGACAAAGTTGAAAATTAAAAATTTATTTTTCGTAATATGTTTAATGTTTTTGACTGTATGTACGTAAAAATTTGGGAGTAGACGTTTTTAGATATGACAAATACCACAATCTGATATATATTGCGATGTATTCTGTAGAGGGCGCCGCATAAGTCATGTTTATGATGTAAATAACTTTTTTATCTTTAACGTTATCGCTTCTTTTATTAAAAAATCTAAAACTAATCTTATTTTGGCGAGAAAAAAGTAGTCATTAGTCTTACAAATTTACCGTACTCGAGATAATCGGCTGCATAATTCATTACAATAAATATTAACGTAGTACGCAAATTTTGAAAATTAAACATTCTCATTTTGTTACTTTAACATATCATTCAAGCAAAAATTTTGTTGGCAATAAATAGCAATTATATTATAACGTTACCAAACCAAACGTTACATTGTTACCAAAACAATTGAATTTTGTATAGGTAAAATTTAGATCGTGTCATATAGGCTTAATATTGAAACGTATAGAAAATTTCTGAACTTAAAACTCAAATCTTTAAAGTAACTTGACGTTTCCGCATAGTTCAAATCAATTCTAAAACAGTAGGTAGGTACATACAAAGATACATATCTTAAAATTAGATTGAACTGTGAACTAAAAGGTACGGTTATTGTAAGATGAAAACCAAGTCTAGGTTGACATTTGAAACGCTAATCTATGATACAAAATCCGACACCTATTTACGTCACACCGGCAATCGCAGTTTTCGTAAAGATTAACTCGCTTATGTCTATTATTACGACATTATAGTTAATTTCTTACAATTAAATTAATTTCATTTTGGAACAAAATTTATATTCTTAAATAGGTACCTACTTACGTTAGTTTTTAATATTTTTCAATAGTTATATACTTGCCGAGGAAATACTAGGATTTTAATTCTGAAATTGTAAGTAATACTGCCCGAGTCGACTGAAAGGAGCCTTTTCAGTCGAAAGATTAATGAAGTTTATTCCAGAGGCGCATACAAATTATTTGTTCTAACTGTAAGTTCAAATTTCTCGATTTTTAATTCCACACCCTACAAAATATTTCATGAAAATGCAGCAAACTCGATCTGCTGTAAGTGAAAACTAGCTGAATTGCAAAACAAAACAATTGCATCGTAGGGAAAAACTTAATGTGATGGACAAACGTATAGGTATTTGTTCTGGTTACCTACAAAGTTTTTTTGTTGTGAGATTTTTATTGTCACGACAAATATTTCAGTACACACGTCTAATTTTTTGTTTAGCATATGTAGTTTTCGAAAAAAATTAAATAATTAAATATAATACCGCTGGGGTCACCGGCGACTCTTGTAGTATTAAGTACGGTAGCTTAACTTTTGAATATTGTTTTGCCCTACATGTAAATTCCAATAGTTGTATCTTATTGACTGCTTGTCACTCGTTAAGACTGCGAAGATCCCTTAGTTTTTTACTTACGTTTGCTTTTACCCCGGTGCTTCTGGCGTGTATTGGAAACTCAGCAGCCTCGTAATTTCAATGTTGCCTGTTTCCCATAGTTCTTTGTTTGTTTTTATCAGTATTTCCCCTTTTTCTTTATGACTATTGGGAATTCAGTAAAATTGCTGTTTATTAATTCTGCTCAACTACTCAGTAACCATGACTAGAAGAAATGTAATCGAGGTTCGCATAAAAGAGAAATGTGCCGAAGAAGCGATGTTAAAGTGGATTGATGAATCTGATTGTGAGAGTGATAATGAGGATAACGAAAATTCTTTGGAGGATTTCATTGACAATGAAGTGTAATAATTCTGAAAACGAATCTGACTCCCGCGAAGACAATAATTACAGCATACATAGTTATTACTTTAAGTAATCAATTTAAACTTTCAAGAGCAAGGTAAAAACAGATTTATTTATCCTGTAGGTTGAAGAATAAACTTGATAAATGGTATTAAGAGTCACAAAAACCAAAAACTGTACGACGTCCACAACGAAATGTTATGCAGAGCTTTGGGGTCAATAACGACCTCAAAAATTTCGTATTGGGTATTTCGCGTTATAAAAAAAATTGATAGTATGAGAGTTAAATATTAAAATATAGATACAAATAGGTAAATATGTGTATACTATAGTTTTTTAGCACCTTAAGTATGGATGTTAATTCAAACGTACATATAAGATCGTGATTTATTTTATATCGGTACTCGACTGCGATGATTCATTATCTGATAAAAATAATTTTTATTGTCTATTTCTAAATAACTATAGTTTTATTCGTTTTTAAAAGTGTCTACCTATAGGTAGGTATATTTTATTGTTATAAATTATTGTCGTCTTTCTTTCAAGGTTTATGTCTTTTGTATTTTTTTTTTATGCGCATGTATACATATATCCTGTTTACTCCAGCGAATTCCTTCACATTTTTAAAAGGTTCTGCGGGGATCTTACTTTGGGTGCCTAATTCCTTATGATTTTTATTAACCCGTTCTCTTGTCTCCGAGACTCTTGTCTCATGTTTTATTTCACCCTGTTGTTTATATCTTAAGACTGTTGCGTTTATATCCGTTTTGAAAAGCAATTTAAATTTTTTTGAAAATAAAATTATCTCTCGGACTATTTCTTAAATAATTTTAATCGCCCCTTTCGAGCGCGTTATAAGAAACATAATTATTTTATAATCTATGACATTTTTCGGCGAAGAAGGGCTCGTTGTACTGGTGTTGGTTCGAAATCGTTTAGTGGTGAGTGTGCAATTAACACAATACGATCAAAGGTTTTTTCGAGTTCTTTAGTAAAAATGCGTTAACGATAAACCTCATTTATATAAGGGCTAAAGTCCTTTACGTCACGATTTAGGAAAAGCTGCTGCTACGTCCGCAAACTGTCGACAACACTTGGGCTATTCAATGTCGCCGCCAAATGTGTGTGTACAAACGACCTTAACAAAACCCGCAACAACTACCCTCGGCGAAAACCACCCCATGAATGGACTTTTATTAACGACTACTCAAGTATTGCATAGTTTGCTTTTCATTCCTTTTTTTATAATATAAATTGTTTGTTTTTGTCATTGCGTACGTACCTATAATTAAACTCCGTTTGTTAAGGATGCTCTAAATATTGTCATAATATCTACAGATTGCCCTAATTTTCATTTATCGTACACGTTTATGTTCGTATATTTTTCCAACAATGCTCGTTTAATTTGTTAAATTAACATTTTCAGATCTGCGTATAGAACTTAAAACGAAATGAACAGATATCATTTTATTTACGCGCGGTTTACTTTTATTTTATAAACCTGTTGCACTACATTTCCATTTTTGCATTACGAGGATTATGTTCTTAAATGATACAAACCGAATTAGGTTTAATTACTTTAGAGGGAATAAATTCGCTTTTTTTTAACAATCGCGTTTAGCTTGTTGACGATTTTAACGTTGCGTTAGTTCGCTCAGTTCGGTGGATTGCGAAACCGCAGATGAAAATACGTACCTAGGTATAGGGGTTATAAAATACGAGGATTAAATATGGCACATAAAATATTTCGATGTTACTTAATATAACTGCAGTGCACACGGTGCCACGAAGATCAATACGAATGTAATAAAAAGTATTTATCTAGTAAAAAATGACGCTATTTTTAAAACATATGACGCTATTAAGTGCAACATTTTCGTTAAATCGAACGGATTAGATGTGGCCGTTAAATAATGGTGTCATCCATTTTTGGTTGAACGACTTGGTTTATAGTAGACGGTATTCACAAGCGTCGTGTATGTTAAGGGCAGTCGAGTTCATTAATTTTTGAAAACGCTTTGACGTGCGGAAGTAACTGTTTTTACAGTACTCGTAATTTTACGTGAACGCTTTGTCGTGTTCGTGGCAAAGTATTTGTTTTATAGAATTGAGACGACGAATTATTTCATTTTCGGCGATGGAATAGGGTCAGAGACCAGCATTTTATTTGTTTTCAATGAATCAAAGTGGACGGTAGTCAAACAAAAACCTTTTTGCTCTGTTAGAGAATGTCACTACCGTCAGATGTTTCTTTACCCTTCATGATACGCAGGTGACGATTTTCGGATAAAGCAGAATTTAAGAATTTTTCGATGAGAAAGATTACGATGTCGTAAAGAAGTGTTCCTGTTGGTACATACTTTCGTAATTTGCCATACAAAATAAAAATAACCTCGCATTCTTTCTACTGGAACACATAAATAACTAGATTCCGAATAGTATTTTCTAACGCGAAATACGTAGAAGTTATGAGTAGGTCGTTTATATCAAAAAATAAATTTATGTGAATGTGGCTTCTTCTGAATAGATATTTATGTATGTGCACAACAGTGTTTCGTGTTGGCTGCCGCAATTTTGATTTTGGTGGAAATTAACCGTTAAGTTTTCATGGACAACTCGGAAATCGATTTCCTTTTGGCATTATCGAGGCTAGGAAAGTGAATATGAAGTTAATCATCTGTGTGCACCGAAAGGACTGACTTTAAAAGGAAAAACTAAGATTCGGGTAATGAGGCAGAAGGAAATCAGCGAGAGAAAGTTAACTCAAATGATAAGCACTGACGATTTCTATTTTGTGGGATATTTAAACATTCTGAAGACCTAAAACTCCATTTAGCTAAAAAGCTAAGCTTCCACTTGTTATAACTACTCATTACGAGTATAAAATAACTTATTAGATACCTTACTATAAATAGAACTTACTGTGCTTATTCGAATATAAAACGTTAGACTTATCATAATATAGTTGTACATAAAAATAAAACTTGTTTATTTCATAATTATACTTCCGTGTTACCTAAACTATACCTATTACGGTACCTAATATTGATAGTTTACGCGCAAGTAAGTTCCACGAAATTCACTTGTTTGTACTATAAAGCGCTGCGAGAAAGTTAAAATCTTAACTTCGGAACATCGTTCGGGTAATAACCAAGTTAAGAATTTTGAATATTACGCCAACACTGCGTTAATGCGTTAATGATTTTCTCGATACAAGTTTAATATAAAGCTCATTTCGCCAACGAATTTTCTATGTAATTCGAAATTGTTTGCAAAAAATTGTTGACTTAAAATTACGCCAATTCATCAAAATTACTGAAAGCTAGGGACAATATCTTTATTAATAATGTAGACTTCATCATCTCTGGGTTTAATAAAGGAAAACCCTATTACTGTTAAACTTGTATTGTGGGTCTCATTATATGAATGGACGCTAATTTATTATTCGAAAAATATTGTGCGTGAAAACGTATAAGCGATTTATTCTTCAGAAAGCGTTTAAGATCAATTTTTGACTTCATTCCCATTCTTAATTTAAAATGAAGACAAAATTGAGTTACCTCGACTTGCAAATACATAGGTATAAGTATTTCTCAAAATTTTTAAAAACACTTAACACTCGCGAGTGGGGAGACACTGAGACACGAACCTCTCGAGTTCCATCACTTGAGCGCCAAGTAGATTAAAAGTCGTCTCATTTCAATGGCTTTCTAGCTGTAACATTTTTAACAACAGCCCTTTGAAGTTTTCTCTCTCGCGTGCTTTTAAAGTCGCCAAGGTAAATTAGTTACTTATTAAATGTGAGGTTCGTTTCCTTTTCAAAATATTTTACACTTGCAATGAAGTAATGAACTTGTAATGAAGTTCGATTTAAAACCATTCATGACAAAGTGCTCTTATATATATGTAGGTACTTATAGTGTTACAAATCAATTCGTACATACCTACTTATATTTGTTGATGACTGTGCAAAGATTAAACTGGCAACGATCAAATACCAAATAATGGTCAATCAATAGTAAACACGATTTATTAAACAGTAAACAGATTAACAGTAAATGTAGCTACATTTTTAACAACCGGTCACCAAGCCAACAAAACTCATTAACAATTTGAGCACATCGTTAAAAATAAATAATTTTATATACCTACTTAAGTATTAAGCGACCTCAGATCGTAATAAATTTAACGATATGCCGAAAAATTGATAATACAGGTCACAGTGCGGTTCAATCATACGATGCGAGGTAATTTACGCTCTCGAAAAGGTCTCAAAATGTCTATGTGGTCTCTCATCATTATCGACTTGAAATCCTTTGCACGGGCGACAATAATAAATTAATAATAACAAAACTAATATAACAAAAATTCTATGGAGACTAAATCGAACCTCACGAATCGTGAGTAATACATTAAGTTGTGCCCAATAATTTAAAACTATGGCTCGTTCGCGATAGGTTGAAAATGATGTCTTACACATTTTGTTAAATATTTTTGATTTCTAGATGTTTATTTTATTTACTTAGGTATCTACTTAAAGTAAAATGTAATGTAAAGTAAATGTAAAGTAAAAGTAGTAAAATGTATATGACGTCATTTTATAGGTATTTGTCGCAAACGAGCTTTAGGTTTTTTCAACAATCGATAGGTAAATGTTGTCGACTATAATTATTTATAAATTTGCTTGTTCGATTTCAAAAACATAATTATTACATAACTATACGTTACCCTTTGAGAAATTACAAAAAAAATAACACTTTTACACGAGAAAGGTGTACCTATTTAGCGGATGCTCAACATTTAAAAATGTAAATTACTAGGTACCTGTTATGTTTGCTAGCTGTGGTTAAGTAAAAACATATTGCTGCTATTTTTCTGATCCCTTAAACGACGGCCGCAATCACGTTTTATTTTCGTATTCAACCATTTCTAATAATAATTCGTTCATTCCTGCAAATATTTTATAGGACAAGTTTAATTATTTGGAGCAAAATATTTAATTAAATTACGGAAAATTTAATTATAGTACTCTTTAGAATAAACTTCTTAACTTGATTTAATTGATTACTATTTATTGAAATTTAATTATTGTTTTTTTGGGCGGCGCGGCATGGCGTTGTTTAAATTAATCACATCAAGTGCGTGATTTAACAATATCTACTATTTATTAATTTATTCGACCTGGATTATCCAATAAATAGGCAGCCGGTTCGAGCATCGTACATTTACAGGATAATAGCGAAACAACAAATGAAGCGCGCCCGTTATAACGAATATTGGAAGGTTGAGAATTAAACATAATAGCGGATAAGAGATGAACCCAAGAATCTGTAAATAGCGAACCTACCAGAAACTAGGGGCGCGAAACGGAAAAGCCTATATCCAACATCATTGTAATAGATTAGAATCCATATTCAAATTCACAACTGTGAATTTACATTCCATAGATAGCAGTCAGTGTATGTATACCGGTATTATTACGTAAGGAAGGATGTTTTTATACACTACCTACCCTATAGTTTCTTTTATTGAAATACATAGTTCCACCATAACTTCAAGTTGCATAATTAAATTGAAATGTTATAAAATTAGTAAAATAACTATTAAATACCTACTTACTATATTTTTTAAATAATTAGTTGTAAATGGGTATTATGACTGGGGTTGTTTGTTAAGATATTATTACGTGCATTATGTATCTACGTTTTTTTTTCGAGACTGCGAAAATTTTAAATTGGTAGAATCGCGTGTATGTCGTCATTTATTGTTTTGTTATACGTAAAAAACTAGTTCCGGACCTGTTTTAAACGTTTCAGGTAGAGTCAAAATTTTTCCAAAACCACGTCTTTTTTCTAGATTTTATGAAAATTTTAAATCGACTTAAACTCGCGTAGTTCGTCATTTCTAGTTTTGTTATACTCGAAAAACGACTTTTCTAGTAGTTCGGTAGACAAGCACGTGGAGATAGTGCATCCACATCTTCATACACTAAAAAAATTAATTATGTAGTGTTTCCAAAACGATAGAAAAGTGTAGAAAATATAAATTATTACAAGTATAGAAGCTTTGATTTTTATGAAACCACTAAAAACGTTGTTTAAAACAAAATCAAGTTGAGCAAGTCATCCCGGAAAATACAAATAACTGACGTGATTTTATTTTTTGTGATACAAATTCGAACAGTATAGTACCTATAGGTACGTACCTATGTTATTTATTATTTTCACAGTTGAAAGGGGAGGAGAGCCAAATGATAAATAAAAAATAATAATTGCACGTGGTTTAAAATTGTTATCGAACAGGAACCGGTTGATTGTCGTTTTACCTATATGAGAATTATTGCTTACATTCCTAATGATATATTTAGAAACCAGACATTTAGATTTGTCCAACATGGCTATCCGTAATGATCTTCATATGCCTTCAGTGAAAGAAGAAGTCAGTCATTTCAGTGCTAAATACAGTGACCGTCTTAGTGCACACCCCAACACATTAGTTATGGATCTTATAGTTCCCCAAAATCGGAACCGAAGACTCCAAAAATATATACCAAATGACTTGCCCACTAGATTCCCTACTTAATCAATATTAAGTCTTGCTCTAGTTTTATTTTAGTTTTAAGACCTAGTCTATAAGTTTAGTTTTATACCCAATAACTCAAAACTCATCTAGATGACAATTGTTACAGGAGCATCCTACTGGGGATGCTTCTACATGTCCAAATAATCTATCACAGAATTTACTAAATGCAACTTGTGCAGATTGTAAATAAATTGGGTTTTCAATAAAAAAAAGACATTTAGATAATTCTTTGAATTTATTATTGGCGTATGTTTAGTTGTCAAAGAATAAAGGAACTGAATTCGACGTGAATTACTCGAATTCGAAAATTATAAAGGCAATGCAGGCTTTCGATGTTTTTCTTTTGTGATCTTTACAAACAATAAGATTTAATTAGTGGACAAGAAAGTTTTGCGTATTATATTTTATTTTCCAATGTTATTGTATAACTATACCTTATTTAAGCGGTCTGGCGACACGCCATCAGTAAAAAGTTACTAGATTGTTTATTTGTAATTCGGTTTAAAGTTTGAAAAGTGACATATTCTATAGATGATTTACCTGTACACATATTAGATGGTATGAAGAAAAAGTATAATTTATTAGAACTGTAAAAATATGAAGTACGAGGTGACAGCACTGTGCGAAACGTTATAATCTAGTAACCTTTTATTGATGATGCGAGCGCCATATTAAACTGTTTTCATTTGCAATCGGTTAATCTTTTTTTTTTCAATGATCAAGTTTTCCCTTCGTCATGTCTGAATTATTCAGTAGATATAGTAAGCGTGGTCTGTTTATTTGATACTTTTATGAAATTTCTTGTTTTAATTTTCACTCATTTTCGTTAGGTTTTTCTTTTTAAACGTAGGTATTAGGTATTAATAATTAGGTTAAAGTGCTTAAAATAACATACGTCAAGATTAAATAATATGTTTTATTATCATTTCTAAGAACTACATATAGATAACTATACATAATAGATGAATAACAAAATGTTAGAACACAAACAGTGCATTAGCGAGTTCAATATCGGGTCGGCGTTGTTCGATTGTTTTATTCACAATATATGTAGGTATAAATAACAAACACCGCACTTGAAAAATCCAATTAACTAACTCCCCCGTAAGAAATACAACATGCTAAAAAACGAAAGTAAACAACCCTTCGTAGGTACGCATTAACAACGTTGACATCGAATGAAACTTGAAAATGGAACCGAATAAAAACAAAGGAGTTAAATAGGTGCGTATTTATTATTACCAAAATTTAATACAAAGGCGTTTTCATATAAAATACCCAAATATTTATTTAATTAATTTTTTAACAATCCTGGGTACATCTACTTTTAAATATTCTAACGTTTATTAAAGAACGTTAATTAATTAATTTATATTTATTACACGATTCAACAATTATTTATGTTGCACTACATTAATAGGTTCGTATTTATTTGTATTTCTGAGCGTGATTATTTGTGTCACTAACTCTGAACCAACTAACTGTTCACACTCTAAACTATGTACGTACATACATAGATAACTTTACTAACCGTAAACTGCTGGATTGAAAACTGTCTGTCAACTAATTTCTAAGTTCGTCACAAGTTGTTTACATATATGTATGTACATAATTATCATACCTCTGTAAGTTCGTAGTCGATGACAACTAAATATTTGCAAGAAGTAATTAATTTCTAGAATTTTCCTCTATCGAGTGTGTTATCACAACGTACTCAGGACAAATAAAATTCGCGTTTTGTGATGAAATGCGCTGTTTTTGAAAAATCAACAGAAAAATGATCACAATTTGAAGACGACACCTTTTCGCGCGCATCGAGAAACTTACTGAAACTTGCAATTTACAGTTACGTGAAGAAAATTGCTCATTTGTAAAGAGAAACAGATGCTAATTCTAAAACGGCCGGAAAACATTTATATTAACGAAATTGATGAGCTTAATTTCTGTCGAACTCTCATACTCGCTATCAGAATTTATTCATTTACAGGAAAACACTTTAATAATTAATCAATAAAACGATAAAAATTCAAACTTAAAGTAAAGTACGTGAACGAGCTCCCCGCGGTGGAGTGCAAACAAATAATTTTTAATCAACTTTGTTTATCTCCAAACCAGTAAAGGTAATGCCCATCGGAATTATTTATTATTAATATCCCCATTTGTATTTATAGACTGAAATCAAAACAGTTTGATCGTATTATTTTTGTTGTTGTAATGGAGTAGGTTAATTTAGTACAATTTCCAACATTTAGTCATCTTTACAAAAAGAAAAATATCATCTTATAATATTGACGCAATAAATTAGAGCCCATAAAATAAATACAACCGGTTTTTCAAACAATATCGAGAGGAATGTTATCATAATTCTACGTTTATTGTAGCTCCACCGAAAAGCTAAGCAGGTGAGGCAAAACAGACAGGTGCAAGGAAAATTGTGGTTTCGCGTACTCCACTACGCCGGCAGATCAATAAACATGCCATTTCTATCCCATCTCTGTTTTACCTTTTCCATATTGTCAGTTTGTCTTTCTTCTACCCTTTTATCATTTAATGAAGCAAAAAGGCAAGGCTGGTGAGTTTAGGTGTTGTAGTTTTTAAAAATAGCTCGACCCGGCAACTATAAAGGTCGCGCATAGAACTTCATTTTCTCGAAGACAGGATTCTTTTATATTTATACCGGAAAGTTTAAATAGCTTGCGCTCCCTGCCGACACTAAGTAGATGATTAAAGGTGAACATTAATTTTTTTTATTGCCGTCAGCGTTGGCTCTTCATAATTATTTTATAGGTAGTTGAAGGAAATCGGCGTAAGGTGCTTATTCTGCCAAAAATTTTGGATGACCTTATTTTTCGTACGATATTAAAAATAAGCGCAGTAAAACTTTCCTTAACCGTTATTTTTAAACTTTCCCGCACTTTTCTCTATTTAAATACGTTCCAATAATGGATGCGGACGTTAAAAATTGATCAACATTTTGGGGTAGGAAGTTAATAGTTGGTCACTGTCAATCCCAAATAAGAACTTTTCGTAAATAGTAATTTAGTAAACACACTTACCTATTCAAATTTAAAATATTAATATAAATATACATATAGGGCCAGTTTTTCACTCTTCGGTTATTGCTAACCGTTGGACGATTGCTATAAAAATGATTGTTGAAACGGTTGTTTCTTTGGTGATTGACTGATGGTTAGAGTAAACCGGTGATCGAAAAACCGCCCCGTAATATAATTTATTTTGGCTGCGAATTAAATACCTATCTATAAAGGCAAGTTTCTGTTTTTTTGCCAATAAAAATAATTAATAATAAATTCGTTTAATTTGATTAACCATATAAGTATGTATTTCAATTCCGGATAAAATATTCTCCTGTAGTATTTAAAATATAATTAGAAGAAGAAGAAGAGGATAATAATATATTAATGTAGGCTTTTATTCGTTTGTCTAGGGGTTTTATTACTTAATTCAAAACTATGAATACAATGAATAAGTGCAGTCCTCGTCTTGTTACACGTTTTTTGTTTATCGGTTCGATCCGTCTTGCTATCGAGCCAATACGTCTTAGCACATGTCCTGCTCGGCACTTACTGCCTTCATAAAACTACCCTGCCGCCGAGGCCAGCACTCACGCTTACGTCATATTTCCTCTTACTTAACTAATCCTTAAACTTTAACCTTTAACCTTAACCTATTTATAAAAAAGCATCCCTACATTAATATTAGATATTAATCATTGGCAAAAAGCAGGAACGTATTATTTTTAGGTAGGTACTTATAGATCATAAATTTTAATAGCAATTCAGTGTCAAATACGAATTCGGCCCAAATAAATAACTCGGCGTACAAGGGAAAACAGTTACTATTTGGAAAAATACAGTACCTACCTAATTTTAATTAAAATTAAGTGCTAATAGAATTTCCCATTCTCTAGGGTCTGTTTATTAACAGGTTTATTTTCATAAATTTATGAAATTATTTTGATGCTGAACTGCGAAGATTCTTTAAATTTTTTAATTTTCAATTTCCTAATGCTTAAATAAAAGAAAGTTCTTTTCAGATACAACGGATGTGAATGTGCAGCGAGCTCGTTTGACTCCTTAAATAATCGCACACACCTGCATAATATACCACGATTTGCTCATAATCAAACATTTGGGAGTACGAAACGGTCGGTTCTAATACGTAAGTGATTAGTGTGTCGTGTCGCGTCGCGTCGCGTCGCGTCGTGTTGATTGTGTACATTTCGGTTTTGTGAACACTAGCGTTTTCGATAGTGAAAGACTATCTATGGGTGTTTCAGAAGCTTCTACAGATGTGCTGGAAAAGGTACAGTGATATTTATTTTTTTTGTTCAATTAATTTTGAGGTTTTCTATTGAAATTGAAGTTTTTCATAAGCCATATATATTTTATGCGTATTTAATATTTATTCCGGCGTTAAAGGGAATTTAACAGTAGCAATTTGGACAGTTTAGAAAAAATTGTAGAGGTGTTTATTAAAATTTAATTAGAAGATAAATTATTTAATTCGTCGAATTCAAATTTGTTCATATTTTTAAAGAAATTAGTTTGTGGCGTGAATTAATTTTTTTAATTAAATTAGTTGAAAAACAAATACTTACGTTATTTTTCTCTAAACCGACTGTAAGTAACTGGTGAGAGCAAAACTTGTCTAACTATTTGTTCAATATTTCGTACAACTCATAGAATGTGTAATTTTTAAGCTGGATTGTCACCTTATTTTTCGGTTCTTCGTTGTAATCAAAAGCTTATGTCGAATAAATGCCTCTTGAGGTACAAAAATACACGATAAGCGGGTGCCAAGGTTCTGATTAGATCTGAATAGCAATAAAAGATATGAGAAAGGAAATTGGATAATAAAAGCGAAAAGTAAGTGACTGACGAAAAATACATGTTTTAAAAAAATTTAATTTGGATAAGTTAAATGTTTTAAATTAATTAATAACTACCTAAGTAGTTCTTGATATCTATGCTGTCAAATGAATAAACTGATGAGTAATAAAATTCGATAAACTTAAAAATACCATATAAGCACTTCGACTCCGGTTGGAATTTTCATCGGTGGTACCACAATTTTATTATAGGCAAACATTATTTCTACAAAAATTTGTTTATAAATAAATTTTGATGCCAAAAGATAGGAGAGGGTAACTCGATTCTTGCGTTCTTGTTCAAAATAATTCGGCGTTCGAAAATAATAGCGTTTTCAATTTTATGCAAAGCAGATATATACGATTGCCAATAGTGATATCATACGAGCCTCGTCCAGTTTCAGTTGGCCCACTTACAACATTCTGAATTATTGGCACTCGATCAAATGAAATGCATACAATATATTAAATGATTATTTTTATTGTTCACCAACAACTTAAAACTCACCGAAATCATTTGTTCCTATCGAGATAATAATTGAAACGAAAAAACGAAAAACAGACACCTATGTTGTAAGTACAGAAACTTAAATAAGTATAAAACGAATGCGAAAAGTTAGCATTGGATTACGCTCAACTTTTTCACCAATTTTGTCTTTACATTAAAAAATTAAATATTGACTACCTAATTCATTTTACTATGTATATGCAATCAAAAAAGGTTTTAAGATTAACTCAATAAATAGTAGTATTAGTTTTACATTTTGTTGAATAATTTCTAAAGAAATTGCAATTTTGGTAGATGAGCTAACTGAAGATGGACCGAACTCGTAATGTATTACACTATTAAAATTAATTAAATGAATTATAAATTATTTTGCGCAAAATTATTATCGAAAATGGAGGGGAAAAATAAAAAACCCTTTTTAGAACTAACTACGAGCCATCATTGCAAAAAGCTGTATCTTAACACGGCGACGCGACGCGGCGGCGTTTTTTTGAAAACGTGTAGTTTTTTTCACAGAACGTTCAAATAATACGCATGTATATGTAGTATGATGTAGTATGCAAGTGTGATAACTAAAAAATATTAAATTTTTCAGTTGAAAATTAAATCCCATTAAAATAGTTAAATGTTACATTGTGCGGGGCGACGCCGACGGCTTGATACAAAATCCAATGTACGATTAATTATCACCGTAACCATAAGCCAATCTTACATGAAATATCACTTTTTGAAGTTCAAATAGCTTGTGCTACGACTTGGAAACTTTATAGCCGATACGAGGCTAACACATTCAAACATTAATTGTACGAACGTTGTTTGTTATAACGTATTAAAATGTCAGTTATGAGTGTGTTACAAGATAATAATAAATTACATAACGTACTAGTTTATTAACAATATAGATAAGTAGCAGAATCTCCGTGGAAATAAGTACTTAACTTCATTATTTAATAATGGCGGCAGTTAGCAGTTTATCTATACCCACAACTTTTAATCGACTTTCATATTTTATATTAATAAATATAGTTTTATTTGATGACAATTATACAGAACGAAAAATCACGTTCACGGTCCTATAAAATTGAATCAAGTCTTCCCCCATTAACTTCTCTGTAACAAGAACTAATATGTTTTTTAATATGAGGATCTCTTTAAATGTAGTATTTTTTACACAATTTGGGTTTATATCAAGTGTTACTCTGTTCGTTATTAAAACGATTATTTTAATAATTTTGGCACTAGTTATTACTTAAAAAAAAAGTTAATTTAAAGTTACAATTAATTTACAGTTTGATGTTTTTAAAAAATAAATTTTTCAAATATTTATATTTTCATTATATAAAACAACCTATCTATATCGGTAATGCGCTAATATGAATAATTTAAAAATTCATCACGAGCGAAAACGAAATACGCCATATAATATTTTCATTTATATGTGTACCTGCGACACATATTTTGTCATTTAACTGATTTAAATGTCAAACTAGCAGACATTTCCAGAAACAAAACGAAAAATCTTTAACCCACTATTTTAAATTTTCGACCATTTCGAAAACGCTATACGTTATAAGAAACAACGCCCATATAAGACATTGTCTTTTGATTAGTTTATCGAAACCGTTCACGCTCCGCTGATACAGTTTAATTTGCTCGAAACGTAACTTTTCTACTTTGTCAGATTGACGTTTGTTATTTTAAAAATTGTAAACGCGAACCTCGTTTTCCCCCGAGGACAAGCAAATATAATACCCATTTACCGGAAAACTGTCATCGATTTTTTTTTGCATTCACATATGTTGTTTATTCGGAGGTGGCTCGATGGTAAAATTTGCAAATAAAAACGTTTTCGAAATAAACATCACTATTTCTTGATAATTGAACTGTTTAAATAAAAATGTACGAACTAGGCTGAACATCGGGCAAATATTATTCAAGAGTTACTAGGTAAATTGTATCACGTGCGAAGCTCTACAAGGGCGTTAGTATGCCGTTGGGTTGCACAAGCTTGAGATGCTAATAGCACAATCTACTGACAACGCAACATAAAAGGGCAGTATTTATAAGTAAGAATTTCTTTTTTCATACTTATGTTCGCGTAGACATTTTATTGTGAGCTGGAAATCAAATCGCATTCATTACATAGTAAAAATGTCGGTATCGCTCTAACTTTCCAGTCAATTTCCGGAGCGATATCGCGTATCAGTAACCCCATTTTCGGAGTTATTTGTGTTAGATTGTTGTTTCTTATCTATATAAGTACATTTTACTCGGACTTTTCCTAAAATAGTCTACTTAAATTTGTAACGTAAAATTAAAGAGGAGACTAATTGCTTCCCTCGAGCGTCCGTTGGTTCGTAATTCTATTAGGAAAACACGCGCAAGAGGTTATTTGATGGACGTCCTCGCATTTCTGTAACAACTATCTACGAACGAACAATGCCCAACGAACTGGGCAACTTAAAATTGATGTTTGGGTCTTTACGTTAGTAAACATACGAATAAAAGGGAGTTTAAATTAGGTTCTTTTACGGAAACGTACCGCCGGTTGTCTACTTGTGTACAAAAAAGCGAATACTTTGCAGGAATTTATTTTTGGTGTCATAATATGCAAGTTTCGTACATCCCTGTAATAATATGGAGTTAATCAATTACACGACGTGTTAAAGTTGTAATTAGGTTTTGATTTGTAAAAGTTAGACGTTAGAAAAAAATGTATTAAGTACCTATCTATACTTTTTAACCTAACAATAAGTGATGGTATTTCAAATCACACTTGGTTGAAGCAAATGCTAATTTAATTCTAAAACTGAATTAATTTAATAAAGTGTAAAATGTTAGTAGATAGATATAGGTACGCACAGGGTGTCCTGGGAGAAATCTGCCAAAGTTTAGGGTCGTGTTTTTTAAGTAATTTTAAGCAAAAATGTCATATCAACATAGGTTCGATTCGGAAAACTTATCAAATTATAACTTTTTAAAGCAAAGTTAAAACAAAAAATCAAAAATAAAATCATTTTCGTTGTATTTGCAAGGTTATTACAAAATGATAGAGAATTCCTAATTCCACATTCCTGTCCTACTTTTTTGTGCCGATTTCAATGGCCAAATCAAAAATTACTTGTCACTATTTGATTTTGCGTTATAGCCGAAAATCGATTTTTTGACTATTTAAAAAATATATATCTTGTTCCGTGTTTACAATTTGAAACATTTTATTAATGATCTTAATCTATTTTTTACCATAGAATTCAGTGGCGTGCATAGTTTTTTTTCTATAGTGCTCCGTTTTGCAGTTATAACACAAACCTGCATTTTTTTAAATAGTAACTATTATGAATTTTGGCACTTTTATAGAGAGCGCTTTTTAAGCTTTTCAAAAATATATAACTCGATATGCTTATTATAAAAGATTAGCAAATTATTAAGGTTTAAATGAAATGTATTAAACTTAACATTCACATATCTATAAAACTAACAATAAATTGTGCAAAAATAAAAAATAAGTTCATAAATCTACGAAAAGGAGAAAATTTACAAAAACTTCTTACAGCTATAGAAATCGCTCGAATTGATTTCCATTATGTTATAAACACAGACGACATCTCTTTTTCATACCTCTAAGAGCATTTATAAGTTAAAGAGGTTTAATGCCGCAAATCGTCTATTGTTTCGTGTTGATTTTTGTAAATATGATTTTTTAGAAATCCCCATACCAAAAAATCTAATACTGATATGTCTGGTTGGCCACAAAACTGCACCGTATATAAAATTGTAAAATTTCAAAATGCAAAATTTGTGTTTAAATAACTAACAACAATTTTCGCATTATGCGCTGGAGCACCATCTTGCTGAAAGTAGATATTTTGGCTTTCATTTTCTGTCACACGCTGAAAAAGCCGTGGTAGACATGTATTTAATAATCCTAGATATCTTTGGGCAGTTAAATTCTCTTCGAAAATACGGTATTGCATGTTGGTTTCTAATACAAAACAAATTAACTATTGCTTCGTCTATATTTTCTCCATACCGTATAGTAAACGCCACGAGACCTGAGAAAAATCAGATTACCGAAATATCCAACTTCTTTCTCAGGTTTCATGACGCTCACTATACGTTGAAGAAGATACGAAATTCAGCAACGCCCAATTTGAAGAGTAATTTTATGTATTACCGGATTTTTAAGTTCTTGAAATCTTTTTTAAAAGTTTGAGGAGCAACGTGTGTTTTTCGAAAGTGCTAAGTATAACTTAAGAAGTCAGAGAAATAAGCTGAGAAACTTCGAAATTTCCTAATGTACTTCTAGATTTGTAGGTAATAAAATACTTTGGGGATGTTTTAGGGATTTCCGTCTCTTAGTTTAAAACTTGTAATAACTTCTTATCGATCCAGATATCATATTATAGCGTCGCGTTCGCGAGCTTTATGATTTTCAAATACAATAGGCGACAGCAAAAAAAAACGAACCATAAGTTTGTTGTGCGTTTTATTCAGTTTACTTAACGGTCTCAGGTGTTTCGAGTATTCCTTCTCAAATAATTAGGAATCTCTGGGGATTACCGAGAAGTTACCACTGTTCATTTGCAGACAAGTTCGAAAAACCCCTAGAACCTTTATTACTCTCGCGCTTAATTAAATTTGTTTTTGTTCTACATTTATTTTAGATTGGAGTTTGTGAGTTTTGTCGTGAAATAAAAAAAAGATGTCTTCTTCAAATCGAATTTTCGTTAATAATTTTCTAAATTATCTATTTCATTAAAAGATTTAATTTTGTTTGTGTAATTTAAAATTTACAACGTTATGATTAAAATAAATAATTAGATATGTATATTTAATACCTACTTTATGAATCTGCATCGGTCGTGATGGTGTTTTCGCGTGCCATTAAAAGTTTAATTCAGCTCTTACATAAAAATTAAGCGATTACTTTTTGGAGCGGATAATGCTAATATATGGATCTATTTGCATTTTTATCGCCAGTATGCAGAAAATTTGTTGACGGGCACAAATACGAATATCCGTGGCTTAAGCTTTCCATATAATTAAAGTAACCATTATCAATTTTCTTTGAATTTTCACAAAGTTCTTGTAATCGCGTTTAGTAATACATATTAATGGTATTTTAAGCTTAAAAATTACAAGAATTTACATTTTTTCATTTCAATCGACAAGTATCTTTTAGAAGAAAAATATTTGCACGCTATTTTAATGTGTTTATTTAAAAACAATTAAAAAGTTTTAGTAATAGTTAGGTACCTATAATCTGTCGATAGACTGATTTTTTTTTAAATGTTTTGAAAGCTGTAACGGTTCTGTTTAAAAATTGGATTGAGAGGAGGATGAAGAATGAGCTTGCTCGAGGGTATAAGTGTGTGAGAGAAATAGACGGTCCAATTGAGTGTGTTGAGATAATTGTAAATTGATAGCGAATAGTACCGGAAAACCTCAAAGATGAAAATATTAAATTTTGTTGGAGGTTTTTTTATTGTTTTGGTAATCTAAAAAATTGAAATCAAATTATTCTGATATAAATGTTTTATTTATGAATAAAGAAAGGAGAAGAACCACGTCACAAGTCACCAAATTTAATAAAAATAATAAAAAAAGAGTTAACTGGAGTACCTACGACAAATCATCCAAGAAGAGGTTATAATACCTACTAATCTATGAAGTGTTTGTTATACAGTTATATCTCATTGTTAGACTTATCGTTAGAAAAAGCTAGGTCGAAATAATGTATTTTTTACTTGGGCGAAAATTCCAGATTTCGACATAGAAAATATATTTTAAGTGTTAATCACGAATTATATTAAAACATTGTGGTTTTCATTCATTTATTCATGTAATGTAAAATTCAAACACAATAATAATTAGTGCAAATAAAGCATTTCTAAATAAAACAAAAGACTGTAGATTTTGTTTGCTAAGTAAAGTGCTATTTAGAAATTATTTTTAAATAAACACTGCAAATACTACCCTGGATGTGGGTACTTTAAAAATAACTGTGGACTAACTCCGTGTAGTGGGCAGCCGCGTAGGTATAGCTATACAAAACTTGTGTACCTAACTCGGAAGTAAACATTGTAATTTCGGCGTATGGCTGCACAGTATAAAACGAACGTAAATCCGGAATAGGGTATAACTACTTCGTTTTCATATTAGAAATTTCTTAAAATTTCTAACTTGCTTTGATAAAATAATTAAATATTTATAGATAGGTATAAAATTTTCTAGCTACCAAGAAAACAAAGATAAACCCTTCTGTTTAAGGAAATGCTTTAGGAAATCTTATACCTACAACGTTTTTTCGTAGATGCAACCAGAGCACCTTAAAACGAACCATTTCGGTTGGTTTAGGATGACTAACGATTAATAGTTATTGAAAATGTAATTGTATAACATTAAATCTTGTTTTCACATCATGTAAAATTTTTCGATGTGTTCCGGTACATAAATAAATACGAAGGTTGTCGCCATATTCGTTAAATCTTGTTTTTAAATGTTCGTTACCGATAGTGGATTATTTTGTAATATCACCACCAAACGTTTTGTGGGCGAATTTGGAGGCCCCGATTCAAGGGTCGTGTGTTTATAAATAAAATGTATAAAAAGGTAGTTTTCGATACCTTAATCTTAACCCGAAAGCGGTTGATTGTATTTTCTCGCTTTACGTACACGTTCAAAATAGAACAAAATTCAACGGCAGCTCACGAACGCCCCACTTATATTTATTACATGCTTGGGAAAATAAATTGCTATAAGATGATACTTGCTTTTAAATTAAGTTGGAAAGAGTCGAGCTTCTTATTAATAGAATAAATTCTATCTACCCCATATTTTGACGCCGCTATATTTATGAATATGTAAATTAATGACAATACCATCTAGTTAAAACGGCAGAATCTGGATGAACGTCGACAAAATTGTACAAGATTTGTACATTGTCGTTTCGAGTATAATTAAAATTTTTCAGTGACGAAACGTTTTTTAATCTCGTTTAGTATTCTACGACAGTCGACGAAATGTTTCCTCCACGTTCACGTTCATACACGTCACCTGCAATTTAATTTAATATTTTTATTTTAATAAGTAGGTAGGTACGTACTACATAATATAATTTGAGAAGTCTGTATTTGATAGCAAAAATGAAATCGTTTTAGATAAGCCACATTTAATTAATTTTCGCGTTTTATATAAAAAGGGTCTTTCTCGAGTATTTCAAATAATGTTAACAGTTCACTTAGATTAGATTTTTAATTGTATACCGACTACCCTGAGGCTACCTTATTTTTTTTAATAATAAGGTTTATACCCTACACACTTTAGGAGGCCATAAAAGAAACCAAATTATATTAAATTTTATCATAATCAGAAAGCGTTTATTGAGGTTTCGGTTAACCGCGTCAATTCCTGAATATTTTAAGATAAGTGGGTGGGTAGTAAATACGTACATTTACGAACTAAAGATTATATTATTATTTCTAATGTAATTTCGAAATTGGTAAGTAATTTGACTTTAACGATAGAATTGGCGTTTACAGTTTGGGAGTCGTTTTGTTAATCCATTTCATTTTAATAGGAAATCTAATATTAATTATAATTTTTGAGTTATACATACCTATAATATAAAATTTAGACGAATAAATTTCGTCTAAATTTTGTATAAACAAAATTTAAGCTTTAAAGCTATTTCACACGTACCCGGCTGCCGGGTAACCGGCGCCGTTTAACCGATGGCACGTTGCCACCCTACGCTTTCACATATACCCGGCTCGCCGACCGTCAATTCTCGCTTTCTATTTAAAAAGTGGTCTAAATTCACTAGTGTTTAATATTTTACAGACGCGCGCTTTCTTTGTTTCGTTCTGATCTTTATAAATTTTTATCTTTAAATTTTATTTTTCATCTTATCCCATATTACCGACCTTGCCTCATCTAACGCCATTGGTTGATCCAATTCTATTGCACTCGCCATGATAACACTGATAAAGGCAAAGATAAAAGGTGACTACCGGGTGTCTTATTGCCGGCACGTGTTAAAGCGCCAATTGAATTCTATTCCCACAACTAATTTCGACGCCGGGTAAACGGTTCCGGCAACCGGGCTTAGCTGTGGGGGACACGGCGACATTCGGCCGCCGGCTGTCGGCTAACCGGCGTGAAATGGCTCGTCCACAAGAGGCAACCGGTCTAATCTTAAAATATCCGTATTATCGAGTTATTAATTAAATGGATTTTAATATAAACGTTACCGGTATCGATGATTCATAATGCCGGAATAGTCCAGAAGTTCGATTACGTAATTCAATTTTTCCTATCCGCAGGTTACTCATTTTACCTACTAGAGATTTTTATTTTCATATTTTATCGCGGTGAATCACTTTTCGTGCATTTGTTGCATATTAGTATGCTCATTATAATACGTAATAGTTACTTTATATGACGAGAAAAATTTCACTCAAAAACAATATTAGAAATTTTATAAAATGTATCGGCAGTTACGATTACGTAACCGTTGAGTAACAAAACTTAGACAGATGTATTAATTATTTTAATAACATCGTTTATTGCTTGTTCATCAAATAATTGATATACGTCGATTTCTTATTATCCATCAAATATAATGAAACAAATTATTCTAAAATGTAAAATTCGTTATCTATTAAGTTCATTCTAATACGAAGACGCATCTATTTGATAAACTTCTTACATTCGATTCGATAACATTCATTTTCATTTAGGTATCCGCTCACAAAATCTAATTATATGAATTTATTAATCCCTTAAACTTATACAAAATTCCGTCTGTCTTGAAATTTATTACGTTAAATTGACAAATTATTCTCGCGAGGTTTTCCCGAAACTTTTCTCGGCAGTTTCCTATCCGTGTCCCACGTACAGAGGTTTAATTGAATATCAAGCTTTTATTGGGCGTGACGAAACGTATATCGAAGTCGAAACTGTAAAAATTTTCGGACTCTGTTTAAATTTTAATTTATTAAGTAATTGAGATTGGTCGTTGATTTAGAACGTAATCGCTAACAAACTGTCACTTACTTACTGGCTTCGAAATTTATACGATAGTACATTTGCTGGAGTTAGTTTAGTCACTTCAATCCGGAAGTAAACTAACAATAATCCACGTCTAAGTTGGAAATTCGACCGAGTTTCGGTGACGTTAGCTATTCTTGGCAACTACGAACGCGAATATCAATGTAGCGTTAACAAGTCCGGCAACGGATAGATAGGAAGCTTTTTTGCATTATTGATGTTTCACAGAAAACGTAGACTTTTTCGTATCCGCATTCTGATGTACAAAATAAATCCTAAAATCGCACACTATAATATGATGTACCTAATTCAGAAAAATCGTTGTTTGTTTTATATATTCTTAGGTCTAGTAGAGGACATAATTTATTCCGAAAAACGTTACTTACACAATTTTGCGGTCAAATGGGTTAACGCCACGGAAACGCTCCTTTTTCGAAACGCACGATTTAAGGATGATCTGGAGAAATTCGAATGTCCCAGAGATAAAACGAAATCAAATTCCACTCGAACTACTAGATTTTGAAATTGTCTAATTAAGATAACGGAAGTAAAATTGCCGGAAAATAGGGTTACGTGCTCACGCACATTTTTTAAATATGCAATCCTGAGCCGCACCGCGAGCCGCCACGTCGCGTCGTACGATGTCAAATGGAAATTTTCTAACATAAAACTGTCCGCTAAGATAAAAAGGTTAAGCTACAGCAAGGAAAAGGTGGACATTTTAAATTTTCGCCGGCGAAATTTATTAAACTATTTCGAAAGGACAAGCTTTAATAATAATTAGTTGTTTAGATATTAAGTTAGAAGAACCGCCGCGTTTTTGATGGTATTGTAGCTAGATTTAAGTACTGACATAAATTTTAATATCGGGTAGATCAAATTTGGTCGTTTTTCATTGCTTCGGTTAGGAGCACCTGCTGTTAGTAAATGGACGACCGGATCGTAGTAAATTTTTCGAAATTAACAGTACAGTCTCTAAGCAAATTTACGCGTTTTAATATTTATCAATCTTAATTTTACTCGGGAAAGGTCTTTCTTCCACGTTTCGTCCGCGTCCAGATAAAATCTGGGGAGCTTTATGTTCGGACTACGGCGACTAATTAATTTTCAATGTTCTAATTCTCTTTTCACCGTTCGAAAAATAAATAGAGTAGAATATTATTAATTAGTTGTTATACTAAACGGTACACGATGGTACGAAACAAAGACATTTATCAAATACATGCGGGTGGTTAGTTCGTAACCCCGTAATTACTCTAACCATTGTGTAAATCACGAGTTTCCAGCTTGTATAGGGAACATTTCCGCTTCCGTTACGTATTTGTCAATCAGCAAGGGCGCGGTTTCAGTTATTTACTGTATAGCCACGTTAACATTTATCTTAATTTTACACGACCACTTTTGCGAAGTGGTATTAGCGAAGCGTCGCTAAATTTTGAAATCAATGTAATAGGTAAGGGCACAAATTAGTTTTTGAATATTATTGTTTATATATGAGTTTCCATTGTATACAAGTTTGGGAAACTGATCGGATCCTTTAATACTTAATTTACCTGCTACTTAAATTTTAAGTGGAACTTCAAGTTCTATCTTATGTAATACTTCGTTGGAAAGTTGTTAAATACCTATACCTACATTGTAAATTTTGAGCAATTTTCATAGGCTTGCCTGCTTTTATAAAACCAGTTATTATTAAACTTGAAAATAGAAAATTTAACTGTAATCACTACACTATAATCGTCAAGTACGTGATACTTGCTTATATATTTGTAATGTTGTAATTTGATGTCTTAGCCGAAATACAGTGATTAACATATAAATTTTGTTTGACAAGTTCAAGTTTATGCATATGTAGTTTGTATTTGATGTATTGTGTCACAGTAAAGTTGTTCAATTGTTTTAACAAATATTTTTCAGTTGAATGGCTTCGTGCAAAAAGTCTCTAACTGACATTTTTGTTGTACATCATCCATGTGTTGATATCTTTTATGTATTGTTTAATGACAATAAGAGTCGTCGTATCAATCGCCTGTTAACGCCTCATCATGAATTAGTTATCATAGAAACTATTGTCTAACAATTATTCTTGTAGAAACTTATTAGTGTAGCTAATTGTAACTACTGTTTTTGTAGAAACATGGCCTTTTCATTTGCCCCAAAGCAGCGATTTTACGGGGCAAGTGTAACAACTAGTAACAAAGTTTTGCCCAAAAAACGAAGTATAAAGTTTCAACAGCACTTTTTTAGTTAAAATGTTAATTATCTCGAAACATGAAAAAGTGACATTGGAACTTTTTGCACAAAACCATTCAATTGAATTTCAAAATCAGAAAAACAATTGAGCAACAAATATACCGTATTACATCGATGATAATACGCATGTTTTTTTCATATTTTGGAGTCTCTGTATTCATGTTGGGTCTTATATTCGATGGCGTCTTACCAGGGTAAAGGTGAAGGTTTTTTTTTATTTCTAGCTTAGAAAAATAAGGGCGCGTCTTATAATCGATGTAATGCGGTATATTTTAGGTTTACTAAAATACCGCTACATTCCAAATTTTAAATGGAACATCCCATTACTGTTTGATATTCTAAAACTATATAAAATTAAGATTGTCTACGTAAAGATTATCATAACAATGACAGAAAAACATAATTTTGTGCAGTCACAAATTATGTCATTATATTGATGAACTTTGCAAAAAAATCGGTAACGCTGAAAGTTTTACGATGTATTACGTAACTATGGAAACTCGTTATTGCGTATCTACATTTTCCAAATTTAATTTTTATTACAAATGTTGTGAAACTTAATTAAGTAATTCTTGTTACTTCTACATAAAGTTGAAACTGCTTTAAAGTTGTATCCAAAAACCAAAATTTATGCTTCTTACATATTTACAAAATAAATTTTATCTTTCATTTTTAAACGCCAAAATCCAGTTTATGTCGTTCTAGGACGACTCTCGGTCAACGAATCGTTCACGTTCAGTATAAATGAAAAAAAATAACATCGCTCCTCGACCAATGTCGTAAAGATTGGAAAAAGAAATCGGAAAACATTTCAATGGGATAAACAAAATTAGATTCGTTTGAACTATAGCAGATAGAACGCAACTTCAGTAAATCTAACACAAAATCCAATATTATCTACAAGTATTTATCTACGTTTTAAGTACAATACCTTTTTAAAGGCCGATTGTTTAATACTAGATTAACTCTCATCATCGGTCAATTGCGATAGAAACAATTGTTTCTAATAAATAATCATTTCTATAGTAATTGACTGATGGTCAAAGTTAACTGACGATTGTACATGCGGGGATGATCCCCGCTTACCCTACATGAAATCAATATAAACGTGGAATTTTGTAAATATTAATTCTAAAGTGTGGAGGCGTTTGTATGAAAACAACGAAGAATAACGCATTTTGGCGCTTTTCCAAAATGCTGCGACAGACGCCAGAACCGACACATAATTAATTCAATAATTTGCGTTGTTGGTTTCCAGACGTCATATTAAATTAATTTACATTTCCAGTTAACAACTAAATACAAATTAAAAACGAAAAATAAATTCAAGTAAACGGTTGAAGTCATAAAATTCGCAACGATTTAATCGGCCAATTTGCATTTTATTATTTATTTGGCGATTCGAAATTAAGTGAATACTAAATTTGAATGGGAGACGTTTGATTTGAAAGTAAGTTAATTTTAAATTAAACGACCGTTTTTTATGTTTTATTTTGTTAAGCGAGCAGTTTCTTTCTTAGCTCACTGTTAGTTTATTTACAACTCGTTTCCGTTCGGAAAATTTTAATACGCTCGAAATGAAATTGGAAATTATCAGGAGAGATGACAATGTCTATAAAACGAACTTTAATTTGTGTTTTCAGTTTACGTTGTCACGTATATGTTGAGAGTATAAAGTCAAGTCATCAGTTACTATATATATAATCACGTTAATGTTGAACCGATTGAAAATTTCCTCGAACGTAAATTTGCACGATCTCTCAATTTTCTTTTCCAAACAAATCTTGTTTTCTTAGGATTTGCCAACAATGATACTTCATAAAAACTTCCATTTATCTTTGGCGTAATAATACAACATTGAGGGACTTAAGAGCAAGCAGACGGCCGCGGAGACGATATCGGAAAATAATACTAAAACAGAAATTCTCCTTTATGCGACTCGATCTATAAAAAAGGTTAACAAGAACGGTGTCTAAAAACGAACTTTGACGTTTTTGCCGCGTGTAATGAGGATGTATGGCGCTAGGGGAGGCCGATTTCTAATTAAGCGAACAAAAGGGTTAGGACTTAAAGTAATGAAGCCTAATGAACTTCATGGTTTCCATTAATCGCTAATTGTGGAGCCCGCTCCAAATGTGCGGTCTCGTCAGAGGTTCTAGCTCGCGAAAATCCAGACATTCCGTCGTTTAACAATAAACAATTTATTTCTATTGCCGTGTATTTGAGTCATCAGTAACAAAGATAGAAAATACCTTTAGTTTAAACCCAGAAAATACTAATTATTAAGTGCGCATTTAGGCGTTGTCCGATTTCGTTTAATGGTAATTAAACGAATTGAATGGTAATAGTTTTCAGAAAAATAAAACGCTTCTCACATAGTTAATAGAGCATTTTATTAGTTGATCGTAAATCGCCAACATTGCCGGGTTTAAGTAAAAGTTAATGCAAAAAAACTTAAAAGTTTAGACTACAATCTTAGATTTTAAATGCCGTCAAAAAATTAATAAATCGATGGGATTAATGTCAGGTGATCCGGTTGGCCACCACACCGGACTTCTTTTTTCAATCACCGCCCAAACATCGTAGGTATTATTCAAAAATTCGTAGGTTGAAAATCCGGCGTCCAAACAATTATTATCGTTTTCACTGATTTATTTTCGGTCAAGGGTTAAATGCATCTAAATTATTTGGAATACAAAATGAACCGACGTTATCGGTTTTCCCTTGATCTTAACCTAAGCAATCAATTTTAAATGTGAATTTATGTCACCTCATTATCTGCGATTATGTCTGTCGATTAAATAAAATAAAGTGCAAGGGGATGGCACATAAGCTCCGCGTCATCAAAATTCCACCGCACTCGCTTTCCTTAATATACAGAATTTAAAAAATCCGAAAACAAAATAAGTACCTACTTGTGCAGTAGGTGTACTTAATACAGAAAAAAACGTGAATGTAAACCAAAGAATAAACAAATATAATACAACATACAAAATTAACTCTGGCTTTTAATATGTAGCAGTAGTAATGTTTAGATGGTGTTAATTTTATTGGTTTTTAAATGAGTATTATAATGATTAATAATGAGTAAAATTGACTTTTAAAAACGTAACTAGATACGTTCTATTATTCTTTTTTATTTCTCAGATACTCGATCATCTTTTAAATATTGTCTAATGACACGGCGTCCGTAGTTGTCTGTTAAAGCGAAATGTTTGTATCATTACATTTTTAAATGACATTTTCATTTATTTGTGCCGCGTAAATCATAAATCGAGATCGAGGAATTAATTTTAAAAAAAACCGATTTATCGAGTACCTAACTATATGCACTAATAAAAATGTCAAATTGTATATTACAACGCACTTAATTAACCTTTATGATTGATGACAAAGCGGAATTTTATCACATTTATAGGTAGAGTTAAAATTGTTTAGGAATCCAAACTTCAAGAATTAATAACGTTTAAGTATAATGCAAACTAAGTAATTGAACACTTACGACCATAAACAGAAAAAGAAAAGGAGATTTGTGGATTTTAATTTTCGGGAAAACCTTTCCTTTTGGAAGGCTCGGCGTTTTACATAAAAATTTATGGAATTGCTTACGGTTAAATATCCACGGGCCTGTTATAAACACATCTAGATTGCCTATAAAATATTCAATTATGACAAAGTACGTCTCTGTCAGAGAATGCATTTCCATCACGAATGCTGGCAGATAGGGCATAGCCATTTCCCCGTTACCTCTGAGACGCATTTATTCGTGCACAGCGCAAGAAAACGTGTTTGTGTTGCTTTATATCGTCTCATTTTATCAGTAGGTATTTATTTTGATATCGCAGCAGACCCTGAAAAAATTGAATTTTATGAAGATTAAACTTCCTATAACGATAAACTAAAAATCCGTAATTTTATAAAAAGCTCATACCTTAGATTATTAAAAATCAATAGGTTTACCAAAGCTTGGGTTAATGAAATGTAATTTTGCATAAAACGTTCTACGATCCAGGGAGTATATCTACACCTATAAAATTTATCTATATAAAAGGATCAATAATAGGACTAGTTTTGAATGTTTTTAAAATAACTACTGTTTTACTTATGTAGGGTAAACCGGGCAAATACGCCCCACATTTTGAAAAAAATCTGTAATTAGCAAAAATGAAATTTATTATTAAAAGTTATTTTAAAATTTGAATAAGGTGATACTAATCTTTTATAAAACATATAAATGAACTATTAATTTAAACTATAATTAAAAAAAAAACAAATTTTGAAATACTTGCATTGGGGCGTTTTTGCCAGTACATTGGTAAAAACGCCCCACCATATAATTATTTATTAATTATGATTTTTTGGCACACTTGTTACAAATGTCGTTGTTGTTGGTGCATGTTTCATGAAGCTATCCAGAGCACTTAGCGCATTGTATCCAGTCAACTTTTGATTTCGTGGAATAATAACACTCGCGACATTCGACACAAAAATCTTCACTTTCATCCGACATTTCATTCGATAAGCTTAAAACGAGATTCGAGGAATTACCAGTCGAACTTGAAAGTTGTATCTTTCTCTTTTTAACAACTTCTTTCTTCTTCTTCAAACCAGTTTTGGCGTTTTCCTGATTTCTCTTTGAACAACGTTTTTTTTTCTCATTCATTCTACTGGCATTAGCTTCCTTGTTTTCAGAAAATACTCTGCGTTTTATACGATTTACTGGAGACGTTACTTCTAGAGCCGTTTGTTTTCGTTTAGAAACGCCAGTATTAGGGATTAGTGGAAGCGGTTGAATTTCTTTTAAATATTTTGAAGGACTTTCCTTGTTATTGCAAGATTCTATAGTTGGTGCCGGTAAAGTGTGCTCCTGATTCGAGGGTCCAGGTTCTCCCAAAAAAGTTTGCTGTTGTGTCGTACGTTCCAGCTTTCGTTTTCGCTTTCGTTGTAGGACCTGCTGAAGAAGTTGATGCTACAGGTAGATTTATATCTTGATTAGATATCTTGCGAGAAATGTGGGCTGTATTTTCTAATGATGCATCCGATATTGAAAAGAAGTGATCTTCAATTGCTTGGGGATTAAACGGATGTATTCCACATGCTCTAAATCCTGAGGCTGTATTTGCAACAGTTGCAGCTTTACCCCATGCGTTACCTATTAATCTAGCGATTGTCATTCTTGATAGCTTCCTATCCTTATTTTGAATCATCCAACTTTTTGCTTCTTGAAAAAAATAAGTTTTCAGAGGCTTAAAGAATGCCCTATCTAGTGGCTGAAGTGCCTGTGTGGTGTGACTTGGTAAACATAACAACACAACATTATTTTCCGCTGCCAAATCTAATAATTCAATTGCATTGCAATGTGAGGCGTGACCGTCTACAATAAGTAAGGCTTTACCGGCTCTCTTTTTGGGCAGAAAACATTCCCTAAACCATTTGAAGAACAAGTCGGAGGTTATGTATGACGACTTCTGATTCATAAATACACTCGAACCTGGCGGAAGTCCATCAGCAATCTCATCTTTCTTATATTTCCCTTTGAATATCAAAACGGGAGGTATATAATTACCCTCAGCATTGCAACATGCAACCAAGGATACATTCTCTCCCCTTTCAGAGCTGGTTAACGAATAAACATCTTTCGCACCTTTGGTAGCGACTACTTTACCTGGTTTGTTGTTTATTTCTATCCCTGTCTCGTCGACATTATATATTTGTCCGGGCTTATCAAACAAATCATTATTTGTAAGAATTTCTTGAAGTAAAGTAAAGAAATCGTCTACCTCCTTCCTATTCATTCCCTTTGCTCTAGCTACAGATAAACCTTCGGATTTTCGAATGCCTAATTCTTTATTTCTTTCTAAAAATCTCCTAAACCATTCATCTCCAGCTCTATCATGAACTTTTGAAAATCTGTGTTTGATTTGTAGTTTTTCTGCAAACTTATAAGCTATAGTTTTCACTGCTGTGGTATCGGGAGCAAAACCAATTTTTTCTAGGGATTTAATATGTGTAACAAGTCTTTTCTCGTGCTCCTGTCCTAATTCCGGCTCTCGGCCTAATCTTACAATCGAGCTTCCACTTTTTAGATGTCTTCTTAGGGTTCTGGAGGAAATTCCATATTCACGGCTAGCTTCATTTACTCCCATCTCATGTGAATTAACTTTATTCGTGGCTTCTACTAAAGCATTTTGACTGAAACTAGCTCTAGTTGTTTTTCGTACATAAATTTTACCCATTTTCTGCAAATAAAATTGCATAATTTAGTGAGGCCTATTACCCCAAAAATTGCGAGGCGATTTTTCCAATCACATGTGTAAAACGCCCCACTATCGTTACACATTTCATGGACACGGTACAGAGTTGAAAACATGGTGAATTTTAGGTTAAGGAACTTAATATAATTCACCGTTTTCAAATTTACAATATCTAGCTACGTTTGCGAGAAATTCTTTTTAAAAGATACTTACCAATAAATTTTGTAGGTTTCAATTTACAGCCGACTGCAGTATTTATTTATTTTCACCAAACCAAACGACAACAAGTTTGTTAGATACATATGCACGATACGTAATACATAAAACATACTGACTTTTGGTGCTCGTAACACTATCTCGCCAAAGATGGCTGTACTATTATAGGTAGGGCGTTTTCCCTACTGAGGCGTATTTACCCGGTTTACCCTATATTTTAAAGTTGGTGTTCAAATAATGCTTCTGAATTTTGTTATTTTTGTGAAATTGTATGGGATCCTTTATTTGTTTATTTTATTTATTCATATAACTGTATTTGACGATATGCCGATGTTTGGAATATCTACTTTGTTTTGATTTTAGTAGCAAGTATAGGTACACAATCTTATTTTTGCGAATATTTTTTTCAACCTACTAATTTGCTTTTATTTACAATTTGTTCTTTTAATTTATGACGCGATTTCAATGTAGGGTTACTAACGTGACCGAACATCAAACTGTAGTTTAATTACAGTTTATTCTTTAACCAAAACCTTAAAGAAGGCTCTGGGTCAGTATCGAAACGTTCTACTTACCTAAGTCAATCAAAATAAAAAGCTTTCCGGAATCGAATAAGTGCCTAATTTTATTTATTTTTGTGATTAATTTTTAAACATTTATCTAGAAATATATGCGTCAAAATTAATGAACAAAAACGATTTTGACTCGCAATGTTGATTAATACAGTACATAGGTAATTTGGACGATCAACGTTTGTATTCTTTTGCAAAATCCTTGTTTGAACGAAACAAATTAGATATGTAGATGTATTTTAAATATTTAATGTCTGACGATGAGTTCTATCAGTGGCGAAAAGCGTTCGACGTCTCTTTTCTAACTCACATTTTTTTTTAAATTAGTAACGACAATGCGCGTCGACGACCTTTAATGTTTAATAATGAGAGTTAAATTACCAATTAAAATGACGAAAGGGAAACATTTTCAAATTTAGATATAGGTATTTAGAAAACTATCGTATTCAAATACAAACTGTAATTTCCTACCTGTTAAATCTATGCTCCTGAAAACATTTTTTTGCGATATACATACGTGACGGCACGAAATCAATTTGTCGAAATGAAAATGCGCATACCACCTACATACCTAGAAGGTCGCAATTATCCATTCTGTTATCTAAACAAAGCGAGCTTCCATATTTATTTATTTTTTTGCTTGAAAAGGGTATTATGGGAACTTTGTAAATCTGTTACATATAAAAGTTGGGCAGGTCTAAAAAGTTTTCAGCTAAACATTATTGCGCCATTTCGGGATTCCATTCGAGATCCTCGCGGTTAATTTTTTTATTTATTTTATGTTTCCCACGTAATTTGAAAAGTTACCGGGAACTTGTTTTAGCTAACAGTTGAATAACCCTTAATTGCATCATTACCGCCGAATTTCTAACGTAGTAAGTATATTTTTAGACCTCGATTAGGTATAGATGGAAAAATATTTTCTGAAATTGTTTAAGCTTACGTTAGAGGAAAGTGAATTGTGTGTTGTACAGCTGTTATTTTTTGTAATTTAAAATACGAGATGTTTTTAAACCTATACCTTATTTGTAATTTATCTTTTTTTGTGTCAGTTTTTATAAAATCTAGTATTTATTTTTAATATTACGCGATAAAGTTTATTAATGTAAGATCGCAACGCGACGCTGACAACGTCTTGTCACAAATGCTTATTAGATTTTATGACATTTTGTCGCAATACATTGCGGTAACGTGCAGATAATCATTAATTACATTAATGTGATATGCAAATGAAACAATACAGAAACGTCAGATTATTATTTTGAGTTATAATTTTAATACGGTTTTCTACAATGCTATGTAGGTATATTTATTTACTTATATAACGGTAGTTATACCTATTTATAAAGTAGTACAATATCTATACTACAACTAAATTTAAAATAATAGGTATATTAGGCCTTGAAGTCGATTAAAAACCAAACTGCCTTTTGTGTAGGCAGATTCACGTGCAATGAAAATGTCCCTTGTTCAAGTCATAACACGAGAATCTTAAGACTAAAGTTAAATCTGCATGTTTCTCGATTGTCGGCGACCTTATCCATCTCGTTCTTTGGGCTTTCACTTCGTTGTTTAACACTCTTACTTCTTGGTTTGTCCCTCTTTCCCATCTATCACAATCCGTCTTTCTATCACCGAATTTTTAACGCATCTTTTCCAGGCTCCTAAGAACTTTTAATTTTATTTTTACGTACCCTGTATCCCGCTACTAATCTTGTTACTAACTATTTTTTCTGTTATCCCCTTTTTTTGTGATTACCGCTTTCTATACTTTTTTAAATGCGTAAGTCTTATATTTTTGATCGTTTTCATCATCAAACTTTTTCGTGACTTAAACCATCGATCCATTTCACGTAGGTGGGCAATTTGTTGTTTTTAAATTTCATGTTAAACTTATTTTTTTGTACTATACATGTCGAAACTGTTTATGATCGAACAAACGCGTGAAGAAATGATATTTTTCTTTCTAGATCCGTATTTAAATAGCCATCCTGCTGTTCTGTTCGGGTTTAGGTATAGTATGTGCCGATAGCGAACAGAACAGCTCGATTAAACGTAACTCAATAATTTTAATTTAAATTAACGAACAAAAATATTTATTTCTAACTCAACGAAAGACGTAAGATATTAACAAAAATGTGAAAACCAAACATTTCGCCCATTTACAAACGAATAAAGTACACCAAAGTAAACAGCAGCTAACAAGCGGTAACCTGCTAAAGTGATTGCCAGAAGCAGTGGCGTAATTGAATTTTGAAATTTCTAATTTCGTAAGGAAGTAAGAAGGTAATAACTTATAAACTTCAGTTTATCTAATTTGCTATAATTAAACGCGTTTTAATTAACCACCTGTTATTTACCTTAAAAATCAGAACGCGCGCAAGCTTCGGTATCGAATTTTCATGTCGCATGTCAAAAACTCTTCTTTTTAAATTTTTCTCGAAAGAAATACATTTTTTGAAAAATAATATTTACGAGAGAAATTTATAAGAATTTAAAAAATGTATTACTTTTATTCGATTATTTCGAAAACGGTACATCCTATGTAAAATTATGAATAGACATGATCGGTAGAGAATTTTATGCCAATTCCAAAACATATTTCACATTACCGATCCGATGAGTAATAACGGAGATTAGAATTTTTTAATTTTTTTTTGAACGGCCGCCATTCTGAAACGGGTCGGTCGATCTGGCTGGCTAACGAACTTGTTCTTTGTTTTCGAAAAGATAATCCGCTGTCTAAATTTCAGCGTCCTACGATCAAAATTGCGACCGGAATCGTGTCCACAAGAAATTGATTATACATATAAATAAACGACGCAAAATGAATGACCTATATTTTCGTGATCTAGGGTAAGAGATCGGAGAAAAACCAAAAGACACGTCTAGGTCCCGTCATCAGACAGGCTGCAATAGCTTTATTTTCTATGAAAATTCGCGAAAACAACCTCTAGGTATTTGTAACTAAATTGTTTAGAGATACCTATCTATGTTCCTAATTTTAAATTCGAGAAAGGAAAATAAAGCCTCTTGATGCTCTTGTTGAAATCAATATGTAGGTAAAACTTAATTTTTCAGAATTTCCATATTGTTTTACTGAAACGCTGGCTTTCTAAATTTTCAACGAGATTTTCCTTATTTATTGGAAACTCCCAGTTAAATGCATTATTAATGAAGTATCGATTCCGAAACGATAAGAATTAAACTGGGATCGAAAATATAACGGAACGACGATAATAAGAGAATTGAATTTCGTTATAGTTTATAAGTACCTACCTACCGACCTTCAAAGTTTTTGATTATGAAATTTTCCTAGACGGAGTTTTTTTGTGCTGTTAAAATTTATTCGAATAAATCAAACGGAGATCGAAACATAAAAGGTAAATAACCTCCGGGTTATCTAGAAAATAAAATATAGTAAATCTTACAGCCGGTACACCTTTTTTTATGAGAACGTATGGTTTAGTGAACCTATTTGAATTTATGTTTTAACCAAAAATTTTATGGGACAATTTATTTTGACTATATTAATACTACCGAATTGTCGACATTTTGCAAAATAATAATGCAAGTTGATTCTACGTTTTTAAACAACCCTGTATATTACAAATATTCCTAAAATCGGTAGGATTTTTTTTTAATTAGTAGGTGAGTAAATAGAAAAGAGAATATAATTTTGACGCACCTTTGAAGTCAAAAGTTTTTCGTTAAGCCGGTGGATTTACTATTCGGTGTTTTGAAAAGGTCCACAACTAATAAAATTGCGTGACCGAACTCACTTTCACAATTCAACTCATATTGGTGGCGCCCGGCCTTATTTTCAACGTAATTTAACATATTCTACAAATTCGTTGCCATTTCACCCGATTGCGCTACGCTATTTCTTACGTAAACTAACAATAAGTACCTGTATATTGTTAATATTGTAACCGTAATCCTGAACGTGTTAGAAATCGTATCAACTTACAAAAGAAAAACTACTCAAACAGATAAATCTAGTTAAAGCATATTCAATTATTATCGCTATTAAATTCATCACAAGTAGGCATTTAATTTGAAAATCCAACTGTGTGTTTTTTGTTTGTACTTCTTACCTACAATTTTATAATTCTTTCAATTTATATGTGTACCTATTAAAATATTTTTCTAAAGTGTTAGGACCATAAATAACTATACGTTATTCACTGAACCATAACAAATGACATAAACAAATGCATGTAGAGAATGTGTGATTAAAATGTCACCTTTACGATAACAACATGTTACACAGGGTTGGATCTCCTCAAGATTCTGAAACTATCTTGTAAAAACATAACATATAAATGTATTACACATTACATGCAGTAACACTTGTTTATGTCTACTGCATAAATTAATAAGGTATAGGTACCTACTGATATTTGATTAAAAAAGTGACTGCTCTTTTTGAAAAATAGAACATGCGAAATGTTTGCAAGCAGTCGAATGCACCGCATTGGTGTATTTAACTGCTGATAAACATTACTTTCTACCTATATGACCCACAAAAACTAAATGTCTTTCGATTGAGGTTGTTCGATATAAATAATTTTTTACAGAGCACACCGTCCATGTGGCATTTCGTTTTAGATTAACCGCTTTTAATTCGCGTAGATGGTTTAAAATAAAAATTTCGTTTCAATTTCGGCAAAAGTAAGGCGTCTCTTGGATATTCGGCGAAAAATATCTGAAATAAGAACTTTAAGTAATCACTTTAGATCACAGCTTAGTTCATAAGATTTTGTAAAACTATTTGTAACGAGGTTTTGTAAGATCGAAATCTTCGATCTTTTATTTATTGTAAAAATGTCAAATTAAAAAAAAGGACCGATACCGACGTTTTTAAATTTAATTTCGGTCGGCGAATAAAGGAAACACACACACAAAGGGAATGCGATCGAGTTTTAATGTCATTTTTTCTTGGTACCCGATGCTTAGAATGCCACTTTAAACACCCTCGGGGCTCATTTTCAATCGATATGATCAAATTTCTGCGGCATTGTGGTGGATTTTACAGTTTTTAATACAGAATTTGTACCTACTCACAGTGTTAAATAACAAATTCTACCTTTTAGGGCGGGTTTTTCAGTCATTCGCTGGTTAACTCTGACTTTATAGAAACGATTATTAGAAACAATTGTTTCTATGGCGATAGACTGATGATCAGAGTTAAATGGCGATCGAAAAAACCGTGCTTTGGTGTGGTCGTAGTTCTAAAATTTATCCGCGCATTAAATACAGATCAATATTTTGTTTCCAAATTCAAAATTTGAATCCATTAACATTAATCGGTTTGTCGGATCACGAACAAAGATTTGTTGATTTAGCAAAAAAACCCACAAACACCTAAAAGCTCCAGAAACATTTCTGAAAAATGGTGCAAACCAAAAACGTAGAACTTTGAAGTTAATTTCAAGACTACATACAAAACTTATATGTTCTTGTTTAAATGCTCGGCTTTATATCTAAAGTAAGATCTAAACTAAATCGAGAACATCTAGTTGACGAATAAGCTTTTATAGTTGCAAACCGAAAGCGTCTCAGAAGTACATATCTTTCTCCTCCAATTTAATCGTCTTGCCCACAAAACTTCATTAGCCAATTAATTAGTTAATTTGTTTTGACCATAAACTATGGAGTATTAACGGTAATAGACCATATCTCGCTCAGCGGCATTCTTTTTATTTTGATTTAATTTGGAAGAAGTTAAAATTAAGTTGTCGTTAAACGAAATTAATAAATTTGTCGATTACATAAATAATATATTCCTCCAGATTTATTTTAATGAACGTTTGTACTTAAATGCGTAAGCTCAAAATTTTCATTTTCGTTTCTTTTGTAGATACCACCCACGACTTATTTTAAAATTTCGTTTTCGTAGTTAAATTGAAATTCGTGTTTAAATAGTTCAACTGGAACGATGCACCAACTAGACTAGGACGAACATAAAAAAGCCGAAAAATAATCCTAGCGTCGCGACGCGCGTCGAGAACGAAATACATATTTTAGTAAGGTTTAGACGATTCGCTGCCGTCTCTAAGCCATTCGTTCGCATTCTCGAGGGTTAAAATCCGTATGAATTCTTAAATTAAAATAGGTCATCACTTAATTAATTAAAATAAATTTAATTAAAAATAACTAGGTAGATACGGTTGAAAACGACGACGCGAGACCTCGACAAAGCGATATGGTTTCCACTATACCCCTTTTCATATTGCACGTATACTTATTCAAAAGCGACCTTCACGATGTTGCGTACATTTTAAGGAATGCCAAACTATCTTGTCGTGAATAGCAACTCACATAAAAAAAACCGATATTATTATATGTAAATCCTTGAAATTTCCCCGTTTCATTACAATTTAGAGCTGTTTACTTTTAGAATTTCGTTTCGTTTTTATACCGAAAGATTTGATTAAGTTTAAATTTAAGTTGGGAAAGAAAATATCGTTTTTAAAATGAAAAAAGCGACTCTATTTAATATATACAAACATAAGTAGGTACTACCTACGTATATTTTCCGATATTAAAAAGCACGGTTTTCGACATAACAATTAAATTTCCAGATAGATAACGATTTTTAAATAAAAACGAAAAGCTAGTGAAAGTATTAAACTGATTAATTTCATCGCGGATCGACGCGGTTTTTGAGATTAAAGTTGTAACGGAATGATTGATTATCGTTTAATTTCGAATTTCTAATTAGTATATCGGAGATGGGGTAATTCGTTAATTTTTTTGTAAATTGAAATAATTACGTTATACTGATTTATTATGAAATTCATTACCTAACATGAAATTCGATTTCATTTCTTATTTGACGTAGGTAACACCCACCCTTCAACTTATTGAACGGTCGTTGTTTGACATCCAAATATTCCGATACCGATTTCGGTGTTACATTCAAGGGGCGGATTTTATTTCAGATTTTTATTTCATATTTATTTCGTTTTATTTTCGCGGCGCAAACGGAGAATATTATAGGAGTATTTACTTAAAAATCGAGGGCTTAAACGTTCCACTTTTTTTCATTTCGCCATTAAAAGTTGCTTCCGGTATTTTTATTATGAAATTTTAAACATTATTCGAGACAACGAACTTCGTCGACAATGTCTTGTGTCATTCGAACTTTATTGTTAATATTCGAACGCTTTGATTACCGAAACAATTTATTTATTTTCATATTTCAAACGAGAAAAAAAAGTGTAGGTAACGAACAAATATTTTACAATTTCAATACATTTTTTAATTATAAATCGTACGGACATCGATGTTCTAGTAATATTTTGATTACTTTGCAATTTTATTTTTACTATAGTTTCAGAAATAATCTATGTCCATGTACGGTTTATTCGTGTGTAAAATTGAGAATCCGCTTTTTACAAATAAGTTTTTAACAAAAAATGGACAAATACGCGTCGAAATTAATCATTTCTAATTTTTAATTAATAATTCCCTTAGAGGATTTTAGATCATTTCGAACAATAACGAATTTTATGTGTGAAACTATATGAATTTACAATTATTTATTATTTAAAATATACTGACATAAAAATAATATCTCGTTTTAAATTCCAGTAGTAGAATATTTTATTCAGCTTTTTACAATAGGTAATACCGGGACATCTTCCTTATTGTGTATATATTTTAACATGACGTTTTATTCGAATTAACGTTTTATATTCTCTTTTGAAGTTTTTTGAACTGAATCATAATTAAAATGGTTTTTATTAGGTACTTCATTTTTGTATATTATTTACTCATTTTGGAGATTATTAATGCGACTCGAAATTTACCTACAAAATAGTTTGTTTTTTTTTAATGAAATACCTATTATTACATGTACTTATTTTATTTTCGCAGTAAGCGGTAAATAAAATGTTTAAAATTTTATTTAAAAAAAATATATTCTAGCTTCGTTATAGTTGTAGTAGGTACTTAAAATAAATTATAATCTATCTTACCTTATTAACTAAAATTCGTAGTAAATATCTAACACTGAAAACTATTTGCGAACACGCCTAGAAACCGGGGCTCTCGCACTCAATTGAAGCAACTGGTTGTTTCGCAGGGGTCGAACAACTCCTGAAAGCTCTCGATGTGTACACTAAGCTCTCGCATTTACTACAGAAAGCATGGATTTCTGCACATCTGCCTCTTTGCCGAATTTTATACCCCTACACTTACGGTACTACGCTATAAAAGCATAAAATCTTTCTAGTTTTTGATTCTAAGCGTTTGCCCGGAATTTTATAGTAAGGGTTACTTTAACTTTATGTCTTCGTACAATTCTTTTTCAAACACTCTTACTTTACGACCTTTGCCTAAAATAGAGCCGCATTTTATTTTACAAGTTCGAAAGTTTTTTCGCTTTAGAATTATTTTCAAATCGATTTAAAGATGCTACAAATCTATTAATTTAATAATTGTTAAGTTGCAAAATTGTTCACGTCGGAAAGATTTTCAAAAATTTGTCGCAAATCGGATGGTCGAAAGGCGCACGGTTTAGTTGCGAAGTTTGCCCGAGCACTGGAGTCCGATCCGGGTGCTCCGGACTCGCGCATGTTCTGCTCTGACACCTGCCTGTATCCCAGAGTTACCGGAAAACTAGAATTTTATATTTATCATCTTAATACTTTGCGCAGCCCTCTCAAAAATTGTATTTGAATTATTAAACTTTAAAATTTCGCGATCCGACGACGACGAAATACCTACCAAAATAAATTACTGCCACGATGAATTTGAAATTACTCAGAAATTTCGATGGCCGATTAGAATGTGGTAGTTATTTGTTAAATACATACTATAATCGAACAACGATTCCGCTCGTTAAAATTCAAATAACGACTTCACCGTATTAACTTAAAAGGAAACATTTTCCATGCAAAATTTATCAGATTTTTTTACTTTTAAAGCTTAAATTTATAAAGAACACTTTGATGATAAAATTAGATTATTAGATAATCGAGCTGTGAAAAAGGTGGATTATATTCAAGATTAAGTTATATTAGCGCAATTAAATTCTCAACATCGGCGCTGTAGGGGAAACTATGTTTCGTTTAAAAAAGGGAAATCGTATAACTGTCTATATAGTTTAATCCGGATGTTATGCTTTAATAGCAGAACCTACAAATTTTTGTTTGTTTGCTTATAATTATATTTCCGTACGTGTGTGTTGTTTAATGAAACTCATGAAACATCTATTTTATTCGGGGTTATAGTACGCGAACAAGTTACATCTTTTAATTTTTAGAACCTTTACCCCCCCCCCCCCTTATATATCTCATGAATGACGACTTCATCGCTGTTATTAACGCATGAAATGAACGAAAGTAGGTTCTGAATTCGTAAGTTGTGTACAGCTAAAAATGAAGAAGGATAGTTTTGAAAGAAGACATCGCGAAATATGAGTTTTGCGATGTTACTATGCAACAAAAGACAAAGTACAGTGAAAAAATATCGTTTTTTGTATTCATTAAATTACGTATATTGTGATTCGTATACCTATACATATATCCTCCGATTTACGCGGAAGATCGGTTTCTCCGAATATCGTGTATAGTTCATCCTAATTGATGTTTGCGTCATCAATACAAGGTTACTAGATGATGACGTTTCACACAGTACTGTCACCTTGTACCTCGTATTTTTACAGTTCTAATAAATTGTAGTCTTTCTTTATGCCATCTAATATGTGCGCAAGTAAATCATCTATACATAGAATATGCCACTTTCCAAACTTTAAACCGAATTACAAATAAACAATCTAGTATCATCAACTTTTTGTTGATGACGTGAACATCATATAGGTTTGGATAAGCTATAAATCTATCTAAATTTAGTCGATTATTTAATTAAATCCATACAACGTAAAATAAAAATAAAATACAAATGAAAAACAAAGAATAGGTATCAGTTAATTCATGAAATAACAAATATTGTATATAAACATTTTATTGTATACAGTGTGTTAGATTTTATATGTCACGGCAAATATTTCGGCTATTGTATGAATTAGTAAAAAATGTTGTATATGAAAGTTATTAGATTATTTATTCTTAATAATGCATCAAAATCAGAAAAACAATTGAACATCAAATAATTCAGATAAAACAAATAAATTTAACATTTTAAATGGAACGTACCCAGTATTATTACATATTCTCAAACTACAAGAATTTATCTTTACAACGACATATCATATGTTATAGTTTTTCATTAATTAACTGGGCGCAATACACTAAATAACTGATCGTGTTGAAAACGAAGACAGTGCAAACAATGTGTTGATTAAAACAATCTCAATAACAGATTATTCAACATAAATACAACATTATGAACAAACCGATATGTGAATAAGTAAGTTAATTATAAAATTGTATGTAACGCTTACCTAACATCTAAATTCTTTGTTCAAAGTGCCCCCCGTTGTTTGTAATACTTTCCCCGAGATCTGCTTATTACATTTCGTCGCACTTTCTGCAACATGTTTGGTGTTATTTGAACACATGCCCTATGACTGCGATTTTGAAGATCCTCTACATTTTGTGGACAAGTAACATAAACTTTTGATTTAACATATTCCCAAACAAATAAGTCCAACACAGAGAGGTCTGGCGATCGTGCCGGCCACCATTTCCTATCCATTTCACACCAAACTTTTCGTTTAAAATATCCTTGACGTTCTTTGCATTGTGAGGAAGTGCGCCATCCTGTTGTAACCACATATCACGACGTACTTGTAAGGGTATATCATCCAAATATTCTTCGAATTCTGTCGTAAGGAAATTGGCATACCGTTCAGCATTAAGCGTTTCGCGATAAAAATAAGGACCTAGTATAGTATCACCTAATACACCAAGCCAGACATTAACAGAAAATCTGTGTTGGAACCTGCATTCCCAAATTCGACGTGGATTCTCTGTATCCCAGAAATGATAATTTTTTCTGTTAAAAACTTCGAAGAATGATATTCACTAAATGTTGATTATTGTTAAGCCAGTTACAGAATATTAGCCTTCTATCAGAATCACCAGCTGTTAAACCGTGAACCAATTTAATTTTATAGGGGGTCATGTTATGGTTTTTTAGATTAGAAAATACTTTGTGATGACTTATACCTATGTCGGCTACTGCTTCACGGATTGAATTTCTTGGATGTGCTCTAAAATATGCCAACACTATAATGTCTTCATCATCTGCATTTCTTGGTCTTCGCACTGCAGCATTAAAACATCAATTTCTTCGTAAATTATGTTCAATTCTTGCAAACGTGCGAAGATGTGGCTGTATCCTTTCTGGATACAATGTTCTATAGTATACAGATGCTTCTTTAGGATTATCATTGCATCTGATGTACACTCTCAACATATCCATTTTTTCATTATTAGAATAATAATTATCCCTTATTATGTGTCACGAGTTGAAAATTAACAATTTACTTAGCCACTTGGACACGATAGCGATAACAAAAAAGCGCATATCACGACCTCCTCGGCTCTACTTACATACAAGGGTAAAAGTGTGCGTCGTCTGTACATTGTTTACACTGTACGTGTTCAACGCGTTCGGTTATTTATTCTATTACGCCTTTAATTAATGAAATAAGTATAGCATGTGATATACCCTTGTAAAGATAAATTCTTGTAATTTCAGAATATGTAATAATACTGGGTACGTTCCATTTAAAATGTTAAATTTATTTGTTTTATCTGAATTATTTGATGTTCAATTGTTTTTCTGATTTTGATGCATTATTAAGAATAAATAATCTAATAACTTTCATATACAACATTTTTTACTAATTCATACAATAGCCGAAATATTTGCTGTGACACATAAAATCTAACACACTGTATATTGTATACTTCTTTAAAAATTATGGTAGAAAGCCAATTATACAAACTTCGAACAATTAACAAACACCATATATTTGTATATGTAGGTAATTCATTTTATAAAAAAATCATAAAAAATTAGTATAAATGTTTATCGCACAATTTATCCGAACAAGAATGTGTATATGAATGTTTTTGTGTAAAAAAAAAGGTGGAATTTCCATTTTTAGTTTTAATGCAATGTCAGTGTTAACAAACGAACAGTACTAACATAAGAAATGACTGTACAAATATGTGCGCAGCATACATTTTGTTTTTGACAGTTTTTACTCTTAAAAATTCGTTAATTTGAAAACCGTGTAAAACAAGTTTCGTGTAAATCGGGGGATAGATATACCTATTAGAAGCCATAATATTTACAGTTTCGAATTGTAGCGAATGTAAAACTGAAAGCGACTAAATAATTAAAAATCACTTTAATAGTCTCAAAATAAAAATACTGATACTTTCTTATAAAATAGTGACTCTTGTCTGTTTTCTAAAACTAATTATTATTTACAAATAAATATAAGTAGGTATAAGTATTTAAGAAAATGAAAAAATAATAGAGTAGGTAATAATGGTAAATCAACTTAATCTACTTAAGTCTTGTTTAAAACTTAAATGCAAAATCAGTTTAAACCGTTTCTATCTTCCAAATAGAAAATTAATTTTTCGTTGTACCCAATTTTCTTTTCTCGAAGCGACGTCCTCCGCCTTCTGTCGTTTGAATATTATCCATTCCTCCCGTTTTTTAGTATTTTTGGGACCCCAACTCGTTACCTTGAAGGATTCGCAGATCATCTAAAACGAAAATAGAATTTTCCCTCTTTAAATTATTTCTCGTGATATATATTCACCTGCGGAAATCCGGATTTTCTATTCTTGCAAGTATACCGCAAAATAAAGTAACACAATTGGATCAACGCCACCACAATTATCAACCAACCGCAAACTAAAATTCGTTAAACGTCATTAATAAGTTGAATAACTTTAATCCAAAAATCGTACTCAAAGCTTTATCCGGAAGTTCGTATTGCCCATACTTCAATTTAGTTAGTGTCGCCAGAAAGTAAATGAAAATTACTATTAATAGGACGGGGGTAACGATGCTCCACGAAATTCGCCAGTAAATGCCTACTTTGCGCTTCAGCATAAACTCCAAATCGTTGCAGAAATTTTCGCACCCTAAAAATTATAATATATTTAGCTACTATATGACTAAAATATTATAAGGAGCAACTAGAAGAAGGTTCAGTGAATACGTATATGAAAGTACAGGGTGTAATTGTTGTTAGAATTCGTAAACCGCTTTCCGAAAAATCGTCATTTTCAAGTATAACGCTATCTTACAGATACCTACTTGATTTCGAAGAATTTGTCTAACAAAATTGTCCAACTATTATTAAATAGATGGTGCTGTAAAAATACTATAGTGGTATTTTTTAATTTTTTATTTGCCGGCTGATTCGTGGACATTAATCTCCCGCTTGATAAACAAACATCAAACTGCATAGGTGGCATATTTCGTTGTGGAAATATTTATAGTCAACGTACCTATACCGAAAATGAACTCGTAATTCTTATACATATAAACTAAAACCAAAATTGAACTCCTGTATTTTCTTACACTCTAAATAGTGAAATTCCCACCATTTCTACAAATGTGTACGTGATTTATGTTGTATAAAAAGGTCTAATTTTAAAATTACAATTAAAAGTAAATATGTATGTAGGTACATTTATCATACCTACAATTTTATTTATTCAGAAATTTTCATTCAATAAAATATAGAATCTCATTCGGTTTGTTTTTCGATTAATAAGCATAATTATTTTGCATTTCGACGTGTTGATGTTTATGATTTCTGTGAATTACCGAGAAATGCTGAGAATGCGGCGGACGTTTCTCATAAATAAGTAGATATGTATACATACGTTATTCGCGATAGGTCTCAACACGTCACCAATAAAACCTCGTATTTTTACAGTACTAATAGATTTTAGACTATTTTGCCATGTCATATGTGTGCAGGTAAATCATCGGTAGACATCGGAGTGCCATGTTTAAAACTTTAATCTGAATATTACAAATATACAATTTACATGGCTGCGTGCATTGGAACCTATCGTGAATAACGTATAGCTACATGTATTTAAGAACGAATCTGTAACTATATCTTATCCAAACCTATATGATGTTCACGTCATCAACAAAAAGTTACTAGATTGTTTATTTGTAATTCGGTTTAAAGTTTGAAAAGTGACATATTCTTTAGATGATTTACTTGCGCACAAATTAGATAGTATAAAGAAAGACTACAATTTATTAGAACTGTAAAAATACGAGTTACAAAGTGACAGCTCTGTGTGAAACGTCATCATCTAGTAACCTTGTATTGATGACGTAAACATCATATAGGTTTGGATAAGCTATATCTAATTTTTAATGCAATTAATGGCATGCTATAATAATTATTATTCTGAAATATATACATAAGTAATTACATATGTGCATATATCAGTAATATTGGATTTTCTATTGTTACAATTTTTATTTTGTATTAATAATGGCACCTCTCTCACATCTTGCACAAAAAATAAATTTTAAAAATCAATAATCATTATCATTGTGACTTTCTCGAAGAGAAATATTTTGAATTTTCCGCTCCCATAACTTGGTAACTTTTCTGGTTGCAAGTTAAATAATTTTTTAAGCTTGTTAACTTGCATTTCATTATTTTTGTGTCTCTCATCAAAACGCCCGTTCTTTATATTCTGTAACTTTATATCCTAGAATAAATAATTAAAACGCTAGCAAAGTTTACAACGTAAACATAATTAAATTAGATGCCAATGCATCAATGAAAAAGCGCACTCTATAAAAACTATTTAATACAAGAAAACAGGAATTAACATTTAAATAGCTGATGCCAAAATCGCGCCATCTTACGATTAAACCGTTTGATATTAATTAAAATAATTAGAAAAATACTACTGTGGCGTTACTAGCGGAAACATGGTAGAAGCTGATTTTTCCAGCCCCCTCTTAAGCGTTTCGCGATAAAAATAAGGACCTAGTATAGTATCACCTAATACACCAAGCCAGACATTAACAGAAAATCTGTGTTGGAACCTGCATTCCCGAATTCGACGTGGATTCTCTGTATCCCAGAAATGATAATTTTTTCTGTTAGAAACTCCGAAGAATGATATTCACTAAATGTTGATTATTGTTAAGCCAGTTACAGAATATTAGCCTTCTATCAGAATCACCAGCTGTTAAACCGTGAACCAATTTAATTTTATAGGGGGTCATGTTATGGTTTTTTAGATTAGAAAATACTTTGTGATGACTTATACCTATGTCGGCTACTGCTTCACGGATTGAATTTCTTGGATGTGCTCTAAAATATGCCAACACTATAATGTCTTCATCATGTGCATTTCTTGGTCTTCGCACTGCAGCATTAAAACATCAATTTCTTCGTAAATTATGTTCAATTCTTGCAAACGTGCGAAGATGTGGCTGTATCCTTTCTGGATACAATGTTCTATAGTATACAGATGCTTCTTTAGGATTATCATTGCATCTGATGTACACTCTCAACATATCCATTTTTTCATTATTAGAATAATAATTATCCCTTATTATGTGTCACGAGTTGAAAATTAACAATTTACTTAGCCACTTGGACACGATAGCGATAACAAAAAAGCGCATATCACGACCTCCTCGGCTCTGCTTAGCAGAACATACAAGGGTAAAAGTGTGCGTCGTCTGTACATTGTTTACACTGTACGTGTTCAACGCGTTCGGTTATTTATTCTATTACGCCTTTAATTAATGAAATAAGTATAGCATGTGATATACCCTTGTAAAGATAAATTCTTGTAGTTTCAGAATATGTAATAATACTGGGTACGTTCCATTTAAAATGTTAAATTTATTTGCTTTATCTGAATTATTTGATGTTCAATTGTTTTTATAATTTTGACACATTATTAAGAATAAATAATCTAATAACTTTCATATACAACATTTTTTACTAATTCATACAATAGCCGAAATATTTGCTGTGACACATAAAATCTAACACACTGTATATTGTATACTTCTTTAAAAATTATGGTAGAAAGCCAATTATACAAACTTCGAACAATTAACAAACACCATATATTTGTATATGTAGGTAATTCATTTTATAAAAAAATCATAAAAAATTAGTATAAATGTTTATCGCACAATTTATCCGAACAAGAATGTGTATATGAATGTTTTTGTGTAAAAAAAAGGTGGAATTTCCATTTTTAGTTTTAATGCAATGTCAGTGTTAACAAACGAATAGTACCAACATAAGAAATGACTGTACAAATATGTGCGCAGCATACATTTTGTTTTTGACAGTTTTTACTCTTAAAAATTCGTTAATTTGAAAACCGTGTAAAACAAGTTCCGTGTAAATCGGGGGATAGATATACTTATTAGAAGCCATAATATTTACAGTTTCGAATTGTAGCGAATGTAAAACTGAAAGCGACTAAATAATTAAAAATCACTTTAATAGTCTCAAAATAAAAATACTGATACTTTCTTATAAAATAGTGACTCTTGTCTGTTTTCTAAAACTAATTATTATTTACAAATAAATATAAGTAGGTATAAGTATTTAAGAAAATGAAAAAATAATAGAGTAGGTAATAATGGTAAATCAACTTAATCTACTTAAGTCTTGTTTAAAACTTAAATGCAAAATCAGTTTAAACCGTTTCTATCTTCCAAATAGAAAATTAATTTTTCGTTGTACCCAATTTTCTTTTCTCGAAGCGACGTCCTCCGCCTTCTGTCGTTTGAATATTATCCATTCCTCCCGTTTTTTAGTATTTTTGGGACCCCAACTCGTTACCTTGAAGGATTCGCAGATCATCTAAAACGAAAATAGAATTTTCCCTCTTTAAATTATTTCTCGTGATATATATTCACCTGCGGAAATCCGGATTTTCTATTCTTGCAAGTATACCGCAAAATAAAGTAACACAATTGGATCAACGCCACAACAATTATCAACCAACCGCAAACTAAAATTCGTTAAACGTCATTAATAAGTTGAATAACTTTAATCCAAAAATCGTACTCAAAGCTTTATCCGGAAGTTCGTATTGCCCATACTTCAATTTAGTTAGTGTCGCCAGAAAGTAAATGAAAATTACTATTAATAGGACGGGGGTAACGATGCTCCACGAAATTCGCCAGTAAATGCCTACTTTGCGCTTCAGCATAAACTCCAAATCGTTGCAGAAATTTTCGCACCCTAAAAATTAAAATCTATTAGTATACCTACCTACTATTATTTATGTAAGTACGGTGGAATTCGAACAAAGGACTTGGATCGCAAAGCGGATAGGTACCTACCTAATCACTTCACCATCCAATTCCCGGAAGATTAAAAATAGAATGGTTTACACAAACACTTACCATACCACCACATCACCGTAATTGTTTCGATTACGGCAAATAAAATATAACCATGGTACCTCCGAAATAATCCACCAGCGTTAGAATGTATTGGCCGCCCTAAAAAATTAATATTTTTAACTAAATTAATATAAATGTAGTACACTTACAGGTGTGACATAAACTAAACCTATTAAAAAACCGATTAAGGCAGTGCCGAACGATACTTTCCAAGGTTTTAAGGAACTAAAATTGTCCATTATCACAGTATTGGCGCACCCATGAAGGGCAACTAGGCTTCCGATTCCCAAAACCAATAACATAACGAAGAATAATATGGCGAATAACTAAATTGCTGTGTGTTAATTCGAGCGATATTGTTTTAGGACCACGACTTACCCAAGGTACCTGTTCAAATTTCGCAATGGCTTCGGGATACGAAATGAAAGCTAACCCGGTTCCTCCCGAATTAATCACATCATTTACGGGCACGTTCATCTGATGAGCGAGGTTGCCTAGTATTCCGAATATCGTTGTTCCAGCTAGTAAAGAGGTAAACGTGTCCAAAGTGGTAACGACCAAGGCGTCGCTAAAATCGATTATATACCTGTAAATTACAGACGTAATACGAAAATTGAAAAACTTACCGATTGATATTGTGTTCGAAGTTGTTGTAGGAAGAATACATTATAATCGAACCAAACCCTACGTTTAATGAGAAGAAACACTGCGTAACTGCAGCGTACCATACCTGAAATTGTATTGCAATTACCTACATAATGTTTTTGGCGACACGACGCGATGTTGTTACGATGCGATGATACGGGGTTGTTTCTGTAGACCATAAATAGACCGACAAACTTTGAGTACTTATAAGTACCAGCAAATCTGAATTCGCAAATGAGCCGTTCGGGCACTTGGGCGAAGCAAAAACTAATTATTATTCCGATCGGCACTTTCCAAATTGTTCTAATTGTAAAATCGAGATTGTTCAAAACATTTTTGGTAAGAATGACGAGTAAATTATCCAGGAAATTCCGTAGGGTCGTACATTCGTGAATCGATAAGACAATCTTTACTTACATTAAAGTTAAAAATCAACACTTAAAACAATTGCTGTGTAGGTAAATGCGTAAATAAAGATGCAATAAACAATATTAGTCTTCGATATAATGCCCCAAAGGTTCATTTGCGAACATCTACGTCTACATCTGCGATCGTTTTGCTGCTCTCCTCTGTGCAAGCACTCGAAGTTTGTCGGATATAATCAACTAGGTTTCATTAACAAACTTACGTCTGCGGATGCCAGTTTCTGCCATTCAGGGCGTATAAAATAAAGTATACCTTCCCCGGCGCCCTCGAGAGTGGCCGCTCTAATCAAAAGCGCAATTATAATCACATAAGGAAAGAGAGCAAGAAAATACGACGCCTTTCCCGAACTTTTCACCCCTTTAATTGAAACGATAAATGTTAAAATCCAAGCGACTAGAAGACAAAGTGTTAATCGCCACTCCGGAAGTCCTATGCCGTCGTCGATTTGTTGTTTTTCTTTGAGCACTTCCCGGCTGCGAATCGAAACTTTAAATTAGGAAGGCCCCCGCCCTGTTTAAAAAGTAGGTACTTACGTAAACCACAGCTCCGAAGAACTAATACTGTCTGTGAGGTGAGATTTGTTGTCTTTGGCCGAGGAAGTTACACATGTGACGTTTCTCGTGAGGTTTTCTTCTTCCCATTCTTGTTTACAACTAGCCCAGGGAAGGTTCGCCGTGAACGAATTGACTAAATAAAAAGCGTGAGGGCCATTAAGGAACAATAGTAGGTCGCCACACAAATTGTTCCGATTAATTGTCCATATCCGATACCTGAAATTTAACTAATCAGAAAGCACGAATACCACCTATTACTTTCGTTTATACTCTTAATGCCCCGAATTAATAAAAATTTCATTATTAGTCGAGAGATACATTTGTTTACGAGGCGTCGTTTAGTATTTACGCACTGAATCTAATTTATTTTTTCATCTATAACGTTTATGTTACGACGAGTTGTCTTATAGAGATTAAAGAAGTTATGCGCGTAGAGCTATCTATTGGGCAATTTTCACGATTACTATAATAATAAAGTGTAAATTACAAGCCCAGATAATGGCGATTATCAATAAGTTGCACCGGTAAATACATACAAATACTATACTTAAATTTTATAAAAAATTGATTGATTACCTTTAAGTACCGGCGCGAGACTTTCAAACATCTTAACGTTTCCTCTACTGGAAAACTGACCAAGAACCATTTCCATATAATACATAGGGCGTCCAATAACTAATAGTACTACAATGTACGGAATCAGAAAAGCGCCGCCTCCATTTTCGTAGGCCGTAAAAGGAAATCGCCAAATATTTCCAAGACCTACAGACATCGCTATGCAGGACATTAGAAATTCTAAACCGTTTCCCCATTGCGCTCGATCTTCTTCCTTTTCTTCGTTTGCTTGGACCTTCTATAAAAGATATATATATATATATATATATATATATATATATATATATATATATATATAAATTATACGTAATTAGTTTTTAAAACAGTCATAAAAAGTTATAAGCACCTATCCGTTTATTAATATTTTATATGAATTCGAAGTGTTTTTATGCATGCATATTTCACGTAAAATATTTCGAACGCGTGTTTTAATACGAAAATACATCGTTAATTTTGTAGACATAAAGAATAATAAACAAATCGTAATGATGGCAATGAAGCAAAAAGAAAACAATTTGGCCCTATTTAATAATTAACCTGATGTAGATAAAAACCGCTCGTGATTTTTCACGGTCAACGAATAAATTAAAACTAAGTGTGAAGCTATTTAAATAGGTTTGTAGTAGATAAGCTCTAAAGTTCAGGATCGTAATACATACTTACGTACGGAACGATCGTGTTATCTGTAGGCCAAATTGAACCAAGATGGGACCGTATAATTTAATTAATTACTGTAATTTAAAAATATTAAAGGATTGCGTTGTTGATGTAACGAAATTCTTGAGCAATAACATAAGTAATAAATATTCGTGTTTAAACAAACGTGTCGGCTTAAATCGACAGTAATGTCGATGCTGTAAATCTCAAATGTTTTTGACCATACTAATTTTTTACTTAAACTGTGTTCCAAAATGATGCGAGTTTAAATAAAATACACCTATTTTTTTCAACAATTATGTTTTAAAAATGAAATGCGAGGCCGTCAAATTAATTTACCTAATCAAAGTAAATTCAAATTATTGCCAAAATAAATTACTGTCTCTGCTTTTGTTCAAATGTTTGTATAATTATTATATTTGTTTGATTTTCAAGTCGCATATTTTATCGATTTTTATTCGGTTGATGAAAATTCGGAAAATGGGGTGATATACAATAAAAACTGAATAATAAATTCCTTTAGAATTTTTCGATCAGACCAATACTTTAGCATTATAAATACCAAATTTGAAAACAAGTGAGAACAGTATTTTCATCGTTTTCAAACGTCATCGGTCATCGTTTTTTGTGATTTAAAGGCACGCAGAACGTGTCCTGAAAGTGACGTTCAGTCCGCAAGACTTATACCAAAATATGCCTTGACACGCGGACTATATGATCTAATTTTGTTACTCAAAGAGCGAACTACGTACATACGAAGGTCTAGCAAAAAAAGCTGACTTCCGTCTCTGATATTGTTGGTTTTTTATTGATGAAATTTTGTCTACTTTCTACAGTTTTAGTCATTTTCTTATTGTTAGTTAAAATTTTAATGCCGTTTTTGTCTAGATTATAATTAGTAGTTTTCAGTTTTCATTTGCGCCACTTACTTTTCTACAAAAAAAAATTAAAAGCTCTCATTTTCCTTTTGACTTTTCCTCGTTCGTACAAAAATAATACGTTTTTAATTGAATTTTTATAATCACTAAATGTTATTAGATGTAATAAATTTCTTATTAGGTAATTAGAAGGTAAACATAAACGACTGACATTTAAAGAAATAAGAACTGAGTAAAGCATTTCAACTAAAAAGTGTTGTTTAAGAAGATCAATACTAAGATCTCGGTGTACCGACGACTCATGCATTTTTGACAATCGGCTCCGGAACCTTCCAAAATACAAAATGTATCTACCTACCTATATAATTTATTCGGTACAGTTTTAGAGCGCACAGCAAACTGGAAAATGTGTTTATAATTATGATACCAGGAAGGAAATGATAAAAATGTAAATATGGTTCTTGTGTTTACATGTGTTTATTTCATTAAAGTAATGAATTATATAATGACCTATATTAATTATGTGTCCAATTTTAGCGATTTTTCAAAAGCAAACATAATCGGTTACGCTACCGAACATTGTTATAATGTAATGAAACTATAACTTTCATGTCGTTAATTTTTCTTTTAATTTGGTTTAAGAATGACAAGGTTAAATTCTTCGAAAATCAAGGTCAAGTTCACTAGTTTATTTAGCGTTTCATCGTATATTATTGACACGAACTTAACATTCCATAGAGTAAGTGTTTTTACATTTTTTACCGTATCGAAATCGCAATTATCATTTTTTTTATTATTAAAAAAGTGATCGAAGGCAAAACTGCAAACCGCACAATAAGTAAGTACTTACATATATTACGGTAATAGAACGTAAAATCCAAAATATTTTTACAATTTGATTTAATGGAAAACGATTAAAGTTAAATTATTTTGACGTAAACAAAAGTATGTGATAATTGCCTTTGTAGTATCACAATTAATTAATACACGTATTCGCTTTTCAATCTCAAAATTTTCTATCGAGACTAGTAATTATCCGTAACATTATTATCCTAACATCCACTTTTAGTGTAGACGTGCTGCAAAAATAGTATGGTACAGGATTACTTTGTATAGGTACTTTAGTCACTTATTATGCGAACTCGCAGTCACAATAAATTGTGTTTCAGATTAACGTTCCAATATTCCTTTGGACTTTTAAAATATTTTTTAATAGATATGTACATACCTATAATTATTTTTCGGAATTTTGAAAATTATTTAGGTATAATTAGGTAGGTAACGGATATTTATAAACGAAAACTAAGATTATGGGTATTACCTATGTAGTTAATTGTAAGCAGAAAGTAGCACTTATATTGTGTCGGTGAATCATATTTCAGTTACTTATATCAATTTTGATTCAATTTTTCCACAGTACAAATATTTAACCACTGAATCAACAGCGTAATCGAAAATAAACTTGATTTATTCGATTCTTTTCTCCCTTCGCATCTACTAAAGAAACAGTTCGTGCCTCGAAGTTCTATTTAAGGCTATTAAAAAATCGTAGATACATATTTCAAATTTTTTTACAATTAGAATTAATGGAAATAACAACAATTAAGTTTTACTTTCACTTTCACTTCACGAAATATGGGTTCTACGTAAGTTTTTACGTAAATTTTCTTAAAAATAAATCCACATAGCCTAATAAAGAGTTAATCATCATAACGTAAAATGTTTTTATAAAAATACGAAAATTCAAACACACCTACATATTTATACAATAAAGAAATTATAACAATAAATTAACTTGTAATAAAATAACAAAGGAATATAATTTTATATCCACAATCTACAATATAACGAGTCGTATTAGATTATCTTTATCGATCATTTTGTTTAAAAATTAAAATCGACAACGCCATAAAAATTTTATTGCTCAAATTATTTTAATTCCAAATGAGCGTAATAAAAATTAAATTAATTTAACTCCAAGATTACTTTCCTTTAGTTTTCGTTAAAGTTTATAAAATATTGATATTATTACCAAACACGCATAAAATACAAGATCGAATAAAAACCGCAACTAAATATTTAAGTTAATTGTGCAGTGACCTAAAAATATTAAACCGGCACTTTGTATTTTCCACCCGGGCATTTGTTAAAAAACGCGATGCCTTTCGTTACGCTTGCTTAGGAAAATGCCCCTTACGTATCGTTCGAATAGAATCTTCGGGGAAGTCCTCAATTTTTAACAAACGCGTAAAAACGTTAATGAAGAATTCATTACGCAAGTAACCCAGACCTCAGCACATCTAAATTTTCACGGCACGTACACTTAAATTTGCGTCTACCTTTAGTTTTCCCAACGACGGCGTTTGAATTTCGTTTATCTTCTGCGGAAAACCGCTTGTGAGACGGAATTGTTTCTATTTTGTTTTCGTTTTTATGTGTTGCGTAACTGAAATTTGAATTTGAAGGGGTTCCCTCTTCTGTTTCGTGACGTTTATTACGTATACTAATGCAGTTATTTTAAGATTAATTTTTAATTAAATCGTTTTTCATCGATTATTTAATATTGTTTTATTATTTAAGATTTTAATTATGCGGCTAATAAAGTACCTATAAGAATGATAACGAAAAGGGTTATCTAAAGTACCTTTCAAAAAACTTCGGAGTCGAACTGAACATGATAAAACCAGAAACACTTTTAAAATTATATTTATAATATGATAAAATCTTAAGCAATAAATTTTGGTCGCCCTAAAAAATTCCAAATGAAAATAAAGCGAAGTAGGCTTCGTTCTAGAATAAAATGCATTTCTAATTTCGAAATTGGAATTTCAATTATTTGTATTAATTTAGACGAGTTAGGTAAAATGGGGCGGATTTAAATCCGGTAATTGAGGTGGCCAAGCAACGGAATCCTCATGTTCCATCCGTTTCTTAACAAATCCATTATGAGTTTACGTTGTTAACGTTATAAATTGTTATCGAATTAAGAAATTAACTTGTAGGTCGAGTGCTAACCGGCGCGGCGATTGAAAAACCGACATTTAGGAAAATTGAGTAAAACGGCGACGTGCATATTGACCATATTTATCGATGATACAACGGAATAGAGTGGAACATTTTCTAAAAGTTTGGAAAAGGTTCAGGGATAAAACGCGGACTCCGGTTGGATCGTTTGAAAGCGATTCCTTTACGGTTCCTAAAAAATGAAGAAATGAAGATTTTCATTTAAATCGCGATAAACGAACCTTTGTTTATAGGTAAACAAAAAAAATGTGATTCCCGAGTGAACTAGTTGAGAATCATTTTATTTATTTTTGACCCTGAACTTTATGCTCGTTAGCCACAGAATTCGCTGTTATTTTTATTTTATTTAGAACTAAAGAAATTCCCGAACGCCCATGACTGTGGTTGTATTTGAACCCGCGACCTTTGAATTGAAAAACGAATACTTAAAAAAAAGTAAAATAGATTTAACTTAATTTGGCCAGCACATTTCTTGAACACTGTATAAACCAGTTACACATACCTAGATTGCGTTATTTCCGCTGTTTTTTTCACATAAATAATGTACCTTAAGAAGGGAGCAATCTAGAATTTATTTTAAGTAATTTCGCGAGTCATATTTGATTGCAACGAAGCCGCAGCCTTCTTCAAAGTTTTCATCTTCAACCGTAAAATTGCCCGAATCGAAAATAACTAATCTTAAGTATCTCTTTGTGTTTTTTCCGGAAGCTTAATTAAAATTTAATGAATTAACATCTTGTTTATTAGATAAAAAATACCGTCACATCAAATTTTATTATTTTATACATATATTAAACCGTGCAGAAAATAATACAAAATATAGCCTTAAATGCCTATAATTTTATTGTTTCCTTCAATAAAACATAATAAAATTAAATAAACACTTTAATTTGAAACATTAGATAACTTTTGTAATTAATTATAGGTACCTATACATAAAAATCGTTTACGTTTAACTACTCACTAAATACGCATATTTGAGTGCACAAAAGACCAACTAGTTCTAAAATCCTACGTCTAGGAAGGTATTTCTAAATAGATTAATGTAAAAGTGTTTCGTTGTTATAGCAAAATGTAGGCAAAATAAAGGGCGTAATAGCTTTTTAATGTCTTTCGAGATAAGTTTTAAATATTCTTATATTTACCCTTCACATTTTATACGAATAATTACCAAACTCGTAAGTATTTTTATTTATTTGCCGATGAAAAAAAAAGGTTACGGCAACTACATAATAGAATTACGGTAAAATGAATATAATTATAATTGCATCACGTTCAATATTGCATAATATACGACTGCTTGCGTGATTATTTAAGGTACCTCCACCTTGAATGGGTCCAGTAATTTACAATAACCGATTTATTTATAAATTCTTATACCACATCCTATATGAATTAAATATTTTGTTACGGTGGAAAAACCTGGAACTATAGGTACAGTAGATTTAAATTATAAAATATGAAACCACAATTTCCTTGTTCTTTAGTGAATAATTAATTGACTTTGGTCTTTATTTCGCATATTTATAAGAACAAGAACGTTTCTTTCTATTTCGCATTCGCGTGTCGTGCCTTTTATTTCAAGACAATAACGTTTTAATCTTGTAAATTTGATATTTATTTGTAGTTGTACATTAATAGGAAACAACAATTGACGAATGATTGTGTAATTTTATTAAATTTTTTGAACTTAAGTTTATCTGATAAGTGAAAATGCAAACAATAATGTAATTTCCTTTTTTTATAATAAAACATTCTGTAGATATTTATCTTTACAATTTGTTTTCCACTTATGTAGAACATTAATTTACGATAATAAGGTTCATATTTGTTTACTTAACTCGAATCGATTTCATTTCTTAAAAATAATTTAAACAATTAAATTTTGTTTCGATTTTCTACATTCAAAACGCTCAAGTATCTGCCGTTTTATATTACCTCTACAAATTAATAATTGTAATTAAATTAAACAAGATCATATAGGAATCATGAACGGTATAAATTCGTTACCTACACTTATAAAGAAATAGGTACCTAAGTTGGAAACGGTTTTATTATGTAGGTTCTGTCATTTTAAGTTACGCTAAGTTAATCGATCCTTTTCCAAGTAAATTTTCTCTATCTTCTTTATAATTGTAGTTGATAATGAGTTTCTTCGTTTCAAACGAAAGCCACGCTAAATATCAACGTTTATTCGAGTAGAGTTTGGTTTACTTTATAGCATTTACTTTGCACTTGAAGAATTTAAGTATTTCTGAAACAAATATTATGTAGAATATGAAGTTGAAACCTCTATATTTTTTTATAACGAGGAATTCATGCAAAAAATGGGTTTCAAAATATCTACGAAAAATTTTAAAGCACGGCCGATTGTGAGCGACTATTAATAGATCAAGCTAATTATTTAAGGTAGATAACCAAATTGATATTTCCGAAATATCTGATTGTTTAAATTTTGATACACAAAATGACATATCGTAATTTGAACGCCCACCAAAAGCAACAACGTTATTATTTTTTTATTAAACAACAAATGCTTGTGTGTGACAGATTATTTTTGTCGACGTTTTCCTTTGAAAGTACTTTTTTGTACTATTGTGTTATCGACAATAAAAACAATTCAAAAGAGTAACGAAAATGTAATAATACGAGTCTCAACTCAAATATAGTTCACCCTGAAGAACAAAGCATTTTCAATTGAAATTCGTTTGCACTAGTGTATCTTCTTAACTGCCCCAGTTGTTCTTAGAAAATGGCACGAGGATAGAATTAGTGTTATTAAACAAACAATAATTTAATAATTACTTAAAAGCTTCGAAGGCTCTCCGATAATACAAATCTATTAGATATTTTAGATAAAATTCAACAACTCGTTTACTTTTAATTAATTAACGTTAAAAGTTCCATCCACAACGTAAGGACTAGATTCTTTTATCTGCTCTTACAACACCTCTTACAAGTAACGGCAACCCGCGTTTTATTACAAATATCATCCCGGTGACCTCATCAATGCAAATTAGAGTATTTCCAGGTTTGTGCAAGAATCAAACTTTTTAAATTAAGACCGAAAGCGTCGTTGCCGTACAATGCCTAGTTTTCGCATTTCATAAAACACGTCGGCTATAAGGGCGCGTTTATTTGAAAAATCGATTACAATTAAAAGAAACGAATATTGTCAAAATAAAATGTCATCATATGCTCTAACGAATTTCCTATATAACGTGAAATGAACCGTAATTACTTTTAGAAAGTTTTAAAAAATCGTTTTTGCAGGAACAAGTGGATTACGCAAGTCTCCCATCAAACGAAGGATTATCTAAATGATGATGGTAAGTGATTAAAATCTCATAACGCTAATGATTGATGGCCGTGTCGTAAAATCACTATTCGGGCTCGTAGTAAGTTCAAGTGATAATACCCTCAATCGTACAAAAAAAATTATAATAGAAATTTTGAAATATTAACGTCGAAATATATATATCTAACAAAGATCAAACAATTACTATAGTCGGTGTGTAATTAAACGAATTACTTAACATTATTTTATTTTATCATAATTCTACCTACCTACATGTCGTTTTCAAAGAATTTAACCGGTTAACTGAAATTAAGTACCTAAATATTTTTTAGGTACATAAATTATATTTTTAATTCCATAAGGAACGACATGAAAGTAAAGCTAAGGGCACTAGTTTGATTCGCACTCAATTAAATTATCTAACGTATCTGTAGGTACTTACATTTCGTTCCATCCAACTTTTAACTTCATCTCAGATTACAAATAAAAAACAACTCACCGTTTCGCTACTCCGAATGGTGGTATCCAAGTTATCCTTTGAAGTTCGAAACGCAGGATTGTCGATACCGAATTTCTAAAAAGATAACAATCGTACTTTATTATCACTGGTTTTGCGTAAAAATTAATAAAGCGCCGCATTTTTATAATAAAAGAAACGCCGCGCGACCAGTATATTATCGTTCTGCCAGAAATTCCGCGGATATTTACTTAATGCCGTAATTTTTTTTTCGTGAACGAATAAGTCTTGTGTTACGTAAAAATACGAAATCAGACCGTGAAATGAAAATCATACTCTGCAGAAACCGGGCGAATTTTTTTACACTACCTATATAATTTGTGAGGTCGCGACTGAACTTTCACAATAAAAAAAAACTAACCTCTTGATAACTCATATTTCCGTCTACCTGTCTTGAAGTGTCCAAAGCAACTATTCTTCACGCGGCAAATTGTCATACTTGACATACAGGTGTGTTATTGTTACCTATTAAGATAAAACCTATGTCTAATTTGCTAATTTGACGGTAACGATGGTGGGGCGAACATTAGCGTTTATAATCGCAAGGTTCTTTCTGCATTACCGTTTCCTACTTGACGTGCAATATTTTTAAATTATTAAAGGGAACATTTCTATTTCTTGGTTTTGTTTTAAAATTTTTATTGACTAATCTAGGTCGTGATATATTGCGAGATAAGACATTCAAAACATTTAATTATAATTTCCCAATGCAATTCGTGAAATCGTTTTCTAGCATTTTTGTTAATAATATGCATTTTTTAATATTCATTTTTTTTTTTGAAAGAAACCGTCCTGTTTTCCTAACTACGGTCCACGTATTCCATTTAACACAATTCGATTTTGACCTAGGTATTCAATTACCTACCTCTCGAGACTTATGTGTTGTTATTTTTAAAAGTTAATAAACTCGTCTGTAACAGACACTGGTAAAAAAGTTTTAAGTACCTAGCTACCTACGAAAAAATTTCCAGATAATTATTTCCTATATACTTTAGAGACACGAGCATTAGCTTAATTGTTTTATAGTTGAATTTAAGCGGTTTAAATGAAGAATTATAGCGTGTTTTTCCGAATGCTTTCCCTTTAATCCGTTAACGTTATTTATTTGATAAACCAGTAAAAAGTAAATACGGGAAAGTAATATACGTTGTGAAAATTAAAAAGTATACCCGGAAAGTTCTACTATACAACGCAATAATTTTTTAATGTTGTTTAATAATGATAATCCGTGCAATTTTTCAAATAGGTAGATACTATACCACCCTAAAATGTCCCTTCATTTCATTTGTTTAACACTTAAATGGCTTAACACAAAAAGTAGGCAACAACCTATTAAATTTTCGCATCAAAATGATAAACAATTTCCAACTGAGAAATAATAAGAATAAGTTGATTTAAACAAACGTAAAACAATTGACGTTATTGGACAAATTCTGATAAATGGATAATAAACAAATTAAGTGTATGTAGGTATCTACCTAATCAGAAAAGAAAAATGAACTCCATCGAAAAGTATCGGCAACAAAAAATATTAAAAACATAATAAAAAGCGGAGATTAAATTAAAATTAAATTTAAAAAATACGAACACTACAAATGCGTATTTCTATTATTACAGCCAACCTTGATTAAACTTTTGCTAAGCAAAAAGTAAAAAGTCGACAGCATGAAGTGATTAAAGAGGCTATAAAACCTTTCAAATCGTCTAGTTCTTGTTATACGGAATATGGTACTTATACCAAGGCTAAAATCACAGTTCATTAAATCCTGCGTACCGATGCCTCAATAAAACCCAAGTGTAAAATAAACCAATACTAAACAATTAAAATTTTAAATGTAAAGTGATAAAATATACACAATAAAACTAACAAAACAAACTAATTTGTTTGTATTGTGCATTAAAGGAAATAGCGTAAGACACAATTTTATCTTTTACTAATAGACCGATAAGATATGTTGGGAAAATTTTAGTTTTCGAGAAACGTTACAAATCGTCAATTAATTCCTTAATAATTTAGATTAAGTACGTAGGTACTGTCGATGTCGGTTTAATACGTTCAGTATTTTTATAAAAGCAGCCCATAAAAACGCAATTTATCTATACCTACAATATAATCTAGTAAATTTTCATCTCAAATAAACTTTATCTTAATCTTTCATTAACTTCAACCGCTACTGCATCACTAAAAGATTTAAATGTGACGCCGAAACTGTCTTAAAGATAAATTTTACAAAGGCGAAATGGAAAATTCCAGTTTAAACAGTGATACAATTTTATTAACGATGTAATTTTCATTTATTAATGTATTAAAACTTCGAACTTGATCATAAGTCTTACAAAAGTTTTAAGTTGTTCAACTTAAAGTTCATGATGACTCTTAAAACAGGAATACTTTTGTTAATTAATGACGTTTAAATACAAAAATGAAGTTATTCGAGTTTAAATATCATCAGTCGACAATTAAACTTCTGAAATTATTTTTTTTTTTAAATTCACTTTCGACAACTACTTAAATAATTTAATTTTCCAGAGTGTTAACTTAGGCATTACTTACATTTTTCTTTTTATGCGTTAGACCTTCGTTATACTTAGTAGATACCTTCGTAGATACTTAGGTATCTACCTAATATATTTTAATTAACGGGTGGTGGGGGTATTCGTAATTTTGCGTAATTTTGCAATCAATAGTTATATCTAATAAAAATCGTCTACATCATAATTGGGTCAGGGTTAATAAATTATTAGGTAAAATTAACTAAATAATTGAATATTAATTTATCAAGAATTTAGTTCAGCGAAGAAGTGATTTAACGTCGTATAAATTGTAATAGGATTATTAAAGCCAATGTTATTCGTTGGACGGAAATTAAAAAAATGTGTCGAAGTTATCTAAAGCTGTAACCTACGTCCTAAAGTTAAAGTCGTACAGAAGAATATCTTAGTTAAACGTTGATTTTTGATAATTGTTTTTATTAAATAGATAGATACATATTTTTATTTTCTATACATGTTTTTGGAAATCTTAAAATTAACTAGAACTGTAACTAATTACCTACAAGCGGTGTTCGTTGTTCGTATTTTGTTCTTTGGCAGACATGTTCGACATTAGTTGTTTCAAACGAACAGTTTGTTTCCCTTTGAAGTGTACCCGGCTTTATGATAACACCTCGTTTCCTATTTATGTCATTGCTGTCCAAAAAATTTATAAAATCGAACAGTGCACATCTGACTTCTAAACTTATTGTTAGGACAGTACCTAATACGCATCTTTAACGGCAAGAAACAAACATTTTAAAAAGATTTCTTTAAATTTTTAATGTACCACCTATAAATGTATTAACCTTAATACGAAAATATTTCGAGCTTTATATGTAGGTAATAAAATGTTTTATTATTTTTTTACCTTTACTTATTAAACGGCTCTTAATTATGTAGGTATAGGTTTTTGTAATCTGGAATTTTCGCTAATCCAACTTACGAGCATTTGATCCCATAAACATCGGATTAACGCGATTCTACTGTAAAGATATAATCGATACACTTTAATGTTTAATTAAACATTTAAAATAATAATAAAATAATAGTTTTAACCTATATATATATATATATATATATATATATATATATATATACCGAATTAAACATTCTAATAAATTTTATGCGTTTGTTCCTCTAATTATTTATTTATCGCGCTACATATATCTAAATAGCCCGTATTACCAAATATACGATGCATTAAATCATTAATGAACATTCCTACATAAATTCATGATCAATAACTTTTCAGATAAAGTTATCACCTTAATGAAGTTTAATTCCAGTTATAAATGCATCACTGCGATGCCCCCGAACTGAAATGATAAACTTGGGTTTATTACAAAATAGCAAAAATACATCAAGCACGAACAGCAAAGCATATTTACCTTGATGCTTGTAACGATAAATTCTCTACTAAAACGCATACATTTATCAACCCCAAACACACAACGCATAACAAGCAGTAACTACTAAGTTGATATGTATGTAATATTAAACTTTTTAGTAGCACAAGAATTCTATATTTAATTATTTTCTTGGCAAACGGCCGGCCATTGTCGATAATTCTTACAGCGAAATTAATATTAGCTTCGAAGGGAGTATCTAAAATATCATCGCTATCCCCGACATCCCTAATTAAAGTTATCCGAAGCACAAATAAGAGATTATATTGGATATTGCTTGTTCTAGAGTATGACGTAAATCCGTAGACGAGGGTTTACTAAAATTCCGATTTCCCGGAAATAACAATATTACCTTTAAGTATATTACTTGTAGGTAACACGTCGTGCATATCGATATAGAGCAATATTGTTTTAATTAATATTATTTTTATTTTAACGTTAGAGAAAAGTATCAATAAAATTTTGGAGACGAGTTTAAATTTACGGTCTTTAACTAATGACTAGGCACATACGTACCAGATAGTACAGGATATCCACTGGACGTCCGATGTCAACGTAAGCACATGGAATGGATGCCCATATGATAAATCCATAAAAGATGTACGTTTACGTACAGTCAGATTCATTGAAAATGTCCCTCGTCAACGTTAAATTGAAGAAAAGACTGTTGTTGTTTTTTTTTATAAATGAAACGGCACCGACTAGTGTTTAAACTAAAAAAAAATTTTTACCAGTCGTAGGTGTTAAGAGTACGTACCACCTAACAATTATTTACATTATTAATCACGTTGCTATAAATCCGATCTTACACCTAAATATGAAATTACATTTTGAAAAGCTCGTAACAACAATAGTGACCAAAATACTAAAAAGTTATTTTGAAAAAGATGCGTGCAAAATTAATTGAATGTTCTCTGTAAAATTTCGAATTACCTACTTTTACGTTTGAACAGTACATTTAAAAGTTTTATGCAATGCATGTGATACGGAAATTATTATCTATAGAATGCATTTGTTTATATCGTAAAATTTCGGTAACGTGTGTATGTGTGTGTGTGTAGATAATTTATTCGATGTTTAGTTTTACACAAATCCATTTTATTAATAGTAAGAAATTTGAGGGAAATATTCCTTTCATCGTTAGTGCTTTTCGAACTGTCTTTGAGAAATTATACGTGCGCATTCGTGATGGTCGACGAATTTAGTTCATTGCTTTGGCGTTCACGTTTACAATATCGGTGAATATTTTGCTAAATAAACAATTTTGTTCCTTTTTAATAAATTATATTGTTGCGTGGAAAGTTTTATTAATGGTCGGGCGTTTTCTTTCTAAAATCGAGTAAGGCGTATGCAAGTTAATTGTTAAAACTTTGAGGCTTTATACTTGAATTTGATGAACGATATAGATATTTTAACTATAGAAAATCGATTTTAATTCGAACAAACTACTGGATATTTCAATAATTTCTTTACTTATTTTAGTCAATGGTAAAACTTTATTAAAGACAATAATTGTAAATCGGGTTTAAATTGATATTAAAAAAAACGATCTTAACTGTAATAGTAATAATTTAATTGTCTTAATATGTTTTACTTGTGAAACATGATTATAATAAACTATATAAATATAGTTTATTGCAATGATAATGTTTTAATTGTTGAAATTAATTTTTGTAAAGTTACCTACCGTTTACCTTATTTTTCAATAGAAAAGCATTTTTCATGCTGCAGCTATGCATGTAGGTAAAAGTACCTACGTCGTTTAACTAAACGTTCTTCGATTTTGATAATTTTAAACGTTTTTCAATTATCATATTCTCATGTCCAATAATGAAATGTCGAACCTCAAAACGAAAATACCCCAGGTTAGTAGAGTACATAACTCACAATCTAACCCTGATACGTCAGGCTGCCCCAAGGATTCTGGGGGGGGGGGGCAGGAATTCGATTTGTAAGCAAAACCGTAAACTAACGCAGTTAAATAGAATATGGATTGCAACGTACAATGCTCGTACACTCAGAAATGACGATAAGATTATAGAATTAGAAGAAGAGCTAACAAAAATTAGGTGGGATATTGTTGGACTGAGTGAAATCAGAAGAAAAGGAGAAGAATGGATTAACCTCAACTCGGGGAACACGCTGATATATAAAGGTGGAAAAGACGGAACCACAGCAGGCATAGAATTCATAGTTAATAAAAAATTGGCGCTGTGTATAAAAACTTTTAAATCAATATCAGAAAGAGTTGCTTACATAACTTTGAACATCTCAATAACGACAAAAATAAAAATTGTACAGGTGTACGCCCCGACCTCTTCCCATACAGATGAAGAGATGGAATTATTCTACGAAGACCTAAAAACAGCCTTACAAATGGATAACGCACATCGGAATATCGTGATGGGGGATTTTAACTCCAAATTAGGTAAAAAACAAGGACCCGAGGAAATATATATAGGCAAATTTGGGATAGACCAAAGAAACGAAAGAGGAGACATGTTATTAAACTTTATGAGTGAATACAAACTATACGCTATGAACTCATTCTTCAAAAAAAGACCTAATCGGAAATGGACCTGGATATCACCATCCGGAAATATAAAAAATAAAATAGATTATATACTGACGAACAAGAAACAAGAAATACATGACGTTAGCGTATTAAACCAATTCAATACGGGCAGTGACCATAGAATGGTAAGAGCTAGTCTTCTAATCAATAAAAGAATGGAAAGAAAACAATTAATTAAAAAAGGCCAATAAAACTAACAGCAGAAGAAATAAAGAGAGAGGGCGAGGCATACAGAAAAATAATAGACAAACACCTTGTTACTATTGATATTGAAGATAAAAATCTAACATTGGATGAAATAAACAATAAAGTAACTATGATAATAAATACCTCGGTGAAAGAGCTAAAGAAAGCTATACCACAAAGAAGTAACAAAAAAAGCATTAATGACGCAACTAAAATTCTAATGGAAAAACGTAGGCGACTAGTAAAAGAAGATAAAAGAACAACAGAAGAATTTAAACAGGTGAATAAACAAATAAGAAAACATATAAGAGAACATAAAATGCAAATACAAGAAAAACAAATTAATGAAGTAATAGAAAGGAATCAAGGAATGAAAATACTCAAGCAAACATTGGGAAGAAAAGAAACATACGCACTACGTAATAAAGCTGGTATAATAATCTATGATAGAGATGAAGTTTTAAAAATTACAAGAATTAGAAAGCACTCATACAAAAACTGCAAAAATTCTAAACGTGGGATCCGAAGGACAGCCCGACATAACTATTGAGGAAGTAAAGAAAACTATAAAGGAATTCAAACATAACAAAGCTACAGGAGAAGACGAAATATCTATAGATATGATCGCAGAAGCTGGAGATAAATTAATATCAAAAATAACAATACTACTAAATATATGCCTAAAACTAGGGAAAATACCCAAAACTTGGAAAAACTCAAATGTCATACTATTATATAAAAAAGGAGAAAATACAAAGCTTGAAAATTATCGACCAATTAGCCTATTATCACATCTATATAAATTACTCACAAAGATAATTACTAATAGATTAGCAAGAAAACTGGATGAATATCAACCACAAGAACAGGCCGGATTCAGAAAAAACTTCGGCACCAGAGACCACCTTTTAACGATAAAAGTAATAACTGAAAAGTCAAATGAATATGGATTTCCGGTATGTATGGCCTTTATAGATTATGAAAAGGCCTTTGATAGTATCGAGCATTGGGCAATATATAGAGCATTAGCAAATAGTCGAATAGACCAAAGATATATACAACTGATACGAGATTTAAATGAAGAAGCCACAGCAACATATATCCTACACGTTAAAATCAACCCGGTACACCTTAGACGAGGAGTACGACAGGGGGATACACTCTCCCCAAAACTCTTCACTTTAGCACTCGAGGATGTATTTAAGAAACTAGATTGGCCGGGGAAAGGAATAAATGTGAACGGAGAACAGCTTACTAACTTATGCTATGCAGATGACATCATACTACTCGCACAAAGTGTAGAAGATCTAAAAGAAATGATTGACGATCTTAATAGAGAATCAAATAAAGTAGGACTAAAAATGAATCTGAAAAAAACAAAAATAATGCACCCCGATCCAGAAACAGAAATTAAAATTGACGAAGCACAGATTGAAAGAGTAGTAGAATATATATACCTAGGCCAAAGAATAGAATTGGGAAGAAACAGCGAAAGGAAGGAAATAAAAAGAAAAATAAAAAGTGGTTGGATTGCGTTCGGAAAGCTATCCTTCATTCTAAGAAATAAAAAATTAATCAGCGTCTCAAAACAAAGGTATTTGAACAATGTGTTTTACCTGTCATGACGTATGGAGTGGAGAATTGGGCAACAACAAAAGGTAACATAGAAACAATGAGAGTGGCACAAAGAGGAATGGAGAGAGCGATGTTACACATAACAAGAAGGGATAAAGTTAGGAATGACAGAATTAGAGCAATTACAAAAGTGAAAGACATTGGCATTAAAATTGCCCAACTAAAATGGAGCTACGCGGGACACGTGGCAAGAAGTGACATAAACAAATGGAATCGAAAAATAATTGAATGGAGACCGTACGAGCACAAACGAGGAAGAGGACGACCACCTATGCGCTGGTATGACGACTTTAAACGAACAGCTGGATTAAACTGGATTAAAATTGCACAAAATCGGGACAGATGGAAGGAGTTAGGGAAGGCCTATATCCAAAAATGGATTTAAAGGGCTTAAGAAGAAGAAGAAGATGTCCAATAATATTTTTAACAGTAACAATCTTCAAACGTACGTATATTAAAATAACAATATTTTTATACTTTTGCGATTCTTGAATTACTGTTCTTATACTAGATAAAAATGTATTAAAACGGTACCTGTACGATTGTTATGGCAAACAAAAACCATCCTAATTTTAAAGCAGGTACAAATATTGCTTCGTTTATGGTGCCTTATAAAAGAATTATTCATACTAAATATACGAATCCTTGATTGAAACTTTGTAAGTCTTGATAAGTCTTCGATTATTTTTTAAACTTTCTCAAACTGTCCGCGTATTTGAATTTCTAATACCGATACAGTGATAACATTTCAAGATTGAATTTCTCCCGAAAATGGCAACTAGCAATGGCATTAGGTATGTACCACCTATTCCTTTAAGGCAGGCAGCGGATGCCACAACGTTTATTCATTTACTATACAATGAATTGTATCCAAATATGCTTTGATATTGAAGCGACGCCGACGCTTCTGTGTTAATTTTACTCCTTTTCGGAATTATGTTTACAAAAGAGACACGTAAACAATATTCAACGCTGTTATTCCATTTTCTCGAATTTATATTAATTAACCTTTCCAAAGCAGGGTCGATGCGCTTAAAAATTCGACCTTTCGGTTTTTGTTGGCCATTTTTCGTGTGTCTAACTTCCTTTGTAATGCTTCTTTTTACCAAATAAGCCGGGCATCATGTTGTGAAATACGAGGGACGTCGACGATAGATTTTCAGCCAACAATATAGATAAATAATTTAATTATTTATACACTTATAGTCGTCATTAAACACTAACCGACCTGTATCGGTTTATTTATATGAAGTTTATCTAGGTAATTAAAATACGCTTTGCACGTATTTAATTCACATCCGAAACTTACTGTTAATACAACTAATTTTCTCGTACCACAACTAACGCACACGTCGCACGTTTTCAATGCACAACTTCGAAATTTATTGTATCTTACTACACCGACGTGTATTAATCCGACGTTTATGGAACCAAGATGCCTTCGCATTAGCGAAAATTACCCAAAATATATACATAATTGAGGGTCGTTAAGTAAAGGTAAAAAAAACGATACAAATTTAATTACATAATATATAATAAAATATAATAAAAGCTCAAAATATTTGTGTAGGTATTAAAAAAGTTATTCATAATGTCGTACATTTTAAAACTTAAAGAAATCTTTTTTTTAATCTTTATTTAAACCAAATCGACAAATAAATGTTACACATAGTTGTTACCTTACAAGGGTTGTCGGATTGACGAGCGTCGGTGTCGGATTAATGCGATTCTACTGTATCTAATTAGGAGGACTGCAACTTAAAGCTATTCGAAAGCAACATTTAATTTTACAACGCAACAGGTAATATCAACGTCAATAAAATGGAACACATCATCGTTGATTTTATTTTTCCATAAAAAAGCACATTTTACGCCAAATCCATGTACGTTTTTTAATTAAATCGTCTACCCTGACATTTTTAAACCTTTTCCACTCTTCGTAGTCTTGCAGTTTCTTCGGTCTCCACGAACTGAATTGGCAAGATTCGATAATTGCCTAAATCACACATTTACTTTAGTACTTTTATTACCTAACAGTTCGAAAATCACGTGGGTACCTTTGCCAATCCACGCCTTCTATTTTTATACACATAAATAATCCACAAAAGTGGTAGTTGTAGAATTCCTATTGAAAACAAACACCATCCCAAATCTAAATTCGGTTTATTAATAGCGTAAAATTTAATTCGATTATTATCATATTACCTAAAGCCAAATCGGGAAAGTCGTGTACGCCGTATTTCAATTTTTCTGTCGTTATTAAGGAATACGCGAAAATTAGTATAAGAGCTACCGGCACAATAATTCCCCAACACATTCTCCAATACAATCCCACTTTCTTTTTCGACATGAACTCAATATCCAAACAAATATTCTCTATCCCTGTCGACGAATATAAACTTACTCATCGTAACGCAGTGATAAAAGTACGCTTACCGTAGCACCAAACAACGGCCACTGTTTCGATTATAATTAAAAAAAATAACATGAAGGACACCCCGAAATAATCGACCAAGGTTAATATATACTGGCCTCCCTAAAACAATATTTAAATAAATATAGACGCGCATTTTTATAATCAAATGATAGGTAACATGCCGGGGTGATATAAACCAACCCAAGTAGAAAACCAACCAAAGAGGTGGCCAGTACAATTTGCCAGTGCTTCATCCAAGGATAACTATCCTTAAAGCGTGCCAGAAAGCAATTCTGAGCGGGTATCATGCTTCCGATTCCCAAAGCAATCAGCATCAAGAAGAATAAGATAGAAAACAACTAAAACCGACAATCAAATTTATGTTTACGATTTCGCATTACTTATACAAACCCACGGTATGGAATTGAATTTCGCAATAGCGTCTGGGTAGGACACGAACGCGAGATACGTTCCCCCAGAACCTACAACTTCCGTTATATTCACTTGCAGTTCGTAAGCTAGATTGCCCAAGATTCCAAAAATTGTAATTCCGGATAATAATGAGGCAAGAGTATCCAATGACGTAACTATCAGGGTGTCCCTAAAATTTCGTTATCGTTTTGCAAACGAAGAATTACCTAAATGTTTATCTGTTTTACCTGTAGATGTTATGGTGAAAATCGTTATATGAAGAATACATTATAAGACCACCGCATCCAATTCCTATGGAAAAAAAACATTGGGCAACGGCGTTATACCATACCTAAAAATCGATCGTTTAATTTAAATCGCTTCGCTTTTAAACGGTTTACCTTTGCACTTAACAATTTATTCCATTGTGGTGTAAGAAAATATAGAATTCCATCGGCGGAACCTTCGAGCGTCACTGCTCGTATTAACAAGGCGACCAGGATAACGTAAGGAAAAATTGCTAAAAAATAAGACACTTTACCCGAACTTTTAATACCTTTTACGGTTATAACAAAAATCATCAGCCAACATAACAATAAACATAAGGTTAGCTTCCAATCGGGCGCGCCTATTCCATCATCGATACCGATTTTCTCTTTTATTACTTCTTTCCTGTACAAAGCGCACTTTAGTATGTTTAATTATTTGTTTAATAAACGACGTTAGTACGTACGTAAACCACATTTGAGAGGAACTAACGTAATTTTTTGACGTTTCATTGCCATCGTGCTTTCCCAAAGATAAACAAGTTGTATTTTCATTCGTCCATTCTTCTCTACAACTTGCCCACGGTAAATGGGACGTAAACGAATTAAATAAATAGAATACTGCGAGAGCTATTAATATGCAATAGTAACTTGCCATACACCCCCCACAAAATAACTGGCTATATCCAAGTCCTAAATAAGTATTTTCATTTTATTATATTTTTTTATGTATATCTTAGAAATATAATTTAATAGGAGTTAAAAAAATATATAATATTATAATAAATAACAGGTTAGTAGTCGGATTTGGTCAAAATAATGTGGTTAACTCTTTATTCATCACGTGTACTACTGTAGAAAACTGTACTGTACGGTAGTACAGTATTAGTAGCGTATGTGTTGTTTATTGTAGCCTAATGAAGAGTAGCCTAGTTTCTGTCGAAACGTCACATTGTGATCAATGAAGGGTTAACTACACTATTTTCACTAAATCCGACAACTAAGCTGTTGTTTATTATTTTATTTGAACTTGGTTACTACTAAACTGCCGCATATTATATTCGCGATTATGGACATTATTCGCCGCTCGTCTGCGGCTCGTGTCGCAAACCTCGACCTCAAACTTGGTCATGTTCGCGAATATAATAATAAATCTATTAAATAAATGATAATTAATATAACCTTTAAGTATTGGTGATAATTTTTCAAACACCACTATATTATTTTCGCCAGAAAATTGACCCAGACACGTTTCTAAATAGTAAATTGGCTTTCCCACTAATATCAGCACTACTATATACGGAATTAGAAATGCCCCTCCGCCATTTTCGTACGCCGTAAATGGAAACCTCCAAACGTTACCTAATCCGACGGACATCGCTATGCACGACATCAAAAAATCCGTACTCGAGGACCATTTATCCCTTTCCGCGTGGGCGCTTGTTTGCTTAAAAATATATTCGTTAATTTATTATTTGGTGTGGTTTATTTAAACTACCTGGGCGTTTTGCATGCTGTTATTATAATTTTGCGTAAAAAATTAACTTAAAAAGTTATGTATGCGCGGTTTCGTTTTTAGTTTTATAAATTCCGATTCCATCAACTTATAAGCTTCGTTTTCAAACGACTTTTGCTATATATGTGAGAGCATTCATTGTATGTAATAATGTGTTATTTGGGTAAATTACATTTACCTAGGTACTTTAATTTTATCAGTAAATTTTTATTATAAAATTTGTTTACAAAGAAATAAAATTTTATTGGATATGTATTTTATGCTTTTAATTTATTTACATTTAAAATGCCGTAAAATTTTAACAAAGACTTGAGAGTGAGAAAAAAAATTACGTGAGAGAAAAAAGGCATGTACAGATTAAGTATGCAACTGTAAAAATTGTTGCATTGGAGGTAAATTAAAAATATAACAATAAACGATTTGTTGTTTGAAAATATTTAAAAAAAAAACGAGAAGAAAATGCAGAAAGATTCACAAAAATTAAACTAAAAATTAAAGAAAAGTATCAAAAAAAATTTTTAAAGTTCTTCGTCATTAACTTATAACAAATATCATAAACTGTGTATACTAGGTCAAGTAAAATAATATAATCAACGCTATGCAGAATGATTGCGATTCACATTTTATAAATGATAAAAAATATTACATAGACACTTTAAACAAATTATCTGAAATTTGGCGTAACTTGTTCTTAGTAATTTAATTAACGGCTAATCTTGGCATTTATGAGTTCAATATTCACTTACGATTAGATACTTTATTGTCGCTATTTAAACGTTATCGTTTTAATAATATAAAGTCTGGACAATTTCTCGAAAATGTTCTTATGTAAATTATTAACATTTTTATAATGTCATTTAGACAATCGAAGGATCTATCCAAATCGTGAAAAAAATTAGGGGTTGTCATTTAAAAAAGATATTGATGGAATCACAACTTAAAAACAAATGAATACCCGAAGATGATTTTGATGTACAAATGTGCATTTTTTTTTAAATACAATCGGCGTGATTCGGGATTTTTACAAAAATTCATTTGTTTTAATTTCATTTGGTATATTCCATATTTTTGACTCGCTCTGTGTTTCGCCCGTGAAATATTTACATTATTATACAATACATCACGAGTCTGACGCGTGCTTCGTATGTTTGGCTCGATACACTAACCACGAGTCTGACTTAAAGGCCGTTCAAATATTATTCCGATGCACATCGTATAATAAATAAATGTGTAAAACATATTTAAGGAAAAAATCAGTTATTCCATTAGGTTTTAAATGCATAGGCAATGCATTGAACGAATAAACTGACCACGACCAAACTAGGATGAACACTCGAAATATTTTGGCAAACGCGTATTTATTTAATAAAACGGGAAACAGAGCAAAGTGTACGGATTATTATCAAGAGATACGTTTTTAACTCTTACGTTATGTACTAACCTAGTATCCCACGTTTAAGTATAAATTAAAAAAAACAATCGCCGATATCAATATAGGTACCTATTAATAGATAATAAATAAACGTAATAATATTAGTAAACGTAATGTATCATCGGTAAGTCGGTAGGTAGGTTGTCACGCTGATAACGTGAAGAGATTGAGTTTATTCTAATTTATGGCGTCATCAATAAGTTTTACATTATAATGTCTAAACGTTTTCTAATTAATTTAGAATAAAGTAGACCATGTTTGGATATACATAATGCATGATAATAAATTATCATCACCCAATATGCTTTCTGCAACAGTTATAAAATAAACTTAAAAATTTTTAAAATATCTACCAATTAAATTTGTCGCGTAATTTCGTTATTACTCCCACTTTTACTTATCCGCACTAACTTGCCTTGACTCGAAAATATTTCAGTTCATCAAATTTCTACACCATACGCATTTTAAGTTCAGTTACGTATCTATCATGTTTCTAACAATAGTTTTATTTCTATTGGCAACTTACCTTTATTTAAAAATAAAGGTTAGTCTCGATTACTGGAAAAACAAGGGCGTCCCTTACATAAAACCGTGGCCTTTCTTCGGAAACATGGCATCGTTTGTTTTTCGAAAACGTAGCTTGGCATTGTTACTTGAAGATTTTTATAAAACCTTTCCGAACAGCCGGTAAGCAATAATAGACGCATAATTTAGTACTTTAAAATATTTAAATTTAAAACAATTGTGTGGCACGTTCAGTTTTAATATTATTATTAAAGCTTATATATTATAACTATTATATATACTTTTTTTTGAGTAAATTTATTCACTGTTTTCATGTATATTTTTACGTTTTAGTCTCGATTTAAGTGATATTCAAAAATTTGAACGTTTTTGTCAATAGGCGATTTCTAAAAATTTACTTTTAAAGTTAAATTTTATTGGATAATTATTTACTGATTCACGAATATTTTTGTTTGTATATTAGATTCCGTAGTCATTTCTGTTTAATTATTTCTGAACTTTTAACTTTACTTGAGTATCTACTTGACGTGGTCAACGTTATTGTTTGCATTTTTCGTTAATTACGTATTTCTTGTTAGGAACGGTTTGGTAATAAGTGACATTTTTAATCGTGTTTGTATTTCAACTATGCATATACAGGATGATTTGCAGTGCACGTTACAAAGATCTAGGGCTGCAGAGGAGATGTAGCAGATAAATATTTGCTTATGCAACTATGTCCGAAAAAGCATCGTTTATGCGCTACAGTAGCGGAAAGTTGCCATAAAGACATCTGACAATGAGTTTACCTTATAAAAGTTGTTCCATACTAACAATGACAGTTTATGGACAAATGTTTACCTAATAAGTTATCTGAAAATAATTTGTAATTTTCAATAACTTTTATAACATAAACTCATATGTGCCTTTACGACAAATTTCCGCAACTGTAGTGCATAAACGATTCATTTTTGGACGTGGTTTCATAAAGCAAGTATTTATCTACTACATTCCCTTTTTACACAATTACCATGTATTATTTATTGTACTACATGATTAAATACAAACAGAATATTAAAATAATTTTTTAATTATTCATAGAAACGTTGACAGCATAAACAGTTTCATCATTTTCAATAATTTTCACATAATAACGTACTTCTTATAAGGCTGGATGCAGGGTGAAAATTAAAGAGCTACGCACCACTTAAATGGAAATCTGAATACCAGTCGATTTTGTTCACATTTATATCGGTTGAAAAAACGAAAAAATCTTATCATTGACCCAACACGTAGAAATTGATAGGAGAGCCGCAATTCGAGATTTTCGATTATTAAGTTTTCCATTTAAAATACATTGTTGTCAATCATTTCTTTTTAACAATGGCACCTAATAGCTCGTAAAACTGTAACGATTTCAGTGACATTAAAACTTTAACTTTTGACCGTAAGGTGGTATACTACCTGGTTTCTATTTATACTTTTACGTCTAATAGTTTAAAAGTTTTAGTATTATTGAAAGGGTTAGTTTAATGGGCTATTAGGTGCTATTGTTTAGAAGAAATGATCGACAGCAATGTATTTTAAATGGGGAATATATTAACTTAAAATCGTGAATTTCTACGTGTTGGGCCAATAATAACATTTTTTCGTTTTTTCATTATCTATCAAGTGGTATAAAAGTCAAAAAATCGACTGGTCTTCAGATTTCAATTTAAGTGGTACGTAGCCATTTCTAGCAGAAACATCACGAAACGTGAAAAACGATTCTTTATTTTTGACATTAAACAAACATCTTCACGATAAATAATAAACGTAAGACCTAGAACAAATTGAATTAATTACGTATAATATATATTTTTAATTTCAAAGTTCAACTTTTTTAAGTCTTAAACTTGTCCTTGCTTTAAAATATGGAACGTATTAAATATGTATTTATTAAAATGCACGTCTACGATGTTTCCACCGTCGTCACACAGGTCGTCACGACGCAAACATTTCACCATTAACTTTATCTTCATCTACAATTTCATCCAGTACTTTTATTAAAATGAATATCTACCACACTGTTTACAATTTTATGCCTAAATTATACCAATTAAAACGCATTCGATTAAAACATTAGTAGGTAATTTCCATGTTGGTATCATCAAAACATAGGATCTTTTTCCAAAACAATGTATTTTTAGGTATGTGGGGATTTTTCAGTTCCTCTACCCAAGCCTTCTAATACGGGACCCGGAGCTATTTAAACTAATAACAGTTAAAGAATTCGATACGTTCCCAAATCATAGAATATTTGCATCAAAAGAAGTAGATCCTATATCTGGGAAAATTTTAATTAACATGACAGGTCGATTATTTATGCAATTGTTCGTTTACGTCGCATTTCGATAAATCGCTTGCTTTTTAGTCGAAGACGGTTGGCGTAATATGCGAGCAACTTTGAGTCCCTGTTTCACTAGCAGCAAAATGAGGGTCATGTTTCTATTAATGGATCAATGTGCCGAACAATTTGCGAAATATTTCCAGAAACAAAAAAGCACGGTAACCTTCGAGGCCAAAGACACTTTCACACGGTTTACAACCGACGTCGTTGCTAGTACAGCATTTGGCGTAAATTGCAATTCGCTTGAGAATCAAACGAATGAGTTTTACGTAATGGGCAAGGACTTAACGAACACCAGTGGTATCAATAGTTTTAGTTTTTCGCTTTTGTTATCAGTCCCTCATTTATGAAGGTAACTTTTAAAAGCGGATCTTTTTAGTTATTTAAAATTCCGATTTTTAGTAAAGCGGTGGTGGCATTTTAAAAAAATCAAATTATAGACAACATAAAAATTCGGGATGAACAAAAAATCATCCGCAACGACATGATCAATTTATTAATGGAAGCCAGAAATGGACAATTAAAATATATCGAAGAAAATGCCCCTGCCACCGAATTTGCGGCAGTCGAAGAATCAGAGGTAGGCAAGAGTAAAAAGCAACAAAAAATAGAAATAACGGATGACATTATCGCCGCCCAAGCGATGCTATTTTTTTTTGGCGGATTCGACACCACATCGACTATGATGTCGTTTTTGGCGTACGAATTGGCAGTTAACTGGGGTGTTCAAGAAAAACTTCAACGAGAAATAGATGAAATCGTTTCTGAATGCGGCGGTAAAATTAGTTACGACGCCATAATGATGAGTATGAAATACCTCGATATGGTAGTGTCAGGTAACTACGAATATATTCAGGTAATACCTGTTAAAAGCTTAACTATTGTAATCGTAGAAGCCTCTTAGAAAATGGCCGCCGGGTATCTTTACAGGAAGGGAGGCGGTAAAGTCTACAGCAATCCTACCTGAAAGAGAAGATGAGAATGTATGTTATTTAGAAAAAGGAAGTTACTGTTTAATACCCATATTTGCCATCCATAGGGATCCTAAATATTATCACGATCCTGAAAAGTTCGATCCAGAGAGATTTAATGACGAACGAAAACATAACATCAAGCCGTATACATTTTTACCTTTCGGTTTAGGACCTAGGGGTTGCATCGGTAAATAACTATAAAACGAAATTTGTACGAAAATTCTTAGGTAATTGTTTTTTAGGTTCCCGATTCGCTTTGTTACTAGGAAAATTAATTACAGTAAAAATTTTACAGAAGTTTAATATAGTGCCAATAAAACAAACAAAAATTCTTATGAGCCTTAGCAGAAATCATTTACATATAACGGCCGAAGGGGGTTGTTGGCTAGGATTAGAACCGAGGACGAGTGCATAAAATTTAATTTCGATTAAACGATTTTTGGGAGTTAATAAAAATCTATTCTTGTAGGTATAAATGTATATTAATGCATTGGAAGCGGTAGTTTATTTTATGGTCGTTTCCCATGCTTCTTGCGTGTCGAAGTTTGCCTCTTTTACACAAAATGTAGCAAGAGGACAGTGTTCCAATTATTCAATTTTAAAATCTCTAACGAGTTTGTTTTTATGAACGTATATTCAACTGATTGGACATTTTCAAATAATTCTCTCTAAATACCGCAGGTCGACCAAACATCGAAAACGTGCGGAAACAATTTATCTCAAATTATGATATTTTTCTTTATGATGTCCCGCACATTTAAAAATTTTCATGACGTGTCGACTAGTTCACCTAATTTTTGGATCCCCTTCTGATCTTTTGTTGTTTTATTCAACGAAATCTGATGATTCAATTTCAATAAACGGAGGTTTTGAGGTGGTCTCGAATATTGCTAAATGAAGAACAATAAAATTATTGTTGAATAAAGTTTAAGTCGAACTTAAAGCCATAGACTGTGATCGCTTAGAAAAAACTCAAAATACATGCTTAATAATTGGCCCTATAAATTCATAACTACATAAATATTGCGGATTACATATTAAAATGTTTCTTTGCCACTTATTATTATTATTTTAAGATTGTTTAAGTTAATAAATAACTTGCAAAACATCAAACAACAGGAAAAAATAGTCATTCTCTTGCTTAATTAACTGGTATTATCTACTTTAACTTAATTAATCAATTTACTGACGTGCTGACGTTATATTTTAAAAGGTAAGGAGGGCCCGATTTTAAATAAATAGACGGCAAATTTCCCAGATTCTCCAACACATAATCATTAGATACTAGAAATGTATTTTTTTTGTTATGTTCAAACGGGCGCCAAAGTGTAAAGGCGACGAACGATACCTAAGTCAGAAATTTAGTTCATTTATAAAACAAAAACAACCAACCGTTACAAAAATGTTTTATAAACCATTTTGTTTTATGTCCACTACTTAATTAACGTAATTTTATAAAGTACTTAATAAAAATACGAGCTATTCGACATTTTATTTATTTATAAAAATGATAACGATAATTTATTCGATAATAATTTTAAAATATAAAACAACAGCAATGAATCAGTTAAAAACAACGTATCGAGCAGTATCAAAATACAATATTACATAAATTAAAACAAAAACGATAGAAAAAACTAGCTCGCCTAGCTAATACCTGTTCTGTTTATTGTAAGACAAAAAAACACGTTTTAATTTTAAAAGAAATTTTGTATCTAGGTACGTGTAAAAACATAATTTTAAAAATACACGAGTATGTATGTATAATAAATGCAAAATTTCAAGCACTCAAACATTAAAATTTTAAATCGTAGAAAACAATCCAAGTGTAAAGTCGGAAAACAGATAAAATGTCTAACTAGAAAATACACAAGTAATTAGATGCATTTTTATTTATAATTTCGTTAAAAATTGGTATTAACTGAATTGGTTTTTGACTAAAATTCTTGTATTCGTTAGTTTTTCGCCACGAGTCGATGACACGCGACAAGGAATATTCTTAACTTAGAGTCGGTCAGCGTGTTTCCTATTTGACAATATAAGTTTCTATGACAACTACGTAATTGTTAAACATTAACAGGCGATTGTTAAATCGACCCTTAGAGGATTCAAATTTAAGTCGATTACTAACTTTTCAGGAATGTGAATATTGTAAAGTTGTTTTGTTTTTGTAAAATTAGTCGCAAAACTATGATAAAAGTTTTTCTAATTTAAAAATAAGTAATTAAATAAAAGTTTAACATCATGAGAAAAATTAATAAAATTAAATTGGAATTTTTAAGCTGCGATAAATTAATTTTTGAACAAAGGCAACTGATAAAAAATGGTCAAAAAGTCAATAGTTTAGGCGTGAAAGATTTTATTATCTACTTTTGTCCCATCCAATTGCAAAAAGACACCCGAAAAAAAAAAGAAAAGAAATTGTAATTGTTGCAAAAGACACCTTCGATATTAAGTAAACAAAAAATATTAGGCATGTTAAATGTATGCTTTTTATGCAATTGTTATGATCAGGATAATCAAAGTTTTCGACTAATATGAATCCTTAATAGATTATTTAGAACAGTAAATATTTGTGACGACAAATTCAGTATTTTGACTCATTAAAACAACCTATAGTTATTAATTTGTATCATTTTTAAACGTTTTCCAGTCTTCGTGATCTTGCACATTTCGAGGGCCCCATTTATCATTTGCAAAACTCTTCAAAATTGCCTTAAAAATTATAATTAACATAATAGTTATTAGATTTTCTTAAACTGTACCTTAAAAAATCCGATTTTCCTTTGCTTAAACAAATAGACAAACCACCACGTTAAAGGTTGCAAAAGACCTACAGCTAACAAACACCACCCGATACCTAAAAATGTGTTACTATTATTATTGATTCAGTGTCGCGCAATAGGTAATAATATTACTTATAACTACATCCGGAAATTTATAAATACCATTTCTTGGTCTGTCCAAAGTAGTTAAAAAATAAATGAAAATCGTTATAAGCACCATTGGAGTGCAGATTCCCCAACACACTTTCCAATACATTCCCATTTTTGTGTTCAACATAAATTCAACGTCTCGACTGAAATTTTTGATCCCTTTCGAGAGAAATAGCATTATCATCGGCATACTACACACTTACCGTACAACCAAAATACCGACAATACTTCAATCGTGGTTAATACGAAAGACAAAAATGTTGCTCCGAAATAATCTACCATTATCAGTATAAATTGTCCTCCCTATGAAAACTGATATTAATTGAATTCTAAAAGGAATTCGATAAATAATTTACCGGTGTTATATATACCAACCCCAGTAAAAAACCGAACGAAGCAATAAATAAAGATATGTGCCATTGTTTAATGAAAGGAAAGGCATCTTTTATTTCCGTGTAAATTGATCCTTGTCCCGCTATTAAACTTCCAACTCCCAAGACGAATAACATTAAAAAAAATAAGATCGAAAATAACTGAAACATAATTAAATCAATGTTAGTTAATAATTGGTCGAAGCATGTACACCCATGGTACGGCGGTAAATTTTGATATAGCATCGGGATACGATACAAAAGCCAATCTCGTTCCCCCCGAACTAATAACTTGCGTTACTTCCACTCCCAGTTCGTAAGCCGAATTCCCTAAAATCCCAAAAATTGTAATTCCAGATATTAAAGATGTGAACGTGTCTAACGCGGTTATTATCAAAGCGTCTCTGAAATATTAAGCATGTAGATAATATCTAACGACTCTAATAAATAATTCAAATTAATAGATAGTACTACCTACTTATAAATATTATGTTTGAAGTTATTGTACGAAGAAAACATTATAATGGCGCCACCCCCGATACTCAACGAAAAGAAACATTGAGTAACAGCATTGTACCATACCTAAAACTTGAACGTTGAAAAATTGCACGTTAGCGCCAAACAAAAATATTACTTTCGCGTCAAATAATTTTTCCCATTGTGGTTTAAGGAAATAGATAATTCCAGTTGCGGAGCCGTCCAAAGTTACTGCTCTTACTAAAAGTGCGACCATAATAACGTAAGGGAATAACGCCAAAAAATAGGACACTTTGCCTGTACTTCGTATGCCGTTTACAGATATAACAAAAACAGTAAACCAACTGAGTAACAGCAAAATCGCGAGTCTCCATTCGGGCCAACCTATGCCATCGTCGATACGAGTCTTCTCCTTCAATACTTCTTTCCTATCAAATTATTATAGGTATTCTTGTAGTTACCGATTTTAAACAACTCGAAAACTCACGTAAACCAGAGATCTGCCGATGTCGCGAAACTTCCTAAACTCAAATTGCTATTGTTGGTCGTTCCTGACGGTACACATCGGATTTTATCGTCTTCCCATTCTGATTTGCATCGTGACCACGGCAAATCGGCGGTAAACGAGTTAAACAAATAAAACAAAATCAAAGCGAGCAAAGAACAATAGTAGGTTGCTACGCAGGTGGAGACGAAGAGCTTTCCAATCCCTACACCTGCAACGAGCGATTTATTTTAAATACAGTATAACGTAACTGACTCGAACTTGGTCGTAATACAAACCTTTAAGTGCAGGAGCCAACGTTTCGAACGTTTTCACTATACCTTTTCCGGAAAACTGACCCAGACACATCTCCATAAAATAAATCGGCCTGCCCACCAAAATTAGGACAGTTAAATATGGTACCAAGAAGGCGCCGCCGCCGTTTTCGTAGGCCGTAAACGGAAACCTCCATACATTTCCAAGTCCGACGGACATCGCGATGCATGTCATCAAAAAATGAGTTTCGCTGCTCCACGTATCTCTAATTTCCGACAATTTTTTCGGTCGTCTTTCGTCGGGAGCGAGGACACTTGCATTATTTCCTTCGCAGTTGTTCGAATCATTTACGATTGTCTGTTATATTCAAATTTTAATTAGGGTTAATGATGGTAGATAAAATTTTCGATTTTCATTTACCTAAGTCGTTTATTTATTTGAGACTATATGAAAAACCACCGAACTAGCCATTAATTTTTTTATGCATACAGTAATCCCTTAATATTTGCGAGTTTTAACTATTCGCGAACCTACAAATGAGGAAAAATTTAACATTCGCGAGGACGCAACTTGGGTATTCGCGAATTTTTATTAATAGCGCATTGAATTGGTTTACTCATTAAAATATTAATACAGATCATAACGACATTGAAATTTTAAAACTTCAACAACTTGTTGTGAAAGCAATGGAAACCGGCCCTTCACTGGTGAGAGGCCTTAAATTCAAAAGAGGAATCAAGGCCACGACCCTTATAATGAAATTTATAAAGAACAGATTTGTTCTGCTAAACAATCGCAAATCAAGAAATGTTTTCGGCTAGCAAACAAACCGAGTATCGCTAAATAATTGTGTTCTATTATACAACGCGCGGACCTAGTTTTAAAGGGTATAGCCGGATAAGCATGGCAAAATGGCCCCCAAAGAAATCTACGAAACAACCTATATTATTACATTGGCAAGTCATAAGGAAACGATATATACACGTTTTACTCCCTGACCTTCAGTAGTCCTTGAGAAAATCAAAAAAGTATGTTCCGGCGGAACTATTTTTTAAATTCGTTTATCTACGAAACTATTATAGCTACGAACATAAATCAAAAACAGATTGTTAGAGAATACTTCACAATATAACATATGTTTTTTCTATTAGTTTCGACTAATAATAACTATTAAAAAATTAATGGAGACATTTTGAAAATTGAAAATTTTACAGTTCGGCCAGAGTGACAATCATCGAAAAAATGTCAAATATTGCTACTAATGTCTACTACTACTACTAAAAGTTTCGTGAAAAAAACATTGGTATGAAAAAAAATAAAAGCAAATATTGGTAGCGTCAAAACAAAAACGACAAGTTAAGTTTTTTACGTTGTTTAAACCGCGAATAGAAGTAGTGGTCAAGTAAAAAATATAAGAATGTTTCACTACTTACTGTAGTTGTGTAAAGCGATCTCATTGTCAGTACCCATCACCATACAGGAATAGCGCCGGCGCGGCGCTTTAGTCGGACATGCAGTTCAAGTTCTAACATTCTTGCAGTGTTGTTCGACGATTAAAATACGTAGTTCTAGAAATTCGAAAATCATACTCAGGTCCAAAAAAAAGTGCCTTTGTGTAAGCCGTTTACAATCTGTACAACCAATGGCTACATTCTTGATATTGTTGGGCCTTTTTATGGTACTCAAAATGATGCCACGATTATGAAAGTCGTATTACAAGACTCCGTAGGCATAACAACTACGTTACAACCACATGATGTGTTCATTGTTGATCGTGGTTTTCGTGATGTAATAAACTACATAACTAATGAAAGCTTTACCGTATTTATGCCTGCCTGTAAAGGCAAAAAATCTCCAATTAACTACGAAAAAAGCAAACATATCGCGAAAAGTAACAAAAATACGTTGTGTAGTCGAAGCTGTACATGGTGCTATAAGCCAAAAATATCGTCTCTTACATCACAACTTAGATAATAAACTGCTTCCAAAGGTACGATTGTTGTGATACGGACAAAGGTTGAGTTCAGATGGTGCATTACAAGACGAAATTATTGAATATATGGAAAGCAGAATGAATTCGACAAATACTTTGCGGGAAGATGTTGAAAATCATCATTGGAATCGTCGGAAATCGTCTTTTCGACATCTAATGGTATCTGACCTCCTAGATTTTCCACGTTTAACTGAACAAGACTTGAAAGTTTTATTTACAGGCAGTTATCAACTTTCCCAAGCTGTGTCGTAATTATCAGAAATACTGGACAATAAGGATAATCTTCTCGTGCAGTATGTCAAGCGATCACCACATATTATAAAACTGAACGTACGATCGAGACATAAAAATAATAAAGTATATCGTATTTATATCGATTATATTCCTATTATTGTGACTGTCCCAACGGTAATAGAACAGTTGGGTGTTGTTCACATGCAGCAACTATAATATATTATTTATCACTCACCCGATAAATGCCGCGTAATATATGTCCAGCAGAGATATTGTCGAAAATATTTGCAACAAATTCTGTTTCTGTTGTCATTAATGAAGATAGTGATGATGATTAATAATATTGACTGTAGGTAAACATCTGTACTCACTCAGGCAACTATATAACCAGAATTAATTAATAACAATAGAAACGTTTTCTATCGCATTCGATTATATTTATGTATATAAGACATTTGTAACTTTTCTATTAACTGAAATCCCTGTATATTAGACACTTATTTGCATTTTTTGTTTTGTTTATATTTTATATTGTCATAATTGTTGTTTTATTTTGTTATAGTTTATATTTTTGTTTATGTAGGTGCGGTACATTATATAGTAGTAGTGACTGTAGAGTGTACATTATTTTTTTTCAAAGTGTTGTACCAATGTTTTTTTCACGAAACTTTTAGGAGTAGTAGTAGACATTAGTAGCAATATTTGACATTTTTTCGATGATTGTCACTCTGGCCGAACTGTAAAATTTTCAATTTTCAAAATGTCTCCATTAATTTTTTAATAGTTATTATTAGTCGAAACTAATAGAAAAAACATATGTTATGCTATGAAGTATTTCTAACAATTTGTTTTTGATTTATGTTTGTAGCTATAATAGTTTCGTAGATAAACGAATTTAAAAAATAATTCCCCCGGTACATACTTTTTTGATTTTCTTAAGGACTACTGAAGGTCAGGGAGTAAAACGTGTATATATCGTTTCCTTATGACTTGCCAATGTAATAATATAGGTTGTTTCGTAGATTTCTTTGGGGGCCATTTTGCCATGCTTATCCGGCTATACCCTTTGAACAAACGATTCGTGGGTTATTAAAATTTCTTTTAACTATACATAAAATTAAAACCGATTTGAATTAAAAATAGATACCTACCTTCTCATTTTGAAAATATTAAATTTTTCAACTTACCGTATCGACGATTTCGAAAATTTCTGCTCCGGCATTACTTTCCGTATTATCAAAACTTCGATTTATCTAAAAATGAAGATATGGATTATTTTGAATTTAAGTAATACGTACCTACGTATTTATTATTTTTTTGTACGTTAAAATATGTACAAATACACTAAAGTTTCTAAAATTATTAAATCTATTAGGATGCTATGCAGAAACATTTGGAAGTGTGACTAATTATTGTAATTATGTAACGAAGTTTTTTGTTGGTTAATTCCCGGCTGCGACGCCTTAATCACACTTTAAAAAGTTTCTGAATAGCGCCCTTAATTATTATGACTATATATTAATAATTTATTAGTAAGTACAACCGGAGCGGGTGCTTAATTAAAAAAAGCAACCGGAAACTTTGCGGCTGTATAGATTGTTATGCAGACTTTTTTGGGGATTTTTCTTATTAACCTAAATTTCGAATTTTTCGCCATCGATTTGATCTCGATCTCAAACATATTCGAATACACTGTAGCTACTTACCGGCATTCTGTTTTTTATGTTATACAAAATATAAGCGAACGCACTCTTGTTCAATTAAAACCAACTAATAACGGTTTTAAGTTTTCTTCTAAAATGTAAGATTAATTAAATAGTTGGTGACAACTAAAACAGCTGTATAAGAAAAGTGGTACAAACGATTATGGTTTGATTGGCCGCCCAATCGTTTAAAAATCAGTAAATGATTGGCTAATTTAAAGTTTGTTTCGTTTTTGGAAGGCCGATCGTAGATTTCTAAATAAAGTTTAGCAAAACTTTCACTATTTAATGTAGGTAATTCCTTAGCGAAATGAAGGTTGTGCGTGCGGTTATTGTGGCGAAAGGTTCGTATTCGTAAAAACACAACTTGTGTGATAACAACGAGTAGATATAATTAAAATTAAAACAATACTTTTTTTATATCTTTTTGTAAACACGTTCTGTAGCTGTAGCACTACTTCATTAGGCTCCAAATTTTAAAATACCGTAGATAGGTCCCAATTTTATCGTTTTACAAATAAGTTTAAAACTGCTTAAAATACTGATTATTCTTACAATTTACTCAAAAAGAAAAAAACAAACAAATCAACGTATTAAACTATATGGTCATCAAAAATTAGTATCTTACCATTGATTTTATTTAGTCTTTAAATAAGCTGCAACAATTTGTTTCTTAATAATTAATAACGTGGTTTAGTATGATTTTCAAAACGTGCTCTAAATATCCTACAATATTCGTTTTCTTGAATAAGAAAGACCCAGCGAATTTTCTATAAATCGTGAAACAAATAAAACGTAAATTCAATTAATTATTTAATTACAAAAATAACAAACTCTTAATTTCGTCATATTGTTTTCTACGCGCGTGGAGATGAAATCGTGCTATCCTGTTTTTTTTTCGATTTATATGTTCGCCAGTCTTCGTAAATCTTAGGATTTCGGGGTCCCCACGTGGCGTTATTAAAACTTTTCAAAATCGCCTGAAAACGCCATAATTGAAATAATCATCGACCGATTTATAATCCTTACCTTAAGTATTCCAATTTGCCTTTGTTTTAGCAAATATATTAGCCACCAGATAAACGGTTGCGAAAGTCCAACAGCTAACAAACACCAACCGATACCTATAAAAGTGATGTTTACTTTGACATCAGTCTTTATAATAAAAGCCTTACTTATAGCTACATCCGGAAATTCGTAAATGCCGTTCTTTGGCCTCTCCAAAGTAGCCAGAAAATAACTCAAAATTGCGGCAAGCACGACAGGCGTGCAAATTCCCCAACAAACTTTCCAATACATTCCCATCTTTCTGTTTAACATAAATTCTACGTCTTGTAAAAAATTATCGAGACCTTATAAAAGAAATAGCATTATCGTTATATCAAATTTAATACGTACTTACCGTACCACCAAAATACCGAAAAAACCTCGACCGTTGTCAGTATAAATAATAAAAACGTCGCCCCAAAGTAGTCCACAATTATCAATATAAACTGTCCTCCCTGTTAAAATTCAACACCATCGGTATGGAGTTCTCGAGTCACTTTTAAACTTACCGGTGTTATATACAGTAAACCGATCAAGAACCCAACAACTGCAATGCCTAGAGAAAGATGCCAGTGTTTGAGATAGGGAAAACTGTCTTTCACTTCCGTAAATATACATCCTTGTCCTGCCACTAAACTTCCAATTCCCAAAACAAACAACATCAAAAAGAACAAGATCGAAAATAACTAAAACGCACTTTAAATTAATAAATAACTAATAACTAAAACTAATAAATAAATGATTACCCACGGAACGACGCTAAATTTTGATATCGCGTCAGGATAAGATACAAAGGCTAACCTCGTACCTCCCGAACTAATAACCTGCGTTACGTCCACTCCCAATACGTGAGCCGAATTTCCCAAAATTCCAAAGATCGTAATTCCCGATATCAACGAAGTGCAAGTGTCCAAAGATGTTATTATTAAAGCGTCTCTGAAACGAAAGCGCCCGTCGTCATCTGGAATATTGCAAATTCCATTCAATACCTACCTATAGATATTATGTTTAAAGTTGTTGTACGAAGAAAACATTATGATGGCTCCACTTCCGATGTTCAGCGAAAAGAAACATTGGGTAACGGCATTGTACCAAACCTATAGTCGATTTTCACGCGACGTCGTTAACGTATACTTATTTTTAGGTAAAATACGCACCTTAGCACTTAATAATTTTTCCCATTGAGGTTTAAGAAAATAAATAATTCCTGTCGCCTGAACCGTCCAAAGTGACGGCTCTCGCTAACAGTGGGATCATGATGGCGTAGGGAAATAGCGCGAGAAAATAAGACGCCTTCCCTGTACTTCGTACGCCTTTCGCAGATACAACGAAAACTACGAGCCAACTCAAAAACAAGAAAATAGTTAGTTTCCATTCGGGCCAACCTATACCGTCATCGATGTAAGTTTTCTCATTTAACACTTCTTTACTACCAAATTGATTACTCAGATGTATTTTGTCATGCATATAAGTGATTCAAACAAGCCTTACGTGAACCATAAATCGGCCGAAGTAGCGGTACCGTTCGAACTCGCATTTTCATGTTTTGCCGAATCCGAGGATATGCAGTTAACGTTGTCTTGTTTCCATTCGGATTTGCAGTGCGACCAAGGCAGGTCATCCGTGAACGAATTGAATAAGTAAAATAAAGTGAGCGCCAGCAACGAGCAGTAGTACGTTGTTACGCAGGTGCAAGCGAAAAGCTGCCCGATTCCTACCCCTGCAATTAATTCGCGATTATTCGGAAAAAATCCATCTAGATCGATTGACCTTTAAGGGCAGGAGCTAATGCTTCGAGCGTTCTTACGTTACCCTTGCCGGTGAACTGGCCTAAGCACATTTCCATGTAATAAATCGGTCTGCCCACCAAAACGAGGACTATTAAATATGGTATTAAAAAGGCACCACCGCCGTTTTCGTAGGCCGTGAACGGGAACCTCCAGACGTTCCCTAGACCGACGGACATGGCGATGCATGTCATCAGGAAGTGGATTTCGTTGGTCCATGTGTCTCTAGATTCTGACGTTTGTTGCTGTGAAATATCTACCCTTAACGTGTACACCTAATCGTTTGAAATTACGTCGCTTACTTTATTTTGTGTTTGACTTTCGATCTCACAGCTGTTCGTTTCGGTTACGTTTCTCTGCCAAGGTAAGACTTAAATTAATGGATATTATTTATGATTGTTAATGTTTATTTTGCAATGTATATGCAGTGACGCGTGTTTTTTTTTTCAATGGGTAGAAATAAACGGGTCCAATTAATAGAAAAATGGGGAAACCATAAAATAGTGCATCTATACAATTAAAATCAAACTTACCGTATTGCAATTTTCTAAAACTCGTATTTCGATATTCTCCGTGTTTTCAAAACTTCGATTTTCCTGAAAATTAAAACAACTTTTAATTTCTCACACCTATTGCACCTATTTATTTTATCGTTAGGTAATTACCGGCATTATTGTGTTTTATTTGTTAAAAACGACAGACCACAATTTATTCTCGATACCGTGTTGTTAGCTTACATATACCTATAAGTTGCAAGTTACTTTAAATGATCTCATATCGAAACAGGTTTCTCGATTTAAAAATGAGCGACTCGCATTAAAGCACAATTGCCTATTTAATTTTTTAATTAAATTATCCCGAAGTTTGTTTAAACTTTATAAATTGTAACTGTATTTAAATTAGCAGATAGGATATCTGTTCGTTATGAACCGAATTCAATTATTGAATAACGAAGCGGTAACTTTCACTATTTGACGTCATACCCACTCTCGTGCATGTCCATACGTACATTATTATTAGGTATATTGTATTCTATTTGTCGAATAATAACCTTCACAATATTTATTATAATTTTATCTAATTTATTACTTATTCGTTTAATAAATTTATCCTCTTTTTAATCGATTCAATACTAAATTCGTTATTTTTTAGTTAATCGATTTTTCTTGTAAATAAATTATTTAATACTTAATATTTTCGATGGATCAAAAATATTCAGGTAACGTCAGTTCTCGACTTACGGCCATATTTAAATGTTGTCTTTAAAACAGGGTGATAAAAAGCTTGCAACTAATTTTAGACCAATTTCTTTAATTTCAAATTTTGCAAAAATTTTTGAGAAAATTTTGCATTCAAGGATGTTAAGTTTTTTAAACAAGCAAAACATTTTATCACAAAATCAGTTTGGTTTCAAAAGAGGAACTGGTACTAAAGATTCATTTTGTTACTTTTGTTACTAATAAAATTTATGATTGTCTGGATAAGGGCCAACCAAATGCTGCTGTTTTTCTGGACCTTGCTAAAGCATTCGATACCGTTAATCACAAAATATTACTACACAAGTTAAATAAGTATGGTATACGTGGAATTGCATTGGAATTAATTAAAAGTTATTTAACAGGTAGGAAACAATGTATTAAAATCAATAATAAAATCAAAAGTAGTTTTGAACCTGTTGAAATGGGGGTTCCACAAGGTACCATATTAGGTCCACTCCTGTTTATTATATATATTAATGATATTTTTTTGGAATGTTCTATGAACTGTGATATAGTATCGTATGCTGATGATACGGTGGTATTGTGCCAATCATCAACATGGGACTTGTTAGAACAAATTTTGAATCAACAATTAATTAAAATTATCTTAATGATAATAAATTGTCGCTAAATATTGATAAAACAGTTTATATAACTTTTGGAAACTATTGTGATAGCATACCAGGAATAATTAATATTAAACTGCATGATGAGGTACTAAAGAGAGTGAAAAGTGTTAAATATCTGGGTATATGTATTGATGAACATTTGAGATGGGATGAACAAATTATTAAATTAACTAGTAGAACTAAATATATCATTTTTATATTGACTACTTTGGACAAAATATTATCACCAGAAAATTTAATGGTAATTATGTATGGACTCTACTACGGTGTTGTCACCTACGGTATTGTGGCATGGGGATCTGCAAATAAGTCTTTAATGTCTTTATTATATAACATACATAGAAAAGTTATTAAAATCTTAATTAAATCTAACAATGGTATGAAATTACCTTTAGACTTGAGGCAAAAATATATCTATGAAGCAGTATTACATTATTATAGGGATATGTCAAATGAATTCAAATCTAGTTCGGTGCAAACAAGGAACAAGTTAATCAAAATATCTAAATCAATGTTGGAAGTGGGCAAAAGAAAATCAGAGTATGTTGCAAGAGATAACTTTAACAAAATGCCAAATGAACTTAAGATATTACAAAACAACAATTATAGAAAACCATTGAAAACATATTGTGCTATGCTTATGTCAACTGAGTAAATGCAAATGTAAATGCAAGTGAGCTGAATTTTTAACTTGATTATTAACCTGTCTTGTTTTTATTTTTATTTTTGTATAAACTTTAGAATTAGCTTTAGATTTTAGTTATTTACCGAACCACGTACGGATATTTTGTCTCTGTGGTTGTTCCATTGATCTTTGGAACTATTTATATATACTATGTATAACATTGTAATATAAATTTGGTAATAAATAAATAAATAAATAAATAAACGTTTGCATATTTTTTTCCTTGGTAAATATATTTATTAGTTGACTTTCCCAGGGGATATTTAAGTTTTTTAGCTTTACTAGAAAAGGGATTTAAGGGGTAATCAAGCACAATAAATAACCTTACCTGATTTGGTTTTCCCAAATCACTTTTAAGCAAAGTTTTTTTATCGTATTACAAATTTCGGGATATAACAAATTCATGTTGTGAGCCCCTTCTAGTTTGTTATAATCGAATTTTACTGTATTTGTGTCAAATATAACAAAAATACAATTTTAAACAAGTGTATTTAAAAAAAATAAAGCGCGTTACAAACGTAATACCTACATTAATTATAAAGATCTACAATACAATAATTGCCTAAAAACCAATTCGATCACCTGTTAACTGACAGATAATTTTATCAGTAGTGTTCGAATCGGTCCTATAAATCACAGTAAATTCACTTTCCCGTAATGAAATTAATGTTTTTCTTAGTCCACGATTGATGATTCTCTTGTTCTCGCATTTTTCGAGATTTAAACTCCAACCATTCCTCATAGATATCCGAATCGTTAGGACGCCAACCTTTGAAACTAAACGACTCGCCGATTGCCTAAATCAAAATCATAATTGTACCACTTCGCATCGTTAATTTTCTCAATCTCACCTTTAGTATTCCCAGTTTTCTCTTTTTAAAGACGTACGCGAACCACCAAATAAAAATTTGCATAAAACCAAATGCAAATAAACACCATCCGATATCTAAACAATAAACGATACCTATCGTTAACACAACGACAACCGATTCGATCACTTACCAAGAACTGGATCCGGAAACTCAAAATACCATTCCGTAATCTATCCAAAGACGCCAAAAAATAAGAAAAAATGGCTATCAAAGTACACGGTGTAATTACACCCCAACAAACTTTCCAATATATGCCTATTTTTCTGTTCAACATAAATTCGACGTCCCAACAAAAATTCTTTAAACCTATAACGATAAGTAAGTAGGTACATTAATTGTCGTCGATTAAAAAAAATACTTACCGTACCACCAAAACACGGCCACCACTTCTAAAGTGGTTAAAATAAAGAATAGAAACGTTGCTCCAAAATAATCTACCAAAGTCAGCACAAACTGGCCCCCCTAAATTAAGTCGGACTGTTATAACTGGTCGATTCCAACTACGCGCGATCGCACTTACCGGCGTTATATAAAGCAGCCCGATTAGAAAACCAACAATAGCGGTGACCAAAGAAATTTTCCAACGTTGAATCCAGGGCGCGCTATCTCTAACGGCGGTCAAAATACAACCCTGGCTAGCTGTCAAGCTTCCAATTCCCAAGACAAACAGCATCACAAAGAAAAGTATCGAGAATAACTGCAACGCCATTAGGTAATTAATTAAAAACCTGATTAATTTAAGCGCGATCTGCACAAACCCACGGAACCGTGCTGAACTTGGATATGGCATCGGGATAAGTTATGAAAGCGAGTCTCGTTCCGCCCGAATTTACCACTTCGGTTACTTCAACTCCTAATTCGTGGGCCAAATTTCCTAATATTCCGAAAATTGTTATCCCAAACAAAAACGACGTTAACGTGTCCAATACGCTTATAATTAAAACGTCCCTAAAATAAATTAATTAGCTGGAACTATATTTCTATAAACAAACATTTTACCGATAGATGTTGTACTTAAATTTGTTGTATGAAGAATACATTACTACGGAACCGGTGCCGATGTTCAAAGAAAAAAAACATTGCGTAACAGCGTTGTACCAAACCTGGAAATTGAATTTTTCGCTACACCGAAATAACTTATAAATACGTCGACGACGTACACTTGCCACAAAAAAAATCGGGACAGTTGAAGGATAGAATTTTAAAAATGTTTGGTTGTGAATTGGGTTTTAGGTAAAATGCTTGTATTTTTAAAAGGGATTATTGTAAGCCATAAATCATCATTGTTACCTACAAAGTGGACAACTCTTTGTCAACAAAATACTTTAGAAGCAAGTGGTAGACAGGTTTAGTTTATGCTTTCTGTAAATTTAAAAATTTATTGATCGACGTAATATATCGATCGCGTTTTACCAAAAGGATGTAACTCACACTTCTTGTGAAAATGAGTTATTCTGACTATCTTACGCATTTAAAGCAGAGACATCGTCTGATAAGATCTAGTAACAAAATTTCGATTTTTTTCATTGAAAAAATTTATTTTTTGTGGGTTACGCCCCTTTGGAAAATATGCGTCGATATGACCGATAACATGTAGATTTATATTTAAAAAATGGTTACTTACACACACAAAATTGATATAGCTTGAAAAATATTTCGTCTTGTTAATAGTGCTTCTCAATTAAACTTAATAAATCGCATTTTTGATTTTTTGCCTTGACTTTTCTTTAACAAGCCATAACTTTTCCAAGTCGGACCTATACATTGCTACAGCTTTTTTGCTTAAAATTACTTAAGAAACGCGCCCCTAACGTTTGGCAGATTCCTCCCGGGACACCTTGTATGAATCCTTCAGTACTATGTGTTATTTAACCTACGAACCTTATATCCAAGAACAAGAAACGATAAATAAAATAATTTTGTAAGTAAGTATGTAATCATTCTTTGTGTGTATAGTAAAGTAATAAAGATACAATTCTTTGGCCGAATTAATATATTATATATTAATTAATTGTTTCCATCGTTTATATGTTTGTAGCACTAAAGATAGCTCCAACCAGAGCCGAAATATTGGTGTTAGTTGTTCCAAGTTTTTATATTGGCTTATTACCACAATTTTTAAAAGAAGTATAGTAAAGTAAGTATTCAGTCATTAGTTTTACTTTTAAGGCGATCCCCTACCTTTCAGTAAGTTCATAAACTTCAATGGAAATCAAGATTTCGCACTTTTTATGTTTTAGAAAAAAATTTTTTTAATGATATTTAGTATCGAAATCATCAGTACAAAAAAGGAAATTATCCCACAGCGAAGAAATTATCGTAAGACGTCAAAATTATATGAAAAATATTACATTTAATAATAAAACAGGGTTACAAACAGAAAAATGGATTAAATCTACAGGTTCTAGACGAGAGCGGTATAATGGAGTATCGACAGATATACTGCACACATCTTTCACTGGAAACAAATATTTTGAAATGTATTTTTAGACTTCATCAGTAATTACAATTATAGAGGAAGGAAATCAATATATAATTCAATACATTGACATTATTGTAGAAAAATATTTAAAAAAGCATCAAAATATCAAAGATATAATAAATAGTAATATTATAGAAATCATAGTTGTTTTCATAACGATCACATTCTAAATTAACTTTAGAGAAATAAGTAAAGACATGCCAAAAATCATAATTCGCAACTTTGTTAGGTAAAGTTTGCCTGTTTTGATTCTCGTCTAACAATAAGTAGAACCTGTAAATTCAATACATTGTTCTCTTTGTAACCTTTTTCTATTCTTTTACTACGGATCAGTAAATGTCATATATTTGATATAATTTTGACGTCTTACGATAATTTCGTCTATTTGGGATGATTTCTTTTTTTGTGCTGATGATTGTGATACCAAACATCATATAAAAAAATTATTCTAAAACTTAAAAAAGAGCGAAATGTGGATTTTCATTTGATTTACATTGAAGTTTGTTAGCTTACTGGAAGGCAGGGCTCGTCTTAAAATGCAAAAGGCTATTTCAACCTTTCCGATACCTAACATCTTTAGAACCTCATCTATGTAATGCTTTTATGGCTTAATCCTTATGTACTTGCAAACAGTTTATTTAAAACCAGATTCACGACAAAACATTTTTTAAATTCTGTCCTTCTACTGTCCCGATTTTTTCTGTGGCGAGCGTACCTTAGAGTTCATTAATTCGTTCCACTGTGGTTTCAGGAAGTACATGATGCCGCCGATCGAACCGTCAAGCGTAACTGCCCTTATTAACAGGGCAAACATGATAACGTACGGGAAGACGGCTAGAAAATACGAAACTTTCCCGGAGCTTTCTATTCCTTTAACTGATACGGCGAAAATTGTGAACCAACTAATGAAAAGAAAAATTGCGAGTTTCCAGTCGGGCCATCCTAAGCCGTCGTCGATGTAAGTTTTCTCGTGCAACACCTCCTTTCTATCGATTATTTTAAATTGAAATCGTTAAATGGCGGGCGTATGTAATTAATTTGCTTACGTAAAAAATAAATCTGACGAGGTTAGGAAATTTTTCGCAGTCACGTTTGCGCTTCCGGACGACGCGCACAGTTCCCAATTCGGCTTGCATTCGGCCCAAGGCAAATTTGTCGTGAACGAATTATACAAGTAGAGTAACGATATAGCCAATACGGAACAATAATAGGTAGTCACACAAATCGAACCGAACAGTTGACCTAATCCCACCCCTAAATAAGTTTGGCGTATTAAATTATTTACGAAATAGTTTATGAATACGGGCCAACCTTTTAAGACGGGAGCTAAACTTTCGAACGCTTTTATATTTCCTTTGCTGGCAAATTGTCCCAAACACATTTCCATATAGTAAACTGGCCTGCCCACCAAAAATAATACTATTAAGTAAGGAATTAAGAAGGCGCCACCCCCGTTTTCGTAAGCGGCAAACGGAAATCTCCATATATTTCCGATACCGATGGACATTGCAATGCAAGACATTAGAAATTGAACATCTTTGTTCCATGTTGCCCTATTTTTGTGTTCGTTCTAAAATTCAACGTTATTGTCTCTGTTTATTAGTTATCAAAACTGAAAAATCTTACCGCGATCTTTACGCCAACTTCGAGATTTTGATTTGTCGAATCGAAATTCATCTAAAATAAATTTTGTTCGTATAGGTAGGTACAGCTCTCGTACCTTTTTTAAATCATGTATACTTACCAAGTCCGTTTCTTTTGCATTCGTTTCCATGTTGACTTTTGTTTATGTGCGGTTTTGCGAAATCCTGAAATAAATAACAAAGTGTTTTTCCTTTATCGATATAAACGAATCGCGCATTATTTGCAGATTTTATCATTAAAACATGTAAATATCGAAAATTAGTTTTTTTTTTATAAATTATAAATAAAAAAAACCAACGATATTTCAGCAATAATAATGATTATTGTAACACTTACTGCATAGCGTCACTTCTCTGGGAATTTTTAAACGCACTTGCTGCCCACGAGTCCACAAATTTAGAACAAATTAATTTGTAAAACATTTCCTTTTTATGGAAGTCCGTTTCATCTAAAATTTTGTTTTTAATTTCACTTTACGGAAAAAAAACCGCACGCTTTTTAAGACTTATTGAATGGAAATCGTTCTCGAAATCATCGCGCTTAACCCTCCTAGTAAAAGATAAATATATTTAGATATTAACCGTCACTTGAACTTATCAAAATATAAACGTATTTAACTGTGTGAACTTTTAATCTTTCGGAAGCTATGTAAGTAATTAACGCTACATGTTATAAAATTATCGATTTTCAATAAATTAATTATCATAATCGTAACAAGTAAACAAATAGGGTCACTTAAAATATGACAAGTTTCTTCTTTATCGTTCCAATTAAATAATTGTATGGTGCCAATGACTATAGTAGTTTAGGCACCGTAATTTTAAATTAAAAAATAATAATAATAATTGCACTAATTAATGTATAAATTCGGTCTTGTCCTGAACAATGTGCAGGTATTTATCTTTTAATTTAGGTCAATTCCGAACCAACAAAATACGCATGAATGTCGAATGTGAGAAAGTAAAGAACTGCTCGTATTACATTATTATCAAAGGAAATTGGGCTTTTAATCAAATTATTAAACTAAATTACCTACTATTAAATTAATAAATGAACGATTAATTGAAAAGTTGAAACCGAAATGTTATACTATGCACCGCACAGAATACACAGATACCACGGAATACTACGCAAACGACAAGATCCAAAATAAAAAAGGGCAGCACAATAGCGTACAAAGAAATAGATCCGAGATGCTATCTAAAGTGAACATTTTAGGGCTCGAAACTCGAAGAGATGCCGTCAAGAATACGGAGAGATAATTTTAGGGAAAAATACGCCCGCATATCTTTTATCAAACGCTTAAATAATGTTTAAAGAACGGGAAAACGTCAATAAATATGGACTGGTTCGTATTCAATAAAATCTGGCGTGCCCCATGGACGCGATTTTGGGCCTGTGTAAATAACTTACGCAAAATTCAATCGATAACAAGACAAAATCTGAAGAAATCTGAATTCTAACCTACTGCACTTATTGTTGATTATCTTCAATGAACGCTAATCGCCAAAAGATTGAAAAACTTACCGAAAACGTGTCTGCTTCGGCAGTAGGCAGTTTAGGACAAAACTTAATCAAACGCGTGAGATTATTTAACGCAATTCATATTTTATTTCGTCGAACTTCGCCGATTTGGGGTTTCGCCCAACATCTAAATTGGACAGAGGTTTTCAGACAACTGAACTCGATCAGAAATAAGGATTATCAAGATAAAAGTAAAGTGTAAGTACCTATTTAATCAAATTAATTACTGATAATTCTTGTTACGCTTTTATATCGGTTTAAGATTAATCGAGTTAAGATAATTTTATTTACAAATTGTTGATATTTATCACAATCAATTGTCGAACTAAATTTGAATAGGGCATTAAATACTATGTCTATACCTTTATTCTGAAATACAGTCTTTCTGAATACGGGAATAATAATTGTGTCTATACGAGGTGTTACAAAAATGCTGTAGAAAAATTTAAGGCACGCAGTACTGACCTAAAGGAACACAAAAGTGTGGAATAACATGGGTCCGAAAACCAATCGTTCCGGAGATATTCGCTATATTTGGTAAGTTGATAAAGACTTTACCTGTGGTTTATGCCCGATGGAGCACCGTCGCATTGTTCGCTTATTGTTCGGGAACACTTAAATCAGGCGTACAGAGGTCCGGTTGCTCGGTCTCTTCGGTTCCCTGATTTAAATCCCATGGACTTTTTTGCTTGGGGATATTTAAAATCTTTAGTTTATTCCACTTCAATTCACAGTTTAGGGCATCTACAAGAATGCGTAAAGGTGCGCAATTAATTTACAAGAAGGGTTTAAGCTTGCCTAGAACTATGACAATAGTCACTTGTCACTTTATCGAAACTGGTCTGCTTCTTTCATTGAATCGCGCGGCAAAGAAAACGTCAAAATCGCTATATCTTTCCTTTTGGTTAGCAGGTACTTACTACGTACATGCCTTTAATTTTTCCGACATAATTTTTTAGCACCCTGTATATAGGTAAACGACATCGACAATAAACGAAAACTCAAAAAGTAATCTTCCTCGCTTATAACAATCGAACTATTCCGTTTGCTTAGGTTTAACTTGATAACTTCCGCTCTTCAGTAAATTAATTTCTCGTTAGAATTACGTTTAATGAGAGGGTCGGCCGAATGCTCATTTTGTCGGTCCAATGGTTTTATCGCGCATTCTTACAGAAAATTAAACAACGTCTACTTTAAGATTACAATTCGTTTTAATAATAATCGAAGACGTAGGGTTGCGTAAAATTGCGGCCCGATCGTTATTTTTATTCGTTATCGATGTAACTTCAGAAAGTGCATTTACTTTTAAATTAGCTTTAAGAATAATACAATATAATTATTATATAATCTTACAATCTTTATTTAAATCATTTTTATTTGAAACAACGATTGGCATTACTGTTACGTGTTCTGTATATTTTCACTTGTATATTTTCAGGTAAATAGGTGTAACATTAGATATTTATGGATTTAAACTTTTACCTTTACTTGATAAATTAATTCGAGGTAGAATTTCCCCATTTATTTTTATTGCGATTCGTAAATTTAATCATTAAAAACATGGCGGTGCAATTTAAGGTCATTCCTTTGCAGATTTGTTCAGTTGTACAAAACTAAATTTAACCAACGATCAAAAGAACCTTGGTTGCCGTAACCATAACGACCTTTTTCTGCAATTACCTTTTAAACTTTAAAGGCGCTAACACCGAGATGTTTACAATAATTGCGCTGCTAGATTGTCGTAGATAAACTCTTCAAAATATACTTACTCTTCTTCGAGAGCAAGTCTCGTCCATCTCGCAGATTTTTACCAAATTAGATATTTACTAATAAAGTTATCGGTTATACCTTCGAAAATACAAGCTAGTGATAAAATTTATCACGTCAGAAAATCATACCAAACATTTACAAAAATTATACAAGGCGTAAAATTCTTATTCAGGATAAAATAGGCGAAAAATGTGAAACAACATTTTTCCCAATCTAGACTAAAAAGCTGGTGAACATTTTCAGACGTGAATTTCTACCTCTTGAAATTTTGTAGGAAGGTAGTTGTTTTTTAAGTCTGGCTAAGCAATGCACCATCCGATTAGGCACCTCCCGCCGCAAACCACCCTTCAATTGTTTCAAATTGCAGAAGAAAAAATAGCCGTGTCTAGGAAATGTCGAAAAATCTATAGGGAACATATAAACCATGTCAAAAGAATGCCATAAGTTCCCATAAATTTTTTTCTTATGGCGCTGCGCTGTTGAGATATTCACCTCCAAAGTTGAAGAATACAAATTAATTTTTTTAAGTAGCAAGTTTATTTTTCGTTAGAAACTAATAATTTTTGGTGTACATGCGTGATAAATTAACATCTTTAAAATGGATTTTAAGGTCTTTTGATATCGCCTCAGGGAACCGGGGATGCGCTACCCCTAACCTTTCCGACTCCAAAATATTTCAGAAGTTAAGTTGTTAAATTTTCAATTAAATTTTTGTATTTCCCAGACAATTTAGGATAAAAAAAGTACGATTTACTTTCGATAAAATAAACCATATTTCAGAAAATCACACTTAAATAATATCTAGGATACATTCCGTGCATCTCTTATTCTTTATATATCATTTTCTCGAATATGGTTCATTTAATCGCAATTAAACAGCAGTACTTTTTTATTCTAAAATGTCTGAGAAATCCGAAAATGACCTTAAAAATTTAAAAACTTAAACCTCTGAAAAATGTCGAGGTTAGAAAGGTGGGGGTAGTGCACTTTGACTCTCCTGAGTTGACATGAAAAAATCTATTGCATCACTTTAAAGACCTTTATTTATTACCTATGTATAACAAAAATTATTAAATTTCGACGACAAATAAAAATGTTAACTATTTAAAAAAATTGATTTTTACTTTTTACCTTTGGGGGTGAATTTCTCAACAGCAGAGTGCCGTAAGAAAAACAATGTATGGGAACCTTGGCACGGTATATATGGTTCCGATAGATTTTTCACCATTTTCTGGACACGGCGCTCTCCTGAATTTTTTTGCAATTTTAAATAATTGAGGGGTGGCTCGTGGCCGGCGTAGCCTAATCTGGTGATAGCCTTAGCCTACCTTTCTACAAAATATCAAGATGAGAAAATGTGTGAAAATGTTTGCCAGTTCTTATTGTTAGTCTAATCGGAAACTTTTTCCATGAAATTAATAGTGAACTATGCACAAAAGTCCGCCTGGGCACAAAGGACTACTAGTTTTTGATAATTATCCATCAAATAATTTGGACCGGTTTTCTAATCATCGGTTTTTACGTTGTCGAATTTTGTTTTTCATTTTATGGTGATTAACCTAATAACGTTTTAAAGTAAAACCCGCCTGGAAAAAATTAGTTCATATTTTTTGCTTATTTAATCGCTATTTAACACGAATTTTTATTATTTTTACTAATAATTATTTATCGATAACGCGTCTAATACCCCTATACCGATTAAATCTATTCTGTGCGATATCGACGTGTTTCGAGTAGTAAAAAATTAATCATTGTATCTATTAATTTAATGTCTCGTCAAGTGATATCAAATATTCGATTACCATCTTGTGAGTTATTACCTCCTATTTTATTTGAATTTTGTTGCTTAATATTCCCTTAAGTAATTTTTACTATAGCAATTTATGGAATAAATTCTTCTATTGTCTTTTTCTAGAGGCTCTCTATAAGATATCTAATTTACAAGTGCCTTTTTAAAATTATTATCTTCATTGTCGATATCAGGAGCGCAACCGAATTATAAAACCTTTTGAGAGCACTCAGTATGCACCTGGATTAGTGATTAAATTGAAATTTTTCAAATTTTCATTTTGATACCAAAATAAACTCGGGCCCCGAAAATTTAAAATTATTCCTTACGTCTCTTAATTGTTACAATTTACTTTTATTAAAACTGAAACAATAAAATTAGCAAATAAATAGATAGATCTGATGGTATGTTCTGCAAAAATGGTCCCCAAAGGGTTAAGATGTATCGGTACAATCGACCCTAACTGTAGTACAGATAAACCAACACCTAAACACCCATAAGGGCCGTTTTTTCAATCGCTGGTTAACTATAATCATCGCTAATCATAGCAAACAATTGTTTCAATAATTATTTCTATAGTAATTTACTGATGGTCAGAATTAACTAGCGATTGAAAAACCGACCTTCTTGTTAGGGCCAGTTTTATAAGGTATAACCCACGGTCGGCGTTAAATTATTTTGAGGTAAATAAAAAATTAAACTGTCAAATATGACAACCACTTTGATAACCTTTGTAAAAATTCATATAAACTTTTTGCTTTACAATTGGTTCTAATTTGGATGATTCGGCCTTCGGTTTACGAATCGCTTTATAAAACCGGTCCTAAAATACTTGGGTGCTAGAGACACGGCTAAGACTATCCGATTATAAAGATGACTATTTCATTATATTTAACCTAACCTCACATCTTATATAGTCAATTAATATAATATAAATATAGATTAATAACAATAAAAGAAACCTATTCGCTGATGAAATAAAACCCTTAAAGTGTTTAGGTCGCCAAAACACTAGGTATATAAAAACCCATACAATTTCAATGCAAATATTAAAAGTTTGTTACGTAATTACAATTAATTAGTTACGTACATACTTGAGGCTAGAATTAATTTGTTAATTATTGCCGACTATCAATTGAATAAACATAAAAACAGTAGTGGCGTAACAAATAGATGTTAGTGAATAACAGTTTATTAAATGTGTTTTTTTACTTCACGTGTAGTTAATTGCAATCTTTTAATAAGTTTTAGATTAAATTGTAACCATAACCTTATTAAAAAAAGTTTTACGACCAATCTATTTTATGGGTAAAGTTTCTGCAAAATTTTATTTCAAATTTAGTCACATCCATTTTATTTTAGTAAACGGTATTGTAGTACGATGGATAGCAGTGACTTATTTAAAGGTACAACTGACCGGTTCAACGGTGTGAACTGTAGATTCTTTACATGAAAATTGCAAAATTGACGATTTTCAAATGAAACTACAAGGTATTTAAAATTTGGAGCAAACGCAACATTAAATATAACATTTCTATCATATAGAATCGTTAAAAACATGGGTACAAGACGAGAAACGTGGAATTTGGTTCAGAGTTGCTCTGGAACATTCAGATTGGGTGCCCATTTTAGCGAAGGTTTTATTAATTATTTATATCGAGTATCTATTTATTGAAAAATAATATTTTAGAATGGTTTTGATTATCACCATGCTAAAAATGGTTTTGTAATGATGTACAAGTGGCTTCCAAAAGAAAGCAACAACATTCCCCCATATGCACACACAATGATAGGTGTAGGTACCATAGTCGTTAATGAGCAATCACAAATTTTAGTTGTTCAAGAAAAATATGGCTTAAAAAGATGGAAGTTACCAGGAGGATACGTCGAACCTGGTACTAAATAAAAAATGATTACCTAAGCGATTATTATTTATAACATATCATTCCAGGTGAAAATTTGATCGATGCTGCTATAAGGGAAGTTCACGAAGAAACTAACATTAATACAGAATTTATTTCGGTGTTGTCTTTAAGACAAACACATAGTTTTATGTTTGGTTGTTCTGACATATATATTATTGTTTGTTTGAAACCCTTAACAATTGATATTACAAAATGCGATCGAGAAATAGCAGAATCAAAATGGATGAATATCGAGGAATATCTAAACCATCCAAATATACACGAACTAAATAAGTTCTTTGTAAAAAGTTATGTTGATTGTAAGAACACTGGCATTCTAATCGACTGTAAACATGGTATACACGAAATTCTCAAACGACCTTATACTGTTTATTTTCCGACTAAAAAATAACATTAAGTAAGTAATATTTGAAGATATTCATTTATTTGTAGAAATAATAAAGTGCAACATTTGTAATGGTCTTAAGCCTGTATGATATCGATGGCGCAAAACCCCAAAAGAGCATAACCCATACTTTTTGTGAAAATAGGTTATTCTGTCTATCTTATGCATTTAAAGGGAAGGCATCATTTGTTAAAATCTAAGAACAAAATTGATTTGTATTTCTGCAAAACACATCTTCTTATAGCTACAAGATAACACAAAATCTGCTCTCCTGTAAAATTTACTTTTTATGGGTTATTCCCTTCTGGAAAAACTGCGTTGATATGGTCCTAAATTTGATACAAAATTTTGTACTTGCATAATATAACATGTATTACTTTATAAATTTAAATGCTCTATAGAAAGTAATATGAATATTCATATTTATTGAGTGGTAACGTTGGCCACAATGCATTTTGTATAAAATTTCATATAAAATTTGGAATCTTGTCATACAGCCTTTAGATTAGAATTATATAATCAAATTTTTGGACCAATAGAATACCATCGATGCTAACATATTAGAATTATTTCATTTTTTAAAACGCAAGAAAGTGTTTAAACTTAAAAATCACCTACATGTCAATTACAAAAGTTTAAAAATTAAAAAATTAAATTTATAACATTATTTACTTGTCGCAAGTAAGTAAATAGAGTTGATCAGTATATACAAATCGTTAGGTAATTTAACGGGTAGTAAACAAATTTTAATTAATCCCAATTATTACTTTCTTCGAATGCCTTCTTGCTATAGGAATCGTTGATTTTTGAATCTGACTTTGCTTGCACGAGTTCTCTGGGATCTTCCATAATCGGGGTCATATGTGACAGCTTGGAAACACTACTCCTAAATAATACTAAAATCGTAAAAATATTTTACTGGTAAGTTGTTTAGTCTTACTCTCCCCAATTAAGTTTTCTTTTCTTTTTGCTCGTTGTATTTGCATTATCCATCGATCTCTTTCTTTGCACTGGAGGAATAGGCGAATAAGGTATTAAATTGCAACCCGATATTTGAGCTTGTCGCTTCGCGTACGACATGACACTGTACGTGTCACTTTGTGAAAGGGTGCTTAACGCAAGCGCCACTTGATATCTTTTTTGTAATGCTACATAAGCCGATTGATTATCTATCCAGGCCACATAGACACTACCTTAAATAATTTCTACATAGTTTCATTTCATAATTTCAATGTAATGTGTTATTTACCAAATGGACTAAACAGTTGAAGAATGTCATTTTGCTTCCAATCTTTTGGAAATGTGATGTATAATACGTGATCCCTTGATGGTATTACTGTAAAATAAAAGTCCTTATATTTTTCCTTAAAAAAAAAAGAAAGAAAGAAATTACTTACAGTCATCTCCTTCAAGATTAATATAAGGAGCATCTATCATTCTCATCAGAAATATTCTGCAATATACAGAATGTACAAAAGTTCTTAAAATTCACTTATGCTAACTATTATTGCAAAGGATAATTTTCACAAATGGACCAAAAAACAACTTCTCTATATATCTCTATAAATTAGCTGCTATATATCGGTCACAAAGTCACAAACAAAATTCAATATTGGCTTAAAACATAAAATAACTCAATGTTGGAAAAAAAATTAAAAGAAAAAAGTGTAAATTTCCTATTTTTTACCGATTTTTATATGGTGCCAACAATGAGAAATTGGTAAAAGGTTCAACTTCCGATTCTTGCTTGCTATCTAAAATAATTTATAATCACGCACACATTAATGTTTTAGTAATTAATGAACCGTACACAAATAATTCCACATGCTTAGGAAAGATAGTCCAGTTATATATGCATCATATCCGGCTTCGTGTTCCTTCGGGCTGTCAACACTATACCCTTCACAATCATCTTCGATTTCTAAATAATAATTATATATATATATATTTTTTACAAGTAAATGCGGTGCCTAAGACAACTCACCGACAATTGGAATTTCAAAAGGTTTCTCTGTAACTGTTTTAAATAAGTGAGGTAAAACACTAGAATTTATATGATCTTTAAAAGGTTCCACAGTGGACATGTGTTTTGTATCCAACAAACTAAAAATTAAATGTGAAAATTCTAACATAATTTATATCCGACATACTTTGGAAACGAATAATTTGCCAATTCTTTAAACTCCTTATATTCTTCGGGAATAGGAGTTAAAAATTTATCGACAGTATGTAGAAGATCTAAGCACATGTTATGTCCTATCACCAATTTTCCCTAAAATTTCATACTTAAATTAAACAAATAATTAAAACAATTACCATACCGATCCAACAATAGTTTTAATAACTTCCGAAAAACCAACGCAGTTGTTGAATTCTTGCTCTTCATTTTTAATTTTTTGTTTTTCCTTTTCATCGTTTCTAAATCGCACTACAAGTACCCTTTCGTTATTCTCTAGCGATCTTGTTTCTAGACTTATTTTAGTTTGTAATCTCTTATTTGCTTCTTGATATACTATCCTTCTTATATATGCATTACATTTTGGAAGAATTTTTTCTTCCTCTTCACTAACAATAAAGTCATCGATTTCTTTGCTATTTGTACAAATATTTATAAATGACTGGCAATATGACATATGAATATACCTACTTACAAAATAATATCGACCATTTTTTTATCCCCTACAGTCATAGAAATATGATCGAATTTCTCACCATGTGGTGATGTATTATTTTGATTTGCACGTAATTTTTGGCGTTCCATTAAAAGCTTTTTATATTTTTCTTCTTCATTACTGTTCAGGTAGGGGATACCTAAAAATTAATTTTAATTAAATTCAGACCTGTTATATTTACACACAACGACGATACCATTTTTAAATAACTTATTAAAATCGAATCCTCGTTTAATAAGAAAGTCTATACTTGATGCTTGGCACAGAAATCTACGATCTGGAACCATTTTATTCGCCGGACGTGGAAACACATAAAAATTATATCCTTGTTGTTTAAAAATTTGCAAGGTTTTGTCATATCTAAACTTAAAATAAGTAGTCAAACGATATTAAAATAAAACAGGAACAAACCTAAAAATGCCCAAACCATACTGAATAGGTAAAAAATTCTTCGAACTTCGTCTAATCTTTTCGTAATACTGCAAATGAGTATCGAAAGCATTTACAGTTGATTCCGTATTTAGCCCGGTTAATTCGCAATCTATAGAAATAAAATCGCATTGTTCGATCGCCGTTCTAATCCGCGGAAGTAATTCGTAAAAACCTTAAAAAAAAAAGTTTATTTACATAACCTCAAACAATTCTTGAATTGAAACAATCGTGTGATTCAAAATTGTACACTTACTTGAGTTTAATATCTCCATTATACGTTAATTTTTTTACAATTATTAAAAAGAAATAAATTGGTTATACTTCTACATCTATCTACACTTGCAAAATCAACGAAAAAGATATAAATCAACTGTAACCTTGAAGCGCTGCCAATATTTAATCACCTTGTACATGGTTAAATGATTAAATTTAAATTGGGGTTTTAAAATATGTAGGTATGTAGTTTGCAACGTTTAATCGGTGGGTCACACAGCACAAAAGCAGAGCGCATTGTCCAGGTAGTTTTTCAGCCGGAAACAAGGGTGGGTTGTTTGTAAACGCTAGAAAGAAACTCGTTGGAACCTTCGAAGTTGTCTTTATTTACACACACACAATATATACAAAAATAATGTTCAAAATAAACGGCGGTTTCAAAAACAATAAAATAAAAGATGAATCCAATTTCTTTCGGAGGGTACTGTATACGACGCGTACCTTCGAATGCGCCGTGTATATCGTGTTGGTATGGTGAATTCCCCTAGCGGGCATAGGATCGCGCAAGCTGTCAATGGCGGTCGATGATATTGATTGAAGCGTTATCGGTAACGGAGTGGGTTTCTTTTTATTTTTCCCTTTTATTGGCGGTAATTTTTGCAGGTAATTGATAAGCGGTTGGTGTAAATATGTTTTTTTTTCTAGGCGGGTACCGGCTCATGAACCGAGGGCTAAACCCCCAAGCGCGGCACTATCGGTTTGGGTCCCCATTTACGAACCGGGGCTGGACGTCACCTCGTTCGCAAACGCTTTCCGTGTCTAGGAGTGTGTGTGTGTGTGTGTGTGCGCGCGCGCTATTTGGAATAAAGAGTAGACCGTTGGTTAACCCGGACGGTTTCCTCCCATCTGGTGAATGGTGTAGATGTCGAGGTCAGGATGTGTTGGCTGGTTAGGGTCATTGTCGGTTTTATACTTTCCGGGGTCCTCCCACCTCGCTGGCTGGCCGCTCGAACTCCAGTTTAGTTCGGATTCGGACTGCTCTGGAGGTGCCAGACAGGTTCAACGGGGCTCTAGGACTGCAGGAGTTTCGGACTTTTTTCGTCCTTCCCATTAATATATGAAATGTCTGCTTTTATAATCGTTACAGCACGAGTTAGTAAATATTTATTATTAACTATTAAATTATTCTAAGTCTTCTTAAACGAACAATTTGTTCTATCAAATTTGTATATTATAACAAATTGAAAAAGCCAATATTATACAGGGCTGTATAACCTATCATGAATAATCTAGGTATAATTTTATAATATATATATATGGCCTATCCAAACCTATATAATGTTCACATCATCAACAAAAAGTTACTAGATTGTTTATTTGTAATTCGGTTTCAAGTTTGGAAAGTGACATATTCTATAGATGATTTACTTACGCACATAGATGGAATAAAGAAATACTACAATTTATTACAACTGTAAAAATACAGTGTACGAGGTGACAGCACTGTCTGAAACGTCATCATCTAGTAATCTTTTATTGATGTCGTACATTGCATATAGGTTTGGACGAAGTGTATGTATTTCCATTAAGAGATTGAATTTTTTCAGATGAAAATTGGCGCTCCTAACCCAAAGCCATAACTATATATTTCGAGTCGGGTCAAAATTTTGGATGGAAGAACAAAAGGCCATCTGAAAATTGGGAAAAATCGAATTTCAGGAAACGGTGAGTACTATTCCATTATTTTTCACGCTTTTCTCCAAATAGAAATTGGCTTTTTCAATAGTACATGACCTAAATTAACAGATTTATGTCGGGTTAAAATTTTGACAACAATCAAAGATTAATCTAAAGCAATCTAATACCTGAAATACGAGTTTTCTAATCGTTTTCGACTTGTTCTGAACGTTACGGCTCAAAAACTTGCGGACAAAATTTTGCCAGAAAAAAATCGCTGGACTATAAATAAGGGACTTTTTTGAGATTTGGCAAAAATTTTAAATCACCGTTAACGCGCTTAGATTGTCATTTCTTGCATTGTTAATCTCGAAAAACTACTTTTCAACTAATTCCGGACCTGTTCTATGCCTATCAGTTAACGACATTTTATCGAGATTATAAAAAAATATAATCTATTTAAACGCCGGCAGTTCGTTACTTATTGCTTCGTAATACCTGAAATACAAGTTTTTTAATCGTTTTCGACTTGTTCTGAACGTTACGGTTGAAAAGCTTGCGGTCAAAATTTTGCCAAATAGATTTTAAATCGATTTAAACGCGTCTAGCTTGTCATTTCTTGCTTTGTTGTGTTCGAAAAGTGTGTTTTCCAGTAGTTCCGGAGCCGTCCTGGACGTCTCGGGTTGAGCCAAAATTTTGCCAAATCCATGAACTATACTGCGTGTTTTTTTCTACCACTTTGCTGAAATTTTAAATCGATTTAAACGCTTCTTTCATTTCTTCTGTCATTTCGTGCTTTGTTGTGTTCGAAAAGTGAGTGTTCCAGTAGTTTCGGACCTGTTCTGGACGTCTCGGGTTGGGCCAAAATTTTGCCAAATCCATGGACTATACTGCGTGTTTTTTTCTACCACTTTGCTGAAATTTTAAATCGATTTAAACGCTTCTTTCATTTCTTCTGTCATTTCTTGCTTTGTTGTGTTCGAAAAGTGAGTGTTCCAGTAGTTTCGGACCTGTTCTGGACATAAACGTAAAACGTAGCTCAGTGGTGAACACTGCAGCTTCTCGTCCAACAGACTCGGGTTCGATCCCCTGGGCCGGGTGAAAATTTTTGTTGGAAATCGCAGTAAAACAGATCAGGCTGGCGGCAAAGCCGCCAGCCTGATCCTCTCACGATCTTGGGAATTGGGAGGCGGCTTCGCCGCCTGCTTGATTTTTCTCTTAGACAGACATTATTAAGAATATGAGTGTCAATTTTTATTAATCTTCGCCCGCACCGGGGTTCGAACCCAGAACCTCCGGACGAGGAGATTATTATTGTTGATTATTTTGAAAATATGAGTGTCAATTTTTATTAAACTTCGCCCGCACCAGGGTTCGAACCCAGAACCTCTGGACGAGAAGATTATTATTGCTGATTATTTTGAGAATATGAGGGTCAATTTTTATTAATCTTCGCTCTCGTCTGGGTTCGAACTCGGAACCTTCGATCCCGTAACTGATGGTTTCGCCATCTACTAGTACTTTAGCAATAATAATGTATTTTAATTCTTATGTAAACTGTGATTTTTATTTATTTACAACGATAGAAATTTTAAGTAACTTTTAGTCAAATATAAAGGCGGTACGATAATAATAAAATCAATTTATCTTTACTAAGTTTATTAAATGTATATAATACATTATAATTAGGTACAATTACACATACATATATAAAACTATCCTTTAACACCTATAGTGTGTAAGGTTTTATTAAATGTAATAATAAATTCATTTTTGTAAATAAATATGTACTTGTCGCTAAAGAAGGTTAATTTTTCTTGTTGATGCCGAGATTCGAACCCGCAACGCGTTGGACGACAGTCTGGTGCCTGACAACTCCACCATGTCAGCCGTCTATAAAATAAAAAGGAAACTCTTAGCAACTTCTGCACTCTTAATACCAAAAAACGTTTTTTTGTTGAAATATTGACAAAAATGTTTCAAAAGTGTACGATTTTGTACAAAAACGAGCAAATTTTGACAAAAATTGGAAATTTCGTATCAGGATAATAGAAGTTGACGAAGGTTAATTTTTTCTCGCTCTAAACAACTTCTGCTCTCCTGATACCAAAAATTGATTTATTTGGTCAAATAACGAACATTTTGGCCAAAAAACGAACACTTTGGACAAAAAACGAACATTTTGGTCAAAGAACGAACTTTTTGGCCCAAAAACGTATTTTTTGGTTAAAAAACGAACGTTTTGGTCAAAAAATATACTTTTTGATTAAAAAACGAACATTTTGGCCAAAAAACTAACTTTCTGGCCAAAAAAGAACTTTTTGGACAAAAAACTAACTTTCTGGTCATAAAACAAACTTTTTGGTCAAAAACGAACATTTTGGGCAAAAAACGAACTTTCTGGTCAAAAAAAGAACTTTTCGGCCCAAAAACGTATCTTTTGGTCAAAAAACAAAGTTTTTCGTCAAGAAACGAACATTTTGGACCAAAAATGAATCTTTTGGTCAAAAAAACTAACTTTCTGGTCAAAAAAGAACTTTTTGGCCCAAAAACGAATCTTTTGGTCAAAAAACGAACTTTTTGGTCAAAAAACGAACATTTTGGACAAAAAACGAACTTTCTGGTCAAAAAAAGAACTTTTTGGACCAAAAATGAATCTTTTGGTCAAAAAACTAACTTTCTGGTCAAAAAAGAATTTTTTGGCCCAAAAACGAATCTTTTGGTCAAAAAACGAACATTTTGGTCATAAAACGAACTTTTTGGTCAAAAAACAAAGTTTTTCGTCAAGAAACGAACATTTTGGACCAAAAACGATCTTTTGGTCAAAAAACGAACGTTTTAGTTAAAAAATACATTTTTTGATCAAAAAACGAATATTTTGGCCCAAAAACGAACAAAGGAAAAACGGATTTAGTTATTGAGACAGAATAATAAACCTTCAATTTATTTGTAATTAAAACTATAAAATAATCGAAATTAGACAATATATCCGTGTATTTTTACCATCTTCTGAAACTTTATTATGTCGAGAATTTAAGAATAAATAGTGAATCTTCAAATATATTTTCTTACAACCACTCGGTTATAAGGTCTGTATAATGCACCTACAAATTATTTTATTTAACAATTTTGTGTAATAACCAATAAAAGAACAAATTTATTTATTTCGTTTTGATATTTTCATATAATTGAAATGTTCTATAAAAAATAGTACAATACACCGTTTGTTAAAACAATGTAAATCTATATCAGTCAAAAGAATAGTTAAATTAAGAACTTTACAAGAAATGTGTTAAAATATTTCTTTTTATGAATTTCCGAACAAAATCGATAGATTTTTGAATAAAGAATTTTAAAAGAAATATTATGAAGAAAACTGTAATTTAACATTAGATTTCCATAATAAAGAAACCTGTAATTTTTAAATTACAAACTTCAAAAATAAAGAAATCTTGAATTAAACAAAAATCTCCGATACATACAGAATTCTGTAATTGACATGATAGATTTCTATAACGAAACTAACTCTATTCAAACTATCTATCGCATTCTAATTTAAAACTACAATTAAAAATACAACTTCAACAGTTATGAAAAACGTAAAACAGGCGTTATTTAACCTTGGAGTAGTTCCACGCGTACCCATTTTTAACAAATGTATATGATATCCAAGATAGATTCCAATGCATGCTGTTGATAAAAATTGGTGACTAAATTGCATATTTGTAATTCAGTTTAAAATTTGGAAAGTAACAATTGTATTCTACCGATGATTTACCTGCACACATATTACCTAACAAAAGAAGACTGCAATTTATTACATCTGTAAAAATACAAGGCGAAACGTTATCATCTAGTAACTTTTTATTGATGATGTGCATTTGAATCTATCTTGGATATCATATAGTTGCACGATGTATTTTCGACGCATTAAGGTTTAAACATTACACAGCAATTAAAAAAACAAATTATTTTCAGACAATTTGCTGATTTTGTAAATATTTAAACCTCTTATAATACCAATATTAACTTAAATAGATAAATCATCCCGTCGTCGATTCTTTAAAATCCTAATTCGTGTTATAGCTGCCTTATTGCATCGTAGCATTCGCTGAAAATTAATTTCTTATGTTCCTATAGCGAGATGTGCAGAGTGAGTTTTGGAATTGCGTTTTTTGGAAACTGGGAAGCTGGGTTTCTTGCACAAACACAGGCCACAGGCGAGAACAATTGCACAGTCTCATTACATCTCTACCTCGAGTTGTCTTGAAGGGCAGTTTCAGAATGCGCCGTCTTTCCAGCAATCAAAATCCAAATGAAAGATCTGGATGGTGTTGTAGTTATTGATGGTCCAAAGTGTGGAATAGCCAAAAGGGGCCGAGCAGCACCTGGAGATTAATAGAACTAAATTACAAATATACAATCTAGTAATTTTATGCGGGATATTTATTTGAATGTCCTTCACAAACAAAATCAAAGCGCGAAATTGGTAAATCTACTAATTACTTTTAATCTTATAATTTAATTAATTATCACAATGAATGACGTTGCAGTGATATCAAAATTACTAATGACGCACGGTACTGTTTTTCGTTAAAAAATTAATTTTGGATTCATAAAGGCAAATGAAGTTGAACTCCCAAATCCCAAGATCGATCTAATTAAATAACTAAATGTTCTAAAAATTACCATTACGTTAAATGTAACTTACCGCAAATTAAATATTATTTATGAATTTCAAAACGATGATTTACTGTCATAAAAAAAAGTAAAACAGATTCTATAAGAAAACTGTAAGTTATATATTACAGATTTCTATAATAAAGAAATCTGTAATTACGGGAAAAAAACAAATAAAATATAGAAATCTGTAATATATCAATTACAAAAATCTGTAATATATGAATTACAAAAATCTATATATCAATACAAATTTCTGTAATAACCAATTAAAACAAAAAAATTAAATAAATTATACTAGGAATTATCAGAACAAATGCTATTTTAAATTTCTTACAATTTCCAAACAACCTCGTTTAAATTACAATAGAACATTTGAAAGAAAGTCTTTCTTGAGTTTCGTCGACATATAAAACAGTCATTTCAACTTGAATAATAAGCTGCTTCTGTACAATAACATCATCATACCTTTGTGCATTTATATGTTCTAAGTTTGGGGGTCGCACGGTGCAATCCCACGTCACCAAGATTCAGGACATTCTAAGCAAATTACTGGAAATGGCCACCAAGGTCTGTCGAAAAGTACGCTTCGTCCATGGCAGATCATCCCAATCTCTAGAGATCAAGTGCTTCTTGGACTACGACCTTAAACACATCCGTAGATAACCCCTCAATGATCATCTGTACTGGTCCCAAGGATTTGGGCTCCAGGACTACTAGATGCTCCTTCTTTTGTCATTTGTCAGTTTCCAATGGGAACTGCAGAGAATTATATTCTTACACATACGTTGAAACAGTACTTAAATTAAGTTAATCAAACAATTTCTGGCAGTTTAATTTCTAGCGCTATCATTTTTGGAATGAAAAAGTAATGTTATTTAAAAGTTTTCATTATAGATAAAAAGCATTATCAACATACTTCGTCATATTTGTTATCGGCACATATGTAATATTTATTGCATAAAAAAGATAACATAGACGTCATATAGTCAGAATAGTAATAACAATCATGGCAAGTGCACGATTAAAAGATTTCGTTAAAAACAGTAAAAAAATATATGGAGCCGCTTTCAACTATAAGTAGGTTGATTTATGCATTTCAATCAAATCGATTAGATCACCAAATTATACATAATTTTATTATATGATGTTTTTTCAGAGATCCCACTGGGGACATTTCTAAGCAAATGAAAGAGCCAGTTTTATTTTTAAAATCACCAACCGATTATATTGTAGAAGGAACAACAATAAAAGTAAGAAATAGTTTATAAATGACCGAATATGTTCTACCGAAATAGCCCATAATGTTTAAATAACAAGTTAGTAAAAAATCTTAATCGACACTTGCTGAAATACAGTTAAATTCCATTATAATGAGCACCCGATTAACAAGGACCTGGATATATCACAAGCATTTCACGTGCTTATATTTGAAATTGTATTCACTCGCACACAATTTGAATAAAAAAGTGGCAGTCCCGATAATTTCGTGGGGTTATTTTTAAGGTGTTAATCATCAGTCACGGTGTAAATATTTGGAGAATTAAGTCGAAAAATGCAACACATTCAAAGTCTTCCACTGTACGTACACTCACCATTTTGCTCACAAGACGTGGAGAGCTAACTTACGATATTTTTATACGAAGATGACGGAATCATTTCAAGTTACCCTCGTATGCTCCCATTGTTGAAATCGGAGGCCTCGGTCCGTAATTTTGCAAAACCGTTTCTGTCCTTTTTATATCACTATCATAGGACGGTAGTATGACTGCTCGCAGGCTGTTGCGGTTCAGCATTGAATTGGCGAACATGGCCTGTCTATCCACTCTTACCATCCGAGCTAGCCAACAACGTTCTCGGACATCGACAAGTTGTTCGTCACAACAGCTACCCCGGTGACGGCGGCGTTTCCTAAATCCATCTAATCACAATATGCTCTCGATACAGTGGCCTCAACAATCTGGCCGCGATCGAATGCGCCAAGATTTTTCGTTTTCCCCATTCTGTGCTCGATTGTTCTTCAGACAGTCAAGTGTCCGTGGTCTGAGGACATCCCCATTGTAGTGGTTTATGGTTTCTGCTAGTGCCTAGAAATCACAGGTCATAAGTATACAAATGATAAAAAGCTAAAATCTCTTCATTCCACAGTAATTTTAAATGTCAAAACACAAAGTGACGCTGTTTAAAATTTTGTATTTACTAGTAAAATGAATCACACGTTGCCCACTTCACCTCAGTTTCCCACACAATCTATTCAAAAATTTATAATATGCCGCCAACACATTAGTAAAATTCACAAAGGAGTTTTCTAACAGGTTCCATTGCTTGCTGCAATATATCAGTTCGTTTTTATACCAGCTCGTATTTGTCTTCGAACTACTACGACATCGTTAATAATTGGGACTTTTCGAGTTAAATTCTACACAAATGCAACGTTAAAAAATCAAATGTAAAAGGAAATCGGTTGCACATTTAAATTATTTTAGATACCAAAAGGCTACACTTTAGTTGAAGAACTCGAATTAGGTATAATAATTGGAAAAACATGCAAGAACGTAACCGAAGCAGAAGCGCTGGATTACGTCGGCGGATACTGTATAGGATTAGACATGACCGCAGTCGATAAATTAGTATAAATTCGATGTTAGTTGTAAAATCCTCTATATTTATATTATTTACTATTTTATAGACAAAAGCACGATCGCAAAGCCTACCGTGGACAGCGTCTAAAACCTTCGACACTTCATGCCCCGTAAGTGCTTTTATACCGAAAGACGAAATTCCAAATCCGGATGACGTCGACTTGTGGTGCACTATTAATAGTATAAAACAGCAAAACGGGAACACCGGACAGTTAGTGTTTCCAGTCGCACAACTTATCAGCTACATCTCGCAATTTCACACTCTAGAACCGAACGATTTGATATTAACGGGAACTCCACCGACCCCTGGAGTCGTAAAGGCGGGAGATGTGATCGAGGGCGGCATCGAAAACGGGCCTTCGATTAAATTCTACGTCGAAGATTTAAATTAAATAATTTATTTTGTTAAGTGCGTATTTTTTTCTCAAATTAAATGGAAATAATTGACAAGATTTGAATTATCTATTGATATTTATCTCATCGGCCAAAATATACCTCGACCTATTAATTTAAATTAGCCGATTTAATTCGGTCCGTTTCGTTTCGTTTTAAATTAATCACGTTTAATGCGAGCACGACATACCAGCGATTTGCAACTTAAATTGAAGGCACTTCGTATTTGCAGTTATTTGCGTTTGTGAATCCAGAACGAGCAGCACATTAAAAAACCGACGAAGTCTTCCAACTTTATTCGTAGTTAACTTTATAACAAAATGTAGAAAATACATTTACATATCACATAGAAATAATACTTACATAGATAAAATAGAAATTTAGCAGTCAAGTTTGTTCCGTCGCATTTCTAGAAATAAAAATACCACCTATCGATAAGAAGATCTAATAGCGCAACACTATTTTAATCATTAGTTACGAGCGTTTAGATGTTCAGCCTTTTATGTCCTCGAATTCGACACCCGATGCTCATTTGCGCTTCGCATTCGCACTTTATTTGCCTTAAATGTTGCTTCATGGGCGTCATTAATGTACCAACGAGCTCCTCTATGGTGTGCTGATAAAAATAATTTTGTAGGTGATTTTTTAAGTAATTTTCCAGCGACAAAACTTCCACATGTAAACTGTAAAGTGATTAAGCGTCGACGGTGGCAGACAAGAAAGTAAAAAAACAAAAAAACTTACTCCGTTATAACCGGTAAGATTGTTTCGATTTGCATAGGATTCGTGTAATTGTTTAAAACCTGCCATTGGTTGAACCAAGTATTCATTCTATAAAATAAATTTGATTTAATTTATTTACGGAGTATTTACAAAATCGTACTGATCGCTATCGATGATATGTCGATATCTTGCCCTAACATTTAAAAACCATTCGAATCCGATCACTAGTTGCCAACCGGGAAAATTTAATTGCGACGGAACTGCGCTCGGTCTTTGTAGAATTTCTGGTAATAACGGAATTTCGACGTAACCTAACATTTTGCCTACAGAACTGTAAAGTGATATTTATTAAATTTGCAACGTAAAACTTGGCGAATTTACCTATAAATATCGGGCGAACAGCCTCCTGTTAGCCAAGTTTTAATACATAAAAGCAGCGTGGGTATAGAACATGGCAGCAGTTCGCACAAAGTTGCATAGTGATCGAACCTAATCAATAAACCGTGTACAAATTGACGAATGCAAAGTAATGTGTCTCACCTCGACCATCCCGTCAATACGATTCCCCTAAAATTATTAATTTTGCTGCCGTGAAACGACAATTCTGATAACCACGCCTCGTGATTGCTGACGTGATGTCTGTTAATCGGCATCACTTGACAACTGCTGGTAGCACCCTTGAACGCACTGGCAGACCATACGCTCGAAAATACGCTCCCATATTTATCCCACAAAGCCGATCCCAAATGGAAAGTTTCAAAGTTATTGTAACACCAAATCATAGGTTCGAGCAGAGTTCCAATATAATATTCTACAACAAAACGTGTTATTTACAAAAACCTATAATCGATCGAAAATTAACCTTGTAAAATTTCAACGTCGATATTTCTTAACATGTCGTCCCAAATTATTATTTTCAAATTAGGAAAATTTTCTTTTATGTATTGCGCGACTTCGGTAACGTGATCTAAATAAATTGCCGCTTTACCATATTTTCCTGTTTGTACCCTTTTTGCACACGTCGAACACAGTCCCAAGTGCCAAATCTATAAAGCGCCACATTACTCGAATTTTAACGGCCGATTATTAATTTAAAATACTTCGTCGGCTCCGATATGAATGTATTGTATATTCGGATGGAACGCCACCACTTGCTTGATCATACTTCTGATAAGGGGCATCGTTTCGCTGTTGCTAGGACACATCGAACTGGGATACGATTCGACTTCCCGTAAGCCGCGCCACTGATCGTGCTTTAGTACGTATTCGAGGTGTCCAACGTTTGTACCAACGGTATAACTGTCAGACTGCAATCTGCAGCTGTAATTATTTGCAATTAATACACAACATAAACTAAACAATATTAAACAATCACCTATATCTAACAAATGTTTCGCTTCTTCTATTGTGTACGGGGCACCGCTTGCTTGTGCACTGTTCGAAAGACCTCCAATTTGTATCAGCTCTTTTGTGTAAGGAAACGTGTCCTCCCATTCTAACAAAACACCAGTGGCTCCGATATCTTTTATAAATGGAAAAAACTGAAAGCATAAAAAAACGTAAACCCGATGTTTTTGTTGGTACATGTAAAAGAATAGTCGAGGTATTAAATGGAGCATTTTATAAAATAAGTTTCGAAAAGTTGAGATGTGTGTCTGGTTTATTAATATAAATTATGCGATTGGTTATAAACATATTACTTATTCGTATACTAAGTAATTATAAATCAAAGACAAATTACATAAGCAACAGACACACTCAGCAGATATGCACAGCTAAACGGCAAGCAAAAACGATTAAACAATTAAACAGAAAACGAACGAAGACGAAGCCTGGTTGCGTTTAAAATTTAGTTAGTACTAAAATAAATTTTTACGTTTATAAACAATACCTGCTTTGTTTATATATAAAAAAAAAACTAGGTTATCTCCATTTTACCTTTTCCAAGTAAGATAATTTTGGAGGAGCGCCCTTTAGATCTAAATGAATTAGCCTTAAAATAAAAAATAAATAGAATTAAAACGTCGAACGATTATAAATTATAAATAATGCATTACCTTTGTGTTCCAAACGTTAACGCGTCCATTTTGCATTAACCTTACTTTTAAATGTCAAACTCGAATGTGATATCGCATATCGAAAGAAATAAGTATCGATCGATGTGCATTAACGAAAATAATTCACGGGGATTTTTATGCAAATTTATTTCATTGCAAATTTGACAACCGAAACGTACCTCGTTGCGAAACTACGAAAATTTAATTGCTTAATGGTAATTTGCCGTGTAAAACGATCAAAACCAAAAAGAACGGAACCGAAGCGTACGTCTGAGCTTCTGTGACACGTCCGTTTGTGTTGTTGCCACGATGGCGAGTTCGCCGAAAGACAAAAACCTTCCCAAAACCGAAAAATCAGTTAATCTAGAAATTACCAAGGAAAATATGAGCCCGAGTACTACAAAAAATGTAAGTAGGTATTCGACGCGTGAAATGAGGAAATGTAGAAACCTCCCTTTTTAGCCCCAACTAGGCGAAATTGCCATAGAAGCATCTCAAATAGTAAGTCGACTGGAACAAGTTGCCGAAGGTGTGAAATTGTCAGATACAGTTTACGGACAGCCGACGGTATTTCTAGGTTTAGATCAAAAACGATCCGACGAAATTATGCAGACCATAGAAAGGTTGCTCGCCGTCGACGACGATGGCGATGGCGTTTCTTTACCAAGTCTCGATAACATCACAAAATTGGTGGTGGTATCGCATAGTATTGGTGCTTACTGCGGCGGATTGGATAGACACTTGTTACAAAAACTGAGCACCAGGTTCACCACCGACACTACTAGATGGCTTAGCCAAACGTTTGGGTGCGTTTTTTTTGGTCCGTGCCGAAGTTTTAAACTAAGTTATCTTATTAGCTTTCTAGATTCTGCGGCATTCTATCACGACGATCAATTAGAAGGTTTAGTGAGGGTGACGAGGATGATGTTGCATTATAAATATCCTCGATATTTAGAAGACGGCGCTTTGGCCTTTAGTGCCGTACCTCCTACGATTTATAGCAGCGTAGCAAGTCCGTTGGGTGTTGTACAACATCTTTGTAGACAGTTGGGACTTCCTTTGGCTTGCGTGCGGCCGGTACCAGTAAACACGCACTTCGGTAAATATTACTTGCGGAACGGCGCATTTAATTATTGTTTGCTTGGTTTGTAGGGTCCCAACACACCATGGACGTGGCCGCTCTTCAGAAGATGTTGGGCGAAGACGTAAACTCGGGACGTACTCCTTTAATTGTTATAGCAGATGCAGGTACACCGATAGCAGGCCACGTCGACAATTTACTTAGAATTCAAGAATTGTGTAAATTGCACGATGTTTGGTTACATATTAGGGGTCATTCTTTGGCCGCCCTGGCGTTGCCGCTTAATCAACATAACGGACAAGTGAGATATTATTTTACTCGGTTTCGTTGTTACCTACATCGAGTATTTTGTAGAATACGCTTGTTGCCGATAGTTTCACGCTTTCTTTGGGAAGTTGGTTGGCCGTAACCGGTTTGCCGATGGTGGTATCCTTTCTGTCGTTTTTTTTTTGTTTGGTCAGCAAACCAAATTCGATTAACTAGATTTGTTAAATTTCTTTAAATCGAATTAGACTCTCTATAGGTTGTGGGACTCGAATAAAGATCAGAGCTTAAATCAACTTCGTAGTCGACAGGTCGGCACAAGTCGCGAAAGTACCTTGCCGTTAATAGCCGGATTAAATACGGACCATCAAGGACGAAGAATCGTATCGCTTCCGTTATGGATTGCCTGCAGCGCTCGGTCGGGAAGGATTGCACGCACGCATCAGAGATGCTTTTTTATCGAGCGAAAGATTGTGGGCCGCAATTGACGTTTACAGGCACGTTCGTGTTTTAGTGAGTTAACGAAATTAAACGCGGGAATTAGTCTTTCTATTTAATTCGTAAATGTTTGTGTAGAGTCAAAAGCCTGGCGGCGAAAGCGGCTCTTATACCGTATCGGAATTAATATCGAAACCGGTAAACATTCCCGTAAGTTAGAAATATCGTTTAGTGGACTTCTATTGACTTGGGGGGAATTTTTACAGATTTTGTTCGAAACGACGGCGAGCTGCGTCGTTTTTCAATTTATACCCGAAGTGAACGAAAATGAAACGTTAACGAGGGCACCTCCGTATTACGACAAATTGAATTCTTGGTTGGGGCAGATTTTGCAATTGGACGCACCGCAGGTTTGTGGATAGCTTAAATTGGGCTGCATCTTAAATTTTCTGCTATGGCTTTTAATTTGAGTACCGTAGAACGAATAATAACGTAGAACTTGAGACGAATTTCACGTCATTGCTTTACAAAAACTAATGCTGTAATATCAATATTCAACATATCTACATAATTTTTTTTTAAAAGATGCATAAATGGTTACTGTAAGCACCCATAAAGTAGTAAAACCCCAGATCAAACAGATTTTTTTTTTTTTTAATAATATTGGTGTCTCAAGTAGCCCCCAGGTTGGGGCTACTTGAGACACCTCCTTAAAAACGTAGATGAATGCATGGAAATGATCAAGTTAACCTATTAAGGGGTTACTGGAGACACCAAAAGGTTCTTAAAAAAAAATTTAATGCACTTTTACGACATTTCACAAATTTTCACTTGAACAAATCAAATATAATGACGAAAAACAATTTTACATTTGAGCAAACAAAATATAGTGGCGAGAAAAATAACAGTGAACAAATTAGTGAATTTCTGATAACAAAGCAACATGCAAAGTGAAGAACAAATTATCAACAGTCTTATAACAATTTAAATGACTAGGCAAAAACAACAGATTATCAATAATTTGGAATGACAAAAAATAAAGCACCGTAATGTAAATGCACAATTTTTAAGAGGATCAGTTTTAACCTGACAATAAATTCTGAATGTAATTACAAACTTCCTGAGCAATAACAAAATACTGGCCTTTAGGCATTGGTGGCTCCTTCAATTTTCCAATTAAAGCTTCCAAATCTACCCACAACAAATCTTCCTTTGTTGGCCATTGAAATTTTGTTTTTGGGCCATGTGGATGAATAAATTTCAAACAGACGAGGTCTTCTTTTGCTTCTTGTTCAATGACTGCTAAAAACCATTTTTCTTCATATTTTGCAGCAATCCAGTCACCAAACTTCAAACTGTTGATATCTTTGATTTCTTCAATGTAGACATTTTGATCCTGAACCATGGCCTGATCTTCTTCATCTTCCTGAGATTCTTCATCAGATTCGCTTTCATTTCATTAGAAATTGATTCCAAAATAGCTTTCTTCGAACGATTAGAAGGCCCTGGCAAGTCATCATCAGATTCAGAGTTGTCAACAACACTTTTTCCAGGTTCAACGTTCAACTTTTTCTTCTTGACAATGCGGCGTTCTTTTTTTTCTCTTATCAAGCTTTTCAAAATACTGATCAATGATTGGCTCATAATTGAACTGTTTGCTTCTCCATCTTTTTCTTGTGGATTGTAATCAGGCAACCGTTTCAAAACTTGTTCAGGATCGAATGGATAAATTCCACAAGCTCTAAAACCACTTTTGATATTTTCTTGTCCACAGTTAAAGATCTTCTCCATAAGCTCCTTCAACAAATTAGGAAACGAATCTTTAGCTAAATTGGTCGTCTTTGGATTATTTCTTTTGAAGTTTTCAAGAATTGCTCGCCAGTATTTCTTCAATGGACCAAAAAATGCCACATCCAATGGTTGGCACATGTGGGTGGAGTTGGGTGGCAAACAGACGAATTTGACGTGGTTTTCATTGGCATTTCTTAAAACTTCAGAATTAAAGTGGGTAGATAAGTTGTCACCAATTAATACTTTTTCTCCAGCAAGATTTCTGGTGTGATGCAAAAATATCTTTTCGAACCAATCTTGAAAATGAGGGCCTTCAAACCAACCACTTTACCACTTACCAGCTATTCCACATATTTTCGGCTTTGTAAACTGTGTAGGGCGGAAGCACATGGCCACTGGCTGATCCGCAAAACATGATCGAAATTGAAGCTTTTGTACTATTTTGAACCAAGTCTACATACTTTACACCACGTTTTGTAATCACTTTTTTCCGACCTGGATCATCCGATAAATTCGTTTCATCATAGTTGAATATATTTTCAGGTGGAATATCTTTCAAAGTTTCCGACAAATTGTCAAAGTAGACTTTTATATCTTCTGGACCAACATTTGCTCTTGCTCTTTTGATGTTGTTTGCCAGTCGAGTGCTTAAGTAATCTTTGTTTCTTTTCAAAAACGAATCAATCCAACTAGATCCCGGCAAACTATTTGGAAAAGCTGTGATTGTGACGTTTTTCCTATTCAAATAGTCCTTCACAAAGTGCCGCAAATCATTTTTCGTCATTGGAAATCCCCAGCTTGCAACCAGGACAATGCAATCCTTGATCATCAATTCTTCTTCTGTTGAAAAGGCAGTTGGATGTCCAGGTGGATTCGTGTGCTGCTGACGCAATTTTCTGCTCAATGTTGGTCTTGAAATTCCATAAGCACTTTCAGCATCTCTGAGCGACATCCCATCACGGCAAGCTTGCACATCATAGATATCTCAAGAAGCAATGAAACTGCACGCATGAGTAATACGTCATTAGAAAGAGCATCTTTTTTTCTATTAAAAACATTTAAAAGAATCATCTGAAAATGTACTCATATGTGTCGGCAATTTAAAGTTTGACCATGCCGAAATTCAGTGAAAAAATCTGTGAGCAGTTCAAAACATATAAGAACAAAACAAAGCAAATATATTAAGTGAAAATATACGCATTTGAAAGAGCATTCAAAACAGTGTAGGAAAAGTTTATTCGATTACAGACAAACAATACACAACAAAAAAATACAACAAATAAACACTTTACTGAAAACTGTCACAAGTAGCCCCGATCTACGGTACGTCTACTAATTCGATCAGATTTTATGCACTCTTATTATTCGCACAGGTGACGATAGATATCTGTGATTTGGAAAATGTCGGTATAGTGTTAAGATACTGTCCGTTCGAAAATATGAACTCCCAACAACCGTCATTGGAAGATATACAGTCGTTTGTGCATTGCCTGGAACAGCAGCTGGTCATTTTAAGAGCCACCGTTCAGCAAAAGGAGACTTTCATCAAATTGGTCGAGGCATCTCCCGTGTTAAAACTCGTCGACTTGCCAGAATGGGCCGGTGAGGAGCTTAAAAAACGATAACTCGTACAAATTTCACGGCGTGCATTTCAGGATTGGGCGGCGTACGTTACGCCCCGGAAGGATGGGAACAGCTTCTGACCGATCAGGCCAAGGAAGAGTTGAATAATTTAAATATTGCACCTGGTGGATGCGTTGCGGACGACCGATTCCGCCTTTTCGTTGGGCGAAGGCACGGACGGTCTTATGTGCGTCAGGTTTGGTATGCTGACGGCGCAATCGGACGTCGAAGAGCTTCTTAATCTCGTTATTCGCGTAGGACAGTCGGTGGAAGAGAATTCGAGAGTTTTGGATTCGATGAGCGAAATCGTTAAAAAAGGTACCGATTTTGCAACTAAAATTATGAACTCTTAATTGCTCTTGTTAATTAAATAGGGATCGAAACTGCAACTTTGGATTTACAAAAGGAGAACGAAGAACGATTATGGCAAGAGGGAATTCTTCGTCACGTACCCGTGGTCGGCACGTTTGTCAACTGGTGGTCGCCCAAAAACAAAGAGTCGGGCGTTCGGGGTCGTAGTTTAAATTTAACTCAAGGTGTCGTGGAGTCCACCGAAAACATTTATAAATATCATATGCAAATTGCTAGTGGAGTTGCACCGGCTGGCACCAAGAGTCCGCCTACGCCTTTAGTCCAAACTCCGGTGGGCGGAAGTCATTCGCGGTCGAGCAGTCACACTTCTAGTCAGAGTGGCTCGACCGCTATACAATCGAACGCTCCCGCACAAGTGCAGGGAAACATTTTGGCTCAAGTGCAAGGAACTAAACCCGCAATTAACGAAGTCGAATTGAATGTCGAAAATGTAAATAATCACTCTGAAAGTTTACCGATAGCAAATAACGTACAGAAGGAAGACAATAACGAGCAAGGTCGGTAATTTGAAGAAAACTTAATCACAACAATAAATACATAGTGAGGTTATTTCGCTGACCGCTTTCAGACTGATAAGTATTATAAATATTTGTTAGATTTATGTAGTTTCAGTCGTAAATTATTATAATGGTTATTATGCTGGTGTTTTTGAAGATGTCGGTTGGTCAATTTTTAAAATTGCTTTACTTCTTTGTACGCATATATTTTTTCCAACTTATTTTTATTGCGTACTATTTGTTCATTTCTTTTTAAATTGAAACTATTTGGAAGATTATATTTCAAGAACTACCGAAATTATGTCACGTGACCTTTATATAAACAAGACCTAATGAATTTATGCAGTCAATCTTGTATTTTATGGGATTTTTAATTACTTTTTTTACAATATAATTCATACTGTTAGCGCTATTATATGTATACTATGTTAAGTAATCATAGGTTTTGTATTGCACGAGATACAATTCCATTATTTTAAATTATACAAATAAAAATGCTATTTACAATTATCATTTTAAAAATTCACGATAACGAAAGATTAAATGGACAATAAGGCAAATTGCAAATTAATTGCAACATTCAATAAGTTATTAAATTTAATAAATGCAATATTAATTTATATTCTTAATAACTTTATTGAACTTTGGTGAAGATCAAGTCATTGCTCAATGTTATTTCTTCATAAGTCGAACAATTCATAATATCATTTCATATTATAATAAATATTGTGATAGGCAATCATTTTCAAACACACCCCGCATTTTGTTTTTGTTGAAATAGAACGAGCATTCATAAAATTTATGTAAGTATCTATTTAAATTACAATTGGGTACGAGCGCTTATTTATTAAGTTATTTAATTAACTCGCTCGTTAACATGCGCCGCTTACTGAAAAATACTCGTAATATCCAGGGATCTCGTTATATCCGAGTTTGACTTTAGTTATAAGCTCACAAATTATATTGCTATTAAAATGTTAGTGAGGCCCAAAATAGACGACCTTGGGGGCATGCAATGGCAGTGCATTTTTGGGAGTCGTTAATGTATAAAATTGTTTAGCACAACACAAATAAAACAATTTTAATCAAAATTTAATATCTTAAAGGCAGTAGCACAATCAAAGTAGTATTTAACGGTCATATACGTAGACATTTGATTAAATTTAGTGGCTACTAAATCATGTTGTATCTCCATAGAAACGATAGACAAACGTCTAGGCATATGGCTGTTAATGTTTGGCCGCAATCCAATTGTACCCAATTTTTGTAGGAATCTCACGATTTGTATTAATTTTCTTTATGAATGTTCGTGTATTTAATTTATTGTTTTGTGTTAATATAGCATTTTTTGATGATTAAAAACTTTATAATTAATTATTATCTGCTTTATATTAAGTGTTTATGGTCGGCCATAAAAATTTGGCAGTACAGACCGTGAATTATTGCAATAAGTGATAGAATTTATTATGACTTGTTAGTACTTTACTTAAAGTATTACTAGATTATTATTAAACTAAGATGATATTAAAATTGTTGCGGTAATTGCATTTTTAAATGCAAAAAAAGTGATACTTATCATCTTGGAAGTTTATATTTAGATGCACACAATTTTTAATCTTTATATCAACTGTTGTTACTGTACCAAAGATTATTTGGGCTTGAATTTGTATTGATTTAATAAAGGCTTGATTTTTTCCTATTTTGAGACTTATCATTTCAGAACTACAGAGATTATTTTAGCACGTTTGTAATTATTCAAGTTTTTTTGTATTTTATTAATAGTTTAAATATCGGTGGCTTAGAGTGGAAATATTCTAATTACTTTTTAACGGCAGTCGAGATAACCATGTGAATCCATCGATCTAAATTAAATTTAAACATTTACACTATAAGTCATTGACATGTATTACGGCATCACAAACTTCTTCTGGTATCCATTTACATACTTAACTTTTAATGTATATCGCCATATTCGTAGACTACAAGTTGTTAATATTAACCTTCGTTTTTCAATAAATAAACGCGTTTTATAAACGACTCAATTAAATTCCTGCTTATAAGTAACACATCGATCATAATTCTTAAACAAAATTTTATAACATTTTATCGATAATAGTTGGAATAAAGTAACCTGTAATTCCAAGTTTAGATGTGGGCGCGGTTTACATACAACTTATGAATCGCAGCCATTTTGGAGGCAAGGTCGTTGCCATGACGTTTACGAGCTTTGGAATTTGTAGTACTACGCTTGTAAACAATGTCATTGCTGGATTCCTTTTGGTTTTGAGGTGATTTTGAGACGGATTTTATGCGGTTTTGATCTGTTTCGGATCGGTTTCAATGTAATTAAGTTAAAATTAATATTATTTACGGAATCTATGTTCGTTTTATTTAAATTGTATTAAAAACACAAATAATACAAGTTCTAGTTACTGGTTAAAAGTGAGATTAGATTAAATTATATTTTGAGATTACTTTACAAATTATTTCACGACGATGTTTAAATTTATCATTTTTGTAATTAATAAACATTATTTTTGATTTTTACTTGCTGTTAAAATTAATAAATGGTGTTATACTGTAAAAAATAAGCTTTCATTGTATCGGTTTACAACAATAAATGAATAGCGACCATTTTAATAGCAAGGGCGTTTACTATGATCGAAATATGGAAAATAACTGTGTAAAATTGACCGCGATAGTTTTATTTCCTATAGAAATTTGTTAATCAAATATAAGTAGGAGTATTTTATTTCATCTAAAGAGAAGATGGTCGCAACTACCCCCAAAGTTGAAAAATAAAAATCAACTTTTTTAAATAACATTTTTATTTGAAGTTGGAATTTAATAATTATTGGGATATGTACATAATAAATGAAGATCTTTAAATTGGTGTAATAGGTTTTTTTTGATATCACATCATGGAAGCCAGGGGCCTAACGTTTCTAACTTTAAAACGTTTCAGAGATTTAAGTTTTGAAAGTTTAAGGATATTTTCGGATTTCCCAGACATTTTAGGATAAAAAAGTACTCTTGTTTATTTTCGGTAGAGTAAACCATATTCGAGAAAATTATATAATTATAAAGAATAAGAGATGAAGCGAGTTTCCCGAATCATATTTTAATTATTTTGTCGCTGTTATTTGACGTTTTAAAGATTTATAAAAGGTTATTACAACAGTAAGTAATAATAACAAACAGTTTGCGCTTTTCGGTATTTTTACGAATAACAACGGCAAAAATTATTAAAATAATATTTGAGATACTCTTCATCTCTTATTCTTTACGTGCAATTTTCTCGAATGTTGGTCATGTTATCGAAAATAAACAAGAGTACCTTTTTTTAACCTAAAATGTCTGGGAAATCCGAAAATATCCTTAAAAGTTTCAAAACGTAAACTGCTGAAACATTTTGAGGTTAGAAAAGTTAGGGATAGTGTACCCCTGGCACTTCTAAACAAATATTTAAAAAATATATAACGCCATTTTAAAGACTTTAATTTATTACGTACCAAAAATCATGAAATTCGAACAACAAATAAAACTGTCATTTAAAAAAGTTGATTTTATTTTTCAACTTTAAGGGCGAATATGTCAACAGGGGAGCGCCGTAGGGAGAAACTTTATTGGAACTTATGGCATTATTTTGACGTGGTTTATACGCTTCAGAGAGATGCGCCATCGTCTCCCGTATTTCGCGAGATATCCTGTATCTATATAAATGATCCTTCAAATTGGAACCCAGTTATCTCGAGTCCCGTGAGGTGTTACCTTTAGTCCCATATTTCTACTATGCTCGCCGAGGACAACTCAATATATAAAAATCAGCCAAATCGGGGTGGGCACAGTTGCGACCATCTCCTCTAAGAATAAGATTTTTACCAATTTTAATCCAAGTTGCTTTATTTACTTAAACGTTGTCCAAGATAGGTTTCAATACACGTCATCGATAAAAAATTACTAACTTAAGGTAAGCGTACATTATGTCTGTGAGGAGCGCATTACTCTACAACCAATCGTTGTCACGCAACAGAAATACCGGCATTGACTCATTTAAAATGCACTCCAGCAATTGGTTGCGTTGAAATGCGACCCGCTGCGTCCCGGCATAGTGTACGCTTACCTTTAAATTGTATATTTGTAATCCAGTTATAAGTTTGAAAAGCGTCTTATTTTATCGATGATATCACACACATCTCATGATCACATCACATGATCTGCACACATATCAGATTGTATAAAAAAGGCTACATTTTAATAGAACTGTAAAAATACTAGGTTTCGTTGATGACGTGTATTGGAACCTATCTTGGATAACGTATACAAGGTATACATTTTTATCTGCGAACTACTAATTTCAAGTGATAGTTTTTTGTTTATCGAAACTATTTATTTCCATAAAAAATTTAAAAAAAAAACATAGTTTAATTCGATGAACATGTCAATGTTAAGTAATCAGAGTATAAATAAATGTCAGTGAAATGTCAATCTAATGGTTCATGGCAAAGCGAAGAACTCGAAGAGTTTATAAAGTGGTATTACGTAAGGTAGACTGTATAATTAATAGGAGTACTTTTTATATTCCACTGTTAGTCATTAATAGAATATTTTAGGAAAATCCTGTTATTCGTCATTTTACACGAGACGATGACGAAAATAGCTTTTCGGAGTCATATAAAGAATTATGCATGCAGTACGTTTTGAACGTATATGGGCCGAAAAAAAGTGAATGTAAACTAGCTTAAGTTTTGTTTTTGTACCTATACGACAATTTGAATATCGATAATTTGTAGCCGAAGAGTCGTTTGTAAAAGCGCTAAACAAGAATGGGGGGCCATCGTTTCGCTTATTACTGAATTATTTATTTCTTTATTGCTACGCTGCCATAATTTTTGTGCACACCTTAACGTTCGACGCAGCGTATTTTACAGAAATTAGATGCGAAATTACGGAATTAGAAAAACACTTTAACTTCCACGAAATTTTAAAAATATCCTATTCGGACGATTTATATAGGTGAAACGCCGAAATACCTACAATACATTATTAATTGCATTTATGTAAATCGTAAACTACGAATAATAAACGTAATCTACTTTCAGCAAAAAAAGTTATATTTTATGGAAAGAATATTGTGAATATTATGTCCGTAATTACACCGATTTGATGCTCGAGTATAATTATAAGTACGATTTAATCGTGAAAGCCGTCAAGTCCGAAAAAACTAATTCGACTCGCTTAGCCTGCACCAGTTACGTTAAAAATATTAAACCATTATCTACCCTAACGAAAAACTACAGATTAACTTTTAAAACTTGGCAAGACGAAGTAAGTTAATTAAACGTTTTTTTAACGCATCGAAAATACTAATCGATTTAGTTCTAGTACAAATTAATTTGTGCATCAACTAATTGGATTCTAATATTCAAAATAATCGAATTTTCCGGCAGAATATGTTCCTCGCTCGTTTTCGGAATCGGAGCCGATCTGTAAATACCTACACGTCTAAAATATTTGTTATTCCACGATACAATTATAGTAACTAAATAATTTAGATACGGCCGTAAACGAATTTTCACGATAACTTCGATAATTCACGCTGCGGGCCTTCTCATTATATTTATACCGACCAAGTGGTGCCTAATTATTGGAAAGTTTTTAATCGGCTTTGGCGAAATAGCCCTGATCATTTTATACATTTTATGTGGGTACCGTTGTTACCTACTATACTTAATCGATTTTAACGTTATGGTTTTATTGACCACATTAAAGTTTTAGAGTCTTGTAACGCTACGATGTTATTGTTGATTGGGCTATTCGCGATTACAATTAATCCTGTCGCGAACCTTTTATGCTTGCTATTATGTTCTATTGCAACAAGTTGGAAACAGCTCCACGGAATGAACGCGACCATGTTGCTGATATTGCCTGTTATTTTATAGTGAGCATATAAGACATCAATCTATAGGTATAATTAGATATAAGTCTAATTAAATTTTTAGTTTCGTACACGAGTCCCCCAGGTGGTTAATGTTTACTGGTCGTAAAAGTGAGGCTTGGACAAAATTGAATGTAGGCCGAACCAGGGCCGAAAATAACGTCGATCAAAAATTTGAGCGTTTTTCGATGAAATCGATTTGGGAATTTTATCGTACGATGCCGATTTTAAGGAATAGAGCTATTTTGTACGTTTTGTTGCACTGCCTAAATTCCTCCTCGACGTACTTTGAACGTAAGTTAAATCGATTAACTATAAGTACCTAACAGTATAGAATTCTTGATCGGTCAACAATTTTGATAATCGAGACGAAATGCCTTTTAAAATTAATAAAACGCAAACGCCCGTATTTTTATTTTATCGTATTATTTTACGAAAAACACTGTCTGACCATGAAAATGGCATGTCGTATACACTTGCAAATGCGGTATTTCTAGTACAGTCGCCTTTACTTTAGATTTTCGTTTTTCGGATTAAAATTTGTTACATTTCGTTAATATGCGCCTATTTTTGTTTATGTCAATCGGAAAACGATAGAAAAACTACCATAAAGCGGGGTTCATATATAGATGGCAATTCCCAACAACAGTGAGTTCCAAAAAGTTCTTTCCATATGGAAAATTTTTTATTATTAGTTTGTCAAAAATTTTCATCCTTCAGGTGTTATCAGGGATATAAGCGTAAGCGAGGAATTGAGGATTAGTAAATTTTGCTCAAGACCGAAGTGCCATTATTTTGCAAAATATATCGGAACGTTTTATTCACAAATATTCTTTAGAATTACATTTATATTTACTTAAATAACCATTAAATAACCACTTAAATAATACATTTTTATCGTCATATTTTGAAATTGAAAATTTTTGGATTGATTGTTAAAAAATGGTTAAATATTGTTGAATAAAAATTTATAATTTGCAATTGGTACTGTCACATAAATTGGCGTCCAGTTTTAAATAGATTTTCAATTAGAATAAGCCGCATTAACGTAAACAAAAATAGACGGATATTGACGAAATGCATTTCCTAAGGAGGTGGTAACAAATTTTAATTCGAAAAACGAAAATTTAAAGCAAAGGCAAGTATACCTGGTTTTTGTATTACGGCAATAACTGAAACTTCCGATATATTTTCATTACATAAAAATACAAATCACGACTGGATTTCGCTAGAAAAATGTGGGAAATTAATAAATACTACGATTTAAATAAAATACATTTAGATTTCTGATACTTTCGTTTATATGTTATTAAAATAATGCCGAAAAATAGCCGTTAGCTCATAAAATTTCAAGTTTACTCATCATATAACAAATGGCCACACCTAAAATTTATTAGTTTAGTTAAGGTATTTTAATTTTTGAAAAAAAAGTATACAGGTATATGCACTTACTACAATAAAGATTTAGTTTTTGGCCGATTAATATTCTTCTTTAAAAATTATAGTAGAAAGTCAATAATTACAAACTTTAAACAATTAACAAATACTATATATTTTTCAACTCTGATTAGAGTTATCTTCGGTGGTAAAAATTATAAAAGATGGAAACCAGTTAACAATTATAAAGTAAATACAAACATTTAAAATGTCAGACTAATAAAGTATTAATTTCAAAATATGACATAAAAGACGAAATTGAAACAGATTTTAAATAATTACTTATTGTACTTATTATATATATACCTACAGAAAAAAGTTCTAAACTTTTGATTCAGAAAATACAGACATTTCGTTATTTTTAAGCGGCAAAACCTAATTTTTTCAATTTTCTATGCGTTCAAAATTATAAGGATAGTATCTATGCATTTACTTCCCTATAAATAAATGTGTTAGTTTCGGAGTTATTTCCGAAATTGCATTAAAAATTAATTTTATCGAATCGGTTTTAGGCTATATACGAACGAACGAACAAGCACGCAAATAATGTGGTGACGTTTCAAAACGCGATTTTCGATCAAAATGCGATTATTTGTTTTTAGATGGCGCTACCTGTATTAAAAGCATCTTTGTCGGATGAGTAAAATATACATAAGTTCGCTTTTTATTTTATATTTCGCGACGAGAAGTGTTTTCATTAGTGGAAAAAGTGAGTTAGGTGCTTATTAAAATGAATAAAGGCAAGGTTTTGTTAAAGACGATATAAAAATATTACAAAAAGCCTTCAACAAGTTGTTATTAAGGTGGATTATTTAGATAAATCCTTGAAGAGGACGGTAAAATAGTAATTCCGGAAGTTGCCTTAGGAAGGGAAATTAAACTGGAAAAAAGGGACGTTGATTACCTACTACACTGGTAAAAAAATATATGTCCACCAGATTCCACCTTATCTCGAACGAACAAATGGATAGCGCATAATATCAGGAAATTTTGCAGAATCATTATTTTGATAAGGTTTTGGCTGCCGGATTTCGTATTCCAGCAAGATAATGCGGCGGTTCGCAGACAGCATTTGTGTCAATGTTGCCACGAAAACCTTCTTGCACGTTTATGGGTTAAAGTTTTGGAATGGTCTGCGTGTTGCCCGGCTCTCAATCCCGTCGAGAACTTGTGGGGCATTCTTGTGCGCGAGGTTTGTCGCGAAACTACTAAATACGAGATTAATTCGCAGCGTAAAATTGCAATCTTGCGACGTTATGTGTACGGGACATAACTTCGTAATTTGTGAAACATATCCGATACATATTTTTCGAGATAAGGTGGAATTCTCTGGCGAACGTACCTTTTTTTCCGGCAGTATAGATTAAGAGCTACTCACGAGAAGAAAAATGTGTAAAAGTAAATTAGAGAGCGCTGCAATTACACAGTGCGGGCTCCTAATTAATGAAACCCCGCTCGAGTCGGTAAGGTTCACCTGTACCATCTCGAACGGGCAACTGTGCAAAGAATTAGTAGCTAATGTAAACAGTAGCAGTAATGTAGCTGGGTAACTTCTCTTGAAGAAACTAACAGTACCTATAAGCGTTGACGAGTGCGATTGTCTTAAAGATGACGAAACTAATGTTTTGAATGCAGCAATTCTCGACAATATTCGGAACAACGCGCAGTTTTCGTACTTTCATGTCTTGGAAATGGGGTGTCAAATTACCTAATCCAAATTTTTAGGTGTCACTCCACAAATAAAAAATAACAATCGAAATAGCTGTTTAATAAAAATCAAGAACGTTTGAAGCGAAAACAACGACTTCGAACGAAAAAAAAAACAGACCTTGAATTACATACATCAATATAATTTTTTTGAGTCGCTTTTGGTGCCCGCATGAAATGTTAACATGCAACTTTATCAATTTTTAGAATAGCCACGACATTTTAAAAATTAATAAGTATAATTTCGTTGACCTCAATTTTCATTGAAAACTTTATATCGCATTTAAACGAATTAAATAAACGAATTTTCGATTAATTCGACAAATTAATAACAAACGTATCGTTCTTACGCGAATAAATTTTTAAAAAAAGTAGCAAAAGGTTCAGGTCTGGCTCTATTGATAAGGCTGTCACAGAATTCCCACTCCCAGGCGCGATCCTACTACTGCACGACACGGAGACTTTTGGCTGCTGAGTTTCCCCCCTGGCCCGGTTCGTCCCTCATTAGTCAACCTGGCCATCCCGGATTCATCCGGGATGCCCATATTGATGCCGGGCTTAGTGCGGACGCCCGGTCAACGTGGACAATACTGCAACAGTACTCCAAATCTCAAGCCATCCACTGAACCTGACTCTCGGGTAGCCGAGTTACAGGAGTGCGCCACGCTCCCAGTCGAAAGTTTCTGTGTCGAACAATCATATCGATGTAATAATGAAATACGTTATTGGCGCGCGATACAAATATTTCGTTAAATTAAATCGAGACGAAAATGTTTTGTTTTTTTAAATTTTAGAACAAAAATCTTACGATTATTCCTGCAGTGACTCGACATTTTTATTAATAATTTATTAGAAAACGTCATACAGAACTCACAATAAGTAACAGTTAGTTGGAAAATATAATTAAATAACTTTCAATAAAAAAAGAAGTAAAGTGACAAAATTGTTTTTTTGATGGATTTATAGAGTTTTATTAATTTCTGTACTCAGAAACACCGAAAACTAGACCTTTCCTGCAGTAATTTACGTCAAAATATTGCAAATTGAAAAAAATGAATCGACCAAAACAAGACGTCCAAGTATATTTAGTATTGGGGATTCATGCAATATTACAAAACTAGACATACTTATATAACTGTTTTAGTGTTATCTATTTTGTCGGAATTATGCGTGTCATCAAACGTCACTAACCTGTTGAATAATCTAAAAGTTATCGAGGTTGTGTGTATGTAAAGTGATCTAACAGTGAATCAGTTGATTTGTGCACTAACCTATGTAATAAAAATATAACTAACGCGAGAAAACAGAATGACATGACCTATGTCACCTATTAGACCTAAACAGAACAAACATTGTTAACTTTTAACTTACAGACAAATGAAAAAGAACGAATAAGCGAACATGAATTGCATATTCAAAATCAAACGGACATAATATCCCGTTAATTGGTGAATATATGCTGTTACTCCTTATTATTGCACCTTTGACCAACAATAAAGTTTCCATTTGTTGTAACTTTGACTGGCCAAAAGGCCCAAAATCAACCTAATGGCCTCTCAGCATTTCTAGGTTGACTTTATTGAACTAAAACTATGTATAAGTTAGACATAAAATTCACACGAAGCATTTTTCTTAAGGAAGCGACAATTACTTGCAAAAATACGTAATTTGTGAACGGCAAATAGTAATTGAAAATTAATTATCAGCGACACAACACTTTTCACCATTACAGTTTTATGATACAGAGCTCTCCTCGAGTAATCCAAGAATGTTGAATTCCACAAAGTTCCACTCAATTAGGCTACAATGCGGGGTGGTCATAGGAACAACACTTTCCCCTACCTAATTGTCGTTAACTATCGGACTCAAAACGGGCGTGTTAAAAATCAAAATGATGATTTTGGAGGGTTAAAAGAAACGCGATCGGCTCCTTGTGATTCAAAGGCTGCAATTATCTGCCAATACCTGCCAACATTATTTTATTGAAAATCGCACGCTACTATTCAGCATTTCAAATTTCAATAGTTATGCTTCAGTTGGAAATCATTTTCGGACATATATATTATTTAATCGAATTCGATTTTAAATCACTTCAATAACACGCTTTTAAACTATTGACGTCATAACTCGAGGTCATCTTGTATAGCAATAACCAAAACGGACAAAATATTTACAATCAAAAGTAAGATCGATAAAATCAACTTTATCAGTGCTAAAACCTGTCGAAGGGCAATATTTCCGAACGACAACGCTTATTTTAACACTAATCGAGGGGGTGTTTTAATATTTTATTACGCAGGCACCTAATAGTCAGTTCTTTAAATCGTTATCGTAAAATAGCATAAATTTATAAGGGGTAGTTTTACTTATCTCTTATAAATATATGCGTTTTCTACCCAGGATGGCATGTCGAACACGACAAAATCGACGGAGTTTTCAGAAGTTCGGTTTTACTGAACGTTCGAGATTTTCCCCGATTCTGAAATTATACAAATTAGAGTTATGTATTTACTAATTGAGATTTTTAAAATCCTATGTTTTTTTGTCGATTACATTTTCAATTTGTAATAGAATATACAAAATATCAAATGCATGAACATTGAACTACCCAGAAAATCATACATGGACAACACACGTACATTAAACATGTATGTTGCTAAAAATCCCGCGAAAGAAAAAACGTATCGGAAAAATTATCGCGTTGTACTAATAACTCGAAGGAACTTAAAGTCGTTTTGCGTGAAACAAATATCCAGTTTAGAATTTAAATAGAAAATTTCTGGTCCATTCAAATTCTAATAATGTTCTATAAACAGTTTGCGATTTGAAATACACAAAGATGGAATTATTTATTAATAAATTAATTAAAGGCTTTTAAATTAAGGATAAAATAAACACTGCAGTAAAACGTCGTTTATCCAAATCAACTTTACGTTGATTTTCAAATAATTATACACATAATTTGCTAAAAAAAACGAATTTCAATTATTTATAAAGAGTAAAGTGAAAAACAAAAATTTTCCCCGATTTTATAGGAAACGGTACATTTTATCGAAAATTATAAAGAGAGATGTTTGATAGAGCATATTATGACGACTCTGGAACATATTTCAGATTAAAGGTTTAATGATTATTAACCGAAATAGTCGCGTTTGAAATTTTTGGCCTGCCGCCATTTTAAAACGGTTCTTTTAATTTTGACGGTTAACGAATTTAGTCTTCGTATTCGTAAGGACAATACGCTGTCCAAATTTCAGCTTTCTACGGCGCAAATTGCGACCGCTATCGTGTTTACAAAAACTTGATTGCATATCTATACTTACATAATATGTTTGTATACGATAAAGTGAAACTATCTAACTATCTAAATTATATACAATAAAATATATCTCGTTTTATTTAAAATAATAAATAAGGCTGATCACCACCTGATTTCCAGCTGAAAAACTGTATAAAAATCAGACGATCCATCGTAAAGGTAGATTCCGTGTTAAGTGATCAAGTGATTTCGCGCTACCTAAAAATCAGTTAAATCAATTTTCACGTATAAATGGGCACGAGGGAATTTAAATTTTCAAATTAACACTTCCATCCAAAGTGTTAATACTCCTAATGAGACGTTTGCCCGAAACGTCCTGTATATAAATAAGACTACTTAAATTAATAATGAAAATAAGTTGTTATATACTTAATAAAATTATTGGGCATCTAACGTAAAACTAGGTAGTTCAAGTTAAAAAATCTTAACCTCTTCACTTTCTAATTCAGATAATTTTCAACAATGATCGCGTCGCGTCGGTTTATTTTTTAAATTTTGCATTTCAAATTTCTGCTGCTCTCGGTTAAATTTTAATTAACATTAAATTGATGTCTAGGTTTTCATTTGGAGAGCCTAAAATTAACCCCCGAAGACGTATTTCTGTTAACCGCAGCTTCACAGGTACATAATTATAGAACATTATGCACGTTCATACAAAGTGATTCTATAATGGCGCACCAACTCTACAGTGCGTTGTAGGAAACTGTTAATGGAGTCTGCGAAAAATAATAAAAAATTCTATCTGCTGTACTTTTGTAGATAATTAAAAATTGAATGATTTTGGCAACATATCTGGTAAGTGGTTGTGTAGCAAGTCAGTTGTTTTTATGGAAACCAATTAAAAACATGGATTAAAACGTCAAATAGACAAATCAAATAATTATCTGTCACCAAATTATCGTCAAAAATGACAAATACTTTATAGGTTAATAATTTTATTGATTTTAAAAAATTTTCGAACATCGCTGTCAAGTTTATTTTTATAACACCTTTAAAAGAAATTGCAATTTTCAAAATTAAAAATTAAGCATGAAACAAATGTTTCGAATATCTTTTCTTATTGGACAACAATACACATTGGACACATAACGATTATGGAAAATGGCACTATGTTTCAAAATTGCCAAAAATAAAAAAGTTAAGTCCTCCACTTTACCTCTTAGTTTCTCACCAAGTCGTTGACCAAATTTTTTTAATTATTATTCCCGGGCTCCACCCATTAACGGTGCGCCATTTTGGAATCACTCTGTATATTAGTTATTTATTGTTAGTTACATTTTATTTAATTAACAGGTGCTCATTTGTATGATAGGATACGTCCTAGCGATCAAGATAGGACGTAGAGAGGCGCTTCTGTTTTTCTATATATTACGTGCGTGCTTCAACGTAACGATATTCGTGAAACAATACTCCATCGGTAATTGTATTAAAAATTGGTGTTACGTATTAATGCTGTACTTATGTAAATATCGTTCTTGTTATAGATAGCATCCTTGCACATGTACTAATGTTCGGTTACAGAGGAATTTCGAGAACTGCAAATATGATATTAATTTTTTACACTGCAGAGGCCTTTCCTACCCCCTATAGGCTTACGACAGCTGGTTTTTGCGACGCGACGGCGATAATTTATATGCTAATATCGCTATACGTCATTAATATTCTTGTAGGTATAATTATTTGATCCGGATATTGGCTTAAGGGTAAATATTGATAACTTTTTAGGAGTCGTACCCCAACAACATTAAATATTTACCGAATTTTGTTGCATCGGTCTGTTCTGGATTGGTGGTAATTTTCCTTCCGCACATTAAAAATGAGGGCTATCCTGACACGACGTACGACGCCCTTTTCTTGCAGGAAAGCGTAACACGTTTGAACACCTATTAGATGTACTTTTGAGTGTGCACCAATTACACACATAAATATACCAATAAATTATTCTTTTAATAACGTCGTTAGTGTTATTGTTACCGCGCGCAGGCTGCGGTGTTGCCAAATGAATGTTTTTTTTTCAAATAGTCCAAAAAAATATAAGGGTTGCTGTTGCAACCGCGGCAGAGCTGTTCTTATTTAACTTATATTGAACCATTATTTTACAAATTTTGAGTTTTGTTAAAACACATTACTCAAAATGGTCATTTTTGAATGCGCCCAACCTTGTAAGAAGTGTGAACATCCCTTAGGTGGTCGAAAGGTATGAACAGCAATATAAGGGTAAGTGCATTATTTTGCGTTAGATACAGTCTATCTATTTCCGACCAGAGCAATTTCCAAACCTTACATACCTTAAGTATTTTAAGTTTGTTAGTTTAAATTGGTAGGTATACATCACCTCCGCCTCCTCTCGTTTTTAACTAGCAACAAATGGTTGTTTATCATCTTTATACATATATATATATCAGGTACCTACTGTTATTTTCGAAGACGGTACACTGTCAAACTGTCACAACATCCAATGATTAAAACTACAACCGCAATTTCATTGTTCAAATTTAGTTTTTTTACAGTTTTGTAAAACCTTTAACATTTTCGTACCCTCTTATTTATTTTTGTTTTAATTTAAAAATGCACCTAACAATATGATCACACGTCTCTATATACCTATCACCCTATCTAGATTTAACTTTGATCGCAGAAACTTCAACAATCAATGGACCAATAAAAAATAAGTTTCGTTCGTTTTATAAAAAAACGCGTTATTCTATACTTACGTTAATTAATTTACAATTTTAAAATAAAATATTATTTCTCATTTAAGTTCTTGAAAATACGTCACTTAATAAAAATATTTTTGAAATAAAAAACAAGCGACTACGAGCTATACAAAAAAAGCTATAAAAACTGTTTTTCGATAAAACTTTGGAGAATTAAAAAATGTAAACGTTTTTCTAAACAATCTATAGATCTAAAAAATCCGAAATCTAAATCTCATTTTATCATTTTTAACTTAAAATAACCAACCCTTAAAAATTAAATGAAGCATTTACGTATTCAAAAACGATTTAGAAAAGTTTCAACATCGCGTATTGTTTTCAATATTATATTTTATTCAATAATGTGATACTATTTTCAACAATGTGATAGCAATAATTTATGCAGAATCGTTTAATAGAACCCAACGAACTGCATACTACCTATACGTTATTTAAATACCTACCCTAAATAGGGCGAGTTTAATTTTGATAAAATTCTGTTATTTTTGTATATTAAACATTCTAAAATTTCTACAGCCGGATAGATTTTAATTTTTAGGTTGCCCACTCAAAAATACGATGCCTATGTTGTAATAATAAATTGTTAAAATAAAAGGTTTCATTAACGAAATAATGTAATTTTAGAAATACGCGGCGCGGGTAAATTTATTATTCAAAAGTTTTATACGATTTCGTATACAAGTTTTCTCCGTTTTATTAAAATTTGGAGCTTTTGATATATAAATTCCTCACCACACTGTTTAATGATCCGATTTAAATGCGATGCGGTTTCCTGTTCAACGTTTAGTGGACCCGTGTGCTTTTGCCTCTATTTACATTAAAACAACTCTGCCTTATCAAAATTCGTATATGATAATTAATAAATTCCTAAATTTATTAGTTGTATATATATTTTTAAACGACGATTTTTCGTGATAATATGTAAACACTATTCAAATCTTATTCCGATGCACGTCATCGATGAAAGGTTACTAGATGATGACGTTTGACACAGCGCCGTCACCTTGTCGTACCTCGTATTTTTGGAGTATTAATAAATCCTAGGTGGCCTTTCTTTGTCGTGTCATATGTGTGCAAGTAAATCGTCGCACAGTGGGGCGGAATATCGTAAAACGTGGCAGAAAAGTCAAAAATTGAAATATTATATTTACTCGTTTAAACTCATATTTTATAATAGCTTAATCATCTATGGATGTTAATACGATTAAGCAATTACTATCATCACATATTTCCGTGTAATGAAGACAGAACTGGAAATTCCGATAAACTCGTATGAATTGTTTATTACACGTCAAAATAGTTATTCTGTTCTTCGTTTAGTTTTATATAGATAATTAATAAAAAAGTGAGTCGAAATCGAGATGGATGCAAAGTCTACAGGTACATAAATTTATTTAATAAGTTATTGTTCATTAACGTGCCTAATTTTGTTTATTATAATTAATCTATTTTTGTAACTAAATTTCATTTCCTTCATGTCACTAAATCAACTTGTCGTTGACTTTTAGTTTACTATCAAGCTGTACAGGTTACTTTTTTGCATAGAAGTATAGCTAATACATACAGTTACTGCATAATAAAAAAAAATACTGCGACTTTTTGCGACATTAGAAGATAATGGCCTATAAGACAAAGCTTACAGCCGACTCTGTGTTTAATGCAAAATAATTTAAGTAAACTTCGACCGATATTTCGAATATTTTAAAGTAACTTTTCATTCTTCCCTATTCATCTTCAATTGTAGAAGAAGCAGAAAGTCGAAAAACTTCAAAAATTTTACATGTTTTTTGTCAGTGTTCTAAAATCGCCGAATTAGTAAACTGTTTAGTTTCCCACAAAAAAAAGTTGAAGCAATTTTATACAGATGTTTTATATATGCTCGGGGAAACAAATATTTTTCGATATACAGATTAATCGTCTCCCGAAGAAGAGGAAACAGAAAGTGTTTCTTTTTCATCAGACAACTAAACTACCCTTTTTTCTATTGTAACTGTAATTTTATTTTAATTTTACGATTAGAATAGTTTAATTACAATAGAAAAAGATACCTGAATAGTCTACCTGAAGATGAAGAAGAAGAAACATTTTGTGTTTTCTCTGTTTCCTTTTATTAGGCCATCTTTTATTCAATTATTAATTTATTTTTAAAATTATTTACGAAGGTTTTGTAAGAGTTTGTTTTATGAAAGTTTTTGAACAGTTTAATAGCAGTAATATTTTTTAGTTTTTTAGTAAGATAGTTTTTTTGAGTACGTAAGTTCTATAATAAATGTAATTTTTTTGGTTGATAAACTTTATTTTCAAAATAAGTGGAATATTCTACAAAGCAATACATTTTTTCCTACTGCGATGAAATTTTTAGTTCAGTATAGGTAGGTACCTACCCCTATTGTAAACCCAATTTCAGAGACACCCTATATATGAATTTATATGTATAGAAAATATTTATGGAATTTATCTTGTGATCAATAAAAATAATGGTTTACTATGAAAAGTTCGAAAAACATTGTTCTCAAACAATATCTACTAGCCCACCACAGCTCATGTTTTAATGTAGTTCAAAAACTGACAATTATATAATTTTTTACGTATTACATTTTTTGTTCAGCAGGTCCTAAATTACAACATATGTGATAACCAATCAATGTCACGAGATCATATTTTCTATAAGATACAATTATTTTTAAAATAAAACTTGTAAAATATTATAAATGATCTATATTTATTCAATCTAAATGTATACCAAATAGTTAAAACAGTTACATAAATCAAAATAGTTTCTGTCACGCTTTACGGTATCTCGCCCCACCGTGCGTCGGTAGAATATGACACTTTCCAAATTTTGTATTGATGACGTGCATATAAATAAAATTTGAACGACCAATAAGTAATGAATGAATGTAGGTAATATTATATTAATACAAATACGGGTCATTTCAAATACGAAATAATATTTAGGGAAATTTTTATCGAGGTTGGGGATAATATCAACCGATATTTCAGATATCGAAGATTCCTTTTTATATTACCGATTTTTCGTTGTCGAAAGGAAAATATTAAAGTTTGTTCGTGACCGAGGGACTTCTAAATTCTATAGGATCAGAATTTTATTTTCGCATTAGCGACTTTCAAGCACAACTATTCATAAAAAAAGAAATAATAGCTATAGAGCACTAACGAATTTAGCTCACAATTTATGCTTTTTCTCTTATAATTTTTTTGTGTGCAATATTAAATACGTAGATATTTATCCGTAGGATAATAATTTAATTTAAAGACGTCGGGGCTCGGAAAGCGATTTAAATGTTGCATTTATGATTCAAAATTTATTTCTAAAATCAACAACCGTTCCTCGATTTGAACTTTCCGACGTTGCTGCCCTAGAAATACACCTATACAATTTTATTCGCAAGCGTCGAACTCAAACATTTTAATTAGGTACTACGTTCAATTCTATTTGCCATAAAATATTTATATACAACATCGTTGAAAGTGTAGATGAAAATTTAAATTTAAATAAATGTACCTCCCGCAGATAAAATTAAGGGCAACAATACTCTAATTATCACAAAATTATTTTCTATAAGATACAATTATTTTTAAAATAAAACTTGTAAAATATTATAAATGATCTATATTTATTCAATCTAAATGTATACCAAATAGTTAAAAAAGTTAGTTAGTACCGTACCTATGTATAATATTTTGTTAAATAGATATATAATATGTATGTTTGTAAATGTTTTTTAAAATGTAAAACTTTTTAAATAGCGAATTATAATGTAAATGGAGTAAACTTTAGTGGTTAAATCTTATCTTATGTGTTGACCGTTCTAATGAATATTGTAGGCCATTTGGTTAAGATAACTCCCAACGAAACTTTTAAGTTACACCACAACTTTCTAGGGCGAAATTAATGTTTCGGTATAAATGCGAGTTGCCTTTGGGGCCTCTCATTTGAATAAGTTATACATTTTCGACAACACAAATTCATAGATTGTCTAAAAAATATAAAAGTGTTTGCGTCGTTGTCGCATCTATCTCGTCGTAACTAATACCTACTTATTTTTAAAAATTTTGTTTTAAACAGTTTTTCCTAATTTTATTTTTATAGTCGTACTTAGATAGCTGTATTAATTTGAACTGACAGTTCAATTTACATGTAAATTCTGGAATTTCGTTTTCGTTTCGTATTTTGCGGCTTGCGTCCCGTCTTAAGCGTCCCCTATTTCGGCGTCCTTGCTTATGTTAGTTCAAAAGCGGCCATTTGATGCTAGTTTGGAAACAGGTCCGTCGTAAATCTGATGCTACGCGAGTATCACTTTAAAGGCGAATTTCGTTTTTCGTATTTCCGTTTGTCCTTAAAGTTTTCAAGTTACGTTTTAAAACGTACATAATTCGATCGTTCTCCCCGAAAAATTTTATAGCAGGTAAGTGTAGGAGGTGTTTTTTTTAATTTACGTTTTTACTTCCACCTACGTATAAATTGTTTTTTCCTTTTATATTGGGAATAATATCTAAAGGTAATATTAGATGTTCTTCCTGTAACATTTCTAACGCAATCCTTCATTTTTATTATTAATACGTGTAGAAATTATACTACACGTAGATGATATTATACAGACTTATAAGTTTATCTTAATTCGAGAACGGACGCAAGTAAATTAATTAAAATTAAAAATGTTTTAAACAAACTAATTTCTAATAGATAATAAACTTTCCTAGGTCCGGTGTCCCAGACTACTTGGACCACCTAATTATTTTGTAAACGCGACATTTTAGAGAAAAATGTTTCGGACAAAAGTTTTCAATCTAATTTCGAACAAACTGCACTAAATGAACGAAGATTATCGCTATCGAATTCTGGATTTTATCTATCTAATACATATATATATATATATATATATATATATATATATATATATTATATATATATATATAGTAAAATTTCCACAAACTACCACTTCTTCTAGCAGATCGCCTCTAAATGTGAACCAATAACCCCAAAAACACAAAATTAGGCTCATTGTCAATTAGGTTTCACTATACTATATGTTTATCTAAAGCGACCGCCTCTGCAAAAGATCAAAAATACCCGGAAGAAAAGATGGTCGAGTTTAGAGAGGTTTCATCGCATTTGAATAGAAAGTTGCGAATTTCGTCACATTTCTGGACGAATCAGTTGCAAAACCTTTCCACTCTCGTCGCATCTCCTGCCTAATATTAAATCGTATTCACCCCATCAGTGCTAAGCGGGCTTAAGGGCGTACGGTCCCTATTGCCGCCAAACTATAATCCGTAGATGGCACTGTTAGTGAATTTTAGAGAAATTTTAAACAAACCATCCTTTCTTGGTTGAAATAGCCTGCCTCTGTAAAGTCGTAAAATCTACCTGCTTTGAAGCTAAGGGTATAAATGTTTCGATACGGTGTTTTACATTAAAACGTATTCGAAGACGATTTTAAAATTCGCAATACAAAAGTTAAGATTTAATGTTAAGTACAGGAAAAATCTGAGATTACTGATCTGAAAAACTGATTTATTTAAAGTTCGCTAATAAATAATCTACTTTAATTTTAATTAAAATTAGAAAATTAATTAATAATTAATATTATTATTATTATAACAATATAAATAGAGTGTTCTCGAGGATATTGAATGCGAACGGATTGTTATCAAAAAAATGTTGTTTTTTTAAAAAATAATAGATTTCACATGTGAAAAGTATTACATTAGGAAAATTGTAATTTAAGTAGATGTTTATTAAAAGAATAATAGTATAGTAATATTGTATAACTAGTGCTAAAATATCCTCCTTTCAGCACGTGTTATATACTATGCTTTTCCGACGACCACAAGTATTTTTATTAAAACAAATTGATTTTTGACGTTTACGTAAGTTCGTTTGACATTTTAAGGGGTCAGTAGGGTAATCTTGCCTTTTTTTTCGATAATTTTTTTTTTATAGAAATTTTTATTCTACAATAAAACTTTTTTTACATGTCATTAGGTATATTGTGGAGTGTGTAAAAAAATTTTTTCGGAATTTTTTAATGTCATCTGTCGGAGATGTGGCTGGATGAAAAAAGTGTAGTTTTGAACTGGCCGCCACGATTTCTCATGTTTGGATCGTCTGAAACATAAAAACTCAATTGATTATTGAAAAGTACATAAATGGTTATCGTCCCTACTAGAATCATGAAAAAATGTTAATAAATAAAAAAGTTATCAACATTCTTATTTTTTGTCGTTTTTTTCCCCATGTTTTTTAACATAAATTTTGTCATAACATTGTTAATAATTAATGAAAAATCATGATTCTAGTAGGAACGATCGCCAGGCGTTTTGTGAACATTTTAAAAAAAAATTTAAGCAAATCGGTTGAGTAGTTCGGCCGGAATCATGGCGGCCAGTTGAAAAAAGTGTGTTTCGAGAAAAACGCGTTTAAAGTTTAAGGTACCGAAAAAGTATACAAAGATGGACATAAACGTTGAAAAATTGACGTACCCCTAATCGGCCATGCCTGCTTCGTAGAAAACACCCTCGACATCGTCATATAGCTCGTTTTCGAGTGATCGATTTGCCCTGATGTCCAACCGGTGCTCCTTTGACACCTCGCAGCTGCGATCTTCCGCGGTACGAATACGGCACTCGTCGTTGTGCCTCGCGGTAGCGGCTGCTTGTGGGCCAATCGTCACACCCATTGTCTCCATTATCTTCAGCAAAGTCTTGGAACCCTCGTTGAATGTGCAAATCGCACAATCAGTCGCCAAATCCACAATTTTTTGCCACTGAAGACATGTTTGGGAGCCATATTTCACACCATTGCATTGAAACATTCATTGTTGTTTTGGGTGTTCGCCCCAAGCACCTGCTCAACAGATCGTCGGTTGTGAGGTCTTCATAGATTTTCTTCAACGCAGGTTGAATATCCTCGTCCAGTGCTGGGGGATGGCGGAAATCTCGAACAGTCCCTGATGCCTCGGCCACGTTATATTTGCACCATGAGCTTTCTCCTGTAGGACAGTACTCGTGCTGTGGATGCGCGTCGGTGGAAATTTTATGGTAAAAGTCGCCAAGGCGGCGCGTCGCATTCCGTCTATGGAATCTTTATTTTCTTTGATGGCCCGTTGGTAGTAGGACGACAGGTGGAGCATGATATTATTCGTGAAGGCGGCAGTCTTTATTTTTGGGGCAGGTTCCGTCGTCGTCTTTGGCCTGCCTCTCGAAGTGCGTTTCGTGGCCGTTTTTTTCTTCATCTCGTGCTACTGTTTTCTGCGACTTTTGAGCTGCGTGAGATTTTTTGCCTCTTTCGCACGTTTATACATCCTTTTTTTCACGTGTAGGACGCACTCCAATTTTCTAATTTCAAATTCCTCTCCATAGGGCAATGAGTCTTTTAAACACTTGAATGTCTTAGTGTCACCGTCACCAATGTAGTTCTTATAATAAACGTTGTACAGTTCTATAGATCTTTTAAAAATTTCTAACACGCTATCTACCTCCATTTTTCCAGAACTGCCACAATGATTCATGGTGCACTCAGCTTCATGATTCTCGTACCAAGCGTCATATTCAATGTCGTCCAATTTTGCAGCCATAATTTCGCACGATTTACAATAACGGGACTTTACAATCACGTCCAAAATTTTCCCGTGAATTTTCCAATTAAAGAAACAACCCCAATAAGCGATGTAAAACCGCGCTTCTCCCAAGATCCGTCTCCCGACACAGAAAGATGATTTCTCGCGTTACCGGAAGCCTCGTTTCTCTCCTGCTCTTCTTTGACCGCTTTTCGAAGCACTGCCTGAGCTACTGCACGCGCCGCGGTAGAAACTTGTGTCAGAATGTCGTAATACGAAGTCTTCGCCAAAGAAAGTCCAAAATCCATGTACCCGCAAAATTACTAATGCCTTGAAACCAATGCCGAGTAAGCGCATTACAAAAACAAATCGACGGTTTATTTCGTACGTCTTCCCAATTTGAGGGCTACTCGTTATATATTGTTCTTCATCACATTCGCATTGCACCACCAACTGAAAACCAAGCCCTTTTTCAGCTCTCCTCGAAAATTTTACATTTTTCTTGCACACTTTGCACAGAAAAAGATCTTGTAGAGTGAGAAAAGACCGAAGTTTATGATGAAGTAACGCAGTGAATCGTCGATGTTGACGTCGAAATTCCCACCTCCCGATGACATTTTTCTCGCTGACGTACTGGTGTATGAATCATCTTGCTCCGCTGTATGTCGATTTCCACGAAACTGTCTCTTCTTGCTACGACCCGGCCTCTGAGCACATCTTTTCCTCCCTTTGCGATCCATTGTAAAAGGCAGATAATACGCGCTATAAACGCACTGATGCGACCGTAAAACAGAAAAATTAGCAACACGATACTGTACGAATGATTCCGTCAATGACAACGTGCAAATGTCTGGTTAGATTTCATGCGCCAGGTGTGCGCTCCGAGCTGCTCCGAGCGCTCCAAACGTCGAGCGGTATTATCATTTTTGGGCCTTTTTCGAAACCTTCCGATGGTAAAGTGGGTTTCTACATTAATTCTAAGGGTATAAGGGAACAGAAAATGCAAAAAAAAAAATTGATTTTTTGAAAAAAGATTACCCTACTGACCCCTTAATAAAATGTCAAATTTGATAAAACAGTTTGTGCGTAAAGTAATTGCATGACAGTGTAGAAGACTTTGATTGGCCGTGTGCAATGATCGCACACGGGCTGCAACGTTTTCGATTGGCTAACGAGTTTCTTTACGCACGGTCAGCCTATTTGTTTGTAACGGTCAACTTTCCATAACATTTATTGGTGTGAAATTATGCACTTTTCATAATGGTCGTCGAAAAATGTAACTTTCCGTATTAATAATGTAGGTAATATACCTATTTCTAGTATTTTTATTTGTATTACACCACCAAAGTTTTATAAATATGTACATGTAAATAAAGACCATTTATTAAATAATGACGTCAAAAATAGAAGGTGCCATATACAAAAAAAGGCAATATCGTAAAAACTTCAATTGCAAAATAGTCGTCAAAAAACTTAGTTACAAAATAGCAAGAAAAAAGAACAAAATTGATGTATTCCAGTGATCTTGCGAATTCCTCATTGTTAATTTTCTCAAATTTAAGACATTTTATTGGTGCAATATACGATGTAATGAGATAGCTAATCGTGATTAATATTTTGTTAATCAGGATTTCGTTTCTAAAATGTATGTAAAATGTCATATACTAACCGTTTATTGATGTTACAATAAATTATGTCTAAATTCACAATATTGACTTAAAGGACTTAAAAGGAGAACGTTTCGCTTGATTTATACTGTTAAGTGACCAATGCTCGCGTTAGATTTTTAGGTTGTAAAATTTATGACCTTTTACAATAAAAATAGGGAGGTCTAGTCATATTACCCAGAATTTAATAATAGTTGTGGGACGACCCATATTGGGCCGATATTGTCCGATATTGGGCGTCAACATTTAAACCAAAAATTAAAACTTCCAACAACCCGCTTTTGATTATTTATAAAAAATTGATGTAAAAACGAAAATGATCATCAGAAGTGATTTTTAACGGCAAGACGCGCTAAAACTTCTCCAATTTATTGAAATGATCGATAAAAACACACATTGAAATTTAAAAAAATTGCAAAGCAATTATTTAATTAAAATAAGTATTTATTAAGCAAAAGAGCACGTTGTGCCGTAGATGGAATGTTACGATACCCACTAGTTATTAATTTGCAAACTCTGGTTACCCCAGTTTTGACTTATGATTGCCGTAAAAATATAATTTTTACACAATCATTAAGTTTTTTAAAGGTGTTATGGAAATTAGAGATTTTTTTAAGTATTTTTCTGCGAATCAGAACATTGTAATCTATGGAAAACGTAATTTATTTCATAAAAACATGAAACTTTTTATTTGGACCGTACCACCTTAAACATTTTCAGCGAATAGAATAGAATGCCTATAGACGTAAATCGAAACAACGAACGATGGAATTTACATTAAAACACAATGTAAATTTTAGGAAAACGTTAGATGTCTCGCTTTTTAATGCGACACAACAGATACGATTATTTATAAAGAAAAATATGAAAAAATCCCGGAAAATCGGTTTAATGATAACCGCTACGCCCATAATATATCTTTTTAAAAGATCATAAGCTGAACAATTTATCCAAGAGAACGCGAATGGTCATACCAAAGCACGTCAACTTTAAATTCAGAACTAAACGACAGAAATATATCGAGCTTAAAGTAAAAAAGGGGCACCGTAAAATTTTCTTTTGGACTTTAGTTAGCGCCCGTTTTTTACTTCGTCATGTTATTTTTACAGGGCTTTAAGTGTGCGTGGATATTATCTTCAAAAACGGGTAAATTGCACTTTACGTGGAAATCCGATATCGCTCGCACCTGTATTTACTTTAAAAAGTTATTCTATAATAAACGTTTCGCTAATTTTTTATTTTTAGATCCTTTGCACTGATATAAGAATCTTAAAATTTAAGTTACGCTTAAATTTTAAAATAAACTGGTGCAACCGGTTTTTATCGTTTTAGTGTATCGTTTACTCTTGCTCAAATTCATCATCATTTATTTCAAAAACTCAAAAGCCTAATTATTGTTTGTATTATAGATTCGTAAAATTATTGCATGTATTATAAAAAAAGTAGTTATAAAAAAATAATAAGTTGAAGTTTTGTAGTCGATAAATCAAGTCGAATTCAAGATTGTTGAACAAACAACAGGTCGAGTAATAAATTGATTGAAAATAAAGGCCTTTCTAATTTCAAAATTTTTCAGAAGTTTAAGTTCTTAAATTTTTCAGATCATTTTTGGATTTTTTAGACATTTTAGGATAATGCTCTTGTTAATACGGGTACTACATTTTTACTACCTTTATCCAAGAAAATAATTAAAATAATTATCTGGGACATTGTGCATCTTTTATTCTTTATGTACGATTTTGTCGAATATAGTTCATTTTATCGAATTTAAACAAGAGTAGTATTTTATACTTATACTATTTTAAAATGTCTGGAAAATCCGGAAATGCCCTTAAAAATTAAAAAAACTGAAACCATTGAAAAATTTTGAAGTTAGAAATATAGAATTATATCATTAGTTATAAATCTTTATTTATTAACGTAGGTACACCAAAAATTATTAAATTTCAACGAAACACAAAAATGTTATTTAAAAAATTATTATTCTTCAACTTTGGGAGTGAATATCGTAACAGAGGAATACCCTTGTATAATATACATTAACATTCATTAACGTTTTAAGTTAAGTAAAATTGCGCCACAATTTACGATAAAATCGCAATCGTTACAAAAAATAAATAAAAACACTTATCCGAAATGTTTACGTTTTATAACGTCGATAAAATTGTTATAGGTAACATTGGAAATAAAATACATCTATCTTATCGTGGAAATTATATAGCAGCACATAAGTATCGCTTACGTTAGAGCTTAAATAAGTGAGATTCGAAAATTATCGAGACACATAAAATTATTTGATCTACTTAAAAATGAAAACAATAATACCTATAATAAACGACGGTTTAAAACTTGTGGAATAGTTCGTTATATTCAATGGTTCGCTATATGTTAATTATAAGTAACTTTAACTTAGCATGTGTTCTAAAATGCTTCGTCTCCGAAATATAGCGTGTTAACGAAATAGAACGATTCTACAAATTAACACATGTAGACCTTTCGATAAGGCGCCGAGAAATCATCAGTATTGTATTTGAAAATCTTTTATTGCTAGCGATAGTGACAGGTTCTACGGTGGGATTCGTTCAAGAACAAAATCTAGCATTAAAAATATTAACAAACGACCCGTACACGTCACTATACTTACAAAAATGTGTTGATATTTCTAGCCGATAAGAAGAAATAATACCTAGATTTATCCATCTAATAATATAAATCGTTCCAATTTAATAAGTTCTCACGTATGAATAATAAATGTAGGTATAAGGTAACGTTTTAATCGAAGCAGTAAATTATAGTTTACCGATAAGACTTGTTTTGAAAGGATATGAAGGTATTGTTATCAACATCTGTACTTGCCAGACAATACCATATTTAATTTTTACAAATCAGAATGTATCCTTTTTAAAATAATTGATTTATTTACATAACGTTAAGTACCACACAACATGAGGTAGATGTTCTTGGAATTAATTTTAAGCGTTTAGCTCTTTATTAAAATTTAATTGAGGACCAATTTATATTCACTTTATATCTGCCAAGTTATTGCTTTAGAAGATTTGAATATAAGAATTATACAACGTGACCAAAACTTAGTTTTAAATATTATTAGGACTGATATACCTTATCTAACCGGCCGCGGCCTGGCTATTCACGTCGTCAGTAAAAAGTTATTCGATTATTTATTTTGAATTCGGTTTAAAGTTTGAAAAGTGACATATTCTATAGATGATTTACGCGTGTACACATATTAGATGATATAAAGAAATACTGCAATGTATTAGAACTGTAAAAATACGAGGTACGAGGTGACAGCACTGCGTGAAACGTCATCATCTAGTAACCTTTTATTGATGACGTTAATCTCCAGGCCGCTTTGATAGGCCATATTACCCTATATGCAAAATAAAAGTATTTTTATGCTGCTTTTTCCCAAAAACGGATAGTGGATAAAAGAAATTGTTGAGTAGGTATAGAAAGTATATTAATGTCCTTATATTTATGCTACTGGAAAAAATTTATGGGGTTTTTTAAAATAACGAACGCCTAAACAAGAAATATATACGGAAGGTGAGTAAGTTATGAGGTAAAATTTTTTTTAAGGTCATACGGTGATTTTGCTTATTATCTGTGAAACAACAAGCTGTAAACTGTAAACAAACTATATATTTTTGTAAATGGCTGTTCAAGACTTGAAATTGAACTGAAGAATTGAAACAAGCACTACCGCTCTGTACACTAACACGAAAGATCTGAAGCGGTTTTGTCAGAATTCTATATGTAAATGCATTTGAGTTTATACGTGGATATTAGGAAATCCCTCTTTTATTTTAAAAACCTGCCGTTCTTTGCTCACACTCCGATAAGCTATTAAAGTAGGCGGTGCACATGTTTTATTAGTTGCTTTGTATTTTATCGGCCACATAAAAATGCGATTAAACTTTTATCTGGTTTATGGTTTCTAATAGGAAAATTTTCAATGTTTAAGGGCACACGAATAGCTTTTAAATTAAAAATAGAATAAATTTACAATTCTGCGGTATAAAGGCAGTAGATAGTGATTATTCAAATAATTTTACTACATAAAAATACATAATTTTAGAATAAATTTCCTAAAAAGTACATATTTTAAAAATTTTCGGTCATCCTCTGCCAATTTTTTTTATCAAACTCTACTACGACCCCTGTAATAGCCCAAGCTCCTATCGCACAAAAACCTATGTCACAACACTACTAAAATTGTTTTAGTGTGTTTAAGAGTTAATATGGTGGGAAAATCCAACCGGTGGCAGACAATTCAATTTTTGTTTTAATCATTTTTGATAAACTCGATACTTGATACAATTTATAATAGACTTTGGAGAATTATGAATTATTTAGAATTATTGTGGTCTATCTCGCAAACACGACAGACCTCCCTCCAAATGAATAAATTTTCAATATGTCACCTACTGTATAAAACCACATTGTGTAATTTTTTTAAAATTATAGTTTTAATTGTCCTTTACATGAATATATATGTCTGACGATGTAAAAATGTACCCAAGTATGCCAAAATTAGGGGTGAAAATTCGAAGGGATGACACCCTTAGGATTTTCATCACTAATTTTTGTATCATAATGTAGGTCTTGAACGGCTATTTACAAAAATATATAGTTTGTTGGCGATAGCTCTTATTGTTTCACAGATAATAAGCAAAATCGAAAAAGTTCCAATTTTTAAGGGTGGATTTCACCTTCTCAAACCGCGTAAGTGCACGAACGGAATACGGCTCTGGATTAGGGTTGACTAGTACTACAATCCTGCAAAGTTTCAAATTTTTCTGAGATTTCCACCTGCCTAACCTTCCTTGTTAGTAACTGAATAAATCTATTTCTGGTCATATATTTTGAAAAAAAACTTTGTAACGATCATAGGATCTTTCGACCAATTACTGAAGAACAAATCTATTACTGGTTTGTAATACCAGAATTTGCTGCAGATTGTCTAAATTCACAATATCGACTTATAGGACTTAAAAGGAAACGTTTAGCCTGATTTATACTGTTAAGTGACCAATGCCCGCGTTAGATTTTAGGTTGTAAAATTTATGACCTTTTACAATAAAAATAGGGAGGTCTAGTCATATTACCCATTATTTAATGATAGTTGTGGGGCCACCCACAACCATTGTCCGATATCGGGCGTCAACATTTAAACCAAAAATTAAAACTTCCAAGTTCTTGCTTTTGATTATTTTAAAAATTATGTAGAAACGAAAATGATCATCAGAAGTGATTTTTAACGGCAAGACGTGCTAAAACTTCTCCAATTTATTGAAATGATCGTTAAAAACACACATTGAAATTTAAAAAAATTGCAAAGCAATTATTTAATTAAAATAAGTATTTATTAAGCAAAAGAGCACGTTGTGCCGTAGATGGAATGTTACGATACCCACTAGTTATTAATTTGCAAACTCTGGTTACCCCAGTTTTGACTTATGATTGCCGTAAAAATATAATTTTTACACAATCATTAAGTTTTTTAAAGGTGTTATGGAAATTAGAGATTTTTTTAAGTATTTTTCTGCGAATCAGAACATTGTAATCTATGGAAAACGTAATTTATTTCATAAAAACCGTATCATCTTAAGGGAAACTTCAACACTGTTCGTAATTCGGACTTTTCAAAACGTGTTTTAATACAAACTGTATAATCGATTTCCTGGCATTTTTTTAAATAAATTATTATCAAAATATTTGTAATACTTGCGGAATCATTTTGAATAAGTTATTACAAGTGCGTTATAAAGATGTATTAATTCTAAGGGTGGTAGATATACGTAATTGAATCCTGAAAAGTTGTACTAGACAAAATTTAGCAATCGAGCAATTTCCTCAAAATTTACGCTAACTGTAGCTGTCGAAACTCTTTAAATTATATTTTAATAATTTTGTATATGATAATTAAATTTTGAAAATACGACAATAAATATGTTTTCCTTTGAAAGAAAATTTCGTAATGTTATGGCAAAATAAATCGAAGGCAATACACAATGTAATTTACAAGTATCTATGTATAATATTTTTAATGTTTTATGATGTCGATAACGCAGAAACCAATATTTCTAGGGTACGAACATATACGATTTCCAAATAAAATTAAAAATTGTAGAACTACAACAAAAATTAAGGTATTTATTCAAGTAGGTACGTCAAGCTAATCAATATTTAACTCCGGCGTTTAAAAATAATTTGGAGGTTTCGAGGACTGCTAGACAACGATTGTGAATCATTACACAATTTCATAAATAGGTAAATGCTTATTTGCCCTTAACGTGCTTCTTAAAACATTCGGAATAATATTATATAATCAAATTTTTGAGCTCAATCGAATTTTAAGAATTATTTTCCAACTTATGCTTCAAAAACGTTGATTTATATAATATTATATAATACAACGATATTTAAAATAACAATAATAATACAACTTACATTTTAGAAGATCTGAACGCCAAGTTCCAAAACACGAAAAATGTTCGCTAACGACACTGACGACAAATCCAATAAAATTGTTTTTAATTATAAAACACGCGGTAACGTTATTGTAAGTTCACTTTTCGCGAAACACACTATCTTTTAAACGAATTTAAATAAAATTAGCACACGAAAATTGTCACTTTCGTTCAAAAATTTACAAATTACACAACCGTATTGTCGCGACGCGTACGTCTACATCGTTAAAAATTACTGTCTTTACTTACGATACGATGTAAAAATCCGAATCAAATTTCCCACCCGCGACTATAACACATAACAAATGAATGTTTTATGCAGGTAAATACCTGAAGCCGGTATCTTCACGTGGTTCGCGATAAAAGTTTCGTAGGTAGGTATATTTGATAAGCATGTGCGTTTTCAAATACCGAAAAAATAAATCGGAATAGAACTCTACGTTTGAATTAAAAGTTTTAATAACATCCGTTTAACGTGATATTATTATTGTTCGTTATAAATTGTTTTTTAAATGTATATATATAGGTAAAAATAATAATTTGTAGGTATAGGACGACTTAAAATTTTACTTCGCAAATAAACAGTTTCGTTGTTCGTTTTAAGTCTGACTTTACACAATTCTGTGCTACTCCTTTTAATCTTTCCATTAAAAATAAAATAAAAGTGGGAATTAAGTAGGCACCTACGTATTACCTATAAAACGGACAAGAAATTTTCTTGACATTTTTATAAAATACGCGCATTCGGACGAATTAAAATAAAATGATTCAAGTTACAAAATAAAATAAAGTAGTTTAACAAGAATCCAAAATCAAAACCGCATATCTATGTATGTACGAGTACATATGTATGTATATCTATGTATGTATATACAGGGTGGAATAAAAATAAGGAAACACACGACTGCTCCCCCTATTCGAACGGTTTGAGATATACATTTGAAATTTTATATGATGTAATGGGAAATTATTTCGCATACTTTAAGATGAAAAAATAACGTTTTTGAGCACGGTCGCCATCTTGCATTTTTTTAAACGTCACTATGGATCCTGCAATACGTCACTGGAAAGCTTATTTTTTCGTCTTTATAACCATTGGAATGTTTTTATAGGATTACGTTTAACAAAAATTTGCAATAAAAGTGAATAAATGTTTGAATTATGCAACACCCACTAGCGATAAGGTGTTGCACTTCAAATCTAGTCAATCTCTGAGCGATATTAACAACTGCGAAAAAGATTATTGTTCAGTCAAACTATGAGAAATAATTTCCCATTACATCATACAAAATTTCAAATGTATATCTCAAACCGTTTGAACGAAACGGTCGTGTTTCTTACTTTGATTCCACCCTGTATATGCTATACCTATGTGCTGCTTGAGACGATAAAAATTACCCATCCGAGCACTATAGTCATATTTTGTATTGTTTAGTTGGCGACAAAAAGGGCAACTTTGGACAAACAAAGAGTAGTTTGCCATGTGAGGATGACGCGTATTATTATGGTAAAAACAGACAACATAATAAAAAAATGCCATGGTGTTCTGACACGAATGATAAATCTTTACATTCTCTATGTATCTTCATGTAGTTGTTTCATATTCGTTATGAGTCCACGATTACCCTATTCCATTCTTAATCCCACTTTGCTAGTTCACTCAGATATCACAAGAACATTCTTTAGACATTCTATGGATGTCCTGCTCGGACATTGAAGATGTCCAGTGGATATTCATTTTAGATTCAAAGGAAATACATACTCCTACATAATCAAAATATACAAGCAGTGCAAAAGACTACATGTATTCTATAAACTATACCTAATTGCTTTACCCAAACTATAAACATAGCCATGAATGCCAGGCTACATCGCCAATTAAAATACATTAAAAGTAACTTATCCTCATTCTGTGAAAAACATTGTTGATTACTGTGGATCAACGTTAATAAATATTTCAACAAGACTTATATTTGAAAGAAATTGACTCTATGGTTACATCAAGTAGCAATTAACTATGATCGCCAACTAGCAACAAAAAATGCAGAATTCATCAACACCCACCAATAGATATAAAATGATAGTCTATCTCTCATGGCATTCATTAAATGATATCTTATGTACATCTTTTTATGAATATCATATCGACGGCGTTTTGGCAAAACATCTTAAGTGACAAAAAGCTAATTTTACAGGAACGCATATAACAAATATGAAATACAAAATGATCAATTTTTCTGGTGGAAAAACTCAAAATGTTGCTACCAGATTTTAACAGATTATTTCTTTGTCGTACAAATGCATAAGATGGAAAGTGACGTTTAAGATGTCCTGTCAAAACGCCATCGATATATTTAGCTGGTTTAAAAGCAGAAATTCTACCTGTAGATTAATTTTACAACGAGTAATGACCTCTAAATATTAAGTTTACCACGAGATAACGAGACATTAGATTTCTATAACTTAAAATTAGACTTTGCACGAAATTGTTTTTAAATTATGATAGAAGTGGCCCTATTGTTGCATAACAACTCGGTAAAAAACTTCTTGAACGGCATGACATGGCTCTAGGCGATGTTTCTAAATACAAACATAGTTGGTTACAAAGCAAAAGGGTTCGCTAAATTAATTTCATTGCGAGAGATGGCCTCTAAACATTAAGTTTATTATGAGATAACAAGAAATCGGTTTCTAAAAGTTGTAATAAAACGTTAAACATATCGTTTTAAAATTACCTAATATAGAAAGGGCCTTAATTTTGGCAAGACGCCCTCAAAAACCTTTCCAACGGCATGGCAAATTACTTAAATCAAGACATATATCTTTATCTTTCCACACCCAACCAAGACTAAAAGACTTTTTGGACACGCGTTTAGTTATCAAATTATAGACAATGTCTTCACATAATACTATAATTCGATAATTCAGATAATTCGACTTCACATAAAATAATGACGAATTATCATGTAATAACATAACGTATGTACATAACACTGTTAACCGTACCGGCGACTACGTCAAAATTTTCATTGCTCATCATAAAAGTAGGGTGTATTTTTTACGATTTTTCGATATCTTTTTTTTTATTATATTTGTAGAAAACAGCGATTGCGTATTCTAATGTTCAAGGTTAAGACGATAAATTGTAGGTAGGCACAGCCTAGTTTTTTTTAATTCGATTAGTATTATTATTACCGAAGTTTCTTGTAAATTAGTGCTGTTGACCCAAATCAAAATTAAACGTCACCTTAATTAGACGTCACGGACTAACAATAAGTAACAAGAGACTTGAACGACATTTCCTATTTCTAGTACTCTATTTCCTTCCCGAATTTCCTTTTAAAAATTCACCGCTGACGCAATTGAACGTAATTGACGTAATTGAAAACATCTTGCATTATTCAGATTGGAATCTCCTTTGTTCGAAAATAACGAACCGAAATTTATCCAAATCAGAACCAATAATTAAAAGTTTGTTTATACGTAGGAATGTTCAAAATCTACACTTTCTACGTTAACTTATAAAGTTAATTAACTAACTGTAAGTAATAATTATAGTATTTGACGGTTCATCTTTTTATTTTACCTTCGATTAGGTACTTTAACGTCAACCAACTTTTGTGTTTCATTGACGTTAATAGTACACACTTACATGTCGGTTTCTTTATTCGATAAGTTTTTATGAAAAGCTTTCTAGAAAAGCTGTTGTTGTACATTCAGAGAACATATATAAAAGGTTTCTAAAACGACGAATGCTTTCATCTGCAGCCGTGCATTTTAATATTATTTCAACTACCGATTAATGTCTACGATTTGTTTTACTTTTTACGAAGCTTTATTAAAAATTTTGATGGTTATTTTAGCGGCCTGTATTTAATAAAAGCAAAACAGATCGTAATAATAAGTAGGAAACGAAAATTTTGGATTTCATTTTCATTACCTGATCTTAAAAATTATTTCGGTCTCTCATTTACCTAGATTTTAATCGATATGTCATTGCTTGTTCATAACCAACATGCATAAAGACCAAATGGACGATTTACAACCAACCGGCGCAACGATATCGTATAAGGTCAAAACCAAAAGCTAAAGGATAAAGGATTTTCAACGTTAAAGTCAAGTGGTGGGGGAAGGATCTACAACTTTCGTGGTTCACTCATTAACAATGTGGCGACGAATTTTCCAATTTTTGTAAAGACAGTTGCCTTTCCCTAGTTTTACGTAAATCACTTGTTATTTTGAGATATTAAGGCGATGGGATACCTTCAGAATTTCATAACAAATTTTTGAGACAAGCAACGATACATATTTTCAAAAAGAATTTCTTCTATGTGCAATTACGTAGTTAAACTAATATGTGAAAGATAACGGCCGACTACAAGCCGAGGAAGGTCCAGTATCTATTCAAATGAATGGATAACTACCCACTTTACGATGCGTTATACTTACTTATTTTAAACATTTTTACATTTGTGAAGATATGCAGTTATCAAATTACTAGTCAAATTACAGTTTTAGGTCGGATTAATATTTTACAAGAACTATAGACTATATAGTACGTATTTTTTTAAGATTCCACGAAAATTTTAAATCGATTTAAATGCGTGCAGTTTGTCATTTCTTGCTTTGTCATACTCGAAAAACGAGCTTTAGACCATGCACCAATTTTAATCAAGAATATTTTTTTTTGAGAAACCAATAAATAATTTTAAAAAATCCATATTGTGCAGACTATTTGGCGGACTGTATATTATGTATATGTACCATCAATACATAAACGTAATTTTATTCTATCTCGGACATTATCGTAACATTATTTTAATTGCCTATTTCAAATCGATAACTGTATCTATCTATGGCCTATCCAAATCTATATGCAATTTACGTCATCAAAAAAAAGTTACTAGATTGTTTATTTGTAATTCAGTTTATAGTTTGGAAAATGACATATTCTATAGATGATTTACCTACCCACATATTAGATGATATAAAGAAAGACTACAATTTATTAGAACTGTGAAAATACGAGTTACGAGGTGACAGCACTGTGTGAAACGTCATCATCTAGTAACCTTTCATTGATGACGTAGATTGCATATAGGTTTGGACGAAGTGTACCTAATAATATTTATTTCGCTCGCATTATAATTTTAAATTGATTTCATTTGTGATGAATAAATGTAGTGACCTCACTTTAAATTATTTACAATAATACCTACGTAATTTCTTTTAATTTTTCAAAGACAACTTTTAATTTAAATAAATGCAATAAATAAAAGACATTATACGTTATCGTCACATGTGGCCGAAAAGAATACAATGCACACTTCGCCGTTTTGCGTCAAGCCCCACATGTGTGATTGCGCGACTAAAACATACCAGTTATGAGTGTACGAAAGGGTACGACGGTACGAAAATTGTTATTGAAATTTAGTTGTGCTCTATTTTTTGAAGTGTTTGGGCTCGCGCGAGTGTCGTTTAAACTATAGGTGGAACATTTGTGTGTATATTTTGTGTATATTATATAATTTCTGATAATTTTTTCAAAATCAAGGACGTTAACCTTAAATATTTTTTCGTTTTATTTCAACAAAACATACATGATTTAGGTATTAATTTTGAGTGTTTGAGAAAAAGCGACACCGTTTGTTTTAATAATTAACAACTGCATTGCAGAAACTATTTGTAGGTAGGTAATTAATTTTTTCGCATTTATATTAATTTTACCTGGCAAATTAAAATCGAAGCAAAAATAGATGCGATAGCTGTTGTAGTTATTATTTTATGGGCAAAAACGACGTACTGTGAAGGAATTTTGTCGTGATTTTCATCTATAGGGTAGAACCTTCTTGTGGAATCACGTGTAACGTGTGCCACGAGATTTCTCCACGCGGGGCAATGAAATCTTTAACGCCGAATATAGAAATGAAAAGTAAATCATCAATTGGGATTGAGGCCATTTAATTAATATTCAAACTATTTAGAATATTGCACGTTTGATTTATGCACACGAAAAACTTAAGTAAGTTCGATTTACTCATAAAATGAACAATTAACGAGTTATCAATAACACTTAGAAAATTATCGCGACCGCACCCTGTATGTTATTAAGTGTAATTTATTATCATTAAATTTAATTATGTAAAAATAGTTGCTACTTTGAAAATGTAGGTTATATTACTTATATAAGTTTGATATCTATATTAGTCCCGAGGGCACTAATAGTCGAGTCAAATTAGGTCCGAGTCAAACAGAAGCGATTATGATAAAACTTTTTTAAAAATATTTCTTTTAAATATTCGACGTCGCAAAACTTACTTAAAAACTGCATCGCAATAATAAAACTAAAAATAAAATTAATTTCGTCTCTATAAACTACTAACCAAATTTATTTGAAGCGATTCGTGTAAAGCTATGAAGTATAAAGTAATGAAAATAAATGGATACAAGTTACCTTTGGATATAAAGTGCAAAATCCCTCCTATAATATACATACCTACTTTACATAAAGTTATACTACAAGGAAAGTAAATTTTATACCTACACAATGTCCGGTATATATCGCGAAGAAAAGATTTATGCGAATAATTAAAAGCGACTCCGACAAGATGTCAGCTTTCCTGTAAAATACTACATTTAAAATTCAAAAAAGCTTTCGGCTAACGTTATTTACAGCGCCAGGTAAATTGGAAACGAGATTACCAACAAAAAAATCAACAACAAAGCTACTTTCGGGTGTTGTGAGGTTTTCATGACGGTTCGAAACGGTAACGTTTTCACAAATACATGCCGTGATCGCTAAGAGTTTCTTAAAAAAGCTATCGTTACAAAATCCAATTTGGATTAAATATTATATGTATGTATATTATACTTGAGAAAATTCCAACGATTCACGTGAGAAATAACTTTATTCGCCTTCGCAGAAGGATTGCGTTAGGCGAATAAACAAAAATCTATAGGGCATTTGCGTGTAGCAATTTATTCATAAAATAATCCTATAAAATCCGGTTAGATCTATGAATTTTAATTCATTAAATTATGTCATTTCGTTAATTTAGGTACATACCCATGTATAGATATAAATTCTGGCCCAATTCACGCAAAATTAAAGCAATAATTTACGTGCAAAATGTATTTCGAAGATTTTTAAGTGGACGAATCATCATCAATCTACAATTACAAAGGTAGGTAAAAGCGTACTATGTATTTTATTCACGACCGGGCGTATATACAATGATGTCTTATCGCTCTAGGGCGCACTTTACGCTCTAAATATTTTAATGAAAAACATTGCATTAGGTACAAAAAATAGCGAGTAAAATTACAATTTGTAGGTACTGACATTTCTACTTATTTGTTTATCTTTGACGTTAAATTAATTTTATTAATATTGTTTAAACTTGTTGTCGCAAATCGACCGATTTGTTAAAAAGAAACTTGTTCAATATTTATGTTTTAAGGTTTCACGTGTACTCCTCCGATTTTGCCATTTTACCATTAAATTAGGGCGATTCGTCCAGTAAATGACTAGGTAGCAGCGAATGGTCGTTTCATATAATTTATTTTTAAAAAACTTGATGCATATTTTAATTCGTAATTTATCTGTAAATTTAAACTATATAACTAATGTTGTAGAAAACAGAATAAGCTGTCAAACTCTTTGTCCACTCCTTTGTACAAAATAATATGATATTATTATAAATATTAATTAGTATTTAGTAAAATGTTACTTAAAATATTTGGGTTAAGTAATTTTACTACTTTATTAGATTAACGCAAGAGACAAACGGGTATAAAAAGAATGGAACGTTATGTGAAATTTTGAAAAATTATGTATAGTATTAGCGAACTTTCATAGAAAATAAAGTTATTGCAGCCTGTCTGATGACGAGACCCAGACGTGTCTTTTCTCCGATCTCGACCCCTAGATCACGAAAATATAAGTCGTTCATTTTGGTCAGTCATATAATCACTTTCTTGTGGACACGATTCCGGTCGTAATTTTGATCGAAGGAGGCCGAAATTTGGACAGCGTATTGTCATTACGAAAACAAAGGACGAGTTCGTTAACCAGCCAAATCGACCAGCACTTTATGTTTCAAAATGGTGGTCTTTCAAAAAAAATTCTAATCTCAGTTATTACTCATCGGATCGCTAATGTGAAATATGTTTCGGAATCGGCATAAAATTCTTTACCGATCATGTCTCTTTATAATTTTCGATAGAATGCACCGTTTTCGAAATAATCTAAAAAAAGTGATAATTTCTTTTTTAAATTCTTATAAATTTCTCTCGTAAATATTATTTTTCAAAAAATGTATTTCTTTCGAGAAAAATTTATAAAAGGAGTTTTTTTGACGTGCGACATGAAAATTCGATGCCGAGACTTGCGCGCGGTCGGATTTTTACACGTATTAGCTGTTAGATTAACCGTTTCAAACAAAATTTTCCGCATATCTTGAGAAATGCAGATCTTGAGCCAATTTCATATTTTCTGATCTATCCTGTAAACGACGAAAAAATGACTTGGTGAATTACTGGAACTAGTTGATCATTTATTATAGGTTTTTATATATTTCGAGATATTTCTGTTCATAAAACTATAAACACAATTACTTTACACAATTAATTTTGGTTAAAAGTAGAGATTACAACGATTCTAGAAGCATTATTATATGAAATAAATTAGTTGAAGTATCCCTTTCGCTTTCCTTTTTTATTTCGTATAAATAAAATTGAACGTTTTGATACCATTCGACTTATGATGTAGACATTTTTTATCGTCTATCCTTTCATTTCACGTACACGTTAGTGTGACATATGTCTCGAGTCAAAAGACAAATAGGTGTCCGAGCGAGTGGCACCGGTTAATACTGAATCGGTTGTTTTAGTACAAAATACCTTGTAAATACGAGGATTTGTGCACAGATATGTATATAGATATTTTGCATCAAGGAATTGTTCAAATAGTTTACATATGGTGACGATGACGGGTTCAAAATAAGTTTAAACTATTCAGATTATTTACGATAGTGACGCACTGTATGAATATGCAAGAGCACAGCTTGAATATAGGTATTGTTATGCATAAATTTCGTAACCGCAGGAACCTCCACCTATTATAATATAAATCACGAATTACATTATAATGTAAATGTTTAAAAGACGACTTTGGATAATGCGAAAGCAGAGATAATTACGATCTTGGCGACAAACGTAATGGGCAAGATAGATTATAACACTCAGTTAACAACCTACTACATAAGTATTCGGTTTAATTTCGTAAAGTGAAGTAAAATTTCACGCGGTCCAGAAATAAATAACGACGAGTGCCTACCTAACTATTAATTTAATTAAATTATTCATTCGCTTAGGCACTGCAAAATTTTTGCACATTTGTTCTAAATTTCAGATTAGTAGTAATACTGAAAATTTAAAAATAAATTAGAGAAGAACGATTCAATGGTTTTAGTGTCTGCATAAAAGGAAACTAAAATAAGTACGGTGTAGTTTAAAAAAACAATGAAATAAAAGAAAATCAAGTTGTGCCTATATTTTATGTATAGTAAGTTGTTAGGGCACAAAAGTACGACACTTGTTGAATAATATATCGCGTCAAAGTCAATATTGCTCTTAAAATTGAAGTTTGTTGGTTCACCTTTACTCTTCCAAGATTAATGTCCTTGACTGTGATAGAAATATTATTTCCAGGCGAAAATGACGAAAGACCTCTTTTCTATCTATAAAAAATTCACGATTGTTTACTGTTTCCCTTGCTTATTCTACTGCTTTACCTAACCCTAAGGTAACTTTGAAATGACGTTTTAAATTGAACTTATTTTCAGCGACCTACTAAACAAGATTAAAAATAATAACATTCTCATAAATTATTCCATGTTTGTATATGTACCTACTTAAAATGTGATACGAACACACTGACATAAATAATAGAAAATCATTTGCGTTATTAAATTAAATTTAACAAACTACTTTACTGTAAAATGACGTAATTTTTTGAACGACTGTTGTCCTACGCGATTAAATGAATTCCGTTTTTAATACAAGCTTAATAGATTATTGATCGTAAATTGGAAAGTTTGAATATCAGATTTCGCACGCGTATTCACGGAAGGGGGCGTCGCGTCTGTAACAGAACGGAAACTCGGAATAACGGATTCTGTCGTTTTTGTTGAACGACTTCCGCGAAAGTTGTCGGTGAAAAATTGTCCGAGGTACCTCTCATGAACAGTCTTTATTTCCTTGTTCCTTATTTTTTTTTAAGAAACACGTGAAATTTTCCGGAGCATTACTTGAAAACGATCGACTTTTTAAGATCGTAAACAACTTTAGAAGAATTATTTACACATCCGTAACGACGTTGTTTATTTCAAATAAATTAAAAAAATCTGGATTAAGCGACAATACCTACTATTTAAAAAAATAACAATGTGGTGGGGTTACGACGTATTATTTTTGGATAAAATATTTCGAAAAACTTGAACTAGGCAGACTTTATTACGTCCGAAGCCCATTAGACGAATTTTACTTGCACTATGAAATGAATAACATTGGAGCAAAATTTGCAGTTTTTGATTTTTACTTCATTCTTGAAACAAATACGGCATTAAGTACTCTAACGAAAAGGTTAGGTAAAAGGAACGCAATTATGTGCAAAATATTACGCATCTCTATTTTAAAATAAGGAAGTATCTGTTTATTTTCGGTTAAACTTTCGATAATTATCGAAAAATATAGATTTTCCTACAATAATATTCCCTTAAATTTTAAATTTCAATTTTGGAAGATAAACAATTGACCGATTGTTTACATAATATTACATCTCGCAACCACCCATCGTTTAAGTTTATTCCGAAATTAAACTCGTAACAAATTTAGAATTATAATAGGCATCATTAGGTACATAGTACCTAATGCAAAAAAAATTAACGCGATATATTTGAAAACAATAATAAAAAACAAATGGTCTCGCTCATTGCAAAGTATCTTCCAATAACATAAACAGTTTTTTTTTGGCGAAACGAGCGAGCCAACGTAAATACCTATTACGATGCTTCTATAAATATTGCATTTTAAAATATTTTAAATGAAAGGTAATTTTAAAAGCTCGTTGTAGGTTCAGTCGGCCGAAAAAGTAACGCGCGCGCCCGAGGCGATGGGCTAGCTGCTGCACAGAATGGGATCCCTTGCCTAATTCTTTTATCGTTAACAAGACCGTCGTAAGAATAATAGTTGAAACAGTCGGTTTCCTCGTCGAGTTCGAATTTTTTTTAACGATAAATTTTCCAGGCAATGCAAATGCTTTGAAAAGTTTCGATAGGTATTTTTAAAACGCGTAACGTTTAAAACTGCCGTAATTTAAATATTCAAACGCAGGCAGATTTAACTTAGGTATAGGTAATTGATTATTTAAAAATAATAAAGAAACAATATTTTTCGATTAAAATAATGTGATTATTAGGTATTCAATATTTTGTTAGTTGAAACCGTTACAAGAAACGTTTGTCAACTAAAACCAAACAATATTGGAAATTTTGAGATTAACGAAGTAACGGGAACGGTCCAATTTAGATAATACGCCAAAAATGTTTTGCAAATAATACTCCCTCTGTCCGAAAATATGGTATACATTTGAAAGAAAATCTTAGATTATCTAGATTTTCAAAAGCAACCAGTACTACTCGTTATATTGGTATTGTTTACATTGATAGCTAAATAATCCGACATATTTGACAGCTGTTGCTTTTGAGTTAAGTTGAAATTTGAAGACCAAAAATTAGTTTTTTTAAGAAAAATAAAATAGTCACCGCTGTAATTTCAAAATGAAAAATTTTAACCCAAATAACGTGAATTTACAAAGAAGAGATGCCAAATCGAAGCAATTGGCTAATGAACAACGTCATGGTATCTTGCAACAGCTGTTACAGTTTATGAAGAACAAAGAAAAATTAGAACATGGTGCTATTAATAAAGTTGCAGTTGCATTCCACGTATCCCGTCTGACCGTAAGTAGAATCTGGCATACAACACAAGCTCAATACAGAGAAGGTAAAATTTGTGCCGATGTTTCTTCAAAAAAGAAGGAAAAATGCGGAAGAAAACGAAAAGATTATTCTGCTAATTTGGCTGGAATAAAGAATATACCATTAAATCGTCGAGGAACGATTCGTAGTCTTTCTTTCGCAATTGATATTCCAAAATCAACACTGTTTGATATCTTTAAACAGCGAAAGTATTTTAAGCGAATATCTTCTGCAGTTAAACCTACTTTAACAGGTAAAAACAAATTGGGAAGATTACAGTTTTGCTTGTCAAAGGTAAATCATACCCAGTAATGGAGCTTTTCTTTTTGATGATTTCTATGATTACGTTCATATTGATGAGATTTAGTTTTATCCCACTAAAGTTAAACGCTCCTATTACATAATGGTAGACGAAGAAGAACCCGATAGAAACTGCAAAAGCAAACGGTTTATCACTAAAGTAATGTTTATGACTGTAGTGGCTCGACCACGCTATGACGCACATCGAAAGCATTTTTTTGACGGTAAAATTGGAATATGGCCCTTTGTATATCAAGAACCGGCTCAAAGAAATTCCAAGAATAAAACTAAAGGAACATTAATAACGAAAAATGTGGAATCCGTTACAGCAAGAAAATGATTGTAGAAAATGTTATTGTAACAATCAAATCAAAATTTCCTCAAAAGTATAAAAATAAAACAATTTACGTACAGCAAGATAATGCAAAACCACATTCCTCTGATAATGATACAGATATTGTTACTGCAGGTTCTACTGAGGGTTGGAATATTCAGTTTAAGTCACAACCACCAAACAGTCCTGATTTAAACGTTCTCGATTTGGTTTTTTTTTTAACTCTATTCAATCACTACAACATGAAGCTTCGCCAAACACAATTGATGAATTGATTGAATGTGTTCAAGATGCATTTAATAAATTAGAGAGAAATACTCTTGATAACGTTTTTATAACATTACAAACGTGTATGGAATCAATTATGTTGACAGGAGGGGGAAATTCCTATAAAATTTCTCATTTAAATAAGGTAAAACTTCGTCGCGAGGGTCGATTAGCTGAAAAGTATATATGTTCAGAAGAAGCGTTCAACAAGGCTAAATCTCACTTTAACTAAATTTGGATTACACTAAAATTATTTGTATTTAGTTATATTGTGACAATAAAATGAATTTATTTTTTTTTATATTTAATTTTAGTTTTATTGATTTTTTTCGCAAATGTATACCATATTTTCGGACAAAAAAAATATTAAAATGTATACCATATTTTCGGACAGAGGGAGTAATAATTTAGATTACCAATAGGTTTTGGACCGTTCCTATTTAATTCCTAGATGTGGACAGTAAAACCTGCTAAAATGGAAGCTGAGGGGACTATAAAGTTTCGTGCGATTAAAATATCATACTCGCGTGAAATATCAGCCTTTAACCGCTAGTTTTTTTTTGGTTTTTTTATGACTTTAGGGCATGACCTTCAGCCAGATCAGGACAGAACAGGACGCGACATCCATGATTGCAGCGGGATTCGAACCCGCAGCCGTGGTGCACTAGAAGGCTAGTCTGGTGACTAATTCTCTGCGTCATACTTTATCTAAAACGTTTATTTCTCGGTAGAAATCACGTTAGATAATCTCGATCCGAATAAAATAAATTTTATCAATTTCCATTAATTTTTGCGATTTAGTTGAACTTTGATTTTGTAAAAATATAGAAGCCGTTGATGGAAATTAAACAGTCGCCACACGTACTATATTAAAGAACAAGTTTTATGTATAAGGTGTAAGCATAATTTTGTTCCACGCGGCACTATATGGTCGCGAGGTTTCCGGAATACGTTATAGCCAATAAATAATATATTTGCTTACTTTTGTTTTTACGTAGGTTTAAGCTGGCCACGGAAAAGCGTCTGTAAGTGCTTTGTCGAATAATTATAAGAGCCTCTAATATTTTTTAAAGTTATTCGCGTAACAACTTTGTAAGTGCCGTTAATGTAAATCTATCGAATCTAAAATAATTTACGACAACCAATTTTAATAACTATTAGTTTGCGCAATCAATTTTGACCTTAACGTAAGTTAAGAAAAATGATCGAACTCGAATGAAATATTTTAATTCAAATATTGCACTTAAATGAAAGCCTAAGTGCTAGAGATTTGTTTTTATTCTGACAATGAATCCGTCGGAACTACTGTGCGTATTTTTTTCGATCTCGGCCCCCAGCTTACAAAAATAAATACAAGTCGTCATTATTTATACTTAATAAGTAGGTACATTTTAACAGAAGACTTTAAATACTTCTTACGGTTTTACATCTTTGTAAATCCGAAATGTTTAGAAATTCGAAAACATAACTTCGACAAAAACTGGTAGATATTTAGATTTTAATAATATTTTAAAAAAATTTAATAGAATATCAATGGTAAGAGAAATTTTCGTAATGTAAATATTTACCACATTTTAATTATTAATGTCATATTTCGTTTGCCCCGTTCGCGTTCCTTTAAAACCATGTGCGGGTAAAAGCACTTTAAAGCCCCAAAACTCGTTGATTAAGTAATATCGGTAGATAGTACCTAGTACTTTTAAAAGCAAACCGCGTAAACTAAAAAGTAAAACCAATTTTCTAGGCACACACGAAAATTAATAATTCAAATCATTTTATCCTTTCGAAACTGTGAACTTATAATTTAACCGACGCCGATCACGACATTATTTAATTGAAAAACTTTGTGTTTATTTCTGATAAAGGAAAGCGTATTTCTTTCGTACAAATAGAGTTGAAGTTGAGTGCTCGATGGTTTTCTTTAGGAATACCATTTTTTTGTGTGCAAAAACTGCGAGTACGTAGATAATGAGTTATAGACATTTCGTTCATTATTCTGCACGTAAAAGACTTTTTATCGCATCCGGTTTTTATATTTTTGTATCACTTTTGTGCAAGATCGCGTCCTTTATTTGTTCGCATTTTTTAAAGATGACATTCGTTATTTATTTAATTTCCTTTGCCCCGTCAAATTTATTTTAGTATTGTAATAGACATTTTTATCGCTGTAAATAAAACCGTGAGCGATGGACACGCGTTTCAGAGAAACACGGTAAATGCATTAATATACCTAACATTGGAATTTTTAAATTATTTCGCCGTTCTAGTTTATAATTAATTAGGTATTTCATTTTAGCAGCAATTCGCTTTAAATTTACAGTGTGGCATCCGTTCGTTTATTAGTAGATAAAAAATTATTATTTCGTCACTCTTTTCTTGGTTTATTCGAGGCATGTTCGGAAAAATCATACTTAAATATTTATTTTCTAATTAGCAAAATTAGCAGGAAAAAAGAAAATAACAAAAAACGGGAAATATACCGATCAATATTATCACAGCCATCCCGGCTTTTATTAGTAAAGTGAAATCGGCGAAGCGAAAAAAGATACGTTGAATTTTCTATGGGACTCGCACAGGTCGTGAAATATATAACTTTAGAAGGAAATTTGCTTTTTTATATAAATAGATCGATCAAAACTAGCTAGGTACACACACACTATATATATATATATATATATATATATATATATATATCCTGTTGTTTCTAAGGAAACGTTACCTAATTTCCTTTTAAGGTATCTAATATTTACAGCCTATAAAGCGAGTACGAGCTTTAAAAGAAAAATATCGACCTTTATTTTAGTCAAAATATCGTAAGATGCAATTAAACAGAAAATTAGTTGTTCGACTAATTTATGCATCCAATGCAAAGAGCCAATTTGCAAAATTGTAGGTACAACCTCGGATAGTTTATAATCGTTATCTTTATTTCTGCAAATATTATTACATCCGACATTTGTTCATTCTCGAGATATATTATTGTTTTTTCACGCCTCCCACAAAAATCTGTTAAAAGAATTTCAATTCCTTGTACTACAAAAAAAAAGATTTTTGTTTAGCGTAATACCAGGGATGGAAACTAGTAGTCAAAAACACTAATTTTACTGACAAAACTCTGTAAAGTGTTTTACAAAATAAGCATTAAGCATTGTTTATTTATTATTGGCCTCCGCTCAACCAGTATTGTTTTTGAATGAACCCGTAAATATAAGAACCACCACACAAGCATATATTGAACCTCATTGTTCTTTATCATAATGGTCGAATTTCGCTCACCACCGACCACGAGCTTGCTTATTTAATAAAACAAGTTAATGGGTGGCCGAATATATGAATAACAAAAGTTAATAATTTTCAAATGTATTACGCCCTCGGTAATACTTCATTGATTGTTAATTTAATCAATGTTATGTCATTATTGAGCGAGTTTTTACATAAAATTTACTGAAAATTGAAAACATACTGATTTTCACTGATCACAACCAAGAGTACCTAATGACTTTTACTGAAAATACTGACCAGTTTTCATCCCTGTCCTTAATACGTATTGTTTATGGCAATTTGATAAAATTAATATACATAGTAGAAAATTAAAAATGCATTAAATTATAAACGTTCGTTTTTAAAGTAGACCGTCTTGCAAACGACAAGTTTAATGTAGTTAGACGTTTTCAAAACGGTCGCGATATTTTCATTAAAAAGTTAGACGCGCACAACTTAACTTTCATTTATGTTTTAACTTCGGGCACCCCGAGGAATTCGTCCTAGTTGTTGTCGTTCATATTTATTTTATATTTCATATTTATTTAGATTATTTTAGATAGCAACGGAGAAAGGCGCGTCTTCGGTTTATACGAATTTTGATTTTGAGGGCGCGAGGGTGGTTTATTATTTTAGTTTATCGCACGCAGTACTCGACGTGCTACAACTTCGATAAAATGCAGTAGGTATAGGTATCTAAATATAAATTTAATACTGCGAGAACGAGTAAACGATTGTTAAATCTTGCGTGACGCGAGCGAGAGTATTCGTAGACACGAGTAACGCCCACGTTCCATATTTTGACACACTTTCCGTATTTTTTTTTTTTGAAAACGTAATACTAACACCTTATTTATGTGCTTATAAGCATAAAAATTTAATAGATAGGTACATATTAAAAGTTGTAAAATTTTATCTTTGTTAGGTCGTATGACGAACGCACGAACCGCGGATAATCCACGAATCTAACACGTCACCACAAGGGTGGTTGGTCAGTTCAAAAGCGTGAGCACAACAATGGGAATAGAGAGTCTGGGTGTACAAGTGTAGCAGTACAAGAGTGTGCATCGTCAGAAGTCTCGTTAGTGTACTAAAATCAATAAAAGCGTGAATTCTCACGACACGTGCCTTATTATCCCTAACAACCTCAAAAATTAAAAAGCATACCTAAATCAAAATACATATTTTTATTCGACTTTAACCTTTAGCTGTCTCGAGTACGTCTGTAGGGGTCCATTTCCCTGGAGTGCGACTTTTGCAAAGCAAAACAAAAATTATGCCATCATTTTGTACAAGTTTTGTACAGTTTTGTACAACCTTTAGTTTTTTTTGTACCCTTCCAAATAGTCAGCTATCGCAGATTGAAATTTCGCACTCCAGGGAAATGCTGGAGTGCAAAAGTTAAAAATGTCGTTTTTTTTTTCTTGTAATAGAACTCATTTTGTACAGTTTTGTACAACCTTTAAAAATTTTTGTACCCTCCCGGAAATGCGTGAAAATGACCGCCAAAGCTCGTAGTCTCGATGTATTTTAGAATGCTCAAAATGTATAGCTTTAAAAAACATTTTAAGAAGATAAATGTCTTTGTTTTTATATAAAAAATGACTTATATTTTGTATTTATTTAAATAATGTTAAACAAATATTATTCTTTCCAGATTTGTGGTTTCTTGAATTGTTGATTAAAATAACAGATGAAATTTATATGTAATAAATAAATTGAAATTCAAATAACATATATAATATTTATTAGAATTTTAAAAACAGGTATAAAAATACATTTTTTAAATATGATATATAAAAATATTGCGTAGTGTACTAATTCACAATTTTATAGAAGCACTTAACCAAAAAAGTACGTAAATACAATAAAAAATCATTATATTAAGAACTGGCGTTGATTAATGTTCGTCCGAAGTACGATTTCATCATTACAACGATTACATCAAGATTACTTCAAAGATTACTTGATGTTCGAAATCATTACCCAATGAACGTTTATTAGTGTAATGACATTGCTACATCGAATGCAGTTCATTACGAATAATTTGACTGCTCCAATGAACAAGCTTTCTTTTTTTAAATAAATTAGTATATAGATAATATGAATTTTGATTTATAGTGATAATAACTGTGTTTATTAGTTTTATCAATATTCTTACATAAATTCAATAAATTATTCCACTGAAATGCAAAGTTTGTTTATGGTATCGATGAATGTGTTTACTAAATAAAGGAATATTCTTGTATTGTTACAATGTACACTTCTATTCCTATTACAAGAGTACAGTTACTATTTCACATTGTAAATAGGACAATGTTTATGTATATTGTTTCTTATTGTATTATGTATGTATATTTTTTGTAATGTTTCAATTAATTATCGCTCAAATATACCTACATAGAAAATTTGATTATTAGTTCTTTATTGTTCAATGTTGTCGATTGTAGGAAATACACATTTCTCTGGAATTTGATATATAATAACAAACACAAATCGTTTTTAGAAATATTTTTATATAACAGTTCTAACATAAATATTAATGTAAACGTCGTGATAATTTTTTTTGCAATGATTTAATTTAAGTTTTCAAACTGCACTGTCTTGAATTTATCCTGTTTCTGCGAAGCTGTTAATATTCCTAGATTATTCTATATATAGCATTTAAAAAATACATAATCAACTGTATTTATACTGTATATTAGTGAACTTAGTCATAGATACGGTAAATGTAGTTATTATTTCAAACCGACCTTACATTAATGTGATGTTTTAAATTTATAAACTTTAAGTTATGATGTTAATGTAGAAATTCGTAGATACAATCAAGTAATGATTGGATTGATGAAAAAGAGTCGTTAAAGCAATCAAGATATCCATTAAATTATTAAATATGTTCATCAGTTTCTAATGAACATAATAACATTGGGACTACGCACATGGATATTAAAAAATGAACATCTATTAGTAGTATTAATGAACTTTTCATTGTATCAATGATCAAAAAGTCAATAACTGGTGTTTATTGATATTATGTACAATAATTTTTTGAGTGAATATATATATATATACATAATCACGGAATGACGGGAATCACATCAAAAGGCCGTCGACAAAAACGTCGTGAACAAAAATACCGTCAGTTTCAAAAGTCAAATTAAATTGAACCTATTATTATAAACATTAGTATATAGCAGTAATAGGTATCTATTTAACTATATTTGTATATAAATCGAAATCAGTCAATTCCAGAATTTCAACAAACAGTGAGATTCGAAAATTTATTCTTAACAGATACCGGCTTACTTTTAAAGTAAGCCTAGTATAAATTCAGATTAATTATTGTTATATTTGGCACATGCTATATAATTATAAATATACATTGTGTGTTATGAATAATATTTTAATCATTTAAATCGTTGTATAAAACCAGACAAATTCTTTCTATGCTCGTTATTTTCAATTCTTCATTTTCTCTCATCATAAGAACGTTTACCACTAACAAAGTTTGTATAAAGACAAAAAGTACTTTTAACATTATTTTATCCCAACCATGTATCACGTAAATGTAGCATATACATATTATATTATATCTAGCATGTGCCAAATATAATAATAAGTAATTTGAATTTATACTATGCTTATATTTATGTACTTTAAAAGTAAGCAGGTATCTGTTAAGAATAAATTTTCGCATCTCATTGTTTGTTGAGATTCTGGAATTCACTGATTTCGATTTATATACAAATACAGGTAAGTAGATACCTATTACTGCTACATAATAATGCTTATAATAGGTTCAATTTAATTTGACTTTTGAAACTGACGGCATTTTTGTTCATGACGTTTTAGCTACGGCATTTTTATATATATACTGTTATAAAATTGTGAATTAGTACACTACGCAATATTTTTATATATCATATTTAAAAAATATATTTTTATACCTGTTTTTTGAAATTCTAATAAATATATGTTTTTTGAAATTCTAATAAATATATGTTATTTGAATTTCAATTTATTTATTATATATAAATTTCATCTGTTATTTTAATCAACAATTCAAGAAACCACAAATCTGGAAAGAATAATATTTGTTTAACATTATTTAAATAAATACAAAATATAAGTCATTTTTTATATAAAAACAAAGACATTTATCTTCTTAAAATGTTTTTTAAAGCTATACATTTTGAGCATTCTAAAATACATCGAGACTACGAGCTTTGGCGGTCATTTTCACGCATTTCCGGGAGGGTACAAAAATTTTTAAAGGTTGTACAAAACTGTACAAAATGAGTTCTATTACAAGAAAAAAAAAACGACATTTTTAACTTTTGCACTCCAGCATTTCCCTGGAGTGCGAAATTTCAATCTGCGATAGCTGACTATTTGGAAGGGTACAAAATAAAATAAAGGTTGTACAAAACTGTACAAAATGATGGCATAATTTTTGTTTTGTTTTGCAAAAGTCGCACTCCAGGGAAATGGACCTCGTCTGTAGAACGTATGCAAAATTTCAATTTCGTCCCAAACCCTCCAACAAAGCTTTATGGTTGAAGCACGAAGAACGCGCAAGAAAGGCGCTGTCATCTGGATTTAAAAAATCAAAGAATTTCAAAAATAAAATGAAACATCTGCAAGAGATGTGCGTTTTTTTGCTCACCTTCATCTCGTTGATTTGTTAGTTTCAAAAACAAAGAAGGGCAGGAAAATGAAATTTAAAGGAAATATGTCCACTTCTACTGTGGAGCAGAAAAGAGCAGAAGAGCAAAATCAGGAATCTCGAGGGTGGTTATTAAGAGAAAAATTATAAAATACACCTACTCCTGAATTCGGGCAATGTTTTGAAGAGCAGACGTTTTTGAGCGTTGATCGTGAGTATTGTAGCTCATCTTCGGCTTTATTAGACAACAAAATGTGTTAGTTTTACGTGAAGATCGCGATGGTTCTGTTTAAAACAAGGGCCGTCCAAAAATCGTCATAAATGAAAAAATATTAATTAAAAAAACATTAATTACATTCCGTATAATCTCGCATAAAAATACAATTTTAAAGCAAATGTTATTGTATAATAATGAGTTAAACAGAGAGGTACGAAAAGCTTAATTAAAACGGCCGTAATATTAATAAGAAATTGTTGCCCTCAAAAATTTAAAATTTCTAGAAATTAATGTCAGGTATTATCTAATATTTTAACATCAAAGTAAAAAAAAATTAATCGTAGCATTATTTCGTGCTTCTTGCTTTATTACTTTTCCGACGTTATAACAGTAAAATGATTTCGCCGAAAAGGTTTTAATAATTTGCTTTTCCGAGGTACGGGCAAACATCTACGTTCGTAAAAGGCGAAGTTAGTTTTCATTATATAAAATTGCTTTCGCGAAATGTTAATTTATCTTTATATAAAACAGATCAATAGAAGTTATGCGCGGTTTTCCATTGAAAATCGAATAAATTTTTGTACGTACGATTTGTTTTACTGTTAGACAAGAAGGTTCGCCGTAATTTAATTTCGTACGTTGCTATCACACTTGCCATTACTTTCGTTGATGTCGGAGTTACGGTATAAAGCGTGTTACGCCGCCGCAGTTCACAAAAAAAAACACTAATAGCGCAATTTATCTTTTTTTTTTAGTCATTTTGGGTTTCACCGAACACGCTCCACTAATATGAGATTTAGGTTTGCAGGTGATTTATCTGCAATTGTTGATGGGACTTGTGCTTCGAAAGCTTCGTAATCTTGCGGCTTTTATTACCTATCGTTTGATCAAACGTTTATTCAAAAATAATTTCTTAAATATAAGTAGCTAAAATCTAAAAATATTGTTAGGCATACATATTTCCAAGAGCACCCCGAAATTCAGTTTGTTCGTCATTTATTAATGTCAGCACGTGCTATAAAAGCACACGACAGTTAAAATAAGATAAATGTGCGGATATTTATATTATTTAATATAATAAAGCTCAACATTTGGAGTTTATTTCCAACAACTAAATTTTAATTTAGGGGCGGTTCAGTTTTATAATAATGATTAAGTAAGTAAATATTAAGCGTAGAGTGAAAAGTTTTGAAAAATAATTGATTACTTAAATCGCGATGTTGAACTAATTATGGCGAAGGCCTTTCACATTTTCGAGGCTTACAAAATTTGAAATAAAAGACGTTTACTTTTAAAAAATAATTCTTAAAAAAAATAGTAGTAGATCTATCAGAAGCGATAAAAAATTGAACAAACTGGGAACGAATATTAAAATGAATTATTATTACGTGGGTACGAAAAATTGAGTTATTTTTTATTGTTGTAATTATTTATTTAACTTAATTTGCAACACCTTTTGTATTGAATTATGTAAAACAAGCAGAATTTCGTTTTCGTTTTCATTTTTTTTTACAACCCATCGAATAACTCGATTTAAAGATCTGTGGAAATGAATTTATCTTCAAAAGTATCGAAAATCATTTCATCATCTTAATTCTCCTTTTCTGATTGCGAATTAATTTCCAATAAAGACCGTGTTCGTCTGCATTATATATTTGATTTGGTGTTAAATCAAGTTCTTCAATTGTGGCGTTTTAGGTTTTCTTTAAATGGATTTACTAATTCGGGTTGCGACGACAATATTTCCCCGGTTACTTGTAAAAGTTGCGTACCGAAACGTTTTTAAAACTGTTTAATCACCTGTTTAATTCTTGCAACGTCAGTTTAAGCACCGGTAGGTACATTTCTTTTCCTCGTTTTAATGAACCATTGATATAACGCCTATTACATCTTTGGATATGTGGATATTACATTTTTTTTTTATTTCGCGTATCAGCAGAAGTTGATATATATATTTTTTTAAATTAATTCTTTTTTTCTTATTCCACATATCGTAGATTTGGCAACTTTATATTTTTGAGCTAGTTCTGCCACTGACTCACCTTTATTTGAGGATTCTAATATTCTATACTCTTTTTATCTAATTTTATAAATTATAAAACATTATAAATACATTATAAACAATAAAGCTTGCAACAAAAGACATTATAAATAAATACCGATAGGTAACCTTTATTACCGCACAATATTTAAATACACTAAATCACGCATCACCAAAAAATTGCGTCTAAGTAAAATAAAACCTGCACACGTTTAAAACGTGAAATACGAACGTTTTAGGTAAGTAACTGAAGGGATTCACTGTATTGGGGTGTCCGCTGTTCGTTATATCGCCACTCAATGTTAAATTTTTTGTGTTCACTTTCGTGGGTGGTTCAATCTAGACGGTATTCACGAAATAGCGACTCCATTGTATTTATAAAATCGATTTTTGTAAGTTTTGAAATTTTTGAATACTTTTTAGATTATGAAGAGCGTAGAGAATAAATTCACACGTTGTAAATCGTAGGATTCAAAACAAAAATTTCCCTAGTTTACCTATCTACTTGCAATAAATTCAATGTGTAAAATGAGGTTTATTTATATTAAGGCACATATCCACATTTAATGTTGTTAATTCAAAAATGATGTATTGGAGAGCTACATGTTAATAACGTAATGTCGCCAGGGCGCGCGAAAGATGGAAATAAAATATAAGGATCCGAAGGTACAACTAAGCGAAGTACAACCATAAAACAATAAATGCGATAACAAAAGTAAAACGACACGCAAACCTCGACTGTTGCTGCACGAGATCCCTTTATATTACTGGGTAGGATCGTGATCTTATACCTTCGCGATTACAAAAGAAATAGGCATGGGATAATACCTACGGAATTTAATACAGATTTGCATAATTTGAAGGCTTCCAAAATTTTTGGATTTTTCACCGTTGTAAGCGGTTATTTTTACAATTTAATTTTTTCCAAACAATCGGTTCTTCGGCGGAAATTCGCTTTTTCAAAAACGCCGAAAGCGCGCAATTTATATTTCAAAAGATAAATTTTTTCATCAATAATCACATTAGTGAGCGATATATATATTAAGGCAATTTAGAGTTAAACGAGCGTATTAGTGAAAACGACGGCACAGCATCCATCCTAAGAGCATGGACCATAGCAACCGACGCTTTTAGTCTTCATTCGCGCATCGCGACGCTCGGTCGCAAATCGCCGCGTATTTGATTGCACTTTCGTAGTTTGACGTGTTAATGAATGTGAAATGCATAGGTACCTACCTTTCTAATTGAAATTGATTATTTGATGGTGTGAAGAGGGGTAAGCTTTAAAATTTCATTCGTAAAATATTTTCAAAAACTGACGATGAATGTTTCTTTAAACATTTCGGGGTCGATCTTTAGGTTATCGTTAAATACAAAGAATTCCAAACTTTTTAGTACCTAGTACATACGAGGAGCTTTTCAACTTCAATTTTATTTAAGTTCATCCGCGGAAACAAATATTAATGGGCGTAATCTTTCTTTCTTCGAAAGTTAGGAAATGACGTTTTTCTTTTAAAAAGATCAATGAAAATATATTATACCTTACAACTCAATTCCACTGAATTCGTGTTCACCTGACGGTAGATAAATAAGGTTCTATTTCGGCACGTATCCATAACGTGTATCGTAAAAAATTTAATGTAATTACAGATGACTGCTTAACTTGTAATCAGTTACTCGAAACGTTTTAAAAAGGCGACAAAGTTCCTCGAATAACTTAATATTTCTATTTGTCTTTTCCTCGCCACTATTGTTTATAAAAATCAAAATGACCATCAACTCGGACTCTTGCATTTGTCTTTTAACTTGCGGTTACATCCCGGTTACTACGAAACATGTAAATTTTAAACAATTACGTCAAAATTTCCGCACAGAAGTTTTCCAACAAATCCATGTTTATTTATAATAAAGCGGCATGGTTTATAAAAAGGTAAGTCCAGATTACTCTCGAGCTTTAAGTAAGGAAAAGCAGGTAAATTCTCGCGCGATCGTAAAATGTTTTATGATTACTTTGATACTTTGCAATCATCGATAAAATTAGTAATTGGATATTTCGGTAACGCGCGAATTGTTAGAAGTAAATTCGTTAATGATATTAAACTCTGGTGTTTTATGACGCATTAAATCTTTAAGATTTCGCAAGGAACGACCGCGGCCGATTTAGACGACGTTATAAGATTTTATAAGTTTAAAAACCCTCGGTTTTGACGGTTCACAGATGTTTGTAAATTATTTATTGAATTGTTTAACGTGTAGTTGTGCGATTTTTTAAAATAGTCGATAACTTCCCAATCGAATGTAAGTAAGAACGAGCGAAAATGAACTGATTTATCAAAGACCAGGGACGCGATTAACGTAATTGCGGTTGTAGAAATTACGTGAAAAAGAATGTAACCTTGTAACAGATGCAGAAATTGTATAATGCACGTATGTATTTGAAAATTCATGAAATTTATACTTTAAGTTGAGTTCAAGTTTTCCATTTTAAACGGAAATATTTTTTTATGCTGCTTATAAATTCCTGTTTATAAAAATGTTTTATATAATGGCGCGCATAAGATCGATTTTTACAGTTAGTTAATTATATCTACTTATATGTAGAAACTGAAGTTAAATATTACAAAAATACAAACAAGCAAGGGTTATATTGCTGAATAAAAAATACCCGAAATTGTCATTTCTAAGTAAAGTATAATAAGATGAAGTGGATTATCTGAATATTGAAATCGCGACGGTTTCGGTAACAATTTTATTTATTTATTTATATAATTAAATTAGGTACGTAGTTTTACATTTTTCGAGTGTTTTCGATTTAACGTATGAATTGGTAATCGCTTATAATCTCGACCCTATTTCCGCTTGCGGAGCTGATTTTAACCACCATTCAGAGGTTTAGTGTAAATTAATAAAACAAGTAGGTACCCCCGAATAACCCTACCTTTAAAAAACATACCTACGATCACTCTCACTTGAAAACATAGGTACGCAAAACCATCGTCCGCCAAAATGTTGAAATTGCCTTAGATACGACGTCGATAACGTCAGGGCGAAGCCCTTAAACTATCGTATAAGCTTAACAAGGAAAAGTCCATCTTCCCCTGGATCGTATTCAAGGACCACGCAGTACACTAAATTTAAATTTCATTTAAATAAATAAAACAATAAAAATAAGGTCAAGGAAAATGATTAACTTCGATAACATTAAATATCTTTACTTATGGCCTATCCAAATCTATATGCAATTCACGTCATCAAAAAAAAGTTACTAGATCGTTTATTTGTAATTCGGATTAAAGTTTGGATAGTGACATATTTTATAAATGATTTACCTGCGCACATATTAGATGGTATAAAGAAAGACTGCAATTTATTAGAACTGTCAAAATACGAGGTACGAAGTGACAGCACTGTGTGAAACGTCATCATCTAGTAACCTTTCATTGATGACGTGATTGCATATAGGTTTGGACGAAGTGTATGTACTTAATTAATTGTACATTTTTCGTGTAAAAAAATTTTGTAAACGCCGATTTTAGTCGGTTTTAAATTTTAAAAAAGAAACTTACTCATATTTTTACATGTTTACGCCTCAACGGATCATCGATTTGCAGTATCTAACTAAGCATCCTATATAATATTAACATCATATTCTTTAACACTTTGATGATATAACAAGCATAAATCAACCTCGTTAGAAAAAGCTTTGAAATACGTAGACTGTTGAGTGAGTGTTAACATTCGCCCCTTTTATAAGTGGATCCTTAACAAACAAGCGGCACTTTTGAATTAAACAAGTGTTAGTTAACGAGAACGGCAGATGTAAATTAGGAAACGAGCCGAACGCCGCATTTTCTAGTAATAAATGCATTTTTCAGCTTGTCGCGATGAGTTTTATAAATTCATAAGTATATCTGCAACTCGCTCTATAAGTAAGTATTAGATAAGCCAATCGATCGAAGCGTTTTTTTTTTTACTTTCATTTGTCTCCGATTATTTTTAATGAGTCCGAATTAAACACAAAAAAATATTTAAATTTTCATATACCTACCTATGTATTTCAAAAAATAGGTAGGTAATTATATATCTACTTTTAGTAGATACACATTTGATGTTTATCGTTTTAAAATGTAATACAGTGTTGGTGAGATAAAACGATTAGAGCGTAGAATATTGAAAGAAAACATTTATCAAATATTTTCATCACGGAAAGGACCATTACGTGGACATCAAGGGTACCATTTGGAACATTCAATCGATAGGTTTTAAATATAATAAATTAGATATCACTGTCGTTTGTCTGGATCATAGATATTGATTGCACCTATACCGACATTCCACAATTACCTAATTTATTTTCTTAAATAATATTTACCTACCACCCATGATGTAAAATTTGCAATTTAAACTAAACTAATTTCCTTTTAACGGCGACAGTTCATTTATTTTCGCTTCCGGGAAAGATTAAAATCGCACTTTGATTTTTCTTTGAATGAAAGGTACGAAATTTTATAGCGGGAGTACTTATTTAAATTCATTGCCACCATTTTAAATGTCGATTACATTTTTAATTATAAACGCTTAATATTCCCTTCACGTTAATAAACTTGGTTAATTGTTAACATTAAGTCGGCGTCTTCTAAACAATATTTTACTACTTTTTTCCATTTAAAAATATACATACAGGCTGTTCCCGGTTCGAGTTCGCGATATATATAACGGAACAAAAGCTTCAATGCACGAAAAATGCGTATTCTTGTCTTAGAAACAAAATTCGTCAAGTCAAGAATCAGATTTGTTATACATGGTGCTCAAAAACATCTTTTTGAATTTATATAATTGAAAATCAAAGTTTTTAGTCTTAATTAATCAATTCACTCTTTCTTGAATTTCATTTATGGCGTTCTGCATCAGCATGTCGTGTCCAAAATGTTGATTATGGCCTATCCAAACCTATATGCAATTCACGTCATCAAAAAAAAATGTTACTAGATTGTTTATGTGTAATTCGGTTTAAAGTGTGAAAAGTGACATATTTTATAGACGATTTGCCTGTGCACATATTAGATGGCATAAAGAAAAGACTAGAATTTATCAGAACTGTCAAAATGAAACGTCATCATCTAGTAACCTTGTATTGATGACGTAGATTGCATATAGGTTTGGACGAAGTGTACCTCTATGTACAATAGTACATATTGTATAAGAGATTCGGGTATCGTGGTGACCACATCAGTACCTAACGGATGATTTATTTAAATGTAATTTGGCCTCATTTTGTACAAGTTAACAGTAAAAATAAATAAATAAACAATGGCATTTAGCTTACAAGTTATCCATAAAGGAAAACATATCTACCGTCTTATTAATTTATCTGGATAATACAAAAGTAAAGTTTTTTTTTTGGATAAAATATAAGCTTTTAGCTCGATAACATTTATTTTTGAGACAAACGGAAGATTTTACACGATATATATTTGTTTCGTACGATGAAGTTTTTGGTCTATTGTAAAATGGATTGAGCGACACCTTGTATATTCAAAGGTAGTTGTGTTTCTTTGTTGAAATTCGGCGTTTTAAGAATAATAATGGGCGTTTTACCCGATTCAAACATATGGGGAATGGTTGGAGGTTCCTCTCTGAAAACCAGAGACGCTCGCCCTAGAATTTCGATCGCAAATTTAAACTATTACAATCGTACCGGAAGCGCTAAAACTTTATACCTTCGGAAACGCGAACCGTCGGCCATCAATTTTAGCATTTCCCCAGAAACTCCAATTTTCAAATAAAATATTAGGATGAATTTTTAAATAAATCTTGTGTAAATTGACGAGGCGAAATTTTAAAGAGAAAGTTAAACATCAGTACTGTTGCTTCGCCTAAATACGCGATTATTCGATGTTTGTTTATCATGGCAATTCGGTTCCGGCGGAATTTTCCAAGAAGCGCCCGCAACAAGATAAACACAAAACCTGCAGGAGAAGAGGAACAGATTGTTGAATTAATTTTAACTCGGTTGATTCGTCGAATGGGAACAGTCTGGTTTTCGTAGAAGCAACGGATTTAATTAAATAGACCAGATTAATGTCGATGAAATTAAATGTAGGTAGGTATTCCGTTGATCTTCATTCGGATGAAGATTGTTGCTCACGCGGCTCTAGAATAGTAAGTAATTGTTAGCGATCGTGAAGTGATTGCTCATCAGCGAAAGAGTATAAGCGGTACAAGTTAATTTTCATATCTTACATCATATTATATAGTTTCCATTATTAATAGGTACCTACCTACTTGTAACTTTAATAGTTTAAACGAATTTTAATAAAATAATAAGCAGGAGAATTGGGACATTCAACCCTTTTTAATAAAGCGAGATTTGCCTTTGTAGGGATGCTTGCGATCAAGAACCGTCAATTTAAATTTAAACGAAAAATTATGAATATAATTTGGAATCGAGTTGGAATTAATCGAAAATGTTTCGAGCAGAAAATAGAAAACTACGACCTAGTAATTGTGTGAAAAATATTTTTCTCCCGACTCATTTTAGTACTATCGTAATTAATCTGGGGCCCTTTGTTCGGCATTAAATATTTTTTTAATTAGCGCTTTTGTCAGTTCTTTTTAATTTCTTATTAAAATTCGAAATAGGAAATATCATCATAAAATGAAATTAATAACGTAAAGTAAACATTTTATTCGTCGAAGTGTCTGCGTGTCTTGTAAAAATAATTTTAATTAACGGGAGAAAATGTACCTTGCTTCTAAAAGATAAACGGTTGTCTTATTTTATTTATTGTCCTCCGAGGATACCAACCCTCAACTTTTAAGTATTAGATTTAACACGATTAGTGATAGTTACATTGTAATAAAATTATGAAAACTTCGTCCGCAAGACGAAGCGTCGAAGATATCGGTCAAGAAAGCGGACGCATTATTATTGATAATATCGAATCATATAATAAAATAGTATCTATATAAGTAAAATCGTAATCTTTCGCGATTTTAATTCATAAGTAAGAAGTACCGCCAAGCAAAAAAAATGAAGATAAGTCCGGCGGATCCGGGTCGTCAACTCATTTCAAAAGTTAGACTTGATGAAGCAATTCGCGAAAGCGCCCCGAATAAGAATTGACGCTATTTTCGGCACTTTTGCACGAAATTTACTTGACTATCTGATGCAAAACTCGAGGAAAGCACACTTGGGATGCCACAGATTAGAGAATTAATTTTAGATGAGTATAGCATGAAGAGATATATTAATAAAGGGGCGAAAGGAAGATTTAGATGCGGATTCGAAAATATTAAATCTACCGGAAAACAAAAAGAGTAGATAGCTAATACATAAGAAAATGATATGATTTATAATATTTTTCTTATGATTTTTATGAAGCAACGCGAAAATAAATCAATGCGATTATTATTGTGGGGTCGTTTGGCGGCGCGGCGTTCAATTATAAACTCACGTAAGGGAACATGGGGCAAAGTGAACAAGTTAACACACAAAACAACAATACGGCAACATTTGTAATCAGAGGGCCATAATAAGTGAGGTTTATTTAACGACGTACTGTGTACTACATATAAGAAAATAATGGAATTATTGCTCCTTATACTTTGAATTGTATTGCAACAAGAAAAATATGTTCAAAAAAATGTCACTTTGCCCCATATACGGGATAAAGTGAAATACAATGTTTTCCATATGGAGCAAAGTGTAACTGGGGGTTAGTTGCACAACAGCTAATCACCACTAAACCTCTGTCATTGTCATGTAAACAATTGCTTAAACAATCATTTCTATAGTGATCGACCGATGATCAGCTGTTGTGCAACTGGCCCCGCTCCAACGTACTGTCGCGAATTTGTCAATCCTCAAAGTAATTGAAAACAAAATATATGTTGTGCTAATCTATGTATTGACGAGCACATTTCACATTGCCCCACGATCCACTACCTATATTTTAAAATTTTATAATAATATAGGAAAGAATGTATTCTGATATGCCACAGTATAAAACTATGCGAGACACGCGAAAAAGTGAAAATTTTTGACAGATTTATTAATTTCTATAATATCTCCTTTATTTAAAAAAAATAATTATCGCGTACCTACCTTAAATAATTTTAAATTTGATTTTAGAGGGCGGTTAATCAAAATAAAAGGCTTAAGCTCAATTAATCGTTTCGTACACGTCTAACTGAAAAGATACGCGTCTTTATTCGTCTCAAAAGTTCTAAAATTCTCATTAGTTTAAGACGTAAAATCAATATTTAAAATTGTATTTAATCCTCGATATTTCCCTAAAGTTTTAATCATCGTCAAGGTTGAAATAAGTTGTTTACCTCTAACATTATTTAAACGTAGGTATGTACCTATATTTATGAATACAATAACGTGTGTTTATCGCAAGTTGTTACTTGAATTATTTAGAATTTTTGATACACAAGTATGACGAACGGTATTACAACAAAGGTTGTAAAATTCAGAGTCGCTATTTCTGTTTTACTTCTAGCATTTTTAAATTAAACATAAAATATCGACGGCGTTTTGGCAAAACGTCTTAAGCGACAAAAAAGCAAATCTTACAGGAGCGCACATTTTGTATTGTAGCTTAACTGTAAGCAAATACGGGTTTTAAAAAAAAAACATTAAAACTGCTTAAGGGGATAATAGACGGAGTTTTGAAAACTATTGCCGTTGCGATGTCGCTAGTGTAGTTCCACCGATCCTTCGTAATAATAGGCAACCAAAATTTCTAATATCTTAATAAAGATGTTTTCTAAAAACTGCAGGTAGTAAGGTTTCGGTTAAGTAGGCAATGGGTCCCCAACGTAATCCCTTCTCATTGTTACTGAAAGTATTTACAAGTAGGTAAATGTATTTTTAGATTCTAGAATTATTCAACTGCTGTCGATTTACAAAGTCGACTTCAACATAGTAAAGAATTTCAATAACTTTGAAAATTCGCTAATAAAAGCTACATTTTTTTAAAATTAATTTATTATAAAAGCAACATGATTGGTTCGAATATTTTATATGTTACGCATTGATATCGCCGCCGCAGGCCGAACGTTCCGTGAAAATGCGTCTTACCTGTTTATTTCACAGGATTATCTACTGTTATGAGTATACAATCGTTAGTATTATACAAAAGTATTACCGAGCATTGGTGCCCATGGTGATATCAATACTCTAACCCAACGGTTCTCGACCTTTTAGTATTTGTGACCCAACTTTCCAAAACAGTTTTAATCGCGTCCCTCTTCCTAAGATTTTTGGCGCCTGAATATTTTTTTATATCTAATTTTTTGCTGCTGATACTTTTTTATGCTTTTGTCTTTTTAAAATGTCTTCGCGACTACCCTTTTGTTATTTCGCGCCCCCTTAGGGGGAGCGCCCCACGAGTTGAGAACCGTTGCTCTAAATCGTCGTGTTTCAATAAACTGGTCATTTCAGTTTCTTATAAAATTATAAAACATCAAATACATAATTGAAATTGGAAATAGGTTCCACGGAACTATTATACACAATGGGTGTTCACAAAATGACGCATAAGTTTTCCAGTATGTTGCAGAAGACCCTTCAGAGGATATGGGAAAAATAACTAAAAATCTATTGTTACTTTTAACAAAGTTGTTAGCAAAAAACTATATGTTAAAATTGGCAAACATCTCAAATACCTATATCCGGCAGTAGAGGTCTGAAGAAACACAGAAACTCATAAAATGTTAATAAAATCAAACTAATCTTTATAGTTTATTTAAATATTTTTGAGGGTCATTTTCTAATTAGGTATGGGACGAAATAACATGTAAATCTAATATAATAAATAATTGGCATAAGTCAATATCTAAAATCTCTATCTACTTATAACGAATCAAGTGAAACAGAAAATGTTCAGATTTTATTACTTAATTATTGTGAGATTAACTGTTAAAAATATCTTAATTTGTCTAATATCTTAATATGTTAATTTGTAATGTACGAAAAAGCGAAGTGGGTAATGTTTTATTTATTTTTAACATCGTTGCCAGATTCATTTTTTGACTGTCATAATAAAGATTTGGCAATTTATAAAATACGATTTAAAAATTAATCACCAATGATTGTAAATTACTTTGGCACGAAACAATAAAGATATTTTAGGTTTTTTTTTGGGAAATATTAGTTTTAAAAAATTTTCAGAAATGAAGAAGTTGAATTCTCAACTTTACTTCTTCATATCGACGAGAACGGTCAAGGAGGAACTTTTTAACAATTTTTTGGGATTCTTTGACAGTTCCCTTAGAATATACTGGAGAGTATATACGCAATTTTCTCACGACATACTTTACATTAAAGTTTTATTATTTTTTTCTCTTGAGATGAATATAACAAATTCAAATTTTACGGTTTTTAAATTAAAACGATAAAGCATAAATTTTAGATAACCTGAAAACAGATAATAGTAGAAACCACACAATAAGTAAGGCAGTTATGAATTAGTACGATATTTCATAATCTCTTTACCTTAAAATAAAAAAAAAATTATCACTTTCCAGATTATCTCAAAAACGGTGCATTCTATCGAAAATTATAAAGAGATATGATGGACAGAGAATTTTATGCCTATCCCAAAACATATTTCATATTACCGATCAAATAATTAATAACGGAGATAACTCACAATCATTTTAAAATCATTGATTAGTCACTATTTTGAAACAGGTCGGTCAATTTGGCTGATTAACGAACTCGTTCTCTGTTTTCTTCAAGACAATACACTATCTAACTTTCAGCCTCCTACGATCAAAATTGCGACTGGAATCGTGTCTACAAGATTTGATTATATATAGATATATATGACCGATCCAAAACAACCGAACTATATTTTCGTAATCTACGGATCGAAATCAGAGAAAATCCAAAACGTCACGTCTGAATCCCGTCATCAGACAGGCTGCAATAGTTATATTTTCTATGAAAATTCGTTAAAAATTAATTTTTAATTATTCAACATTTTTACATATATACAAAATACCTACATCAGCTAAGTCCCTACCGACAAAACAAATTGTAAAGCAGAAATTACTACTTATTTTACTATTATTCGTTTCTTTGACATATTCCAAACAATGCCACCTTCGATATTTATGGTTGGGCTAATCTTCTGAGAAACACCTGCTTTCAGTTTCTATGCAAACAACAAGAAGTATTATTTAGCAGGTAAAAATTTGACGCTGTATTTTTGGTTGTCTACATTCACAAAGACAATATTTTTAAAATAATAAGAATATACCGGTAATTTCTTTATTGCTAAATTGTTTTAGATGACCGTTGCTGTTCTAAAGTATGTGTTATAGTTACTAGAAAGTTATATTAAAACTTCAGAAGTTCATCCCTCATCAAATAGATTTAAACACCGAAAAACTACATTTTTTTTTATTAACAACAATAATTAAAATCGTTCTAAATACGAAACTGTTGAAGTGTACGTGCTGATTTTACTTCTCAGCCCGAAAAACACTATCGTCTATACGACTGCAAAAAGAACAAGTGAATATTGAAATTATTTTTCAAAAAAATACCGGGAAACCTATTATTTTTGTTTATCACTTTGAATAAAAATTAATATATGTAAGAGCAAGAATAATCTTTTATAATCACGTTTATAATAAAAAAAAAGTTTCATTGATGTTCATCTTTTAGATTTATTAAGTTTTAAGTAACACTTCAAATCCGTCTACTATCCCCTTAAGAAATTAAACGGGTTCGACCCACGTCGATCTGTTCAAAGTTAAATTTGCGAGTTAAATAACGAGCAAAACTGATGTACTACCTATCCATCACCGTTGGATTTATATACCACTGTACACATTGGATTATACGACCACTTTGTTTGCATGGAAATTAACTAAATGTATCCAGGGTGATGTGTGTTTCAGTTAAATCGTCCCGATTAGCGAGTGTCGTCGATACGGCTCTTGTTTCAGGGCTCCAAGTTCAATACATCCGCCTTATGATTTCAGTCCATTTTAGAAAGATAAGTCGAGATCAGAAATGCTCTTCTAATGAATTATAGTGGTGAATGTGTCGTCGAGTGTTCTAATACTTGGAGGCGCATAGGGCCAAACGTTTCTCTACAAAAAAATGAGAGAAAAGTGAAAAATTTGACGGCGTAGAATCGAAAACAGCTCGTATATCAAGTTGAGAGCTTTACTACACGGCCAAGCGCGTTCGGCATCCCCGAGCTTTGAAAGAAATAATGTAGGTTTCGAATGGCGTTTTTTTAGGGAAGTTTTTTTTTTGTTTAATAAAATTTAGGTATTTGAAAGACATCTGATAATATAATTATCGACAAATAACAAATTTATTTAAGTAGGTAGACGCACACTTATGTTAGTATTATATGGGGAATTTAAGCGCCTACCTACGTAAATAAAAGATTCAATTTAATTTAGTCAAAGGGAAAATAAAAAGAGACATTTTGTTATTCTCCTCAATCTATCACATGTTCGATTTTCACGGCGCGCCGCTCTTCAAATGACGTTTAGGTTTTAGTAAACTTGAAACGCAGTGATAGGCTTTGAAAATGTCCTTAAAATAGTGTTATATTTTATTGTTTGACATAGATAAAGCAGACAGATATTTTTGCCAGTTTAACCCATACATTAAAATAAAAATACATATATTCAAAATGTGTAGATGTATCTATTATTTTTTAATTTATTTCACTTATTCACAACCAAATGTGTCTAACGGTTCGTAAGGATATACCTAATTAATAGAAATTAATAAACGTATAATAAATTATTTCTGTGACAGATAAAATGAACGTAAGAGCTTTAAGTACTTATATATTATTTATGTTCCAACATAATCTACTTAATGTTAAAATATGTAGGTGTACACGAATTTAAGTAACGACTGGCACGCTGCATTTGATTAAATAAATTGAAAAATAATGTATAATATGTAGCTTACGAAAAGTTCTGTACTTTTATTACCTAAAGCTACCAAATTAATTAAGGTTTATGTTATAAAATATAAAATGAAATTACTTTTGATAAAATATTTTTAGCTAGAATAACGAATACGTCCTTTATAAACGATACCGATAAAGATTATTTTCGCGATTGACTATAAACCCTGAAAGATAACGTATAGGTAGTTGGTTTAATTATGATTTAATAAAGTACATTGCGATATTATGTAGGTGTATCTAAAACTGAAGAATTAGGTAACAAACAAACTTCCAATTTTTTTTTATATTAATCCTAAACGTTTCTTTGTTTAATTTGCATAATTTATACCTAATTACCTACGTTCGGTAAATGCAAAATTGGCTGTGGGCCGTAAATGATACATTTATCGTTCCTCGCTATCGCATCCCTCATAAATCAGCTTGCGATCACGCTTTTAACCGTTATTCTGTAACCCGAAATCGACAATTTTCGCCCCCAAAACTTACCGTCAGAAAGATCGAAAATGTTCGTTTCCCTTCAGAAAACCCAAAAAAAAGCAAAAATAACGAAGCGAATTTTTAAAAGTGAAAGTACATGCGAATCTAAACATTTTTAAAACCGCCGGTTAAAGTAAAGGATATTCGGTAACAGAGAAAAAATTGTACTTACGTAAATTATAAATAAAAATTAACAATGAACGGCGTTTACGCAATTAAGTGAACCAAGAAAAATAAATTAAAAAATTAAATTGAATATCGGCCGCCTCGAAAGTCTCAATCTATTCGGGTGACAAATGGTTTTAGAAAATCTGGCTTTCGGTGCAAAACGTATTTTAATAAATAAAGTAAGGTAATCGGTATTTCGAATTAATTCAGAATAAATGCAGAAACTATATACGGATGATTGTCATGTAAATACAAATACATACACTAAAGCCAGCTTTCCATCGGGTTATTCGTTTTGCCGCAGCAGACCGTGTGGAAGGGTCCTCGTAAGCCGTTGTAGTGAATAAAATTTCGCCATGATTTCAATTTTACTTTTTAGCTCGCTGCTCCGTCAGTCCGACATGCAGTGCCGTGCCCGGTGGAACGCCGGCTTTATTCCTTGCAATTTATTATAATTACCTATATCCAGTGGGGGATCTATTAAAGCTCAAGCCTCCAGAATTAGGAGCTTCGAAGCACCCTTTTTTAATTAGTGAATTTTTAAACAAAATTGATTGAGTTTTTGTAAATGTTTGTCCAATTATTGTTGGTCGCGGAAGGCGTCCCCATGACGGTTCAACCTTTAGGGGGATCTAGGTAAATTCGTCTACAACAATTCGCCTACGAACAATTCATCTACAACAGTTCATCTACACAACAATTCGTCTACACGACAATTCATCTACACAACAATTCGTCTACCAACAATTGATCTACAATACAATTCGTCTACAGCAATTTACCGAATTATTATTTTCTTAAATTTCCGTCGTTCATCAGTTAATTGCGATTAATATTATTCATGTAATGGGAATATGTATGGAAGTATACCTAATTCCATTACGACCTTATGTAAATTTTTACGTTGTTGTTAAATATGTAGGATAAAACGTAAACTAAAAATGAAATTTTCTGAATGCAGTTCAATCTCTGTAAACTTTCAAGGTGCTGGCTTTATTTGTTTAATGACTCAGGTTCTTTAACTTGTTGCCATATACACAATTGGCTATATGTACACATTTTTTCTAGTTTAATTTTTTACATTGTGAAGTTTTGACATCTTACAAAAAAACATTGCTTAATTTTTATTGATAATGAAAAAAAATCTGTTTTCGGATGATATGCATATATATCGGTTAACGACTCGTTTTAAAGTTTATGTTTTCAAAATTTGGTTATTTGATGCAACGCTTATAATATTGATTTTTAATGGTATAAAAACTATTTTACTTTTAAAATAATTTTAGTATTGATGATGAAACCGACCTTCAGTCATTTACATTTTATTAATCGTTACGTTATACACATTTTATTAAATATTTTGATTTCCAGAAGATTTAATTGATATTTGTTTAAAAGATTTAATCCAGTATCTCATACCTTTATAGACATAAATCAAAATACCTATTATTTAAATGAAACAAATATAAAAAAATCACATATTTAATAAAATGTGTATCACGTAACCATCAATATCTGAATGAACCTACGTGAACATGATGATTGATATATGAACATGTTTGAATGGGCATGTAGGTACTACCTAATGCCAATAAATAAATTTGTTGTTTATTTTGATTTAAATGTTTTAACATTAAAAACACTCTTGCTTCCAAACATTTGAACGGTCGGTGTACTGTACACAGACCTTTTTCATGTGCCTACCTATTTAAGTTCAAAACGTTTAAAACAACAATAGGTATTATCGGTTGAAGATCATTAAATCTCTTTATTGCTAAATATTTATGAAACAATTTTAAGAATATGCAATACCTACTGCTTTTAAAGATTTATCGTCGAACCATCAAATATTTGAAGTAGGTAGTATTTTCTTTACCTAAATGATTATTCGAATGTGAAAATCTGCAAACATCTGTAAGTTCTAGTTTAAATCATTTTTTAGAAAAACAATCTGCCGTGATCTTCAAAATAGGTAGATATTATAATTAGAAACAGATGTTTTAAAAATGCAGATCTGTATATAGGAAGACATTTTTATACCTAGATATCTAAAACTTTAAAAATTTGAAAATCGCAGAGATATAATAATCATTATCGACAGAAAGACAATCGTCTCTATTTTTTTAATTTAAAATACTATAGGTAGGTACTTGCAACATAAGCGAAATTTAACGACCACTTAATCTGTATATTTAAATTATGTATAGAAACTAAAACAAACTTGATAGAAATTCATTAATAAATTAAATGCACACGCGATAAAAGTTCATACTAAAAACGTGATTTTAATTTGTGCGATTTTTAAGAGAAAATAATCCGAAATTGATAATACATTTCATAACGCCCCAAACATTCATCAAATCTAAAACCAATTCAATTAAATCAAATTTAATGTTTCTAAGATAAAAATTTAAGAAAATAACAATTCGGAAAATTGTTGTAGACGAATTGTATTGTAGATCAATTGTTGGTAGACGAATTGTTTGTAGATGAATTGTTGTAAACGAATTGCTGTAGACGAATTTACCTGCTACGACCTTTAGGGAACTTGAAATGTAAGTGCGCCAACGCCTACGTCATCAGTAAAATAATCGACAAATTTAACGAATAGAAAAACTAAGAAAAAATACGAATTAATTTCAGTATGTTCGTAAATATCACTTGTCCCTGTATTTAAAAATCGAAGCAATTTAGCGTAAACGTCTTTAGGACCTTTTCCACGTAAAATTCGCCAAAAAATATTCTCTTCATTTTTTTTGTACTCACTTAGGAATCGCCCTATATTCTCAACACCAACGTTGATTTCAATTAACATCATTTACTGTCTCGAGAAGCAAAGATAAACGGATATTGTTGTTCTCTGTGTATAGATTGACATTTAATCCGTATTTTATTCCGTTCATAATGAATTTTAAATTAAAGAACTTTAGGTTCCGTTTGAACATTTTAACGACTTCTAATATTTCCGTAAATTAATTAATTTTATTAAACCCTTTCATCTAGTACGATGCTTCTCGATATTTAAGCAATGAATTTGGAACCGTAAAGAAAACAAAATGTAAATTGTTCGAAGAAAACGTTCAGCGATATTTCCAGGAAAATAAATTATTAATTAGAATAAAGCAGGTGGTTCGTTTATATCACGATGGCGTTTACCGGTTTTAATTTTAATTTTTAATCCTCGAAGACGAATATCTAATCGATTAAAAATAACTTTTTCTAATTTTTCAGCTTTATTTTGTACAATTTGAATGTAAATTATCTCTCGCGATAAATCAATATACGGAGTGTTTCATAAAAATTGTTATGCAAAAAAATATTAATCTAAATTATAACGTAAACGAATATTTGCATCGTATTGTTACCACGAACCACCCTGTATGCATACATATAAAAACTAATTTAAAAAAATTAAATTGGATAGTTTTTTTTTCAAGTTTCCGTAAATGAATCTGCCGTACAACATAACTATTTCGACAGATAAATCAATGTGACCACCAGGATTTTATTCCCACGTCCATATACCTATCTGTTGTATATGTTTGAATTCAATTTGCTTGCCGAAACATTTACTGCTTTAAACGGCACGGGAAGGTCTTCCGGCCCAGTTATAAAAGTGCAAAAGTTCCAAGCAAACAATGAAAAAAATTGCCGACACCAAAGCCGAACTAATAAAGTATCTCGCAAATGAAATACATAAAAGATAAACAAAAAAGCGAACTTTGCTTTTATATCCACCTTTTCCTTCCGAATACAGTCGGGCAAGGAGGGGAATTTCGGGAACAGTTCTGAACGTTATTTTCGCACTAATAAAAATCAATATTTAATATAAAGCAGGCAATTACTTTTACATTAATTATTTACCAAAATAATTTCATATTACTACGTATTATGTTTACATCAAAACCGAACTTTTAGTTCTCGTTTACTCGACATGACGACAAGCTTTACAACGGACTTTCTAATATCATTTTACCTTTGTAATCCCGAGGGTAGATTGCGTGTTAGTATATTCACCTAGTATAATACTTAACAGCTAATTTTGCGGTTTTACTTTGATCTTCCTAGACCCTAAATGAGGATTTTAACCTAAAATAAACTTCCAAAACACGCGACAGTGCCGGTACAACATTTTTTGACAAATTTATAAACTTCGTTCCGAAAAATCTACCAGATCGAATTTGGATTTGCGTATTATAACAAAAAAAAAGTGCGAAATAATAACCGACTAACTTTGTTCAAAACTACGTGCGTTTTATTTTTGAACTTTAGACTTTGCCAACAATTTCCGGAAAATGAGGTTTCGTTTATGTCGAGAACAGTTTGGACTGCGGAATTTCCTTATTTTCTGTACTCGAAGTTTGATATGAAATTAAACTCGAAGTATAACGGCAAATTTTATTATGAAATTCGGACGTTACAATTACTTTCTTTCGCGCGATGCGTTTTAATTAAAAGTAAACAAAATTCGGGCGACGCTTTCGAGGCATTAAAAACAGTGCTAGAAGCGAGGGTTTACTATCGTACGTAGTTGGTTTAAAACAATTTTCTCACCCTAAATGCGATTACTACAATATTTTACGAAAGTTTAAACAAACGCAATCTGTTTATATTACAATACCCTCATAGCCTTATTTATCATTAAATTCTCGGGAGACTCAACTCGCTAACTTTTATTTCTTTCGAAACTATATGCAGTAACCTACCGAGGCCCCTGATGATGATTCTTTGGTGTCGTAGTAGGTATTCGCTAAATTTATAAAACCTGTGCTACCTATAGAGGTTTGGTAGGCGTACACACGACCCTTTCGTAAACCTATTTTTAAATCAATTCCGAAGATCGTATTTTATCGCCCCGCAAAATTACTCGACTAATAAATTTTCCGTTGTCCCATCGAACAGTAGTTGTGGTTTGAGAGTTCCTTTTTTTATACAAGTTCGGCGTCGTCACCGAAAAACTACCTTTTAACGTTTCACCGGAGTGTCTCGTTAAATTGATCGAGGAATTTATTTGCGACTATAATTGTTTTTGTGTCTGTAAAGGTCGGCGAAAATTACCCTCTCAACGGATTTCTTGTACCAATTAACAGATGATCAGTAGGTAAAATTGGTTTTAAAAATATTGGAAAATCTGTCTGAAATTTTTCGAAAAAAAAAAACGATACGCATTTTATAAAATAACCGTGTCTCATTCCTTTTTTATAGATTCCGAGAAAGCCAAAAGGGACGAGAAACTTGAAGTAAAAGTATTCACGATTCCTTTTAATAATAAAAATAATGTAATTTCTTTGAAAATCCCGAGATAATTTTAATTAACAATAATTATTATTGTTTTATATAAATATTTATAGGGTGGTCGATATCTAAAATATAGACGATAGACTTTTAAGGATTTTTAATTGAAAACAAACGCTTTTATTAAATAAACAATGTTGGCTCGGCTGGCGCAGTGATCAGGATACCGACCCGATGGGCCCTGGACTCGAATTCCAATATCGATGGTGAAAAATCCCTCTGGTAGACATGAACGTCTGTGTTCGTGGAGATAATAACCGCCGCAAGTTGATGGGCCCCAAAGCCCCCTTGTACTAGTGTACATCAAAATATTTAAAAAAAAAACAATGACTCATAAATAAATAAATGTCTTTATTTTCTTAAAGATCCTGAAAGATAACAAGTAATGACAAATAGCAACAGGAAATCGCATGGCGCAGCTCAGGTACACTTAGGATATTCACTTTTCTTTCAACCTTAACCTAGCCTCGTGTGCACAGTCTTAAATGCAAAATTATCTGTCGAGGAATTTTCCATTCGTTGAATTGTTGTCGGGGAATTGTCCGGCTTCCGTATTTTCATTAGTTTAAGATTAAAAGAGGGTTAATTCTTAAATGTTGTACAACTACAAATAGAACGAAATAGTTCATGTTCACCCTGTAGAATATTATTATTTAAGGCTTATAAAGTTATCAAAAGACATGTTAATATAATAAATCAAGTTTTATTCCGAAAAGTGGACACTTATTTCGTGCGTTTCTTTTTTGACGTCAATGTTGATGGTTGATGTTTTTATTGAATTTTTCCAATAGCTTTTAAACGTCTGAAAACAGCATTTCGGCTAGACATCCAATAAGTTTACCTACCAGTTCTTCGAGCGTTCGATGTTGATTCTGATCTGAAATTTTCAGCAATCCGTCGTTTTCGAACTTTCAAATTGTCTAAATCAGTATTTTCGCATGTCTTAATGAATGGAGGAGCAGAATCGCGATAAGTTACAATATAATCGTTCGGCGAGTTTTAGCGGGGGCTGTTTTCGTTTGCTCGAAGAAGAAAAGTAATAGGCGTCGAAAAATTTCGTTTGCCACACGCTCAATTTTTACGCATTATGTATAATTCTAAACATGGAATACTTTTATCACAAGCGCAGAAATGCAAGAGTAATTTAACGTACAAGTATAACAAATGCAATCACAAAGAAAGCATAATCTACATAAGTTTAAACTGCACCCCGAACACCATCGAAGAAGTCGCACAACTGAAGAAAATTACTTATAAAATTTTCTTTGTTTAAATTTTAAAAAGTTTATTTTATCGGGATATGATTCTTGCAAGTTGTAATAATAAAACTACGAGCTCGAAGCAATCTTGAGTCAGGTAAGTGTAATATCTACTTTTTGCGCTATCGATATCGGTTCAATTACCGATTATTTATAAGTATCGTTTTCGTATGTCTACATTACATATACAATAATACTTTACTTTAAGTTTAGGTGAATTTTAATTTACGATCTTGATATTAGACAGGTCACAGTATTTTAGATAGATAATGCACCAATGCTGGGCGCATTGTCGTAGAGTTAACGCTTACATTAATTATTTATTAACTATTTATAATCTAATTAGTACATCGTAATTCTATACATTAATAAATTTTCATCAGAATCCTCGTTTCTTTGAAAAACATTCTAGTCCAAACTCTCCGTCAAAGGTAGCAATTAGCGCAGCTGCTCCTTAAAAGGGCCAACGCACTTTTTCTTCATTTCATTACTTTTTGTGGAAAATTGCAAATTAAATTTATTAGACCATTACTGACATTATAAATACAATCGCAACTTCAATGGGAATGGCGGAATAACAATTTTATATCTAAAATATTTGATGCTCAATTGTTGTTTTGATTTTAAAAATAATTGAAAATGAAAAGTTTAACAACACATTTATATAACCTTGTTTTGAGATTTTTATGACACATAAATTGACATCTGTGACACATAAATTCATACGGACTGTTGAGATTATTTAATTGTAAGGTGGGTTGCACCTATATCTGCAACTATGCCCGAGTCGGAGGACTCGAAAAGCATTCATTATAGATCTTGCGTTCATGTCGAACAGTCATAAAATAAAGTTTTCATTCAACAAATCTAGTTTTGGCCCAGTAGCAGCCTCTAATGCTATTCAAACCCAACACGGACCGTATACTATAGGTACTTTTAGTAAAAATTTGATCACTTACTAGAAAAACTTATGAATTGTTGCTATTAAAAGTATGTTATTTTAAATGGCAAAAGCTCTGGTTGCTGAACCCACCGAGAAGTTAAATGGTGTACTACCACGATTTGTGATAATAATTCTGTAGTGTCATTTAAAATTGTATTGCTTGTACCTACGCCACTGAAAAGGGGTTTAGTTCAACTTGCCGCATACTTGACATGTTGTTACTGCCCATTAATCTTTCTTTCGACATTAACCTAACCTCGTGATCGCAGTCTTACAATTAAATGCATAATCGTCCGTGTACACGGGGTTAGATTAAGGTTGAAAGAAAGGTTAATGTCCTAAGTTTTTATGTATAATAACCACAGTTTTAGTTAATTTTGATATTTCCTGAAATTTTTGGTTATGATCGATATTAACGGTAATATATACAATTTTTATTTTATGACGAGTTGAAATCGCGAAGAGTTGAACACTTGACGCGGCGATGGCTTGATTCGGCGGAGAGATGACCGCGGCGAGTTGAACTAGGCCCGCTTTTAACGTAATCGATCGAATTTTTATTAAAAGTAGTATGTAAATTATACATAGGCAATTGTATTGTAATATAAAGTTGTCGGTAAGAAACTTGTACATCTGGTTTTCCATTTGAAAATTTGATAAGATAAACAATTATGTTCAATTATAATGAAACTATAATATGTATATATTTTGTTTTCTAATTAGGACATCGATTTAATAATAATTATGCATCTTTTATTAGAACGAATTTAGAGAACCTCACTTGAAGATTTATATATAAGTCATATATATTTAAAGTCGTATACTTTGTAACTTTACTATGTAATAGTGTTGTGGTTCAATGTTAAAAATCATTTTCAAACGTTGGGAGATATAAACGTAAAGTTTTGGTTTTCCATATAAAAGTTTTAAAGTATTTAGGTTTGTCTTTGAGTACTTAATAGTAATAATAGTAGTAATAGTAATAATAGTACTTAATAGTAATAATAGGTGGTAGTAAGTACCTACACCATACGGCGTGTTCGGCGAATAATAGGACACATCGCAATATCTCGGAAACGGATACGGATTTCAAAATAATGGTAATATTTTAATGAATCTTTATCCAACCTGTCTGGCAATTCACGTCGTCAATAAAAGGGTACTAGATGATGATGTTTCACATAGTGCTGTCACCTCGTACCTCGTATTTTTATAGTTATAATAAATTGTAATATTTCTTTACACCATCTGATATGTGCGCAAGTAAATCATCTATAGAATATGTCACTTTTCAAACTTTAAACCGAATTACAAATAAACAATCTAGTAACTTTTTGTTGATGACGTGATCATCATATAGGTTTGGATAAGCTATAGGTGCACGTATTTTGTGGTAGGAAAATTTAAAACTACTTCTATCACCAATTTAAATTTTTTTCTACGACAACTTTTATTAAAACTTCTATCAACATGTTTTTTGTAGTTTTTGAAAAAAAAACAATTTTCAAAATATTAAGAGGAAAGCATAATAAATTCAATCAAAGGTGTTTGTTCAATGAAAGTTCCGATAAGCCTCATGGCGCCTTGCGCTTTTTATTTATTATAAAATACAAATCATTTGGCTGTGTGCAGTGGGCGCGCGGTGTCTGATATTAAAATAAAATGAAGGGAGGCTATTGATTGATATTGCAAAGACATGGAAGCATTTGATTAGTATACTTTAAGTTGAAATTTCAATAAAAAAAACCTCCTATATATCTGGTTTCTTTCATTTATAAAAATATGATTTAATGATTAAATAAATAGTTAAGTTCAATTATAAAATTATGTACAAGTATTACTTTTTCATTACGACATCGATTTGACAGTTATGCATATTTTATTAGAAACAAACTTCACCGGGACTTACGAAATTTAAAGTTTCTATAAATTTAGTAGCATCGAAGTTCTTGTTAAAACACATTCTCAAATATTGCGAGATGGAAACAAGTTACCATAAAAGTAAATACTTGGTTTTCAATACCAACATTTTAAAGTATTTTGGTTTGCTGTTGAGCGAAAATGATAATAATAGTTGGTGGTACATGATATATCCGCTTACGATGTTTATCGTTGTTACAGCTAATGCATTTTTGAATTTAATCAATATTGCTATGCTCAAAGAACGCGATTTTCAAATTATTTTTGAAAATCTCGGCTTTGTACTTGCTTTCTCGGGAGGTAAGAATTCAGTTATTAATATAAAAAATATTTAATAGAATATCTGAGGATTTCTGTACCTATACTAATTTACTTTTGTTCGATGCAGTCTGTATATTTAACGCCGGTTTAACATAATTCCCGTTTGAAAATTTTGTAAAATGAAAATGTAAGAGAATAAATTTGCCAATTAGCGAATTTCCATTGGAACTAAAGTTATTTTGCAATTACAACAGTCCATTGTCGGCGTCGCGTCGTTAGAAGCTTTATTGATCCTCCGAATGATCTTATGTACTTTAAATACCTATATCTACCTAGGTTTAGTTATTATCCATATATGTATTTAGGTATTTACTTTTAAATGCCTTAGGTTCCATAAAATACCTAAACATATTTTTAAGAAGAAAAAAAATAGGAAAATTATTAGCAATATTACGAAGCGAAAAATTTACCCCAAAACCAGATCGAGGGGGAATTCGGGAGAATCAGTTAATAGATGAATGTACCTATTACACCGATATGCAGGTAATTTCTTGTTCTAAACGATGTATTGGTATAGCAAATTTTCTTTCGGTCTTTGGCGATGGCGGAAGATACTCGCAATCGGTGAGTGCGTGAGATTTGAATTACACGTTACTTACTTTCTAAATTGTAAATTTTCATATTTTTTTTTAACTGAAACCAAAATGCACGCACTGTCCCAAACGTTGTCTTTCTTTGCCCAGTTGCCTTTAGAAAATGCATAAACTTATAAGAATTGAATAATTTCAAAGGAAAACCGCTTTGAAAGATTGAATTCGAATTTAAAAATAGAAAGAAAAGTGTTTATGATATTTAAAAAATAAAATTGGCTGTCATGGCAACAAAACCAAAAATGAAGAAAAAAGACAATAACACGTAGGTACAGTTAGCAACATATTCGCAGAAACAAACAAACAAAAACAATTAAGAATTTTTTTATAAAACCTCAAATTAAAAAAAATGGTAAGTTACTAAGCAATATCTGTTTATTTTTTTTAACGAAAAACCAATATAAAGAAGACGTTGTTTTTGCAGGTTAAAGTCGTACTTTTTTTATGTGTACTGAATTACAGTGGCGAATCTCTATATACTTTGATACACAGAATAATACATGCCGATGATCCAGAAAAATGGTTGTACACGTACGGAAAGCTTACATTCGTTAATATATCTTATAGCCCCTCTTTCGAAATAGTTTATGTATTTCAAGTAACATCGGCCATTTACAGTGGAATATCTTACGCGTTGAGTGCGACAATGATTACAGGTGCGATGGCTTATTTAGCTTATAACTGTAAAATACTCCAAAACTATATCACGATAACTTTAAAAAAATCCGTCGCCAATGATGAGGTGTGTTTTTAAGCACTTATTTATGTAGATACTATTTACTATACATTATAATTACCTACAATAGGAGACCGAGTCGTCCCATATATCCTTCGAATCGTTCCAAAAAGCTGCCAAAGAGATAATTGAATTTCATACATCAATCATAGAATTAAGCAACGAATTTGATGGCGTATTTAATATTATAGTACTAGCAGATTACTTTTGTCAAGCAGGCATGATCTGCACCTCTATGTTCTACTGTGTCATGGTAAGTGTGGAAGAAATCCAGTATCATCCGAAATCGTTGTTTTTAGTTTATAAAAATTCGAACACGCAATGTTTGTTAGTTCTATCATAAAAATTTACCAAGTTTAAGTATGAGTTTTTGAAGTATGATTTTAGTTATGTGCGCATAAAAATTTTATTACGCACTAAAAATGTAGTAAAGTTTTTAAAGGAACTTTTAATCATGTACCTAAGCTACCTAAGGAATGACTTAAAGTCAATAAATTACGTTTAGAAAAATAATTAGGTACGCTTAACACCTTCTAATTTGTACCATTTTCTGTAGGACAAAGTGGGGGAATTCCGATCGCTTAAGCAATAATGATCAGAAAGGAAACTGTTTATGCTAGGAAATAAAGCAGGAACAATGTATTTTTTTTATTCTTTAGGTACAGTCGAGTACAAGGTTATTGTCGAAGATCGCGAGCATTGTGCGGACACACATGATACAACGAAGAAATTACGAACAGAATATTTAAAGTAACAACTCTGTATTTTTAATTCGTCTCAAGTAAGTACTACTCGTTGTAAGTACCTACTTTTCGTAGATTTGTTCGTTGTGCCATGTATTGTTCACGCAATGCTAGCGACCCGAGGCATTAATTTTGCAATCGACTGTACATGATTATATCTATTTAAATAAAAAACCGTAAAATTGTTGTTGGATAACTTGCAAATAATTGTTTTTTTAGATATTACGTTATCTACTAAAACTGTGATCGGAATTCCCCCACTTTACTCTTACGTAAAACATCCTAGATTTGTTTGACAATTAGATAGACACCTATTTTAATGTTTATTGCATTGCACTAAATCTCAAAGCAATTTTATAATCGTACATTACTACCTATAAAAAGTATTTCTGGAGTATTATAAGTTTATAACAAATTTATACAAGGTACTTTCCATCGCGATTTTGTACAGAAAAATATGCAAATCGTCTTGTGGCCTGTGCCCTAATAGCCGCGCTTAGGTCATCTAGATTGAACTGTTTAACTAGGTGCCTATCTAATAATGTATTAAAAAAATAATTATAATATTAATAATAATATTAATTAATTAATTAATATTATATATTATATATATAATATTATATTATATAATATTATTATATTATTAATATTAATTAATTATAATATTTATTAATCAATATGTTTATAATTCTTCTAGCTACTTAATTAAATAGGCATTGCTTTCTGCTTTGTTTATACGACTTCAAAAGTCAAAAGTTGTTGTACTATTGACAGACACAAGGCTGCCAGACTCGCAATTTTCGTTAAGGACTTGTGAAAAATTTTTGAGTTTATTTTTTACAATTCAATTTAACAAATTTAATTAAATTATGCTTATTTCAGTTTCCGCAATTAAATATAGAATTAGTGAGTCAAATGGAAATAGCTATGGCTATCTTGTTTCTTCAGTTTATATCTAGTTACTGGGGAAATCTACTGATAACCGAGAGTCTTGCGATAGGCGACGTTTGTTATAATTCTGATTTTGTCGGGACTGATTGTCGAATACAAAAAATACTCACTATAATAATACATAAAGCACAGCAACCGATACAGTTTACCGTTGGAAAATTCTCGCCTTTATCCCTTAATACATTTTTATTGGTAACTGCGCTCTCCTTTTTAATTACACCTATGCGATATTAATTCATTAATTTGATTTCAGGTGATACGATCGGCTTATTCTTATTTTACCTTACTGCAAAAATTTAGAAATTGATTTTATACAACTGGTTGAAATAGTGTTGCATCAGTTACTTTAACTTACAGTACCTAGTAATTAATAGTTTAACGAATGTTATAGTTCTTAATTATTATACGAACACGGTAATGTATTATAGTTAAGAATTAGGTATCTACTAATGCAAAATAAAAGCAATTTTAAAATCTCTGTAAATGATTATTATACTTTTGCTATTGGGGTTTAAAGATATCTTCTCGAGCAACAGTTCATCAAAAGAATTAATAGACATTCTATGATATTCAAAAAGTTATTTTCATGTTTTTTTTCCCGGTAAACTTGGGCGTTTTGGCAACTTGACAATTAATTCATCAGACTATCAGTCAATATTTCGACGTCAACTATGTCTTCTTCAGGGCTATAAAAACGTGTACAAGTTTTAATAAAATTACCTTAGTAACTACCACACCAAACCACCATATTAGTAGGTAAAGATGTCGACTTGATTCCTTGGTAAACCGTTTTATTGTTTTGTGATGACAAAAATACAGTAAAACCCGTTTATTTCGATTAAACGGCACCGAAAGTAAATCCCGATAAAATAAAAATCGGAATTTATGAAATATCTTTATACACCTATGTACTTGACCTGCGTGTGAGTGATATTTATATTTCAAACGATTTACTTTGTGAAAAACTGTTTATAACGGTCGACTTAGATTTATAGCGGTTTATAGATTATAGAATGTTAATAGAAATTAAATTATCAAGTATTAGAACGTGATGGCTGATTATAACGAGAACGTTGTAGCCCGGTAATTGCTGACCGAAAACTGTAAAGATTTGATTACTTAGGGCCGCGTTCCTAATTATTAAACTAGATTTCAGGTATACCTAATGGGAACGCTGAACGTTGCGAATCTAATTACCTACGAAAAATTTCGTTAAATTCAAACCGATTTTTCCAATCAGCCGTATCGAATAATGGAAAAGAAGTTGTCGAGAAAAATTCGGTTAAAAGTAATGTGCGCGAGTAAAGGATTTTCCGACGCGCTTCTCGAAAAAGTGCTTTTTGAGCTAGCGTCGTCGAAAACGCAGAAATATATTAATCGATAAATTCGAATTGTTCATTAACTAAAAGTTGGATTAGTTCAAATTAAAAATAAACACTCGAGTGCGAAAATTTGTTATCCGTCCATCGATTCGTCCTAAAACAAAATTAATTTATATAAGCAAATCGTAAAATGGACACACACTAACATAAGAAAAATAAGAAAAAAAAATAGATGATACTTACGTAATATACTACCCGCATTTTGTTTTAACACTTGCACTCCCGTTTAAACGAAAGAACGTTCTGACGCAATACACATACACATTATCGTAACAACAATTTCGACAAATTCAATATGAGGAGGGGGCAGATGATAAATGGCAATCCTACCTTTCGTAGATTCTCTTCTGTGGACTGTGAACTTGCAACACTGCCGTCGTATATATTTACCTACGTTTTACCAATTACATATACTTTCCACTGATTGCCGCCACCGCTGATTAAGTGAGACGTTTCATAAAACACTGTATTTAAATTGTATTTTTTACAAGCGATTTAGTTACGCGCGTGTTGCCTAGAACGAGTAGGTACGACACAAAAAGCGGTTTCTGTAGATAAGCATGTACATACGACTTCGTCACTTGTTACGAAAGACGTTGATGAAATCCGCGTTTTTTTGGTACGACCGAAATTCGGGTAAAACGTGTTTCGGTCTCTATCAACAATTACAACCTTTAAGTTGTAGGAAGTAAATACTTCCTTTTGAAAGAAATTTTTACGTGTATCATCAGAAAGTTTCGATTTCAAAAAGAGATCTTTGTCGCAGAGAATTGGTTTTCCACAGGATACATAAATGAAGGGTTAGTAGAATACGACTGAATTTTCCTACCTTTGATCGATGGCTACAAGTTCAACAGTCCCGCATCCCTCGCAGATTTACCTAAAGTTGTTTACCAATAAACATGGTAAACGATGGGGGTAGAGTTACATTTCTGTTGTTACCTTTACGAAATGTTCGAAATGATATATCTTAACATATTAACAACCACCGTCGTTTTTCCGATCGCTACGTATAGATTAAAAAGTTTATAGTTTAAAGTTATATTAAAAGTTATATTTAAAAGTTAGTTAAAAGTTTATATTTCCAAATTGTTACGTTAATAAAATTAAAGTACCTAGCGTTAAAGTTTAATTTTTGTCTAGGTACGGATTATTACGCATAGTGATAGGGAAAAACGGTAGTGGGCGGGGCACATTATTATTTTCGTACCTATATTTATTGTTTACATCGATATCACAATCGTACCGATCCTTTTTCAATCCGCAATTTTAATTATCTCTATTTATAGTTCGTTCGAATTTTTATAGGAAATTAATTAATTGAATTGTTGATTAACTATGTTTCAAACTCCAACGAAATTTAAAAATCGACCAAAATGTGTAAATTGATCAAGCCGCAATTCTAATTCAACCTAAATGTTTACCTATATATAACGTTTTCTAAATACATATCATATCATTTTGTATTCTATTTGAATTTATATTTGAAAATAGTTATACGTAGGTTAATGACTTTGAAACTCCAATCAAATTTAAAAATTGATCTGAATAAAAATGTTAAATTATTTATGTATTTGAATTAAATTGTAAAGCGCGATTCACACCGATTCAAATTACGTAATTATTAGAAATTCACCGATAGGCAAATGTGGCCCCGCTTAACACAAATATGTGGAAAAATCCTACCTGTAACAAACAAAATACAAAATTAATTTGAAATGTATTCAATTTTCCAGATGATTTATAAGTGTAACCTTAATTTTTCGACGTCCTCTAACCTTATCGACCCCTCGACTCCTCGACAGCAAACGGGACATTCACGACGCAGACTTCGCAACTGTAAAAAACGATTTAACAATTAAAATGATAATCAACTATGTAGGTATAAAATTATTTATAAATAATTAACTAACAAATCTGTCGTGTGTATTAGACTATTTTTCTTTCTATCAAATATTAACTAAAAAAGAAAATATAATTATGAGTAAAAGCTAGTGTTTTTAAGCAATAAGTGGATGTTCAAAAATATAATAAAAAGCTAATCCAGCGTGCACTTCGAATGGAACAAAATCATTTGTGTGTATGTATGTACCTATATGAACCTACTTAAATTCATCATCTTGAGTATGTTTACGTCAAGTAAATAGTACTTAGGTGATTAATTTAAATTAAGTCTGTCTGTCTGAACCTATTTAAGGATGTATTTTATTTTTCTACGCCGTAATTTTTTTCTGACATCTAGTATCTATTATATAACTTTATAAAACTATTTATATGGGTAGAGCTTATTTCACTCTAAACGGCGAAAGCCCTGGTTGCGCAGTAGAATAAGAGGGTTGCCTTAAGATGTTTACGAGAACCATAATCCCGATCGCCATCATCGAGACTTGCCTTTGGTTCTATGCGTCTTTTGTGGAATCATTCATCTCATAAAATATCATCAACAAAATTGTAAAAGAAAAAATTCAAAAATAATATGGCCAATTTACTCGTTCACTGCCAAAAAATGTAGCCAATTTATAGTAGGCACTTAAACTTTTATTATTAATAGGTATGGCCTATCCAAACCTATATGCAATTTACGTCATCAACAAAAAGTTACTAGATTGTTTATTTGTAATTCGATTTAAAGTTTGGAAAGTGTGGAAATTCTATAGATGAGCTGCGCACATATTAGATGGTACAAAGAAAGACAACAATTTATTAGAACTGTCAAAATACGAGGTACGAAGTGACAGCACAGTGTGAAACGTCATCATCTAGTAACCTCTTGTATTGATGACGTGGATTGCATATAGGTTTGGATAAGCTATATCTATGTACATGTTATAAGTACCTAATACAAATTAAGTTTTTTAAAATAAGATTGATCGAAGAGCTGTATTGTATACTTAGTTAGGCATTCTCAGTATTTTAAATTAATAAATTCTTAATCTTAATTACCAACACTGTCATTTAAACAATAATAATTATTTTAACGAACCATGTTTCTGTTTGTTTGTAATTTTCTCTGCTTTGTAGGTAGGTATTTATGTTTGTCTAACAACGTTTACAAACAATAGTACGCAAACACAGCCAACGGGATCAAATAATGTGGATTGCTCAAATTATATCTAGATATATAATATTATTTGCATTAAATTTTGATACGAAGGTAAAATGATATAGGTGGTAATATTAAAATATGTGCGAACATCGAAACAGTAAAACGTGAAAGAAATTTGAAATTTTATCGCGTCTTTATATGGCTTTTAAGGAAAAGCCTCAATAGCAATTTTGACTTATAGTGCCCATTTTGATAAAAATTGGGGCAAATTTCAGAACGTGCCGTATAACTTGATGTAGATACATATCGATCGTTTTATAGTTATTAGACGGTGGTGTGCGAACAAAGTGTTTCCAGAAAGTTGTCAATTTATTACATAGCGAAATTAGGGTTGCAAATTTTATCGTTTCCAGTTTTTAGTATAAACTATCTTCTAGTGCCAACTACGTCGTTTTATTAATAGGTGATGTTTGAAACTTTCTAATTTAAAACAAAAATTATTTTAAGACGTGATTTTTAGTCGATTAAAAATGACAAATTGGACGTGTTAAGAAAACTAACTTCTTTGTATTCAGTAGCATCGAATGGTCGTTTTCCAAAAATGAAACTTTTCGCGACCCAGACAAAAATGGAATTTAATTACCCTTAATGCACCCTCAGAGTGTACGCGTATAATACAGACAGTAACAAATAATATATATATATATATATATTCACATAGTACGTAATACACATACATAGGTTTATTAAATTGTAGCTGCAATCACGTGAAAAGAAAACCCGGAGTATATAAATAGAGGTGGGAAAATAAATGTGTCACCGATTTTTCCGAGGCCTTTCCTCCTGAGAATATACGAACATAAAATCGTTCCGTCCTTTTCACCTCGTTTTAGTCGCAACTAAACCAGGAACTGCGCTTTATACGTAGATATCCACAAGCGATATCGACGTTTGTAGTTTGAATTTTCTTCAGTAACTCGCAATTAAATTTAGTTGCATGTTTTTAACTTGTTATTCGTTAATTTAACGAGAAATTGAAGTGAGATTAAATTTAGACTTAATGTTATTACGAAGAAAACGTAATTGCTTCGAGTTCGGGACTGTGGTTTTAAAACATTTGCCAACAACTGTAGATCTGTTTCTTTTTCTGTAGATATGATCGAATTACACAATTGTTGGTCAAAATTGATTTATTCATTTGCCCCAAATAATTTCTAATTTAAATTAATTTTATTCTGATTTTTTCAAGGTGCTTAATTAAAACGTTTAATAACACATCAATCATGGACGTAAAATCTTGTTTACTTATCCTACGTCATGTTAACTACATTTCGATATCGATCGTCATCCCTGCCGACGATGAATAATTTCGCTTGTTTAATTTCCCAGAAGTCCCGGGAATGAGATACAACGCCACAAAAGAGAACATTAAGCGCCTTCAAACTTTAAACCAACTTATCTACTTGTTGCTTTAGTCTTTTAAGGATCTCCCAGGAAGTTTATGTATTCGTGGGTGTTGGGAACTTTATCATTCGATGCTCCATTTATTTCTAAGTATTCAGATACTTACATCATACGTATAGGTAACTATAGGTAACATTATGTAAAAGCGTATTGGAAATTGAAAAACGCCAGACGAGAAAAAGGATCGATTTGCTAAGTTTGCGAAAACGAATGAGGCTAATTAGTGACGATTAAACCTAATTCGACAATATCGCAGCGCTATTTATTTCACTATCAGAATGCCAGGGAAGGAACGCGAGCAATTTGAACGAAAAATAACCTTTTATACCTCTTATTTGTCAATTGTAAGTGGAGAACGAGAAACTAAATTGACGATCATTTTTCTAACAAATCTAACAATAAGTACTAAATTTTCGCTGAATTGCAAACTTAAGGGATTTGTAAAATGCGTTGGAAACGACACGAACGCATCCCTCTACTTTTTCTTACACATACAGAACGATGATAAAATTTCGCACAAAATTAATCTGAAAAAGTCCTAAAACAAGTAATCTACGTTTGTTTTTGTATCGTGACGTCCTCGTTAATTTTTAAAACGACAACCCCATTCTCTCACATTTTGATAGGTAGGCAATTTTTTTCGCCAATTAAATGGTGATATAAAAACAATTTAGTAGGTAGGCACCCCACGTAACAATTTTTTTTAAATTACGAAGTTAAAAAATACGATTTTTTAATTAAAATACCTAACTTAAAAATTCGAAAGCAGAGCACGTTGTATTGCACGTTCAATAATAATTTCCGGTTTTGTACGCATTTTCTATTTTTATAAATAAATTCGTCGCTTTAAATCGCGATTACTTAAGGGCAGGAGGGTGTCTAGAACTTAGCGAAACGTCTGAGTAGATGGTACTATAGCAAATTTCTGATACATAGACAACCATATTAACACTAGTTCCTTGAAGAGACAATTTAAAAGCTTATTATCGGTCCCGGTTTATTTATGACCTACTGATTTACGACTTCTCAAACGTTTGGTTTGGCAGGTAGAAGTTCTTTCTGAGAACGGATTTGCCTAGTATAGTTCGAATTCTCGATCTATACATTCAAGATAGGTTTCAATGCACGTCATCAATAAGAAGTGACTAAATTGTATATTTGTAATATACAGTTTGAAGTTTTCAACGTGGCGTATTCTATAAATGATTTACCTGCACACATATAACATGACAAAGAAAGACTGCAATTTATTAGTACTTAATGTAAAAATAGGTACGAGGTTTTATCGATGACGTATATTGGAACCTATCTCGAATAACGTATAATTAAACACACTATCTCTATCCGTACTGAAAATAATATAACAAGTATTTTACTTTGCGCGTAACTGCGCCACCCCGAAACGGTCAGTTTCGATAATTCGCTTTCTTGAATTCGCCAATGACCCTGTAATTACAGAATAAGAATGATGCGGTTTTTCATTTCCCATTTATTTAAAATATTTTGTGAAAACTTATAAACTTATTGCCGATTGTTTCACCTCTTGGTGAATTTATCTGATAGGTATTTCCCATAAAATCTAATATTATTATACTTTAATCGTACTTTGCACGACCAACTGTTTCCACGGTAAATACTTACACGGTTACCGATAAATTTACGAAGAGATGGAAAAATCGGCTTTAAGATTGAGAGTAAGTTTTCGCAAAATATTCCAAATAAATGGGAAACGAAAAAACACATCATTCTTATTTTGAACGTCGTACATCGAGAACGACTGATATCTAATTAGTAGTTATTATCGCACCCAAGTAAGCGGATTATCGAAATTGGTCCTTTCGGGGTGGCGCAGGTACCCGCAAAGTATAAACTTTTCCCTCGTTCCTTCCTTCTTTATTGTTCAACTTATTTGTAAGTTTTATTTGGTACTCGTATTCGCCATTCATGACTTGTTTGGTTAATCGATCTTGGAGCAACGTTAAAAATTGTTGTTTAATAAGAGCTTTTAAATGACATACGACTTGGTATGCGTTTCCATTTGAAATTTTTTAGTTGACCTCCACTTCCCACTCCCGGAGATTAAACACCTAAACATTTTCCATCAAAAATTGTGCCCTAAAAATAATGGAATAGGTAGGTAAGTGCGTGTTCGCCGATTTTTCCATATACGCAACAATTTCCGAAAAAATGGTGCGGGGTCAGGCGTTGTGGACATTTGGTACATTTATGCCATTTAAAAGTAAACATAACGAAATTTGTAATATTATGTTTAAACCTAATAACATTTGCAACCATTTCATTCTGTTTATAATAATAATAATACTTAAATTTTGAATAGCCGATTCATAATTCGTACTGTTTATTATAAACTACATTATTTTTTATTACACATATTGTTAGCGCCAAAAATTCGATAAGGTGAAAAGGTTAACCTTCGCTTTAGAATGAGTGTTGTTGTTCGATAGATTCGAAAGAAGAACGTTCTATGTTTAAACGCTTATATTAAGAATATTAGTTTTTGTTAGTTAATTTTGTTTGTTTAAAATTTTGTGCAGTGGTGTATTCCCTTCCTAGCTTTTCCTATCCTTATTTTGTGTAGTGCATCGCTGTACAAGGTGAGTTGCTTTTTTTTTAAATTTTATTTGTAAAAATTGAACCAGCGCATTTGGCGCATACACATATTATTATTATTAAAAATTATGTAGTAGCAGAGGTGCCTATAACGTTTTTATTTTTAAAAGCAATTTCTAACGCTTTCTAACTATTTAAAACTTGCCTGCAGTTGCGAATGTCTATACCTTTATATATCTGTCAGGATTATTTGGGTAATAAATATTTCTAACAAGACCACGTGCCGAGCTGTAGAGATCTGCACTTTCTTACTCTTTCTGTGAGTCCTCTTTGTGTAATTGTGAAATTTTATAAAAACATTTGTACGTTTATCAAGTTCTATTAAAGATGAAAACTTGATCGACATCTTAAATGATGTAAAACAACGTTCTCTAGGCAAGGACAAAACATGAGCTCGATATGTTGACGCATACATTATATTTTGAATTTTATTCATAAAAGTAAACTTATACGCAACATTTTTTCAATAAAAAATCTATTTTTACTTCAGCTATCTTCATCGAAACTTGTTATCTCCTAGATATTGTATTGAACATTATACATTGTAAAATTGAAGCCGCAATTTAAATTGGATTTTGAACTGTGTACAAAAGTTCTAATTTCGTTATTACTAATTTTATATTAAATTTTAAAAACTCAAATGATAGATAATTTGATGGCGAAAAATCTCCAAATGAGAGAATTTTGTAGAATTTAAAAATAAAGAATATAATTCACTTCTAATGGTCGCCGGGAATAGAGTATATCCTACCCTTAACAAGTTCTTATAACGACGACACCTTCCTAATTTCTTGAATAAGCCTTTGTGCTGTAGGTAACTCCTGATTAAATAGCCTTATTGCCGCAATGTAGTGTAACGTTGTTGTAAAAAACATTACAATTGAATATAACGTAGTTGTACAGCGTTTCTTAATTTTGTGCTTTACACAAAGTATATCTATATAAGATAATAAAAAAACAGTTACGTACCTACGTAACTAACTGAACGACACATTGATCGTACGACAAAAACAATTTGGACAAAAGAAGCTTTTTTAGGGCTTTGTATGCATAGAATATGGAATAGACATACATAAATACTTTACTTTTTTCGATCGTTGGCGATGGTTAATCTTACTTGTTATATATACATATTTAAATAAATTAAAATCGAACAAAAGGTACATACTACATACTTAAAAGTTTGTTTTGGACCACAGCATAATCGGCGCAAACAGTTTGTACTGTATATAAATTTCATATAAGAATTAATCGATGATAGCGCAGTCTACAGACTGATTTATGATTGCCGAACCTGCCTGCACCAGCTGGTTGATGTTTTTGCGGTGCTGTGAAAGATCGCCGTTTTTATGTATCAAGAATGTATAGTTTATCTAAACAATTCCGGCCGTATAATAAGTAACATTTGTAACCTCGACCACACATTCGGATGGCGGAAAATTATTTACGTTTTAAAAATATAAATTCCCTTTCGACTCCAATACACTATGATGCTAACATATTTTCCGTCGCAATTTATTTTTATCGAATTTGCCTCGGGGCGTTAAGAAAACCGCTCAGTTATCGTAAAAACTATCAAGTGCGATTACGACGACGCCGACGTCGAACTTCCAATTGAGTATTCAATTATTTTGCACATGTCCCTCAGTTTATTGCTCGTAAACAATTTCTGAAAGTGGGCACAAAACAGTATTTTGTGATGTCTATGAGGCATTCGGAGGAATCGTCGTCTAACTGTTAGAAAAATAATTTTCTAAGTGAAAAACCGTTCGATACTTATTTTGAAATGAACAAGTAACATATGGTATACGTATTACCTAAGCATTTCGTCTGTGGATATAAATAATTAATGCGCACCGCACAATTTCATTAGGAAAATCATATCCTAACCGCATACTACCCACGGGAAACATTTCATGAATTTCAGGTATACAGCATCCTGTTACGGCGTAAACGTAATTTATCATAAACATTTAAAACTTTAATTAACAGTATCTGTGCACTTATTATCAAAGTGTTCTTAATGAGTGTTATTCTTTGGAGAAGTAGGCGCATGTTTCTTAACCTCAAAAGCGAAACGATTCCGCTTTCAACTTGAATTAAAGTCGTCGTTAAGCATTCCGTAAGTTATTACGGCCGTTAGTTGCTTTTTAGATGAAACGCCGAACGAGATAGTGCGCGAAATAAAATATTTATGTATATGTAGGGTTTCAATTCCTTTTTGCTCGCCCTCGAAATATTACATGCAGCGAGATAATTACAAGTTGGAAACGATTATTAAATATGGATTCTGTCAAATTTTATGAATCACAAATAAGTATACCTATCTAACCCACATTAAGTTTGTTATATGATTGTTTCCAAACTGAATTCCATTACGACACACCCTGCATTTTTTAACGCTTTCTGGTTTTATAGTGTTCTTTTTTGCATAACAACTAACAATAAGATAACTGAGAGCTTATCATAAATATTTTCATTATACCTGATCTAAAAGTAGCAGTTTATTGGTGATTCGCATGTCGCGGCTTTGCGTTATCATCGAAACAAAGCAATTCGATTCCACCGCGACCTTTTAATGCGATATTCCCGCGAACGAATCGAAAAAAGACCTGTCGGGAACAACAATCAAATCTATTAATAACTCGGGCGTTAATTAATTTTTCGCGTTCAAAAATATAACTTTTCGCGTTCAAAAATATAATTTTTCGCGATTTCATAGGTATTCATGACGGGAAAACTACGAGGAATTTTATGTAAAATACAAGAATGAAAATAATTATTTTAATTACGACGAATTAACCAAACTACTCGGTGTAAAATTGAGCCTCTCGAATAATTTTAAACTTCAATCACGTTCTTCCTATTTAATAGGCAATTTAAATAATTTTCCTCTCTTAAGGGCTTCAGAAAGAACAAAACTTTTAATTGTCTTTATATATTTGAATATTCTTCCGACAGTTTTATTTGGAGACCCTTAAATTTAAATGAAAATCTGGCGATAAATTTATTTGCGCGTTTGACGTTATATATTTAGAGACCAATCTAGATTTTCGCGCTTCGACTGTAAAAAAACTGTGTAGTATCGGAATTTAAAACGTGGCAATTAGTACGTTCAGATTTATCGAGTTTGAATCGTTTGGAGGCACCATTAAATTGAAAAGTAAAATTTTCTTTTCGGTTGACTAAATTTTCATTTACCTACCCACTATTTAAACATAACAAAGTAATTAAAAAGCAAGCGCAAATTATCGTTTATTCGAATATAATTGTGCGCCAATTATACGCTAAACACGTCGGACGCGAATGTTACTCAAATTTAACGAGTATGCCGCAGAACAGGATTTTAATTAGTTTGATACGAGTCGAAAAATCTGAGAAGCAACATTTTCCGCCGGAAATCGCCTTATATTTTCGTGATGTATGGGCCGAGATCGAAGAAAATGCAAAGCGGTTCCTTTGGGTTCCGTCGTCAGACAGGATGAAAGAAGTAATTATAAATCTTATACCTGGTGGTGAAATTATTGTAAATAATATACAACATCCGATAGGTACAAAGAATAGTCATTTGACGTCAAAAATAATATTTTGTCAATCGGCTACATCGATCCTTGTAATATCGAAAACGTGAAATAGTGGAAATATAATTTAACACCTGCTATATGGACGTCACGTTGCAACGGATGTCATTTTAATAGTGGTATCGAAGTATATATTATTCCTTTGCGGAAGCACCGTATATTTTCTGGGAATGTGAAAATCAAAATGAATCACCTAAGGGATTAAGAAGTTACTATTTCAAAATAGAAACTGAATCTTTATAAATAAGAAGGCCAATAAAATTATGGGCGTATGTATAGGCACATACTTTTATCGTATCTAAACTATTTTCTTACTAATAAACGTTTTATCGCATCGAGAAGTTTTTAATTAATATTTTAAATATCGCAACCGTTTAAAACCAAATTAAAAATTAGATCGTTATTAATGCCACTATAACAAAAAGTTGCGACTATGAAATTTTCCGCTCCGTCGTGACCTATATTGAACACATGTCAGTCTATTAATACGACAAATTAAACATTTTTAAAAGAGAAGTAATGGTCATAATTAATGTCTCCGACAATGTTCGATACGAGTAATAAATAATAATAAATTAAGCAAATTGATACCTAAACTGAGAATAAATATTATATATATATATATATACATATACAATAGGCCCGTAAAGCACATTGCCGACGACATTAATTACGTCCACGTCTGTACGTCACAACAGAACTGGAATTTACCTGAACTAACTGATTAAAATAGATCCATAAATGAAACTTAACTCTGGTATTGAAATTACAAGTCTTCCCCTTCGCATTTTTGTTTATTAATTAATTAATTTTTTTTAAATGTGGGCCATTCCACTTTTCGTTGCATATCTACAAACTAACGCGTCTCGGCACGATATTATTTTTGTAATAATAACTCGTGTTTCTGCATAGGTAATATCTTCATCAATTTCTCAATTTACGATAAAACATAATTTTACCACCTAATACGGTTGTTACATAGTAGGTGTTTCTGGTAACACAGCTGATTTCGTATTTCGTACGTGCGATTTTGTTCAGAAATCAACTCTGTTACCAGGACGCGTTCATAAACGCGTGTTATTACAAGAAATAAATCTTGTATCGCACCGGAACGAGTTTAAATATTCAACGAAAAGTGGTCGTTTTACAACTAACTTTTTATGCGTTTTTTTTTTTAAATATCTACCTATACGCGTGTGTGTGTCTGTAAATTTAGCAATCGCAAAATCAAGTTACCTTGGTTAAGCAAATATCGTGTTGATCAAGTTGATAAAACATGCGTTTTCTTTATGAAAAAACACCACAAACTTGTTTTAAATTGGACGATTAAATGAATTAAGATAAATTAATTTTGATAAGTAGATTGTAAGGGATTTATATTTCAATATGAGAAGAGAGTTTATGCGATAAGTTAAGTAAAAATATTTATCCGCTGACTTAAAATATTTACAACACAGCATCGATTAGAACTTTAAAATTCGATGTATCACATAAACAGTTAAATGTTTATGAATTTACATCACCATAGCGAACACCGTAAATCTAATTAGGTAATCTCAAACAAACGCCGCGATCGATAATCAAATTCCGTAAGATTTTCAACTTAATTAAGGTTTCCCGTGAATTTAACTGCGAAGGTTTAGGTACTTCAAAGTAGTTTCGGTAAGAAGTGCCGAATAACCCCGTAGCTAAATAGTTTCCTTGAAATTTTCTAAATCGAATAAAGATCAAAGCCTTAATTTGCCTAAAACTTATTTGATGAACCGCCACTAACAGCTTTATCGCGCAACCTGATGAATTCATTAACTACTCGGTATGCAGAAGTGTTATTACGTTTCGAGAAATATCTTCCATCTTCCTGACTTTAGTGCGACCCACATCCTCCGTTATTTCATCATTAAATTTTCTACACGTTGGCAAAAATATGAATTTAATTCGTTTGCCAGCGTCCGCTACTTATTACAGAAACAGAAATCGATAGATCTAAAAATTTGTTGTCGAGAGGAAATTGCATTTTAACGGTAGGTAAATGCAACTGAAAGCCTGCGCGAACAACATTATTTCCGAATAATTCCTTTTCCGACGATTCGATTATAGGTTGAAACGAGAAACAATCACATTACCGAAGTGCATGTATAGAGCTAGTTTGCTATAAGCGCTTTATTTTACATACTGAGAGAAATCAATATGTACTTCGAAATCCTTTTATGATTGGATTTACTTCAATGGATACCTATTTTGACGTTTAATGATTTATGACGACCCTTAAAATTGTTTTTTAAATGTGCATAATACATTTTAAAACGATCAGTTAGCATAATCTAACGAGTTTCGGACATTTCGACGTAAAAATGTTTCAACATTCGACACGCTTATTTACAAAAAAAATAGAAAGCCGCGAAATTTTGAAGTTGCGTTGGAATATTCAAAAATTAGGTAAATCGAAATATTTTACGTCGCAACGTTCTATTCCGACATAATTAATCACATTAAGTATTTAAAAATCGCGTACCTCGTTAAACAAGTGTATTGCTCCAGGAAATGCGAGCATTTTATACGGCAAGCCCAAAATATCATAAGAGCGATTAACCGAGAGCATGAAAAATTGTTACGTATTAGACGCACGATATTTTGCAAAATTGAAATTAAACCTAACGGAACATTAATATCATTAAATAAGGGTAAAATGAGAATTATTATATTGTAAATTAACCCATCCTCTGGATTATCTACCTACAGTGTTGGTAAAAAGTCCTGCATCACCCTATAATCAGCCTGGCTAGTTGCGAATAAAATTAAAAGACTAGATTGGCCTCCACAATCGCCAGACCTCAACCCAATTTAGAACCTATGGCGGAGGATATCCAACATAATCTCCAAACGAAAACCCACTAAAAAGACCGAATTAATCGAATCCCCGATTGCTGCTTGGTTTCGGTGCGTTTCAAAGGAGGAATTGGAAAAATTGGTTAATTCAATGCCGAAAAGGTGCGACTTGGTGATTAAAAACAAGGGATGGCCAATTAAATATTAATATAGTGATAAAATATTGACGAGTTTTGCAAATATTACAACTTTCTCCTTTATTATTTCGCAAGTTATTCTATATTGTTCAATATTTAACACTGCAGTTATAAAATAAGGTTCTGGTTACACTTATATTCATTTTCTGTGATAAAACTACACCTAACCCTAGCAGCACATCTGAGTTTATTAAACTCAGCATTATCTAAATGTGATATCATAAGCCACATTTATATATGTGACTTTAGTATAAGGTTTTACAGATATTCTTTAGATGGTTTGTTTAAATATTACAAAATTAGATAATATTAAGATCGATGTCGTCTTAGTAAACCATATTTGTAAATAATGTTTTAACGTGATATATCTGCGACATAAAATAGTGAGCTTAAATAAATATCTTAAAATGGGTTTAAATTTATCTAAAAATGATGAATTAAAATCTTTTAAATTTTATACTAATAAACATGTTTAAATTTAAGTATACTTGATATGGATTCAATCAATGTCTTTTGAATTAGCTTAAATAGATATGAAATTTAACAAAATCTGCTATCTAAAAAATAGGTAATATAAAACTTGCAAAACGTTCTCGAAATATATTCACCTTTCTTACCTAATTAAAAAAGCATTTAGGGAGAAGCGCATACACCGATCACTGATAAACGGAATATTATCAATACCTAGTTTAATTATTAGATAAGTAACAACTATTAAATTGTTATCACTTTTCGTTACCAGAGAATTAATGACAAAAATCCAAACCCAAACTTGGAGAAAGCTGTCTTCGTAGAATTTGTTTTCATAAAAAGTTTTTGGGAATTAAAATGGCTCGTTTGGCGGTTTCATTTATAATTTTATTTAACCCTAGAGTAACCTCAAATGCTTGAGATGACTTCAATCTAAAACAGCGTAAATACTAAACGTTGAAAAAAGTTAGCAGTTTCGAGTAAAACATAAGCTTGAGTAAGCATAAGGTACATATTTTTCAAACTCTTTAAGTGGGTAATAATCAAAAATGCAAATAGGTAGAACTTTGCGACCTTCGTCATTGTCATTTCTACGAAGTAGGAAACCTTTTCCAAATTCTTTACTTTCTTTTCTTTTTTATATGTTACATTTCTAGAAGAAAGCGAATTACTTAAATTATTATCAGCATTATAATTTCATATTATTACAGAAATTTCATTTAATTGTACGAGTAAACATTAACTACAAATTATTAAATTTTTCATTCCCATCATTTTAGAATTGCATGACTAAATAATAGTATAGAAGGGGATGGTAAAATTGCACCACGTGCGTCGTTCCGTTATTCGACAACTCGGCAAAAATGGTAGGAATTTCAAGGTTACGGTCACTTCGAAGTCGTCGTCCCTACTTAGGTAGCCTAATTTTCCGTCTTACTTAGAAAAAAATGTGCTCTCTCTAAGATTTTTTCTCGCGGTACTACTGAGTCCTCTTAAAACCGACGAAACCTTTTCGTTTTTCATTAACTTTCGATCATTTTTTTTAAAGTTGCGGGTTAATGTGAATTTAATTCTAAAATTGATTTTAAATAAATGCTTGTTTTTTGGAAAATATTAGTTTATCAACTTGGTATATATAGGAACTATGGTACAATAACTATTAAGGTAAGATATCGGGGCGGTTCTGCACATCGAGATGTGACGTCACTCGTAAAAGAATCAGAAATCTGACAGATACGTACTTGCACGGATGACGTCCTTCGCGGATTGAACGTGTTTAGAACATTCGGATATCCTACTTTCGTAAGTTGTTATACCAAGTATAGGTACCTAAGCGTATATACCTGCTATTGTTAACCCTCGGCGAATAGGTACCTAACGGGACATCATATTTTGTTGCTTGACCAAAGTGGTGTAAACACAGGGGTATCAGTTCACTGCAACGAAGCAGATAGTGTACTTCTATTTTCAATGTTCAATAGTAAGTATTATCATACGTAAGTCAATTTTTATAATCTTATATATTACATTTTATTAATACATTTAATGTTTTATGAAGTCGTGGGATGTAACATTCTGGGAGCAATTTAAAAAAGCAACTTCAAACGTACGTCGATATTTTCGATCTCTTTTACAATGCCAACTTCTGTGGAAAGAAGTTTGCAACGCCACATTGCATTACTTATTACTTTCATAGGTGAGTCATACTCCATTTTGACTATACCTACTTACTTTAGTATTTAAAAACACGAACAAATTAAGTAGAATGTACTTAAGTAGGTAATCTTTGTTATTAGATATTATTTTTTACTATTTTCTTTAAATGATTAATTATATTAATTTTCAGATAAACGTATCATATTATCCCATCGGAGAAAAAATGCTCATAAGACAATTTACTGCTAAATGGTCAAATTACTAACTCACATTGTAGCCAATAAGTACAAGGCGCGGACACGGCGTTAGAAAAAAGAATCAACAAACCGACATTCTGTGACCTGAAAGTAACGAATGTATTGTTGGTAAGTTAAATATAAGTAATTTTTGTATAGTCGATCGTGTATTAATGTGTAATTTAATTTTCAGAAATAATACGACGAGTGTTATACACCATCCGTGATGATAACTATAAGAAAATCCGTCGGCATCTATTTGGCAAATACAAAAATTAAACAATGATACTTCACTTCAACTTTTTCATATTTTCGGTATTTTTATAAATATAAGTGTTATTTATAGATATCTATTAAATTTTATTTGACTATATGCACCTACTTGATAAAGTCCAATTTGTTTATTGATTAATTATTTATTTTCAATTTTACACTATTTTTGTTAAACACGAAAATCTCTTTTTTATCAATTTTTGTATTGTAAGTATTGTTAATAAAAATAAATTTTGTTGGAAAATTACAGAAATTGTGCCGAAACATTGAAAATAAATAAATAATAAATTAATAAATCTGGCCTTTATTATCAAGTCTTTATATAGGTACTTTTATTAATATGAATTGAAATTTTAAGATATTACTGAAAATATGTTTAATTTTGTATTATAATTAGTATGTACAACTAAAATATTTTATATCCTTTTTTCAATAATAAAATTATAAGATAATATAGTAGTTTCTTATTTATACCACTGTAACATAAGTAAAATAGTTCCTAGCAATATAGATTTTAAATAACTCGTATACATCTCTATTATATCAATACGAGAATGACAAAATAACTTATTTATATACATTTAAGATCAGAACAATATAAAAAAATATCAATACAACCTCAAAAAAGTGCATGTTCCTGATGTTTAAGATATAGAATCTACATATCTTGACAATATAGCTTAACTGCATAGGTTTTACATCAAAATTCTATATTGTGATGATAAGACAGACCGTCACATTGGCTTATAATAATATATCGGGAAATTATGTTACTTTTAGCTAAGTGTGCTGTTAGGGAAGAGCAAATTTTGCTATTTCGACCAGGCGAAGCAGGACTTTTTACTACTACTGTATATTTTGAAACTACAAATGCCGCAAATGCCTGAAATTTCTTTTAGATGACTGCCGAAAAAACTAAGAAAGGGGCACGATAATCGATTCAAGTTGGTAATGATGCCCGTGAGATTGTTCCAAATAAATCGAACGAACAGGGGAGGGATGAAGTTAAATCTGACGAAATAAAGATAATGGGTGTACGTTCACGTGTAGTTATATGTATATTAGATATCTACCTAATATTTGTATCATAAAAAAATAAGTCAAGTCTATTCCTCGAAATTTATTATAATGGTTCGATAAATAAATGCGTGTAACAACCGTTCGTTCGGTGCAAGCAACTTTCCTATCCTCCCATTAATTTTACATACATAATAATGCCACAAATTGGTAATTGAAAATCAGTTACTTACTACAACCAAGGTTACTGATTACTGTAATTAAATTACTTACATCGAACGCCTTGTACGTCAGTAATTAATAGGGACAGCATTACCTAGCTCAACACCGTAATGACCTATTTAATTATAACGTTTCGTATATACTATAATTAACGCAATTCAACACGGAAAATAATTTTTACTTTGTTATTAAAGCAACGACTTTTGATTTTTATTTTACGTCTCCGTAAGTCCCAAAAGAAAAGTATTATTTCAATCGAGAAACTAATCAAGTGGCAAAAGCTTAAAAGCGAAAATTTTACTGGTGTTCCGAGACGGTAAATAAAATATGACGAAATAAATTGAAGATTCAAATTAAGTCGGGAAAAATAATGTTTTGCTCGATCGAAACCGCAGAATTATTTACAATTTCAATTGCGCCGTTAAATTTGGCCGCCGAAAATCGGATGCAAAATATTATTTCAGCTTTTCCGTCTCGTCGTTTAATCGCATTACAAAATAATGTAATTTCTCGTATTTCGTTATTCTACCTTCGCGCAGACTGATAACAAAAAAATTTGATTAGTTTTATTCGAAAACTAACGGCGACGGTTTTCGAAAGGAAAGGGCGTTAATCTTTTAGTAATAAGTAATTAATTACGCTACTGGCCGGAGGATTTTCTTTCCAGTTTCGACGAATGACTAATGATTGTTTTCTTTGTCATTCCTAACAAGTTTTTGTGAAGCAACGCGTTTAATCAGAGTTAATCCTATAATTTATTTTCCTTTTTCGAATTGTGTAAGGGAGCAATTTTAGTCAGATTAACAAACAATGGAATATTCATTCGTATTGAATTACTAACAATACGCGCTTATTGTTAGATAATAATTATCAACCGGAATCTACCGAAAATTACTACACTACATTACAGAACCCTCTTCACGTTAAAATAATATGTTCGCGACAGGCCCTGTATTAATTAATCGGTATTTATGTAGGCATCTCTCTAGATAAATATGATTATGAAATAATCTCCTATACCCCGTGCTAATTGACCGTTTATTTTTACGTTTACCGAATTTAATAACAAAAATAACGGCGCAAATTTTGTTTAAATAGTTGTATTCGAAACGCGCAGCTCTGCTCGTTTTATAAATAAATACCTAATAGGCAGTAATTGTCTCGGTTTTGATCTCTACAATTTTTATTCTGCAGAATTTCATCGTTAAAAGCAAACAATCGAAAGATATTAAAGGAAATGTACAAACTTGCAAAGCCGTTTTAAATTTTGCGCCTTTATTAATGGACAAATTTGTGTGAAATTGTTAGGATTTGGTGTTTTAATCATTGCTCTACAGGACGGCAGATCAATTTTATGAAAAATCGTACTGATACAGCGATATTCAAAATTTGATGTTTTGATGTTCCGACTTGCAATAAAGTACAATCGAGTACAATAAAAATTAGATTTGGCGCGGCAGACAAGTTAAGGACGAAAAAAAACGCGCGATTCTTTTGCATGCAGCGCGGAAATATTTTCAGATAATGTATATAATCAGAAATTGAAAACTCAATTCCGTTTGTACGAAGCAGCCGTTGCGAGCGACTCAAAATAAATTTGGTTTCCTCGACAATTTGTGCCGTATTATTTTTGTCAAAGGGAGATCGTCAATAACAATTTTCTATAGAGATATAATATGTTTTTTTTTAATATTTATTTTATTTCGTTTATTTTCGAAATGTTCCAAAGGTTACGTAGGTACATAAGTCGATTGATTAATGATCCGCCGAACAAGTTTCCATAACGTTAAATTTAAGGACACGATTATCAATCATCGTCTGCATGCATTTAAACGCAGGTTCATGTCTAAATTAAATTAGGCAAGTTTTGCCAGGTTAAAATAGTAATAATCCGACATGAACGACGAACATTGTTCGCAAGTTAATTACCAGTATCCCCGAAGAGATTACTTACTTGTACGTTGTAAACTTTCAGCTATAGTTGTGCGTTCAAGAGCTTCCAAATTTCCCATTCGCACAAATTCTAATCAGTTATTGTTTAGCGATAGACTGGAAAAAGCTCGAGGGAATTTCTGTCATTTTAAATGTCGAAACTTAATACAAATTTGAAACGGAAATTTTTACCACCACGTCGCAACGATTTATTTTTCGTATGTATAGTTACTGTTCTACGAAAACCATCAGCACGATAAAATATCTCGAACTCGAATGCTGTTGCTTTTCGAAGCGTAAATCAAACGTTATCTAAATATAGGTACCTCGAGTTAAATTATTAACGGCACAAACATCCAACACTAAGAATATAATTAAAGGAAACGTGACGAGAATATAAAATTATCGATTATGAGTTTTCTGTGTGTGTAGGTATCAAATAAGATTAAATTGCCGTAGCGGAGAAATGACATGAAATAATGTAATGAAAAGTCCTGACTGTAGAGATTAAATTTTAATTCGTTCCACCTAACGTTCTTAAATAAATAAAGATTTATTTTGCAGATTGAATGGTCGATTGAAAGGACCTCGCCATGAAATGGAGCAATGGATGGCGAGAATCGCATCATCCTTAATGTAGGAGGCATTCGTTTCGAAACTTACAAAGCGACCCTTAAAAAAATCCCCGCTACCCGTTTATCTCGTTTAACTGAAGCATTAGCAAACTACGACCCCATTTTGAATGAATACTTTTTCGACAGGCATCCCGGAGTTTTTGCCCAAGTACTCAATTATTACAGGTAAGAATTACTTTATCTAATAAAATGTCCACTATTCATCTCTCTATATACGCTTTTATTAGATAAATACGTCGATATTTCTATATCTATTCGTCCGTATGGCAATCATTCGACAACTTAAAATAGGAGACACGTATAAAAAAAATGTATCAAATTACGTTTTTACGATCACCAATTAAATTGCTCGTAAGAAATAGGCGAACTTTAAGAGGCGAACTGTTAATAAAAAGCAATACAAATTAGTACTTACATAAAACAACAGTTGTAAAGGACCACGTTCGACTCCACTAATTATATGTGTTTATATTAAACGTTGAGGCTGCGAAATAAACCCATTGTAACGCTTACGGTAAGGCGCTATAAAGATTCCGAAATTGCGACTTGTTTAGTAAAAGGTGGTTGTGTACGAGTCACACGCGATGCGAGAATCTATGATCTTTAAAACGAGATACAGTTCAATTAATGTTTTTATATGAAAGTTTCGATTTGCCGTCTTCATAGTCTGTCCTCTCGGAAGAAAGAGAAATTTGGTGTGGACATTCTTCATAAAACTATTGACATTTTCAGTTATTTTTCCTATATAGGTACCCCTTAAAAAGTTACGAGTTCGTGTCCTAATTTTTTCGGGACCCTGTATAACGTAATTTGACAATGCGAAGTCTCCATTTCTGAGCGAGCAGTGTGCAATTATAAAATTATTACATTAAATTTTTTTTGAAGGCGCACGAAATATAATTGGGTACGTACTATAGCCGCCTACATTTTGAAAGCCGTTAGCTTCTATTATTCCAGTTCACCAACTGAACCTGCATTATGAAAATACATAATTATACCTACTGTATGCAAGGGTAGGTACCTAGCCATAACAGTATCATAATGTAAATATGAAACCTCTGGGGTAAGTGTATCTCCATAAAATGCATACTAAAACAACATAATTAATCATAATACAATGCCTCTGGTAGTGACTGTAGTTCAACATTTTGCGGTTAATATAACGCAGTATATAATTTAGAGAAACTTCGTCAAGAAACCGCCACACATATAATACGGTTTTGTTTTAACTGCTTAATACCTACTTAAATACTTGGCACTACATTGTAACGGAGTTGTAACAACTCATTAGTACGGCAATTTTAAAATGGCACGAACGCGGCAACGTCTAATTTTTTGCGCCTTCCTCGTACCCATGAAGTTTATAAACTTTCCTCCGAGAGAAGTTTGAAAGTTTATAACTTTTAAAAACTCCCAACTGTGGGGAAGAAGCTCTGCGAATTTTTGTGGGTAATTAATTTTTGACTTCAAAGAATCCAAACTATATAGAGCGAGGCTCGTATAACAATTTTAATTTAATAAGGTAACGTTCGTTGAAGTTTATAAAATTTATTTAGGTAGGTACACACTTATATATGTACCTAATATTGAAGTTGTTAAACGCTAATCGATCGTACCGTAATATGAGGAGGCGTTGTTTTCAAAAAATTAAGACCTAATTCACTGGTCATACGTGTTGGACATGACCATTTTTTAAAAAGCGCTACTCATGTGTTTGCTTTATTTCATAGTTAATCCCAAAACATTCTCAAGATCGACACAATCAAAAAGCATCGATCGATTAAGTGACTCATATCGCAGCGGTCGTGACTCGTATGAATTTTCTTTTTCCTTGTCTTATTACGTTCGCGATAGTAAGTACTTAATAATTACTTATATTTAACTGATAAACTAAAATTATTGTAATAAGTACTTAAATTTTACTTGAAAGTTAAGTCAAATAAGGTTGACAGAAGTGAACAAGATCTGTGAAGAGGCGTGGCAGGCGTCGCTGTAAATTTTTGAGTACAGTCCATGTGAGAAATATTTGTGCTGTTGCGAAGTTATGTGTTATTTATCAAATAACAATAATATTTATTAATTATTGTACGTATACAGTTTTATTCAAATCAGGTAACAGAGTCTTGAAAAAGACAGACTTCTAAAGAATAAGAACGAATGCGAAACCTATTGACAAATGTAGGTAAACAATCACGACAGCTGAAATTTGCGTTTTATGGAGTGTGCTTTTCCTAGTTTGTTAACTGACAGATGAATAATTTCGCCGCAAAAAAAATTTGAAATTAGTTGACATATTTTCCGCACATCATTTTCACCTCGTTAAACTGTACAATTACATAAAACATCGATTGGAAGTTAATAAAGATTCATTTTATAATTCTCGCGTATAATTCACATTGTAATTTAATCGCGATTCATCAACGAACCTGAATCAAAATGTCGATCATCTGTTTCCAAAAGAGGACTTAGTCTGCCTACCACTTGTTTTACTTTTTGCTCGATTTTACAAAATAGAGAATCCGCAGACTTAACAAAGGAAAGATCTATTTAACGTGGAATCGCGATAAATCGAAAGTAAACATAATAAAAACCGGAGTTTAAAAGAACCGAATAGTTGGAAGTAGGTACACTAAAGAAGCGATTTATAAAATTCGCTTCACAAAAGAATTTATATTGGACGGGGAAAGTCAACTGTTGCTTGAACTTTCTTTCTTCGATATGGGCCGGATTTGGGACCGTCAAATCAGTTACTACTCGTCTCTCATCTGATTACTTAAATTGCGTACAATCCAATTTTCCTTATGTTATTTTTTCTTCGCAACAACAAACCCAATATGGCATAATAAACGATCGCCACTTCAATTTCTGAAACGCCTGGAATATATTTATCGTATCCCGTAAAATTTTACGATACGATTATAAGTTTATATGTATATATGTACATTTCGGGCGCGTGTTGTTTTTATTTATTTACTTAAATTCGATTGATTAATGTTTTAATAAAACTTCTCAAAGAGAAATTGATCGTAATACGTAATACAAATAATTAATTTGCGTTTAATTTTCATTATACTAGTCACTTTAAATTTAAATAATCCAACGATGTTTAGATTCAATTTAACTTTAAAAATTAAAAAAAAAAAGGTAATTTCCGTTTAATTTTATTAGTTACCTACTTATCTACACAACTATAAAATTGAACATTATTTATTTTAGCGAATTTTCATAGAAAATAATACTATTGCATCCTTTCTAATGATGGCACCCGGACGTGTCCTTTTGGATTTTCTTCGATCTCGACCTTTAGATCACGAAAATGTAGGTCGTTCATTTTGGGTTGGTCATATAGATATATAATCAATTTCTTGTAGACACGATTCCGGTCGCAATTTTGATCGTAGAAGGTAAATCCTTTTGTATAACACAATACAACACAAACCACAACATTCGCGCATTCACACGCAAAAAGGTCTCATAACCCGAACGAACACTCCTCGCACGCACGTATAATTCGACACCGTAATTTAAAATTCGAACTACTGAAAGAAGCACTACCGTTCTGTACCATTAACGCGAAAGATCTTAAGCGATTTTGCCGGAATTCTGTATATAAATGGTTTCGAGCGTGGAAGTGGGAGTTTGACGTGATAATCCCGCTTTTATTTTAAAAACATTCAGTTTTTTACATGTTTTATTAGTTGCTTTATATTTTATCAGTCGAATAAAATGCGATTAAACTTTTATCTAGTTTATGGTTTGTAATAGGGAAATTTTCTATGTTGAAGGGCACACGAATAGTTTTTAAATTAAAAATAGAGTAAATTTATAATTCTGCGGTATAAAGTAGATGCGGTAGATAGTGACTATCCGGATAAATTTAAAATAGTTAGTATTAGCGAATTTTCATAGAAAATAAAGCTATTGCAGTCTGTCTGATGACGGGACCCCAGATGTGTTCTTTTGGCTTTTCTCCGATTTCGACCCTAGATCACGAAAATATAGGTCATTCATTTTGGGTCGATCATATATTTATATATAATCAAATTCTCTACCGATCATGTCTCTTTATAATTTTCGATAGAATGCACTGTTTTCGAAATAATCGAAAAAAAGTGATATTTATTTTTTTTAATTCTTTTAAATTCCTCTCCTAAATATTATTTTGCAAAAAATGTATTTCTTTCGAGAAACATTAAAAAAAAGGAGTGTTTTGACATGCGATATGAAAATTCGATAGCGAGACTTGCGCGCGGTCGGATTTTTTAAAACGAAATAGCTACGCGGCCAATAAAAGTTCCTTGTATAAACCCCGCGATCACGTTGCGATAACCGTAACACATTTAAACTTTGTTAACGTTTCTAAATTTTTAATTAACGTTATCTGGGGAAAGTCAAATATATATGTAGGTATATTACAACCAAACAAAATCCCGTTCTGTTTTAAAAGTCGAATCGGATAAAAGTAAAATTTAGAAAACAAATATGAATTTTTAGTTTAAATGCGTATAGGTACATAAACTCTAACTTGAGCCAAAATAATCTCGAGCATTTACCGGATCAGCGATTTATACATATAAGTAACTAAAACGAATTGTAAACTCGTATTTATGTAAGTTGTAAATAAAATTTACACAACTTGTTGATAAAATTATAGAAAATTGTTTATATTTGGAAAATTTCGAGCTCGACGAGCTAATTGATCGTCTTATGTTACCAACATCATATTTTGTAACACGGGGTTATATATATATATATACCTATATGCAAAATTTTCTTTCACAGTATAAAACCTTTTTTACCTCGTTTTTTTTACCAGTTTTTACCTCGAAGTAAACTATTGATATATAAAAATATTACGTATGCCATAACCTCAATTCTAAAATAATATGGTAGCGCCCCGAGCTACTAAAGAAAAAACAACCGCTAACATAACATTAGGGTAAAACGCCTACCAGGAGAATTACGTTATTAAAGGCGTTTTCGTGTATTTGATAAAATGATGTCGAATATTCTATTTACGTTTATTTATTTGCACGGACCATTAATTATTAGGTACGCTTGCTTCTCTTCGTATAGAGTCACTCAACCGACCCTCAAAATGTAAATTTTGTATGAAACACGTTCAACCCTTTCGATAATCTATTTAGTATTTATGTGTAAGCTTCGAAAATTTATTTTCTAAAGCGTTACAAGTTTAATGTTTCAGAACTGGCAAGCTTCATTATCCGACGAATGTATGTGGACCATTATTTGAAGAAGAATTGGAGTTCTGGGGTTTGGATTCGAATCAAGTCGAGCCCTGCTGCTGGAGCACGTACAGCATCCACAGGGACACACAGGTGAGATAAAATATTTGTCGAAGCATATCAGTATGCTTAGCATGTTATAGAAATACAAAGAGTTTATTTTTCTTGTTCTTCCTTACGAATTAAAGTGCAGTAAAAGTTTCTTAAAGTGCAGGCGAATGGAAATCAGTCTAAATATAATAACGCGCCATATTCAGAGTTACGAAATAAGGTACCTTACGTCTGGAAACTTTGAAAAAATGTATTTATTCCTATTTTATGTAAATGAAGTTGGAGAATTTATAAAAACAGTCAATACGTCCTAACTTCTTTCTAAAACAGCTTTAAACTCAATTTATCAGTAACCTAAGGGAAACACTTAAAAATTTATCTTTGTCGCCGTTTCTGGAAAGTGGCAACGACTTCCTGAAAATTTATAAAACGATTAATTTTACAAAACCAATTACTTACTAACATAAATATTGAATTTATTTAGTTTCCAAGTTAATCCACCAAAATTAATAGGAGTACATATCACAGGCATTCAGTCAAAACAACTGACGCACTGTACATAAAAGTGAGTGAATGGTCACCAAAATGTAAAGACAATGGGAATAAAACGGCGTTCCAAGTAAACAAGCTCGTTGAAGTTATGTAGAAAGTGTCGGATAGGGATTAAGCGTCACTTATGGTAATGTAGCTTTACGGTTGGCATTAAGACTTGAAAAGTATTTTACATATAAACACCTCGATTATTCGAGTAGGTTTCCCTTTAACGTGCCGGTAATTAATGGCCGACAATTAATCTAATTGTGAAACGAATTGAATTAAGCACGTGTAAAGATGTCGCTTCAAGCAGCAACAAAACGATTTATTTTAAATTACATAAAAGGGGCAGCGCGAATTATTTTAAGTCGAACTTGACGATGATCATTAAGTAAGTATCTATACGTAACCAATAATGTAAGCACTTTAAATTCCATAGGGAAATATTAAAATTTTAGATTGATATTAAAAACAAAAACAATTCAATTTTTACTCCGGAGAATAATAATTCAAAAACGAAAAAAGGTAAGAGAATAGGGGCTGTTAACAACGGTTACCTATATAAGCAAATAGTCGACGATCGTTATTAGCTTGTCTAACATTAAAAACAAAAGTTTGAATTTTACATTTGACAACAAATAAACGATCAAATAATCGAATAAACGATAAATTGAGTTCCCAAACGTGAAAGAAAGAATATAGATGACACGCAATAAAGTTAAGACGTGCTAATTCGCTTCTTGTAAATGTCTACGTTTTCGTAGCAGACATTTGATAAGATATGGACGTCGCGTTAACTACCCTCGACGTGCATTTTGTAACAGTTTCATCAATACTTTTAGAAAAATCGACTTATTTCCGAAATATACCTAAATCTATTTGACAAAATTTGTTTCAAACATCAAACGCGTTTCCATCAGTGCAGTTTATAAACGCGCAATTACGTAAATGTATCGAAGTTGAAGGTGAGTTATATTAGAAAATATACAACAAGTAAGTATAAGCAAAAGTGATTTTTTCCGTATACTAAGAACATATTTTTGATAGGGGCGTAAACCGAGTACGTCTTGTAAACACGTTTTGATTAGTAAACATTTTCAATTTGTATTAAAAAGGAACCATCTTTCTGCTGCTTGAATTATGCACCTTTCAAAAACATCTTAGAATTCTTGTAAGAACGCGAGCATTGCCATTAGCTTGATTAAAAACGACGCCGACGCCATTAAAAAAATTTATCTCGAAAGAGAAAGGGCCGATTTAAAAAATATACGTTAATTATCCGCGCCTGAATGCAATTGTAAATTAAGCACAACCATGTTAATAAAAGCATTACCTGCAACGTTAAAATTGTAGATAATTTATACACGTCGAATTTTTGGTTGGTATAAAGTAAAAAATCGCGAATGAAATATTTCATAAATTCTAAATAATCCAATGGAGGACATTAAAACGAAAGAAAAGGAATTTTAAATTAATTAGAAGAAATGAAGACGCTTTAATTTCTATAGTTTAAATCGTTTAAACGTTCAATTTCTCTAACAATAAAACTAATTCTAATAAGAAAATTAAAAGTAAATTTTCAATATACGGTAAGTATAGTCCTCTTATAAGTATAAACTAAAATTTTGGATCCAATTTAATAGAACTTTGTTTTAAACTACAAGCCCGAAGGGATAATGGAAAACTTTCTTTGTCAAGTCGTCTATTTAATTCTATTGTATACTGCGCGCAGCAATCGGGACAGAAAATTTACTAATGTAACAGAGAACTTTCCAGTGGTACTACGAAAATGAAAGCCCTTTTGATGAAAACGAACAAATCGTTTCAGTTAAAATAAGAATTTTGAATTGAAAAGTTTATTTAACATAATTATTTAAAATTAGGTAGGCACCTACATGCCTAAATAAGATTTTTTATTGCACTAGGTACTGATTTGAAAAAATAGAAATCGGAAAATCAAAAACCGAGATTCACCAGATTTAAAGTGAAAACAAATCATGCATTAGTTAATGCAGTAATTATAATAATATAAATATAACCTATGCCTAAACCCAATAGATGGTATGGCATATTAATAAATTAAATAAAAAAAAAACCGAGACGCAAGAAATTGTAAAATTTTCTCTGCGAGGAACGAAAGCTGAAACGTTTGTTATTTTTTAAAATTTTTTCAATTTCTGTATGTCTTTTAGATCAAAATTGAACGCGCAGAGTAAAAGGTTGTATTTAACTCGAGCATATATTTGTTTAAATATAGGCAAAAGAATAAACGGTTTATTTTTAAATAAACATTTCCGTTGAAATATTTTGTTTAAATTAAATAGGTACTTATATTTATCTTTCGATGAAACCTATCATTTGTTTGCCCCCTTATCATTTATTTAAACGAATGTTTGCGGAAAAACATTAATTTCTATTTAACATAAAACGGTCATTTTAAGAGTGAAGCCTCTTTGACTTGAGAAAGGGCGTGATTAAAAACGATTAAAAAAAGCACCTATTAAGTAAATGACGTTAAAAAATTTAATTTATTTTTTAAGTTATACTAGACGTAAATAATATAGCGGATGATTATTATTGATGATTTCATCATCTAAAGTGTTACTTAATAAAGATTTCGATTTAATCTCGTCGTACACACCGGTAGCTGTAATTGGTTAATGCAGAGCTATAAGTATAATGAAATTTGCCAAGAAACAAATTTCCCATATATCATTGCTTTTAACGCGCAACAAGCTTGATTGTTTTATTTACAATTTACGACGATCGATTACAATCAAGTTAGTAGGAAATGATTAATGTTGGTGGAAAGTGGCGCAAACAAAAGATGTACTAAATTTATTATTAGATTTGCTGAATCTAATTAACCCATTTAAACGGGAAACTAAACACAAAATTACAAACCCAAATTCGACCAATCGAATCCTTTATTTTACATAATACGTTGGGTTGTTGATTTTTTTTTGGGGTGCTGCGCTCAGAATCAGATCTACTGTTGTGTTTACGTATATGGGGTTAATCTTAGTTTCGTATTATCGTCAAGGGCGGCCCTATCACGAGCTTAATCTCCCGTCGCTCTTACCGTGGAAGATTATTAACCCACAAAATAAGCTTAGTGTTAGTATAAGTGCGTTTAATTCGAAAGCTAGACGCGCAGTTATTGCATTACCTACATATGTAAAATCAGGAAAATAAAAATGCATAATTAATTAATGCAAGAAATTAGTTGTTCGCCTTCAACTTCAGAACCACTACTTAGTGGGCGTTGGCCAATCTTTCTTCTTTATGTTTTCGGTAACGTAGAGTTGTCGAAAATCGTCAAAAATTTGCTTTTCTCCCGGACCCCATGCGCGGTCCATTTCCCCTAAACGTGTCCTGTTCGCGCATAACGAAAATCAACAGCAACATCTTCTTTATGTATTCATTACTTGAGAACTTACGCTTCAATTTTGGTGACGATATATACGTAATTAATTACGGAGAAATACGTCAAAAACCACAGTTCGATTTTTCTCGGCAATACGGTAACTTGAGAGCATCTTTATAAAACCAAAGGCTGTGCTTCACTTTTCACTATCATCGTGTTCGCAACAAGTTACATAATTTTCAACTAAATCCATTTCCGTGGTTCAAGCATCTTATGGAAGTGTATCAGGCCCTTTCTTTAAGCTGTTTAAATTTATATATAACATGTCGTGTCCTAAGTAAACGTTCAACTCAATTTGTTGACATCAAGTTTGTTAAATTTAACGTAGATTTTATAAACAGGGATTAATGAGTAATCGTAAAAAGTATAAAAGCAAAAACAGATAAAATTTTGGATTAAAGTGGAAGAAATTAAACGCAGGTAGCCAAGGGGCAATGACAAAATAAAAGCAAATCATACATTCGTAATATACATATTGGCTTGTCGAGCATCATTAAGTCCAATGGAAATTCCTAAATGTACGCAAGTGGACTTTCTAATTTTTATACAGTGTGTTAGATTTTATGTGTCACAGCAAATATTTCGGCTATTGTATGAATTAGTAAAAAATGTTGTATATGAAAGTTATTAGATTATTTATTCTTAATAATGTATCAAAATCAGAAAAACAATTGAACATCAAATAATTCAGATAAAGCAAATAAATTTAATATTTTAAATGGAACGTACCCAGTATTATTACATATTCTGAAACTACAAGAATTTATCTTTACAACGGTATATCACATGTTATTCTTATTTCATTAATTAAAGGCGTAATAGAATAAATAACCGAACGCGTTGAACGTGTAAACAATGTACCGACGACGCACACATTTACCCTTGCATGTTCTATTAAGCAGAGCCGAGGAGGCCGTGGTATGCGCTCACTTGTTAACGCTATCGTGTCAAAGTGGCTAAGTAAATTGTTAATTGTTAATTTTCATCTCGTGATACATAATGAGGGATAGTTATTATTCTAATAATGAAAAATGGATATGTTGAGAGTGTACATCAGATGCAATGATAATCCTAAAGAAGTTTCTGTATTGTATCGAACCTTGTATCCAGAAAGGGTACAACTACATCCTCGCACGTTTACAAGAATTGAACATAATTTACGAAGAAATTGATGTTTTAATGCTACACTGCGAAGACCAAGAAATGAGTGTGCAGCACATGATGAAGATATTATGGTGTTGGCATATTTTAGAGCACATCCAAGAAATTCAATCCGTGAAGCAGTAGCCGACATAGGTATAAGTCATCACAAAGTATTTTCTAATCTAAAAAACCATAACATGACCCCCTATAAAATTAAATTGGTTCACGGTTTAACAGTTGGTGATTCTGATAGAAGGCTAATATTTTGTAACTGGCTTAACAATAATCAACATTTAGTAGATATCATTCTTTGGAGCGATGGATCTAATTTTACCAATAACGGAATTTCTAACAGAAAAAATCATCATTTCTGGGATACAGAGAATCCACATCGAATTCGGAAATGCAGGTTCCAACACAGATTTTCTATTAATGTCTGGCTTGGTGTGTTAGGTGATACTATACTAGGTCCTTATTTTTATCGCTGAACGCTTAATGCTGAACGGTATGCCAATTTCCTTAAGACAGAATTCGAAGAATATTTGGATGATATACCCTTACAAGTGCGTCGTGATGTGTGGTTACAACAGGATGGCGCTCCTCCTCACAATGCAAGGAACGTCAAGGATATTTTAAACGAAAAGTTTGGTGCGAAATGGATAGGAAATGGTGGCCATATAAATTGGCCGGCACGATCGCCAGACCTCTCTGTGTTGGAATTTTTTGTTTGGGGATACGTTAAATCAAAAGTTAAAGTAAAAAATTTAGAGGATCTTACAAATCGCATTCATAGGGCATGTGCTCAAATAACACCAAACATGTTGCAAAAAGTGCGACGAAATTTAATAAGCAGATGTCGGGAATGTATTACAAACAACGGGGAGCACTTTGAACAAAGAATTTAGTTGTTAGGTAGGCGTTACATACAATTTTATAATTAACTTACTTATTCACATATTGGTTTGTTCATAATGTTGTATTTATGTTGCATAATCTGTTATTGAGATTGTTTTAATCAACATATTGTTTACACTGTCTACGTTTTCAACACGATTAGTTATTTATTGTATTGCGCCCAGTTAATTAATGAAAAACTATAACATGTGATATACCGTTGTAAAGATAAATTCTTGTAGTTTCAGAATATGTAATAATACTGGGTACGTTCCATTTAAAATGTTAAATTTATTTGCTTTATCTGAATTAATTGATGTTCAATTGTTTTTCTGATTTTGATACATTATTAGAATAAATAATCTAATAACTTTCATATACAACATTTTTTACTAATTCATACAATAGCCGAAATATTTGCTGTGACATATAAAATCTAACACACTGTATAATATTCTGCTGGTTATTGGGAAAAATTATCTAGATTGTGACGTTTTTTAAAGTGAATTTTAGGTCGATGGTCGTACTAAATAAGTGACGTAGGTACTCGAAGGAGTCGAAGTTCAGAGGGTTCGTTTTCAAACACAGCAATGCAACGCACGCTTCTTTAGTTGTTCGGAGTTTTTGAGCTAAAATTAATACGGATTATCCTCTTAGGATGAACGTTCCGTTGAAGTGACGAAGATTTGAAACAGCATAGGAGATTTAGGGGTTTCGAAACGTTACAGAAACCCTCTGGAATCGCTGTATTAATCCCATGGGGATTATATCGAAGGAGGCGGCGGCAGTTAGGATTTTGGATAAGCTACTGTTTTGGGCAGATTGTTTGTCATTTACCTGATGGTTACCTAATTTGTCGCAAAGTACTTATAATTAGATGCTTGCCTAATCTCTGTCTACCAGAGACAAGTAAATGTGTTTACTATTTAATTATAAAACTTCAATTGATATGTATTATCTATTCACGTTTATAAAGACGTGCCGTTTCTGTATTCAAAATAACCGTCGTGTCGCGTCGGTGCGGCTAATCACTGATTAAACAACGAAACGTGGAGATTTATATTTCGTGTTATTATTCATTGTTGTTGGTAGTAGGTAATGCATGCACTACGTAATTTTAAATGAAGCAGAAACTCCAATCGACGTGCTATTTTATCGTTTCGCTTTTGAAGTTATTAAAAGTTAGAAGAGTTTCCCTCGTGACCGCTTTCGTGTCGTATTATATGCAGATAAGAGTTGAATTTTATTGTAAATCGAATAACGTGGTGGTGTCGTAAAACACCGTGCAAAATTGACGTAGGTGGATATTATGTATGCTGATTAATATTTTTACAGGCAACCTTGGCCATCTTAGACACGTTAGATTTAGATTCAGAACGTCCGAGCGATGAAGAGGTAGCGCGCATGTTCGGCTACGAAGAAGCTTACCATGCCGGAACACTTACCACTTGGCAGCGAATTAAACCAAAGGTGTGGGCGTTATTTGACGAGCCTTATTCGTCGACTGCTGCTAAGGTAATTTCGTCCGAATTATTCGAAAGCTCATTTTAACGATTTTAAATTTTCGAAGAATATAATTGGAAGCTTAAAAGTATTTCGAAAAAATTTGACGCGCTTTGTTACTAATAAACGAAAGGGTAGAGACGACAACTTGAAGTTTTCAATTTTGTTTTGTACGGTTTCGGACTTAACTTTTGTTCTGAAGATGTTTGTCGATATATAGGAAAATTTAAACATGCGATATTTTGCGTTTGGTAAAACAACTACTGTCACAAAATATTAATTACGGGGGTTAGAAATTACTTTGCGGCAAAGAATAATGTAGAAAATCAATATGGGGAGCTCGTAAAATTGTAATTTATCGTACAACAATAATTTAGCTGTTAATTACGTACCTATCGACGTTAAAAAGAAACGCATTACTTCAGTTAGACAGACATTTATAAAAAAAAAACAACAAATAACACTTCCAACGTTATTTGTAGGTTTTTTAACCATAAAGTGGAAATATCTATTATTTTATCAGTTGACGACCATAACATAACAAAAGAAACTTTCTGTTTGCAAAATTGCGACCGATCAAAGCAAATACTATATTGTCTGTTTATGTTAAAAGCTTTTTTATCGTATTTGAAAAGTAATCCAACATTTTACAATTTCAGGTAGTGGCTGGAATATCGGTTTTCTTTATCTGCGTCTCGGTCCTGTCGTTTTGTTTAAAAACTCATCCAGGGATGCGTTTGAAATGCGATGTAGGTCATCAATGGAGAAATGTCACCGATAACATAAACTGCACCGAACCGTTACCATTGTTTGTCACTATCGAACATTTCTGTAATGCCTGGTTCACGTTAGAATTAACAGTTCGATCAATCGTAAGTATTTGTTTCTAGCATCTATCGATATATATATATGTATACGTATAGGTATTATAGATAATGAAAAAAGTTTCAACAAAGTGTAATCGTTCTGTTTTTTCGAAACGCCTTCGTTAATAACGTCACGATCTCAACATCGACGGCGTTTTGGCAGAAGAATGTAACCCACACTTTTTGCGAAAATAAGTTATCCTGACTATCTTATGCATCTAATGATTCTTTCCCACCGAAAAAATCGATTTATATTTCCGTGAAACGTATCTGCTTACAGCTGCGCAACAATACAAAATGTGCGCTCCCGTAAAATTTACTTTTTTACGGGTTACGTCGTTCCGCCAAAACCGCTTCGAATTATAATACGGCGCGCCGCAAAAAAAAAGATATATTTTCACAAACATCGTTTACTCGTCGCCATCCCCAATAAGGGCGAAAATGTTTCGTTAATACAAAATACATCGCGCTGAATGTTTTATATTATCAAGTTTCTAAATATCCGCACAAATAACTTTTCCTTAAACTAGGTACCGAGTTGCTGGCACAAATAAATTAGATAGCATTACGTAACGCTATACTTTTTGTAATTACAGACTCGCGGTGTTATTTTACGTCGACAAATAACATCCCCTGTTAATTTTACCCTGTCGTGTCGTCTTCGCGCGATAAAATAAAAATGGTTGCGCCGCGGAGCTTTCGCGAGTTCGAAAATTTCAGTTATTTCCTATCGTCGTCGCCGTAATTTTGCTTCTTGATCTATTTCGGATTTAGAATTCGAATAATTTTGGCAATTTTGACGCAAAGAAAAACGTAAATGAATTTAATTTTGTACTGATTGCGAGTTAAATTGAAATTGCTCCATACAATTTTTAGGTACAATTTGTCCATAAAATCACGTTTCCAGTAGTCCTGAGAGGTGAGCAATTTATTGAACACACGAACTTCAGTTTCTTATAAAGGGCTAATAAGTTGCCCACGTCTTATTGTTAGGACTACACCGATGACATTACTTTATAGACATACTGTACTTAGGTACACTAAAATTAATTTTCGGTTTATTTTACAAAACGAAATTCCAGCCGGTTCGTGTTCGTATAAGCATTTTGTAGGTTATAAAAACTAAAAACATCGATTGATTGAAATTCACCTAAGAGGAAATTCCGTATGTATGCTGTAAAAGAGAGCTTGCAGTTATTAAAAATTAATAGAGCATAATGTACCTATGGTAGCGAAAATGTGAACATCTGCGATTTATATACAGAAATACTGGTTTTCGGTAAAAATGGGGACGTCTAATTTATATAGAGAGGCGCACATATTTATGCATTAAGTAACTATAAAGAGAAAAAATAGCGTTAAAAGCGTTACATTATTTTCCCCGAGGAAAATGCTTGCGACTTTTTTAGTAAAAAAAAATATACGCATTAAAAGCGAATTATAACGAATATGGGAGGATCCGACGAGCGACTTAAATCGACTCTTCGTTCGTGTATTTAAATTTTATTCCCCCGTGCACGTCCCTTGCTTCTATTATGTTTTAAAAGCAACCTCGCACGCTGTTTAGTATTAATTATAAATATATAAGTTCGTAATTATTTGCTAACGCTATTATAGTTCTAATGAAATTATTGTCTTAACCGCTTATTCAGAATGATCCTTTTATAATAGTACCTAATTTAAATGGACGTCCGGAAAATGCGTGTGTTACAAAAACACGTGGAAATATATAGAGGAAAAGGAAAGTTGTCGGCGGTTATTATTCAAATTAAAAATCAACATTTTCTTGTGCTTTCTGTTTGACATAATAACTTATTCTGTAACTACAAAATTAAAACATCTAATTTCCGCGGAGAATATAACTAAGAACAAACCGAATACACCTCTACGTTTCAAATACGTCCCAGAAGAATTTGCGCATTCATTTTCAATTTGGATTTGGCGGTTGCGGGATTTGCAAAAAATTTCGTTAGGTAGATGCGTATCGTGAAAAATATAGAAAAACAATTATCTATTGGTTGGAATTTCACAGTAAAATGCGATTATTGTTAGATGTTTTGCATAATAACGTAGACGTAGAATTTGGTTTTATCCTTACATTACGTTACGGAATTCACTTTAATTTACCGAATTCTTTGGCTACCCTAAATTCCCTCTTGTCGTTTTTATTTTCCTATTACTACCACTGTCCATCGTGCCAGAATAGAAGTTTAAATAAAGGCAAGATAAATAGTTTAACGGATTGTCCATTCTCGTTATTTATTTAGGTACAACGACCCCCTAAATATCGTATTGGCCTGGGTTAAACAAATACAAACAAAACGACCGTTTTGTTAGTAAATTCTGCTTCTTTTAGTCATGACGTTGTTCAAAATCAGGAAAATTAAGTGATCCGCAGAGGCCTGGAAAACAACTGGAAAATTCCCTTGAAATGAACTTGAAGCTATACAAACTCCCCGAGCGATAAGCAATCCGTAAAGCGTCCGATATTCGATTCCTTAAATTTTCATTGGCTTAAATATTTTCGGTTACCTATCTAATTTTATAACGGGGCGCAATTCCATTATTAATCGAAACTAATGAAATTTTATTCGGGTCGACAAACGACATCTTCAGATCGAAATCAATTTTAATTCTAATTAAATTATAATAAAAACTTTATATTTTTCAGGTTTCTCCAAATAAAATAGAATTTATGAAGTCGCCGGTCAATATAATAGATTTTGTAGCAACTTCAAGTTTTTACGTCGATATGAGTTTGAATATAGAAGAAAAATCGGAACTACTCGAGTTTTTCAGCATCATACGAATTTTGCGATTATTCAAGCTGACAAGACATTCGCCCGGATTGAAAATTTTAATTCATACGTTCAAGGCTTCGGCGAAGGAACTGACGTTGTTAGTGTTTTTCCTCGTCTTGGGAATTGTCGTGTTCGCTAGTCTCGTTTATTATGCCGAGAAATTGCAGGTAAGATGCAAAGTAATTGTACATTAGTTGTTTGGGACTTGTAAATTCTTAATTAAGGGCTAAATAACGTCGCGTATAACTTAATTAATTTTACGGTCCAGTAGTTCGAGACTGCAAAAGTTAAGCTATTGTTAGATTTGAAACATTTTGTTTAGTTTACCGAGTTTTATGTTGATGGGATATTTTTGCTAACAAAGTACTTATCAAGTTATTTACGTAAGTACCTGATTAAAAAAAAGTAGCGAATCTGAAACACCAATATAAAACTGTAGTACTTTTGAATTCAATGCGAATGAGAGACAAGGAGAACATCTCATTGTCAACGGAACATAAATTAAATATTTCACGAAAATATTATACCTATACCTAGGTAAGTTATTCATTTTTTAGCAATTATTTTCCGAGAATCGACGAAAGGGTCCTCCAGACACCACTCAAAGTAAAAACTCCGTCGAAAAATATTCGAAAAATTGGAGAGCAACGATCTTGACTATTGTTATCAAAAAATAATTTGGGCTTTGTTCGAATATGCTAGCGATTTCTGCCGTTGAAATTTTATTATACTTTTTTTCAATTTAAATAAATTAATCGTGCGTTGCGTAAAGGCAAAGGACCGCTATTAGTGTTAATTTCATCCATTTGTCTTGTTAATTTGTGTTTTTAGAATAGCTATTAGATAAAAATTAAGGCGAAAGATAAAATTAATAAAAAGGGCGATGATGAAGAAAAGAAACGTAAAGAAAGGGAACAAGGAGAAAATTAGTAAATCTAAGATAATACAATAGACAAAGGGGCAGGAAAAACAATAAATTAATAAACGCGAAAGTGTTGCAGATATGAGTGTGCGAGAAAATTTGAAAAAATGTGACCAATGCAATCATAATTATTGTGGTCTGCTATTAATAGATAGACAAAGCAAAGATAGAAGATAGACAAAGAAATTCAGGAAAGCTCCTGTTATTATAAGAAAACGGTTATTTTCTTCTAACGCATGAATAATATGAAAATTTAAAATAAAATCGATTGTTGCATTAATTATTTAAATAATTTTTTATCGTCGTTCTATTCAACATTTCGTTTCCGAAATATATTTTAAGGGGACAGTAGTCGCTTGAAAATGAATACTTATACATCGTTTTTTTATTGTTGGTAACGTCTTTGAAAAGATTCTTGATGTTGAAAACGATGTATTTTTTATAATTATTTGATAATCTGTAATAAAAATGTATTGACCTTGTACGATAACAAAGATAAGTTTTTAGATATTTTCACAAAATCTATGGAGAATTTGCTACATATTTTTATATGTATAAAACTTGTATTGGTATATTTAGGTGATAATATCAATAAAAATTAAAACTTCCCTTTAGTAATCTCACAATTTTAATTTTTATAGACATTTTATGATCACATGCCGTAAGTAACTATAAAACGGCTATAAAAAATAAAATTGTCAGATTACTAAAGGGAAGTTTCAATTTTTATTGATATTATCACCTAAATATACCAATACAGGTTCTATACATATAAAGATATGTAGCAAATTCTTCATAGATTTTGCGAAAATATCTAAAAACTTATCTTTGTTATCGTACAAGGTCAATAAATTTTTATTACAGAATATCAAATAATTATAGAAAAATACATCGTTTTCAACGTCAAAAATCTTTTCAAAGTTGTTACCAATGATAAAAAACGATATATAAGTATTCATTTTCGAGCGTCTACTATCCCCTTAAAACTTTTCACTATCTACCTATAAAACTAAAAATCATTTTTGTAGACTATATAAATAGTAGGTCGATTCGTTTGTTTACGGCTTTTCATATATTCGCAGCATCAACAGATATACATAAATATGTATTTTATATGCAGATATTTTTATTACATATATATTAAGTAAATACATATAAAAAAACAACCAAAATCAAAAACATACCCGTACTATAACTACTTACGCTTTGTATGATATGCTTGGTGTGTTTTTCATTTGTTTATTTCTATTAATGTTTTATTATTGTCTGTTCCATAAAATATCTATTGTGGCCGCAAATAGGTAAGAAACCGCAAACAGGCGAATCGACCCTATACTAGTTTTTTATAAAGTTTAAGAAATATAAAAAATGACGAATATTTTTCGTTTAACGTTTCTGAATAGATAGTGGCAAGTCATATACTTTAAATTACCAGAGCTTTAAAAAATATAGAATTAAATTAAGCTTCAAATTGGAAAGTTAATGGGCAAAACAACAATGTTTAGAAAATTATTAAAGAAACAAAAAATGTTTGTTTTTTTTAAGTGTCTATATGAGAGTAAACTGCCTATTATTTGCCAAAACTTTTTATTTATGGTTAGTTTAAAGGACAATGATAAATAAGAATATATTAAACTAATTGTGTGACGTAAATGACAACTCTTAAATAATAGGATAGATATTAATAACAATCCTGTAAAATATTTGGTAAAAATTATGGAAACTAATAAAAAAACTTGAAAATTAAAAATTTAAATATTTTATTTTTTGTTAAGTAACAAATTTGAAAATCGCATATTATTAGATAGGAGAATTGAAATCTTTCATGCCCGAAAGAATTAATGTCGAATCGGTAGAATTTCTCATTTATTAATTGAATCGATAGTTTAAGTTATATACGCCTCCAATTTACGGAAAGCTACACCTACTTGTCTCGTATATATCTTGTTTAACTTCTGCTTTTGACAATATGTCGACCTTTAAGTCAAAAGTTAGCAAATTGATAATATAATAATTGCTATAGGTATTATTTAACCGTCCACGTTGTTAATACGACCGGATTAACTTTCCAACGTTTATTTTTCAAAAATTTATCGAATGCGCAGTCAGGTACCTATTGTTTCGTTCGGAGATTTTTGAATTTCAAACATATTGAATAAACCAAATTCAATTTTGCAGAATAACCCGCACAACAGTTTTAAGAGCATTCCCGAGGGATTGTGGTGGGCCATCGTAACCATGACTACGGTAGGATATGGGGATATGGCACCGAAGACGTACGCGGGAATGTTCGTCGGTGCTCTTTGTGCACTTGCAGGAGTTCTAACGATTGCACTGCCCGTACCTGTGATAGTTTCGAACTTTTCCATGTTTTATTCACACACTCAGGTAACGTTAGGCGGATACATTATGACGTTGCATTTTAATTCGGAATCGTCATTATATTACAGGCTAGATCCAAGTTACCGAAGAAACGGCGAAGAGTCCTTCCGGTGGAGCAACCGCGAAGGAAGAAGGTGGAGGCGGGAACGAACAGACGAATGAACGCAATTAAACATCACCATCCCGCAATTTTCAAGGATGCTTTTGGAGGCGCCAAAGTTGGTAAGTGTATGGCAACTTCGGTAAAGCGAAAATTTCGTTGTCTCGCTACGATAACAATGGGGGAGAAAAGAAAGAGCGGAGAAAGCAACAGTATTATGTATAAATCCAGTTAGTACGATACGTTGTGAGTTTATTACCGCAAAGTTAGTTCTACAAAATACACAAACAGATCGAGTTAACTACGTAATCAGATTTTCAGGAGGGATAATTAGTGTCCATTATTAACGTCTGAGCGGAGAAGCTGGAATTAATTTTAAGCTGTGCTTAACCTTTTATAAAAACAGTACAAGTAGGTAGGTGCCTATACTGTTAAAATTGAATTGAATGGAAATTGAATTTTGGTGCGTGTCGTAGAAACTAATTTCATTCCTCGACGTTGCCGCCGGGCGTATTTAGTGAGAGAACGAATCAAATAAATTTTAATACCTATCGTAATAAATGTAGCTGTTTTAATTATTAAACGAATTATGAAACTAATTATTAGAAGCGCCATTAAAAGTTATCAAACGGGGACTAACAATTTTACATAGGCCTACATATAATCCTTCGTAACAATGTCGGAAAGATATTAATTTATTCATTAAAAGGTAATTAATACAACACCCATATCAATTACCCGACGGTTATCCGACCAAGTGTATGGGTTGTAGTGTAATCTCGATTTTATAGGTCGCCGGAAAACAATTTTAACAGTTTCGTATATTCCTCGTGCTTCAAATAAGCTGCGTTTAGCAAAGAAGAAATTGAAGTTTTCCCGGCTAAAATTCCCAGTGAGGTGCCACCTATCGAAATTCGTTCGAATGGCGGCAGAGGAAATGCAATCAATAATTTCCTAACAGCTGATGGTGCGCGTCCTGCGGAGCTTTCCACTTCTAATTTTAAAAGTAACCCCCAGATGTCGGAACGTCGAGAAAATTCCTCGTCGCCCGAAACGGATATTTAGCATATCCTGCACGCGCCTATCAAATATCTCAGGAACCCCTTTTAAAACCGGCGGTAGTCAATTTCGTCCAACAACGTAGCATTACACACTTGACTTCACGCTTGAATTTCCTAACGAGAGGTTTGTGTTTTGAAAATTGAAGTGGAAAAATGATTATAGTGGATCTCGACCCTTGCAAAGTGACGGGATAAGTGTTTCGCAATAGGCTTTGTTTTGTAAATTATTGGATTTTTAATACGTCACGTCTTCGTTGTTTTTTTCTTAGAAAGAATGAGGGATGCGATTTAGCACGTTTCGTTTTCCAAGATTTTGGTGGTTACGACCCACGGGATTCTGAATCCAATGATAACAATACAAAATTGGTTTAACAATAAGATCATTTCCACTTAAACAATCTGGTTGCGTCATTTAAAATAATATAAGAATATAACATAAATCGTATAAGTAGGTCATTAAAATCGTCAGTCATTCTCTTAGAAATGTCTAGAAATTTAAGTATTTTTTGCTGTGGGCTACGAAATTTCTTCCATAAAAATAATAAAACATAAACAATAAAAAGAGTAAAATTATTGATTGTTTAAGCGCACGCGCAGGTCTCGTCTTTATTATCTACTATCATAATACATTTCCCCATTGATTTAACTTAAATAAGGCTCTACAAGTGTGCAGCGGTGTTAAACTGACTGCGAACTCGTCAAAAAATAAGTTACGAGAAAACGGAAGAAAGAAAAAGCTCGCAGGCTGTCGCTTATTTTGGCCATTTATGTGGCAATCAACCTTATTTACTCCGCCTCTCCGAATTTCACTAATTGTCAAGGTGTTTAAGATTTCTACACGCTCCAAATAATGGCCTTCCGATATTAGAACTTTAAATTTTATTGTAGGTAATTCAAATGAAACTCAATTGTGATTTGTTGATAAAAACATCGTATCGTTAAAAAACAAAAAGAAATCTAACGTAAATAGTGGGATTTTTAGAAAAGGCGTCGAAGTCGTACCTAATTCAGTTATCTATATTATGTAAATTAACGGGCGAGTCAGTATCTATTTAAAATTGCCCCCAAAATTTATATTGAAATGACATTCACGCGTGGCAAGTGAAACGTTTTATAAACACACTATACCTTTAACGCGTGTTAATGGAATTTTACAGTTCACCTTGTGTTGGGATTTAACGGTGCCGTTCAAGGCATGTCGAAAAAAAAGTACTTCTTGTAACTTCATTGGGTTAATTTTTTTTGGTGGCCGTAAATAGTAAGCTTCTTTAGAAGATGCCGCTAAAAACTTGTAGGAAACCTCTTATCGTTAGTTAAGGGGATGGTTTACAAGATTCGTAATATCGAGCTGAATTGTCCAATTACTTTATCCAGTATACACCGTGTCCAAGATAAGAATGCACAGCATGGGGATCTTGAAAACGGTAGAAGATACAGGGTGGCTTAAATTAGAAAAAAGTTGCGCTATTTAGAGTATGTTCACATGCTGGTTGCAAAAGTTCATTATTGTTTATCGTTTTCAAAATTCTCAAAAAAATGTGATTTTTTGGATTTTCGTTTCTTTTCATTTTTTTATTTATTTTAAATGATATTAAACAACTACCGGCACTTTCTCATTGCCACTTTTTAAGCTCTACAAAATGGCGTGTTCAAATTTTTAATCCGACGTTTCGTATCCGAGAACCCATCATCAACTTTATTTTTTTATATGGCCACAAACAAAGAGACACCCTGTATTCGGTAGCATTATTCATTACAAATTCAACGATGTATCACACATTATGGTTTTGAAGCCAAAAAAGGGGAAAAACGTGAGTTATAAGGTTTTTTATTTTTTAAATTAGTAGGCGCTGGTACAATAACAGAAACAAAATGTCAAAAATTATAATAATTGCTCAAATAGGTTGCCATTATTTTCTAGACACAAGTATGCTCTGTCTACAGAAGAATTCAAAACATGGTCTAACATTTCTGGTGTGATTGTATTAACTGCTGCTAAAACCAATGCCAATAACTGTTCTTCATTTTCAAAAGTGGCGTCATACACTTGGTTTTTTAAATAACTCCGCAGGAAAAAATCCAACGGAGTTAAGTCAGGTGATCGGGCTGGCCAGGCTACTTCACTGTGAGTTCCAATGCATTTTTCAGGAAACCTCTGGGACAAATATTCCCGCACATTTCTTAAATTATGCGCTGGGGCACCATCTTGCTGAAACCAGCAGTTGTTAACTATAAGTAATGGTAATTCATCCAAGGCATTCTCCAAATCAGTCTGCACTAGGTCGAGATATCGTTCGGAATTTAAATTGTTGTGATAAATAAAAGGTCCTATTATTCTGCCACCCAAAATGCCTACCCACAGATTAAATCCAAATTGATGTTGATGCCTTATTTCTTTTATTAAATGAAGATTGTCTGTTGCCCAATAATGTTTGTTACGCTGGTTGAAAATGCCATTGTTGGTTATCATGCTTTCACCAGACCAAATTACTTTAAAAGGAAAATTTTGATCTTCTTCACATTTTCTGGTATACCATTCTCAAAAACTTGCTCGCCTTCTCTCGTCACCAGGTCTAAGACCCTGGCAAATTCTAAATTTATAGGGATGAAATTTATTCTTTTGTAAAATGAACTGGGCTGTAGATCTAGCTACTCCAGTTCGACGTTCAATTAGTCTTGTCGATATTTCAGGATATTTCGCTTTTTCTTCGTTGGACTGTTTTTTACGAGTACAACAGGTTTTTTAAATGAACCAAATTCCTTTAAATTAGATACCAAACGTCTAAAAATAGATTTTTGAGGTTGCCTTCGTTCAGGATAATTATCAGAGTACATCTGCTCAGCAGCTACACAATTTTTGCGGCACAAGATGTAACACGTCAACATATCAAATTTTTCTTCGTTTGTGAAACTTTCTCTTTCCATGGTAACACTTGTAAATAAATTAAAAGCACGAAGCAACAAACTAACGAATAAGTAACTTTAATAAGAACAAAAGTTAAAACACTTCAAATTCACGTAACAACAACTTACACAACACCAAATTGCGTTTTCAACAATAATGTGACAGATAAAACAAAAATATTGCGATTGTTCCAATGCCTACTAATTTAAAAATAAAAACCTTATAACTCACGTTTTTCCCCTTTTTTGGCTTCAAAACCATAATGTGTGATACATCGTTGAATTTGTAATGAATAATGCTACCGAATACAGGGTGTCTCTTTGTTTGTGGCCATATAAAAAAATAAAGTTGATGATGGGTTCTCGGATACGAAACGTCGGATTAAAAATTTGAACACGCCATTTTGTAGAGCTTAAAAAGTGGCAATGAGAAAGTGCCGGTAGTTTTTTAATATCATTTAAAATAAATAAAAAAATGAAAATAAACGAAAATCCAAAAAATCACATTTTTTTGAGAATTTTGAAAACGATAAACAATAATGAACTTTTGCGACCAGCATGTGAACATACTATAAATAGCGCAACTTTTTTCTAATTTAAGCCACCCTGTATCTTCTACCGTTTTCAAGATCCCCATGCTGTGCATTCTTATCTTGAACACGGTGTATATATTAACTATAGATCCAGATATAGATCCACTAACTGAGATTAGATTTATTGGTTAAAATAAACAAAACAACATTTGGAGCGGTTTATTTTATTCAGTCCGCGTTCGACGTGTCATTGTTTCGTGAATCAGATCCAACGCAAGGTTGGATCAATTAATAGCGAGAATCATAATAATCGTATAATACTTTTTAGGTAACATCAACGGAGTCAACGTGATAGGGCTAGCCTTACAGGGTCCTTCGGTGCCGGGTATCGCGGTGATACACCACAACGGTCCCTACAACTTACAACAACCGGCAGGTATGTACTACGTAAATTAAAAAATCCCTCCTTCGTAATTAACCCCCGCATTTTGAAGGCGACTGCGACAACGAAAACAATCCATTCGCATCCCGGAAATCAAAATCGGCAACGACCGGAAGCGCCGACGTCCTTCCCCTACAACCGCGATTCCTTCCATCGTTCTACGACGAACCCAACGCACGCGAAACCCGCTCGGAGCCCCGCGAAATTCTACCGCCCGGAAAAGCTCTACTACCGGATTATAATCCGGCGAAAATTGTGGAGACGGAACTCGGACTGGCCAGCGCATCGGCGATCGCCATCGGCAGCTCGACGGAAGTCCTAGTCAGCATCTTAGAGAACCAAGCGGGATTTCGTAGAAATTCCTTCTTGAGCGTCAACTCTCAAAGTCCAATTTCTTTGAGGCAAAGGGCGAGCCCGATCAAAAACTTGGAGTCGTCCATTAACGAAACCGAACTGAAAGAGGAAGAGGTCGGCGATAAGAAGGAACCCGAACTGAAGTCCCCCGATTTCGAATTTTTAAAAAGTCCCAGCACCGAATTAACCAATCCGTCGGACCAATCTAGTCCCATCGAAGTATCCCGAGATGTCAGTCATAGTACTAGTTTAGATTTTGAAACCGTTCCTAGCACTTCCATATCTTGTGATACAGAATCAAAATGTTTTGATCAGTCTATCGACCAAAATTTATCGCACGGCACTTACCTATAAATTTAGTCAATCACAAATTTGCATTTAATTCAGTGTACCTAAGTGTTTCAGGTTGAAGAAACGTGATTGTATATAAGATGTTATCGATAGAATAACGTGTGCAATTATTAAAAGAATCTGCGTTAGCTATATAGTCAATTTCGATTTGATTATGACACGGTTCGTTACCTGAAGGTTTTACAATTATGTATTAAAAGAATCTGCGTTAGCTATATAGTCAATTTCGATTTGATTATGACACGGTTCGTTACCTGAAGGTTTTACAATTCGTATAAAATGCAACTTTTGAAGATGGACATCGCGTTTGTTAATGTAAAATGTAAAATTATGAGGAGTGTAGATTATTTTCCAGCTGGGCTTCTTTCGATTTAAATTAGTAAGTTGTATTATCTATTATTTTTTGGTTTTGTTAGAAAACCGTATCGTTTAAGTTGCCGATTAATGGATAATATTTATAATGACCATATAGAAATATAAATTTATTATAAGTGTTGATGTGTTTGACAAATTTGATACTAATTTTATTTTGAAAGTGGAGTAAGGTAACATCTGCGTCGAAGCAACAGGCAAGTTTACGCCCGTTGCATATTAATATATTTTTATATTATTGTAAATTGATGATAAAATAAATAATTTTACCAAACTAACGCGATTGTAATTAATTTTCTTGATTATTTTCCTTATATGTATATTCAATTATAGACTTATAATTATTGAATAATTGTGAAAAACAAGAGTTCGAAAAATGCCGAGTGTCGCAAAATGTTATTGTACGTAGGCATAATAAAATTGACAATTACGACGGATTTAAAACACCAATAGAACAATTGAGTAAAATGGATAACTTTTGAAAAACGTCATTTATATTTATAATAACTAGAGCTTGACAATAAACTTTAAAATTGGAAATAAACTTTATTAGTTCCATTTCGACATTCATATTTTAAAATTAGAACATTTATAAAATAACTTAGGTACTCATATAGCAATAAAAACCTTATATTTTCAAACTTTAATTAGCAATAAATTTTTAAAAATATGAAATTTTGTGATTCCCTAAATTAATGTATTGCATTTGTAAAAATTCAAGCTAAAATAAAAATTTTAGCGTTTTTCAAAAGTTATCCATTCATAAAATAATGCTTAATTTTTGTAGCTGCTGCCATCTATTGACAATAAACTCAGCCGTCGCCCCCTTAAAAAATTAAAATGTTACAAATTAAAAAGGTCAACGAGATATTTTCAATTTTAAATATTTCAGTTATTGTAAAAGTAACACAAAAAATAAGCAATTGCGTTGACATTTCACTGATCAAAAAAGATTAGTTAATTTTTAGCATACACAATACCTACTTAATTAATAATAAATCTTTAAAAGCACGAAAGGGTCATCAGAAAAATAAAGGAATAAGTGATAATTCAATATTCCTCAACCATAAAACTTTGCTAGATAGATTATCTCGAAAAGGCACATTTTATCGAAAGTTATAAAGTGACAGGGTTGGTAGAAAATTTTATGCCCATTCCAAAACATATTTCACATTACCAATCCGATAATCAATAACGGAGATAACTTACAATCAGTTTAAAATCTTTGATCGGCCGCCATTCTAAAACGGGTCGGTCGATTTCGCTGGTTAACGAATTCATCCTTTATTTTCGTATAGGCGATACTCTGTCCAAATTTCAGCCTCCGATCAAAATTGCGACCGAAATCGTATCTACAAGATTTGATTATACTTACATATACAGGAAATGGAAAACTTTTTTGTTTGAAATTTTTCAAAAAATTTTATTCTTCGTAAAAATCTCTGCATAGATCCAAATTCAAAATACACGTGTCAAAATTTGGATATAAGTTTTCGTATACGAGGGACGTTCAAAAAAATGAAATCGGCTCAAGAGTAAAGTACCCTTATTTTTGAAAACACACAAAAATGTTATTTGGCAAAGTTTCTTAGAATTGCAAGAAGATATCAAATACAAAGTTCTGGTCACTTTATTTTGAAAATGTTTTTTTTTAAACTTTTGGTCTATTTTTTTCTATGTAGAATAAAATTGTCAGGTTTTGTTCTTTATTTGTATCATTTAAGTGTAATTATTTTGTTCTTGTTTTTTATTATTCAATAAATTTTGAAAAAGACGACGTATTTGTGTGTTCTTTTTATGGTCGGACACAAAAAATTCGATTATTTTAGCGTTTGTTTTAATAATAATAATCTAGTCATCGGGCGATCGAAAGTTAAATTCGATAGTACACTTTTATGTTACCCAATAATAAATCAATTTTAAATAGATTCGTTTTGTGTAAAACATACAGGGAAAAGAAAAAAGTAGGCCTAAATGTAAAAACAATATTTTTGAACACGACATATTCTTGCAATTCTAAAAAACTTTTTCAAATAACATTTTTGTGTATTTTCAAAAATAAGGGTACTTTATTTTTGAGCCGATCAAAAATTTTTAAACGTCCCTCGTATAGGAAAGGCTATATTCAAACTTTAACGTGTGTATTATGATTTTGGAACTGTGCAGAGGTTTTTACGAAGAATAAAATTTTCCGAGAAATTTCAAATGAAAAAGTTTTCCATTTGTGTCCAACTTGATGCCGTTCGCTGTGTATAGTATAAGATCGACCCAAAATGAACGACCTATAATTTCGAGATCTAGGGACCGAGATCGTAGAGAATACAAAACGGCACTTCTGCGCAAAAATATGTACAAACATATCTTATGTTATCTATATTTCGATAAAGTACAAATTACATTTAAAATACCAACTAGAAAGGCGGTCGTTTTGAAAGCCAAAAATCAATCGTGCCCACACTTTATTATAGTCGAATTTGACGATTGTTTATAGTTAAAATATAAAATTAATAAATTGTACGTAGTTTATTTTCGCATTAATTTCAAATAAAGTTTACAGGCAAGAAAGTGAATTAATTACGCACAAGAGCCAATAAAACCGTAAGAAAATCAACACAATAATTTCAATGAATTGGAATTTATTATTACATAGATATTGATAAATGCATGATTAGAAATTTCCGTATTAAATAAAATAAATCCCGATGGCACGACGAATAATGTCTTTACGACAGTAATTTTATGTAAGTACTATGTTCAATTTAAATCAATTCAAAACGTTAAGCCACGTATTCACTAGGGGACATGTTCCGCAATATTTGTCCCGCAACATGTCCCCCGGAACATTTAAGGAATATATCTTTACTTTCGGGTTATTTCACCTGTTTTTGCTTTGAAAACGAGTGTGCAGGGGTAAAAGAATCATAAATTATTTGTTGTATGGCGTATTTATAGGTATTTCTCGCGTTGTTTATTAACGCCATCGAACACGGCGAGTCAGATTTCGAAGAAGCCGGCCAAAACTGAACAAATAAAAATCGAAATGTCTTATGGAAGTTTGTATTAGAGCTAGAGTTGACACCCCAAGACAAAAATGGGGTTTCATGACCCTCGTTGTCTTTGCTGCCTGTTAAGAATTGACGAACTTTAATGCCTACCTACTTTTGTATTCGACTTTATTCATATTTTAAAAACTACTATTGGTTTTAGACTAATTTTAAGTATCTATTTACTCTATTTACTCGCGTAATGTTCGATTTTTACACAAGTTTCTTATTAAAAAAACAAAGGTACGGGAATTATACCGATTTTTAGTCGGGAAATTTCTTTAATTTTTAATTGTATTATTTCATTTGATACGTTACAACCGCCGTTGCGAATTTTTTATGTAATAAGCCAAGAACTCGGTTTTTAAATAAAATTGTGGACACTTACTATGTTATTTCTGATTTAGAAGAATAAAATCCATTTTGAATGCATTTATAACTTGTAAAATTCTGTTATATGTATATTAAGTATTTTGTGAGTTCCATTTACAAACCAAAAACGTCAGTGCGGACTTACTGGGAATACCGGTATTTTGCGAAAAGATGTATTTATTATCAAATTTGTCAATACCGGACGATCGGTACTTATCTACAATTTTAAAACTTGATAGGTAGAAAAATATAATTTTGTAATGGTGTCTTTTATATTAATTCATTATGAACCGGAATATCTGTTTTATATAATAACAACAATAACTAAGGAAAATTTTGGTTTAAACCGAAATATAACGGTGATTTTATTTTTAAATTTTATTGTTAATAGCAAATCATATGATTGCTTATTTATTTTTTAACATATACTGCAAAATCTGTAAAATTTGTTTTTAACAGTGATATAATTTGTTTAACCGAAAATGACCACTATTGGGTAAATATAACGTTATCTTGAATTTTTACGACCTATAGCGTAGATCCTTCGCAATTTATTTCAATTTTAATTTCTATCGATAATTGTCGATTGGCACAAATGTTGCATATTGCATGGGTGTAGACTCAGATGTTTTATTGTAGTATTCTGAAATAAATCACAATAATAATATTGTAATAATATGGTATTGTATTTTATTAGAAAAACGAATTCTTGGCTTACTACATAAAAATTTTGTAACAATAGTGTATTAAGTGAAATGATGCAATCAAAGTTAAAAAAGTTTCCCCGACTTGAAACCCACATAATCCACGTACCCCTATTTTTTAATGCTAAATGACCGTAAAGGCCGATCTTTCCATCTCTTGATTTTGTCCGATAGGTATTTACCATTATTTACCATGATTAGTTTTATTCTTGTGTATTTACTATTAAATGCCTATCAGATAAATTTACCAAGAGATGGAAAGATCGACCCTAACGATAAGTAGTCTAAAATCGGTAGCAGTTTTTACAATATCATAAATTTAATGAAGTCAAATATAAGTAAAAGTATAGGTATTATAAAGTTTGTCATTTCTCAATAGTTAGTTAGGGCAACTAGGGTGATAAAACCCTAATCTTGTCTAGGGGTTACAAATTCAACTGAAATACGAACCTTCATAAGACATTTCTATTTTTTTTGACTGTACAACAAATTGATTACTCCTATCAGCAATTGTACTGACGTCGTCTTAAATATTAGAATATTATTTCGCTCATATTTAATTCAAGTATTCGTTAGGATACTAACAAGAACAATGATTAATCGACAATGAATGTCGCACAGGCTTTTGATCAGTTTTATTCTTGTGTTAGTAATAATAATGAAAATGGTCTTATTTTCAAGGCCACTCTTCAAGACCATTTTTTTTATTTATTACGAACGTAAACCAAAACTTAATAAATTCTAACAGTATTAGGTACAGAAACTGAATTTTATTTCTTAACGGTGGGGATAAATATTTAAGCAGGGGGCGCCGTAGGAATAACAATGATAAGAATGTATGGTGTCGTGATGTAGTCTATACGCCCTGGGAGATTTTCGGCGAAATTCCACCAATTTCTGCTCACCTTGTAGATATGGTGTTTATTATAGTTTGAATCATGTAAGAGACAGATCTAATTACCAAGTAATTCAAAGAAACTGAATTTGCCGTATTACAATTATGTCTCATCAGATCATATTTTTTTCTGTCCCTGAAATGTTCCTGGTCTGAAACCGGGAACTTGGACTGCAACATCGTAAATAACTTGTTACATAAATTAAGCTATAGAAGTGGTTGTATTTATTTTCTTAAGAGGGGGGTTCGATAAGCGAGAATCAACAGATGTCGCTATGGAAGATTCACTTCAGGAAACGATACTAAAAAACTATTAAATTTTATTAAAAAAAATTAATTGATAATAAATACTAATTCAATTACCTAGTTGCTCCTTATATTTTTATCCTAAAAAAGTTAAAGGAACAGTTTTGCTAAGTTGTACACATGCTTCCGAATACTTCAAATTATAAGACATTTAGCTACTATATGACTAAAATATTATAACGAGCAACTAGAAGAAGGTTCAGTGAATACGTATATGAAAGTACAGGGTGTAATTGTTGCTAGAATTCGTAAACCGTTTTCCGAAAAATCGTCATTTTCAAGTATAAAGCTAACTTACAGATACCTACTTGATTTCGAAAAATTTGTCTAACAAAATTGTCCAACTATTATTGAATAGATGGTGCTGTAAAAATACTAGAGTAGTATTTTTTTTTATTTGCCGGCTGATTCGTGGACATTAATCTCCCGCTTGATAAACAAATATCAAACTGCATAGGTGGCATATTTCGTTGTGGAAATATTTATAGTCAACGTACCTATACCGAAAATGAACTCGTAATTTTTATACATATAAACTAAAACCAAAATTGAACTCCTGTATTTTCTTACACTCTAAATAGTGAAATTCCAACCATTTCTACAAATGTGTACGTGATTTATAATATTGTATAAAGGTCTAATTTCAAAATTACAGTTAAAATTAAGTATGTATATAGGTACATTTGCCATACCTACATACCTACAGTTTTATTTATTTACAAGTTTTCATTCTATAAAATATATAATTTCATTCGGTTTGTTTTTTGATAGTAAGCATAATTATTTTGCAATTCGACGTGTTGTTGTTTATGATTTCTGTGAATTACTGAGAAATGCGAGAATGCGGCGGACGTTTCCCATAAATAAGTAGATATGTATACATACGTTATTCGCGATAGGTCCCAACACGTCATCAATAAAACCTCGCATTTTACAGTACTAATAGATTTTAGTCTATTTTGACATGTCATATGTGTGCAGGTAAATCATCGGTAGACATCGGAGTGCCATGTTCAAAACTTTAATCTGAATATTACAAATATACAATTTAGTAACTTTTGTGCATGGCAGCGTGCATTGGAACCTATCGTGAATAACGTATAGCTACATGTATTTGAGAACGAAACTGTAACTATTTACCTTTTAATGCAATTAATGGCATGCTATAATAATTATTATTCTGAAATATATACATAAGTAATTACATATGTGCATATATCAGTAATATTGGATTTTCTATTGTTACAATTTTTATTTTGTATTAATAATGGCACCTCTCTCACATATTACACAAAAAATAAATTTTAAAAATCAATAATCATTATCATTGTGTCTTTCTTGAAGAGAAATATTTTGAATTTTTCGCTCTCATAACTTGGTAACTTTTCTGGTTGTAAGTTAAATAATTTTTTTTTAAGCTTGTTAACTTGCATTTCATTATTTTTGTGTCTCTCATCAAAACGCCCGTTCTTTATATTCTGTAATTTTATATCATAGAATAAATAATTATAAACGCTAGCAAAGTTTACAACGTAAACATAATTAAATTAGATGCCAATGCATCGATGAAAAAGCGCACTCTGTAGAAACTATTTAGTAGAAGAAAACAGGAATTAACATTTAAATAGCTGATGCCAAAATCGCGCCATCGTACGATTAAACCGTTTGATATTAATTAAAATAATTAAAAAAATACTATTGTGGCGTTACTAGCGGAAATATGGTAGAAGCTGATTTTTCCAGCCCCCTCTTAACAGCATTTCGAATGGTAACCTTTTTTTATATACGATGACTTCATATTTTGTATTAGTAGGTACTTACTTATTGCTGACTCACAATATTTGGTTTACCTATCCGCAAATATGCAGTTCAACTGCCCTGGCTTCGGAAGTAGGTAAATAAATCTGCATTATTTTCCTATTTAAGTAAATAGTACCTTTGCACCCAACCTTTTTATTTTTATTACCAAAACCAAATAAACATATCTTATGTTATCTATATTTCGATAAAGTACAAATTACATTTAAAATACCAACTAGAAAGGCGGTCGTTTTGAAAGCCAAAAATCAATCGTGCCCACACTTTATTATAGTCGAATTTGACGATTGTTTATAGTTAAAATATAAAATTAATAAATTGTACGTAGTTTATTTTCGCATTAATTTCAAATAAAGTTTACAGGCAAGAAAGTGAATTAATTACGCACAAGAGCCAATAAAACCGTAAGAAAATCAACACAATAATTTCAATGAATTGGAATTTATTATTACATAGATATTGATAAATGCATGATTAGAAATTTCCGTATTAAATAAAATAAATCCCGATGGCACGACGAATAATGTCTTTACGACAGTAATTTTATGTAAGTACTATGTTCAATTTAAATCAATTCAAAACGTTAAGCCACGTATTCACTAGGGGACATGTTCCGCAACATTTGTCCCGCAACATGTCCCCCGGAACATTTAAGGAACATATCTATACTTTCGGGTTATTTCCCTGTTTTTGCTTTGAAAACGAGTGCGCAGGGATAAAACAATCATAAATTATTTGTTGTATGGCGTATTTATAGGTATTTCCCGCGTTGTTTATTAACGCCATCGAACACAGTGAGCCAGATTTCGAAGAAGCTGGCCAAAACTGAATAAATAAAAAATCGAAATGTCTTATGGAAGTTTGTATTAGAGCTAGAATTGACACCCCAAGACAAAACTAGGGTTTCGTGACCCTCGTTGTCTTTGCTGCCTGTTAAGAACTGACGAACTTTAATGCCTGCCTACTTTTGTATTCGACTTTATTCATATTTTAAAAACTACTATTGGTTTTAGACTAATTGTAATTACCTATTTATTCTATTTATTCGCGTAATGTTCGATTTTTACACAAGTTTCTTATTAAAAAAACAAAGGTACGGGAATTATACCGATTTTTAGTCGGGAAATTTCTTTAATTTTTAATTGTATTATTTCATTTGATACGTTACAACCGCCGTTGCGAATTTTTTATGTAATAAGCCAAGAACTCGGTTTTTAAATAAAATTGTGGACACTTACTATGTTATTTCTGATTTAGAAGAATAAAATCCATTTTGAATGCATTTATAACTTGTAAAATTCTGTTATATGTATATTAAGTATTTTGTGAGTTCCATTTACAAACCAAAAACGTCAGTGCGGACTTACTGGAATACCGGTATTTTGCGAAAAGATGTATTTATTATCAAATTTGTCAATACCGGACGATCGGTACTTATCTACAATTTTAAAACTTGATAGGTAGAAAAATATAATTTTGTAATGGTGTCTTTTATATTAATTCATTATGAACCGGAATATCTGTTTTATATAATAACAACAATAACTAAGGAAACTTTTGGTTTAAACCGAAATATAACGGTGATTTTATTTTTAAATTTTATTGTTAATAGCAAATCATATGATTGCTTATTTATTTTTTAACATATACTGCAAAATCTGTAAAATTTGTTTTTAACAGTGATATAATTTGTTTAACTGAAAATGACCACTATTGGGTAAATATAACGTTATCTTGAATTTTTGCGACCTATAGCGTAGACCCTTCGCAATTTATTTCAATTTTAATTTCTATCGATAATTGTCGATAGGCACAAATGTTGCATATTGCATGTGTGTAGACTCAGATGTTTTATTGTAGTATTCCGAAATAAATCACAATAATAATATTGTACACAATTTTATTAGAAAAACGAATTTTTGGCTTACTAAATAAAAATTGTGTAACAATAGTGTATTAAGTGAAATGATACAATCAAAGTTAAAAAAGTTTCACCGACTTGAAACCCACACAATCCACGTACCCCTATTTTTTAATACTAAATGACCGTAAAGGCTGATCTTTCCATATCTTGATTTTGTCCGATAGGTATTTACCATTATTTACCATGATTAGTTTTATTCTTGTGTATTTACCATTAAATGCCTATCAGATAAATTTACCAAGAGATGGAAAGATCGACCCTAACGATAAGTAGTCTAAAATCGGTAGCAGTTTTTACAATATCATAAATTTAATGAAGTCAAATATAAGTAAAAGTATAGGTATTATAAAGTTTGTCATTTCTCAATAGTTAGTTAGGGCAACTAGGGTGATAAAACCCTAATCTTGTCTAGGGGTTACAAATTCAACTGAAATACGAACCTTCATAAGACATTTCTATTTTTTTTTTACTGTACAACAAATTGATTACTCCTATCAGCAATTGTACTGACGTCGTCTTAAATATTAGAATATTATTTCCTCATTTTTTCGTTAAACCGGTTGAAAATTATAAATAAATAACTTGGGTTACAAAATAAGGTAAGAAGCTGATTTTTTTCTTAACAGCATTTCGAATAGTAACCTTTTTTTTATATACGATGACTTCATATTTTGTATTAGTAGGTACTTACTTATTGCAGACTCACAATATTTGGTTTACCTATCCGCATATATGCAGTTCAACTGCCCTGGCTTGGGAAGTAGGTAAATAAATCTGCATTATTTTCCTATTTAAGTAATCAGTACCTTTGCACCCACCACCTTTTTTATTTTTATTACGCGAAATACTTCTATTAATATAGTTACATATATGTTAGCACAAATCGACATTATCATAATAGATTTCGTAAGCAAAAATAAGACCGTTTCAAATATTATTACTAACGCAAGAATAAAACTGATCAAAGGCCCGCAATGTTCCAGGGGACATGTTGCGGGACAAATGTTGCGGAACATGTCCCCTAACGAATATGTGGCTTTATCTACCCTCTGACTGTCGGTAAAACAAATTACATACAAAAAAAATTTACCACCAATATAAAATCTTTAAACTGTTTAAACTATGATATTAATTAAAACAAATGGGCAAATTAATGTGCAGATGTGCATTGTGATTACAATATTTGTTGGTGAAAGATTGACATAAAAATCGTAGGTATGCAATAATACTATAATAATAATTAAATAAAACTTTTACAAGACTAATAAAATATACCTAGTTGGAATTTTTAGCATCGAAAAAATAGTTAAAACGTTTATGGGTTCATTTCTCGCACATTCAAAAGTACAGTATAAAAATTTTATTAGGTAGGCACCTAATATTAAAAAATGGAAAATCGCATGCAACTAACTTACCGGTAAGTAATTGAAAGAAATTAGGCTTCATTTTTGTTCCACTGCATTCGTAGACACTTATCTTTAATCGAGCGAGACGTTAACGTCGTTTTTTTAAGATAAACTATCATAAATTTCCATAAATTAACACTTCTAACGTTAAATAATTGCCGCGATTACGCGCATCACTTACTAAACTCGGCCGAACTTATGCAGTTGGCCGACCAGACAAGCGCCAAGGTTGCGGTAACCAAGCAACGGCTGCTTAATCCTCCCCTCTAAACATCTGTGTCTGGCTTAGGAACCGACTTGTCTGCAACAGTCACACGTGCTTTGAAATAAATAGATCGGCCTTCAATGATTTTGTTGTGGCGTTAGAATAATGATACACATAACTACTGTTAAATTAATCCACTTACATAGTACATATATTACACATAGTAGAACACCGATTAAAATTTTATAATTCTCGTTTTAATTGTAATATTCTTTAGGATTTGAATAATGGAATTTTATACGTATGTAATACGTAATGTGTACGTAATTACACTAATTTTATTAGGTGTTTTTGACAAAAGTACCTATAAATAAAATTAAAATAGACATTATAGGGCAGTATTTGATGATTTATATAACAATATCATGACACCTACACGATAATATCTAAATTATTTAGTGCACTTATTTAAATAATAAAAATTATTTCAAAATTATTAAACTGAAATGTCTTAAAAAAAAACAATCTATATTCTTTTATACAAACTATTTTGTGCATGTATGTATTTAGATACCTATTACGTATTTATTTATTTAAAATTGGCGTTTTAACTTACATGTAGGCTTACCACCGTTTGTTTTTAAAACGTTCTTTAAACAAATGGCACATTTACTTTAATTAATCGTACGCTTAAAATGTAATCAAGAAAATTCTTTTTAAAATACAAATTGGACCACGAACACTTTATATGGAAAAATAGGAACCACTCAAATCGATTTTTCTTTATATCAATCGACTCATCTTAATGTGACGAATAATTATTATCATTGCGCCAATTTTGTAAATTTATAAATAAAGCCGCAATCTTTAATTAACGCTCTTATGAGAATTTCGTGAGAGCAAAAGAGAACCTACTAAAATCAAATTTGTTTGAGTCCATAAATCAACTTTGTTATTTATTGCGGGGTACTTAACAACCACGGGTCGGTACTTACCTACTTAAACTGGCCTGAGATTTAAAACGATTGAAATAATTGTTTAAATAGGTATTGGCTTTGTGCACATTAAAAATGTATACAAAACTAAGAGATTATTTGTACCTATCTAAAAAAAGATAATTTTGTCAAAAGGACGTAACCCATACTTTCTATTAAAATGAATTATTGAATTAAATAAAGACATAATCTGTTAAAATCTGGTAACAATATTTCGATTTTTTTCACCGGAAAAATCGATTTGTATTTCCGCCAAACGTATCTTCTAATAGCTACACGACAACACAACATGTGTTCTTTTTGTACTTTTTGTGGGTCACGCCCTTCTGGAAAACCTACGTCGATATTTTACATCAGCTTGCTTTTTACAATTGCTGTTATAATACAGTTGCTGTTAACGCTAATAATTGGAAATAAAGTCTATTAATATATTAATAACATTAACAAACAATTCAAATAAAAAACAAAACATATTCACGAATAACAAATCAATAAAAAAAATAATTCTTCATATATTCAAAATTGTGACTCAAATAAATAAATAATAAAATTATCCAATACAAGACAAAAATAAACATAATGTAGCTGTTCATTTTTCTACCTCTATTAAAAATGTTCACCATAAAATATCTATAGGTAACTCCAAATTATTAATTTTAATTTAGTGGGGGTAGTAGTGACCAGCCTCATTAGAGATCTCTGTCAAGTAACTTTAAAATAACTTTGTAATGTAATAAATAATTCAATAAATCATTAATATTGAAAAATCGGCCTATGTATATCGGTCAAAAAAGAAATCTTTCGCATAAAATTGTGGCTATTATAACAATTACGGCTTATCCAAACCTATGTACAATTCAAGTCATTAATAAAAAGTTACTAGATTGTTTATTTGTAATTCGGTTTAAAGTTTGGAAAGTGCCATTTCACATATGAATGGCATAAAAAAAGACTACAATTTATTAGAACTGTAAAAATACGAGGTACGAGGTGACAGCACTGTGTGAAATGTATATCAGTAACCTTTATCATCGTAAATTTTATAGGTGTTGTTGATAAAGTGTAACTATAAAAACTATTAAAATTTAGTACATTCTTTTATTCCAGTATTTGAGTCGATTACAGTAGTAACTCTAATTTATTCTAACAACTCTAAAATAATAGGATTGAATTCAAATTAATGCTACCGTCAATTCAATAATGAATAGGTTTAAAATTTAATTACAACAAGGAATGACTATAATAAATACCTATGAGCACTATTTTATTTTATACAAACTACTTACATTTGTGCACTTGTTGTATTTTAAACGATTACCATGTACTACTTCTCATTATTTAAATGCGACAGATTTATTAACTTCACATGATTTAAGCCCAAATTTTTCACGATTGTTTTAACGGTTTAATAATAATTACAGATTGGCGCAATGATAATACTTATTCCTCACATTAAACGCGTCGATTGATATAAAAATCAATTTGAAGTGGTTCTATTTTCAACATATCAAAGTGTCGTGTCATTTTGAAACTATTTTCTGGTATAAATATTTAAAACAACCTGTCGATGTCGGTGTTTTGTTGAATTGCGACGTTCGAGAATGACCAAAATTGATATTTTAATTAAAACGTCTACACGAATCGATCAAAAATAACTAAGGTTTTATAAAATGCTTAAAATCGTTTTGTTATATTTCTCCTTTTAGAAAAGGTACAGATAGATAAGAGGACTCTAGGGAAATTCCACATTTCCCATTTAAAATTTCGTACGCTAACTTGGGGGTATTATTTGTGCTTCGTTTACTTCTAATTATTCTTTTAATCCTAATAATTGAACTTCGTGCCTAATTAAGAGATGCTGGGGTGCCGATAAAATGGTTATTTGAATTTTGCGGTTGAAAGTTGAAATGTTATTTGCTATTCGTTTCTGTAGTGCTTGTGTTATTCACATCTGTAACTATATTATAATTAAGGGGGATTTCTACTTTGTTGAGTCGAAAAAACCGAATTTTTTTTTAAATTTTCTAAAAGATTGAAGTCTTGAAAATATGTGGTTAAAATTTCAAATCAAAACTCGTAAAATTTACAGAGTTATAAGCCATTAGACAATCGAAAGTCAGTTATTATAGAATTCGGAGCGCGCTGGAAAGGAAGCGAGTCGCAGTAGCCTTCTTCTCTTTTCATGTATTGTTAGTTTTGAAGCCTGAATGGGTCGGTGTTTTATTTCAAATTTAACGGACTACATTTTAGTTTATTCCAAACCGTTTACGGTAAAGGTCATTCTTGTGAGTTCTCAAACTTTATCATTATGTATAAGAACAAGAAATTTTCCAAAGAGGATAATAAACGTCCAGGACATACAAGTAAAAAAAGAAAATTTTGTGGTAACCGGTATACTAATAAAACAGACGTGTCGTTTGCGAGTACATCGGCGGAAAAACTCAAAAGTAAAGACGATTTCGAAGTTACTGTTGATCTAATGCACGGGTACCGGATTATACACTTTTTATTTGTGTTTAACATACTCAGTACGATATTGAAGTGTAAGGAATGTGATAATAATGTGGAATTTAAAATAAAAGGGGAACAAGGCTTGGGATTCAAACTTCTTGTCAAATGTGATTGTGGCTCAAATGAAATCGATTCCTGCCCAAAAATAAACAATAAGGCATTTGAAATCAATCGAAGAATAGTTTTTGCTATGTGTGTACTGGGAATCGGTTTACAAGGAATAAATATTTTCTGTGGGCTGATGGACTTAAGCCAAGGGCTGTTCACTAACGTATATTATTCATGCTTAGAAAATATATGGATTGCCGCTAAAGCCGTGTTTGAAATCATTACACGAAAGGCTGTATTAGAAGAAAAAGCGAAAAATGCCGAAGCGGGAAATGAACATTCACATCTGAGCGTTTCGGGTGATGGAACTTGGAGTAAGAGAGGCTTTTCGTCATTGTTTGGAGTAGTCACTCTAATTGGAAAGCACTCTAATAAGCTGATTGACTTGTTTGTCAAGTACAGTTTTTGCCAAGCTTGTAACAACTGGAGAAGCAAAGACGATATCACTGACGACGAATTTCAACAGTGGTATGAAGATCACAAAAAAAATTGTGCGTGTAATCATTCTGGGAGCGCCAGTAAAATGGAAGTAGACGGCATCATCGAAATGTTTACCCGATCGGAGGAGCTGCATAACGTTAAATACGTTAATTACATCGGCGATGGTGACACAAAAACTTTTAAAGCATTATTAGAAAGTCAACCATATGGAGATCAGCTTATTGTGAAAAAAAAAGAATGCGTCGGACACGTCAAAAAACGCATGGGTTCTCGATTGAGAGCCGCAAAGAAAAATAATAAGGGAATCGGTGGTAAAGGCCCTGGAAAATTAACTGATAGCTTAATTAAAGATTTGACAATTTATTACGGCTTGGCAATAATCTGAAATAGTAGTTCCGTTAATGCTATGAAAGATGCAATATGGGCAACTTTTTATCACAAGTGCTCAACCGACGAGAATCCGCAGCATGAAAAGTGTCCACCCGGTGCTGACTCATGGTGTAAATGGAGACAATCGGAAATAAACAATATGCTCTCTGAATATAGACACCCACCACCACTCACATCAAAAGTTCAAGAAGTTCTTCAGCCTATTTGCGACGATTTATCATCCAATGATTTATTGGAGCGATGTTTGGGTGGCCACACATAAAACAATAATGAGAGCTTTAATGCGCTGCTGTGGAATATGGCTCCAAAACACATTTTTAGCTCAGCAAAAATCATTCAAATTTCGTCATTTCTGGCAACATGTGTTTTTAATGAAGGCTTCGCTCCTCTGCTTCAAATAATGGAAGGAATGGGAGTAAAAATTGGGATTAATGCGAAGATTATGGGTGATAAACGAGACAACTCAGAGGAGGACAACTCAAACGAGGCTCAGAATTGTTGAGAAACGAGCTACTGCAGCATCAAAAGAGGCTCGTTTGGCTCATCTTATGGAAGAATCTGCCAAAAACGAATTATACGAGGAAGAAGAGGGAATATTATATGGTCCTGGGATAGCTGACTAATGCCCGATTTCTTCACACCGCGAAATCTGACAGTTATCTGTTGCATACAGTTATCCAGAACTTATCTAGAGGTGAAGAAATCGGGCATATATGTAAGTATTCACTTTTACCCTACAAAACTTTTGCTTAACTTTAAACGCGGTTTTCTCGAAAACATATTTTTCAAGTTGGTGGAAGTCTTGCACAATCCCTAATTGAGCAGTTTTAATGAATTTTTTTTTTAAATGTGCAGAAAGGTCGTCTCCATAGCTGGAACTAGAATAATAAAAAAATATTGCAACAAATTTTTTTTATAACTAAAAAACTAAGCAAATTTTTAGCGAAAAAGTAATTTTTAGCTTTGACAAGGCGCCATTCTTACAAAAATTCATATATTTCTTTTATTCTAGTTCCAACTATGCACAAACATCTACAGATTAAGAATCTGATCGATTTTTGTGTTTCGAATAATTTGCCGAGGATCAGGAACTTCCACCACTTACTCATCTCGACGCGGCATATTGACTTTACGCCCTTCTGCCCACCACTTCCTATTCGAAATTATTAATTTTCCATATTTTTGTTATACTAAATAAAGATGTATTTAAATGTATATCAAGTTTCATTATTCTATCTTTAACAGTTACTTTACAACAAATTCTTCAAAAATTGCCTATTTTCGTGTCCCACAAAGTAGAAATCCCCCTTAAGGACGTTATAGCCGATTATTTAAGTAAAATATACTGGTTTTCGAAAAATAGAAAACACTTATCATACACTACGCATTTTTAATGAAATTTTTACCAACGACTTGTGCGTAGTAAAAGGCCAAAGGAAATTTGTAGTGTTATAGGATTTCTAAATTATGTTAAAAATTGAGACAGCGCACTATGGGGCGAACAGGTACATATCATCTCAAAATTCAATAATTTTAACAGTAAACGTACATCGAAGTGAAATTTGGAATGTATGCTACTGAATAAATGTAGTTTTATAATTTATACAGAGTTTATTAAATATTACATTAGAAATATAACAATAAGCGTAAGAAAAATGCTCTATTAATAATCACTATTTAAATTTTCTTTCATTTTGAAATTATATTGCACAAACAATTGTTTGACAGTAGTACTTAACGGTATATCTATTAGTGGTATTTATTATGTACCTACCTAAATTGAATTTGAATTTATTTATATAGGGTTAGGCAAAATGAGCGGAATATCCAATTTCTGTCTTTATTATGAGCTGGACTGAAAATTGATCTTAAGAAAAAGTTTTTGTATATTTTATTTAATATTTAATGACGTTTAGAAATTTTCGTTATCTGTCATATTTTTCAAGTTATGATATCATTGGATGTCCAAAAAAAAAGTCAAACTTATCCGAAAAATATTAATATCTTAGTAATTTTAAATACAAACCTACATTTTTCTCAATTCTATTGCATTGTAAGTTCAATGTTAGGGCCAGGTTGTATTTACTTTCCTATATCTAAATGTCATAGTTTTAGAGTTATTTTGGAAAATGTATTAACTCCCTCGAAATTTTATTTCATCCGGTATTATTTTGTTAAGTTAATGATTTATAATAAAAAATTCTTACCTAAAATAATAATTAATTTAAATTGCATTTATTTAAATTAAAAGTTGTCATTGGAAAATTTAAAGAAATTACGTAGGTACTATTGTAAATATTTTAAAGTGAGGTCACTACGTTTATTCATCACAAATGAAATCAATTTAAAATTATATTGCAAGCGAAATAAATATTATTAGGTAGATAGATACAGTTATCGACTTGAAATAGGCAATTAAAATAATGTTACTATAATGTTCGAGATAGAATAAAATTACGTTTATGTATTGATGGTACCTATACATAATATACTGTCCGCCAAATAGTCTGCACCATATGGAATGTTTTTTATTATTTATTGGTTTCTCAAAAAAATTTATTCTTGATTAAAGTTGGTGCATGATCTAAAACTTGTTTTTTTCGAGTATGACAAAGCAAGAAATGACAATATGTACGCGTTTCAATCGATTTAAAATTTTCGAGGAATCTCCAAAAATGGACGTTCTATATAGTCCATAGTTCTTGTTAAAATATTAATCCTAAAACGTTTGTTTCGTATTCGAAAGTGGAAAAATATTAATTTCCAAGAAAATTGAACTTTTAAAAATGTCATCGTAATGTACATGCTTTGAAACGTTTTGCATACCTTTTAAAAAGTTTTGCTACCTCTCCTAAATCCTGCAATTGGGGGCTGCAAATTGTAACTGCTGTAATAATAAACTTGAAAATTGAGCTCTTAAAAATGCCATCGCAAAACAAGCATATGCTAATTAATTAAACGCGTATTTGCCGAAATCGAGTTTTCGAAAAGTAATAAAATCGCGTTCGAAAAAATGGGTTTTGTCGGTTTTAGAATTTACGAAAAGCAGTTCGTGTAATTGTCCTACGGAATCGATATTTTGCTGGTTAGTAGGCAATGCCGAACAGGTTCGCACAAAAAAAAATTCGGAAAACTTCCCGTTTCAACGTTAAAAAAAATTTAATCGCCCCTAATTTAAATAGTCGACTGCGGGTGGCTGTTTCGCGTTACGGACTTGCAGATTCGTGTCGTCCCGTCTGGGAAGACGCCCCGAACACGGCCCGACCATCGAAGCTGTCAAATTTTAGGTTTAAATCGGTTTTTGGAAAAGTACTAATATATCGCGTTTGAATAAATTGGGTTTTTACGAGGGGTGGCTTTCGTCCTGGTACTGCAATATCGGCTTTTTGTGTCCTAGTAGGCATGCCGAGCAGGCCAGCACGAAAAAAATTCGAAAAATTTGCAGTTTGAAGAGTTGCAGTTGAAAATTTTAGTCTCTCATAAATTTTATTACTGTAAGAAGTTTACTTATTCGGCTACTTCTAACGTAACGTATAATGCCGGCTGAATTACAAGAAAAGGGTATTTTTATATGTCCCAATAAATAGCTGAAACCGTGAGAATTACTAAATACAAAAATAGTTTGTTGATAGATACATAGATAGAAGATAAAAAGTATAGAATTGTCAAGAGATTAATAGTATTAAAGTATTTATAGCATTTTATAGAATTAGAAACTTCATAGATACACATAAAATTGCTGATCCCTCGATTTGATCATTATACGTTGCAGGTAATTAAAAGGCATTAAAACGTTTCTAAATATTTAATTTAAATTGAATGGGACTGTATTAAAAAAATGTTAAATAACCGTGCATTTTAATTATGTTTAGCATTTAAAAAATATCTACCAACAATTTAATAATTATGGTATTTCTCATATTATAGTTAGGTACCTATAAAAATATTTTATTTAATAGAATTTCGTATTAGATGTAAGTACCTATGTTAGTAATTTGAAATCTGCATATCTTCACAAATGTAAAAATGTTTAAAAATAAGTAAGTGTAACGTATCATAAATTGGGTAGTTATCCATTCGTTTGCATAGAGCCTTCCCCAGCTTGTGGTCGGTCGTTATATCTCACATTTTACTTTAACTACGTAATTGCGCATAGAAGAAATTATTTTTGATGAGTTGCTCGTCTCAGAAATTTGTTATGAAATTCTGAAGGTATCCCACCGCCTTAAATAATAATACTACAGCACTATCATCCACACAACGGCTGGACTAATTTTCGGTAAGAACGGTGATCGTAATTTAAGTTGTCAAATATATTTTACAAACCTATACGCCAAATTTAAACGATGGAGAAAACCGAATTTATACTTTGGATTTAGATTCGCGATGATTATAACTTGGTCGGGGAAAAAATGAACACATTTGATCGTTACGAAACTTAAAAAAACTGCACATTTAATATAAATGTTTTAGAAACAACGCCGTATTTTGCAGCAAAATTTTGTCGTAACCTAACTTGAAGTTTTGTCTATCAGATAAGCGTGAGCAGATATAAATATCTTATACAATATAAAAATGGGGCACAGATAAAAATTTGTCTGTTTCACTACCGTAACGCTATCTATGGAGAAAATTAATATAAATCGCCTTCTTAATGTAAAAAATTCAAGTTCAATATTGGCGTACAAAAAAGCATTTAATTGCCAAGACGAATCGAATACACGAAAAGGATTATCGAGTTGAGGTGTTTTCATAAATAAAAAATTCCAAAAGTTTTCAACGCAGACACCGAGGAAGTTAATTTTTCTGGCACGTTACGTCAAAAGGACGAAAGTGGGTATGGTCGACAACGCAAAAAATTTGCTTGGTAGCGGTAGTGGCGGTTCCATTTAGAAAAACCCTTGTTTTAGGGGGTGCGTCTTTTTTGTACAATTTACATGGTGCGTAGTTTCTAGAATTCGCCTTTGTGCTTTTCAACGTATGGAATTTTATTATGGAATACGTAAACTAGTGCCTCGAGTAATTTTATTTTTTAATTTAATGGTTTTGATCAAATACAGTAAAACTCCTCCAACCGATCACTTGTTCTAAACGACCGCTCCGATAACCGACTATAGTTTAAAAAAAAAGTAGGTAAATTTGTAAAATATCAGAATGCATCCAAAAAGACCAGCCTATAACGTTAACTGAGGTCAAAAATTTAGGCTTACGCCGGCCACTTGGCAAGTTTTCTAAAATCGCTTTTAGGTATTTATTACTTAATCTGGTCATGTTTGTATAGACATTGATTTAGGATCGTTACCCTTTGCTGGTTGTTTATAAATAGCAAACTACATCTAAAAAACAATAGTTCTACAAATACACTTTAATGGAGACAATTATGCTTGAATAGGAATCATCAAGAATTTGTTCTAAAAATACGACGATCCTTCTAAAAATTTGAATATAAATCTTTCTTTTACTTCCAAACAATTTATTACAAATACATTTATCTGTATTTTTTCAAATAAGGTCAGTTTTTATTGTCTCTCTTAATAGATTTGCCTCCAAATTTCCTGTATATCAATGATTCAAACTGTTTTTTTTTCTCCTACAACTCAATTTGAGGTCAGCAACTAAATTCAGCATAAAAAACCTAATTTAAACTGTTTTGGTCAATTACAAGTAGGTGTATTCGTGGACACACTGTATAGTATAATGCCTAATAAATGTTTCAAAGTTATTTTGTTGTACCCTACCCAACTAAAAAAATTATCTTTCTAAAACGACCACCGTTACAATAAGAGATCTTTTTTTTTTAAACGAACCACAGGAAAGAGTAATTACCGTAACTTACAAGAAATATTCTATTCTTGTAAAATCAAAAACAGTTTTTCCCTCTTGTTTAATCGATCTGCGGACACGCTGTAGGTAACGCATGCAGTTACACGCATTTCGATATTAATAATTATTTATATGCCTTTATCGAGAGTAATAAATTTTATGTTGTTAAGTAGTAAAGAAAACTTATTTCCCTTAATTTGTGTTTCCATAATAATTTTATTGTAAGCAAATAGATATGTAGGTAATTAAATGTTATTTTAAAGTCGTAACAAAATCATCCAAGGCCGATTTATCGGTTTTAAAACAACCGCGCCTGTCGCAGACAAGGGCTGAGCCAAGTAACTTTGCGAAGGGGAGGTCGAGCTTTCGTCGCTCGGTTCTTAGTTGTCGTTGACCTTCGGTCGTCCGAGTTCTCTGAATTCACACAGTTACCGGTCGTGTTTAGTAGTGGATGCGCGAAATATTCTCGGTTGTTTCAGTTAGTGCAGTGTTCATTTGTGATGTTTTCTAATAACTTCTTTATTTTTAATTCGATTTTAACGTTTCGTCCGATTAAAAATATGTGACGGCATACGAAACGGAATGGAATGGAGGCTGGTTTTTTCACAATCGCAGTAAGTTGCACGTGTTTTCCCATTTTGTTAATATTGCGATAAGAATTTTTATGCTGCGAATGCAGAAACCGAACCGTACAAATGTTTGATTTATTCGATGCTAAATTTATTAAACTTGTAGTAGGTAGGTGGTTACCTATATTTATTTAAATATTAACACAATCAGATTTTTACACCAGTACTGCCGAATTTTATGTAGTACAGGTATGAGGTAGATTGTAATATCGTTCATAATTTGTTTTATCAACAACGAGGTTGCGTTAAATAACCCTTTGAATTTATTTTAACTGGAAATACCTACGTAAAATTACTGTTGTAAAAATTAATTTTCGCGTATTATCGGCATTTGTTTCATTTAAAGTAAGGGAATTTTTATTTATAGGTATTTTTACCGATATCTAATTGATATGTAATCGCAATCAAATTCGTATGTTCAGTGGAATTATCTTCGAAAATATTTGAAATTAAATTTAAATATCACCTATATTATTTTATAATCGGTATTGGCTTTTTCCGACAACGAATAGTTGAGATTAGATTTTTTTTTAATCTAAAATAAGGATATGTTAATTGTAAGACGATTCTGTTGTTTATTTATTTCTTACATTTTTTTAAACGTGAGTTTATTTATAAAAGCGAAACTTATGTCGTATCTACTAAAGTACCTACGTCACTACAAATTAGATTTTTTTTTTATACAAAAGGCCCGATAAAAGGTGTTAAAAATCTAACGCATATTTAGGTAGATACCAACTATTTTTTTCTAAAATAATTTCCTTAGTGTTTTTGTTTATTGTTACACAGGTGCTGATATTTTCTTTTGTCTTGCGTTAGATGTTCCGTTGCTATGACAACCAACTTTTCGATGTTTTCGTGTAAGTTATCGGACGTTTTGGCGTTATTTAAATACGCATTTTCCATATATTCCACAATCAATACCAATATAATTATACACGGTGCCTCATTTTGCTATAAAACGATATTCTTTTATCTATTTTCAAATTAATTTGCTGAAAAATTGAATTCTCTGTTACAGGGTTTTTCTTATTTTTGTTGTTATTCGGAAAAAAATGTAAGTATGCTATAAACGTCTACTTACAATAAATATACGGTTTTTAGTCTAGTCTGTTTCTCAATTTGACAAAAAATAGCACCTCGTTGTTGTTAAATTCTATTCTTTAGTAAAGAGAGTGCTATTTAAAAAATAACTAAAATCGATTGTTAAATAGCAATATATAAATCATATTTAGATAGAAATAAACAAAACACTTACCTATTAAGAAAATTCTTTGACTCTTTTCTGTAGTACTATTTATGTACATTTTAATTTCAACGTATCTATATATCGATGGCGTTTTGCCAAAAGGGCGCAACCCACGCTTTTGTGAAAATGAATTATTCCAACTATCTTATGCATCTAAAGCAAAGGCATCATCTGTTAAAATCTAGTAACAATATTCCAATTTTTTCCACCGGAAAAATCGATTCGTATTTTCGCGAAACGATATGTGCTTTCCTGTAAAATTTACTTTTTGTGGGTTACGTCCTTCTGGAAAAACTACGTCGATATTATTATTTTTTATTCGTACAATATTTTTACATCTTATAAATATTATATTAGTTATAATAATATTATATTTATTGGTGATTATCGAGGAATTGAAAATATTTTACCAGTGTATACTAGGGCCCAAAATCGTAAAAATCTCTATAATCGATCTGCAGAATTATGCCAATTGTTTTTCATAAACTGTCTTGCAAACTCGTTAAGATAAAATCTGACGATGTCGATAGCGGAAGGGTCCCAATTTTAGGAAACGTTTTTGGACCCGTGTTTATAGAAATTGTGCTATTCTAGACATATTCTTAAAATATAAGATTGGCTCTTTGTTACGTCATTCTTTCTATCTGTCTGGTGACGGGACCCAGTTGAGCCGTTTTGTATTTTGTCCTATCTCGGCCCTTGTAGATCACAAATAAACAGTTCGTTCATGTCGGTGGTTCATATCGATGGCGTTTTGGCGCAACATCTTAAGCGCCACTTTTTCCGAAAATGAGTCGTTCTGACTATCTTATACATTATGCCTTTGCATAATCTGTTTTGATTTTTTTCACCAGAAAAATTGATTTATATTTTCATAGGAGGTATTTGCTTATGGTTACGCTACAATACAAAATGTACACTTACATTAGCTTTTTGTCGCTCAAGATGTTTTGCCAAAACGTCGTCGATGTAACAGTGAACAAAATCGGAGGGGGACACCTGAGATATCCTTGTAAGTCGCGAAATTAACGTCCTTTGCAATTCGCGGTGGTTCTATTTTACCGTTATTCTTAATAAATAAATTTTAATTAGTGCAGTGTGCGATTATTTCACTTAAATTATCTACAAACTGCCTGATTGTATTTTTTCCGATTTTCACACATCTCGATTCGTGAAAATATTATAACGTGTGCCAATAAAGTAGCTGGACAGAAGTAAATTGCAATTATATCTGTATAGGTGTGTTTATTTCATCTACTGTTTATGTTATGGTTCATCTAGTCTTCTTAGTAAACAGAAATTTAGTATAAATCTAATCAGTAATCATGAAGGTTTACAAACTGCTTGGACAGCGTTCTAAGAAAGAAGTTTTGGAACATTTTCTAAAAGAAAATGTCGCTCGTTTTACAATTTATTCTATATTTAAACGTTACGAAAGTGGTCAGTCAAGTGTGGGAATTAAGAAAAAAGGTCGCCCAAAAAATTAAGTAAGTCTGAGCTTCAGAAATTGAAGAAAGCTGCGGTAACCAAAGTTGGAGCATCAAATCGAAAATTAAGTAGAAAACTTGGTGTTTCGAAAGAGACAGTTCGTCAAAACTTGATAAATATGGGTGTAAAGTATCACAGAAGAGTGACCGTTCCTAGATATAGTGAAAAGCAACTTCAAGAAATCCCAAAAAAGTGCAGAATTCTTCGTCGAAAATACTTCATTGGTGAGATTGAGATCATTCTTGACGATGAAAAATATTTCTCCTATGCTTGGAATAATGGCGAACAGAATGCGGGATTTTATACAAACGATATTGCAAATACTCCTGACGCTATAAGATTCGCTGCCAAAGGTAAATTTGAACCAAAAATTTTAGTTTGGGCAGCCATATCGACAAAAGGAGTGTCGCAGCTTTATATTCAAGATTCCAAAGTTCCAGCTATAAAAAGTGACACTTATATAAGTAATTGTCTTACTAAACTTGATAAATTTATTAAAACCATACACTCTGGTGACAACATAATATTTTGGCCTGATCTGGCAAGCAGCCATTATGCTGGAAAAACATTAAATTGGCTTAAGGACAAAAACATCAATTTTGTACCAAAGTATGCAAATCCACCAAATATTCCGAAGGCAAGACCAATTGAAGATTTTTGGAGTTTATTGTGTCAGGAAGTGTATAAAAATGGTTGGGAAGCAACATCCAATAAACAACTTGCTGCAAGAATTAATAAATGTGTGAAAAATGTTAATCTTCAGGTCGTCCAAGACATGATTCGAGGTATAAAGTCAAAATTGCGGAAAATTGAAGATAATGGTCCTTTAGTTCTCTACAAAAACTAAAATTATTATGTAAGTTTAATGTAAATCTAATATAAATAAATCATTTTTCCTTTAGTGAAAAATATTTGTATAATATTATGTTTTAAGTTTGTCCAGCTACTTTATTGGCACACGTTATGTAGGTGGTTCGTTTCGGGCTCTTAATACAACAGCGGTTGCAACTTTGGTCATTTCAAAATATCTACTCGACAAAATTGATAGTGAGTTTCTTCATAAAAATCGGCCAACCATCAGTTTCAAAATGGCTAACCGGTTAAATGGGGATCGTTATAACATCGAATGTGTTCTAAAATTACCCGAAGCAAGTAGAACTTTCTCTAAAGTGTGCGAACGGTTAGTTAAATTTTACTTTATTAGTTTTCTGCGACGCTATATTTTATTTACGGTTCTCCTTGCGATCCCGCGAGCTTCAAACTTTTTTACAACTTCGTTGTAGGCGCATTACACGACTACGTTTCTGAATTAAATAAACTCGCTAAAATATTTTTTATGGATGTTTTAATAAATTAACGTAATTATAAATCTGTAGGTACCTACTTATAATTTTAATGGTCAACAAGTTGGAATTAATCCAACAAAGCAAAATTTTAGTGGCGCCTTGGAGATATTGGGAATGTCATTAGTTATATTAATTTAGTAGTTCGATTGTTATTATAAAGCGCAAACTGTGATATCGTACACTCAAAAAATTATTGTACATAATATCAATGAACACCAGTTATTGACTTTTTGATCACAGATTCAACGAAAAGTTCATTCATACTACTAATAGATGTTCATTTTTTAATTTGCATGTTCGTAGTCCCAATGTTATTATGTTCATTAGAAACTGATGAACATATTTAATAATTTCGAATTTCTACATTAACATCACCTATGTTCCCTCTAAGCTGCGCGGGTGCGCGGCCGCGCGCTAATTTTTCGAAACTTGCGCAGAGGTTTTTGTATTCTGCCCACAACGGGCTTCTTAACCATTTTTCACTACATACTATTTCATTTTCATCGAAATCGAATACATCAGAGCTAAAATGCATGTATTCTACGTTTGCCAAAATGCCCACCGCGAGGATGTATTCATCAAGTGTTTGCTTTATGTTAAGAGAGAGAGAGAGGATTTTATTGTTCTGTGAGCTTTGCATAGAAAACAACGTTGCCGCCAGATAGTGCTAGGAATTCCCGTGTTATTATTATATATAGTACCTTACTATTGTTATTAAATTTGAGTTTATATACGAGTACGTAAAGGTAAATATTCAAACATAAATTTTATAATAGCTCATCTGAATTACATATATATAATAAATAATTTTAGGTTATCTTAAATAAAATATGTCTAAACGAAAATTAAACGATGATCAAAATATTAAAAATAAAAAATCCTGCAGCTCATTTAAAATAGAATGGCTTTCAAAGTGGGTAGAATGTGAAACCCCATTTTCAAATAAAAAAGAAAATATTAAATTGGGAAATATTTTTAAATATAACGAAGAAAATGGAGTTTCATGTTCCTTCTGTGCCGAAGCAAAAATTTCCAACGAATTTAGTGCAGGACGAAAATGGGATGAATCGAAATTAGATTATTTAAAACGTCACCTGAAGCAAAAGATGCATTTGGAAGCCGTAAATAAATTACGTAATTTGAAGAACGGAGGACTTTTAAATAAATTACGAGAAACACCAGAAGAACGTAATTTGAAAAAGGAACGAAGCGAACGACTAAAATCAGATGTCGATTGTGTTAAAATTCTAATAAAAGATGTTATTTTAGCAATAAAAAATTAATTCATCAATGAATTCTGTACAAGACATTCACGATCATATGGAAGAGTATGTAAATATACCAAAAAAGTTGGAGGAGTAAAAATTATGCTTTTGAATTTGTCGAATGCATTAATTCTGTTCTGATGAAAAATTTTTTAAATGAACTGCGAAAAGCAGCTTTCCATACACTTATTATAGATGAAAGTACAGATATTTCAGTCCAAAAATTATTAATTTTATACTTTAAATTTCGAATGAAAAATGAATTGACATACAAAACAGAATTTGGAGGTATTTTGAAGCTAGCAAATACAGACAGTGCTTCTATTTTAGAAAAAATTCATTATTTTTATAAGAAGTTTAATTTAGACATTAAAAAAATGGTTATGTTTACGTCAGACGGAGCAAGTGTTATGCTAGGACGAAAAAATGGAGTGGCAGCACTTCTCAAAAAGGAAATACCTCATCTTACTGAGCAACATTGTGTTGCGCACCGAGAAGATTTGGGCTTGGATGATGCATGGAAACATGTATCTCTTATGCAAGATATTGAAACCTTCCTTAGGACAGTTTACACTATGTTCGGTAGATCAGGAATTAAAAAAGGAAAATTTGAAGAATTGGCTGCTGTTATGGATCGAGATTCGGTAACATTTAAACCATTAAACGAGGTGCGTTGGTTATCTCGTTATTTTGCAGTGGATGCTTTAATTAAAAATTACGACACCTTAATTGAATATTGTAACGAACAAGTTAACGCATGTAACGATCCAATTTGTAAATATTGTCTACATATTTTAAATAATCCCCAGTATACTGTTGCACTATTTGTTCTTAATGATGTTTTAGGTGAATTAGCAACTTTGTGCAAATATTTACAAAAAAGTTGCTTGAATATTATTGATGCACATAATTACATAAAAGCAAAAATACAAAAATTAAAAGCGCAGTATCTGGGGGAAAATGTTTTTTGGAGTGAAAACGTTAAAAAAATTTTAATAAAGGTTGGAAATGATGTTGATAATGCTTCCATAATCCGTTTCATTGAACGAGTGTGCAAGCACTTAGAAATGAGATTTCCTGATGAAGCGGTACAAAATTGAGAAGTTTTTGATATACATATACTATTAAATGAAATTAATAATTTTGCTTTCGGAAAAGAGAATGTGGCATACCTTGGAAGTAAATATTCACACTTTTTTTCAAGTGCAGAAAACCGTGATAAAATATTTGAAGAATATTCTGAAGTTAAATTTCTGATTTCACAAAAAACAAAGACAGGAGCAATAAAATCATTTAGCGACAGTGTAGAATATGTACTACAAAATCTAGAGTTTGAAAATATAGCGATACTTTATGATATCATGGGAACTTTTCAAGCTTCTAGTGCTGAATGCGAGAGAGGATTCAGTACAATGAATCTAATCAAATCCAAACTTAGAAACAGATTAAATGCTGATCATATAAATGATTTGATGAGGATTAAATTATACTTGGCAATGGGAAAAAAAATAAATATAGATGAAGTTTTCAAAGAATGGATTGATATGAAAGACAGGCGGGAAAAATTGCAGTGCTAGATTTGTGGTAATTTGGCGTTTTTTTTGTTATTAAAATCCTTTAAAAAATAATTTTCAGAAGTATTTATTTAAAAAAAAATTTTTTTGGTTTCAATTACAGGCATGGGACCCCCTGCCCCCACTTGCGCACTTTTAGATGCATTTGTACATTTGTACTCTCACATACTTTTGTGCCGCGCAGTTAGCGAAAAAATTAGAGGGAACATTGATTACATCACAACTTAAAATTTATGAATTTAAAACATCATATTAATGTAAGGTCGTTTTGAAATAGTAACTACATTTATCTATACTACATACTTTAACTACATAGTATCTATGACTAAGTTCACTAATATACAATATAAATACAGTTGATTATGTATTTTTTTAATTCTATATATAGAATAATCTAGGAATATTAACGGCTTCGCAGAAACAGGATAAATTCAAGACAGTGCAGTTTGAAAACTTAAACTAAATAATTGCAAAAAAAATTATCACGACGTTTACATTAATACTTATGTTAGAACTGTTATAAAAAAATATTTCTAAAAACGATTTGTGTTTGTTATTACATATCAAATTCCAGAGAAATGTGTATTTCCTACAATGGACAACATTGAACAATAAAGAACTAATAATCAAATTTTCTATGTAGGTATATTCGAGCGATAATTAATTGAAACATTACAAAAAATAAATTTGCCATAGAAACAATATACATAAACATTGTCCTATTTACAATGTGAAATAGTAACTGTACTCTTTTAATAGGAATAGAAGTGTACATTGTAACAATACAAGAATATTCCTTTATTTAATAAACACATTCATCGATACCATAAACAAACTTTGCATTTCAGTGGAATAATTTATTGAATTTATGTAAGAATATTGATAAAACTAATAAACACAGCTATTATCGCTATAAATCAAATTCATATTATCTATGTATTAATTTATTAAAACAAAGAAAGCTTGTTCATTGGAGCAGTCAAATTATTCATTAACGTAATGAACTGCATTCGATGTAGCAAAGTATAAGGTCATTACACCAATAAACGTTCATTGGATAATTGTTTCGAATATCAAGTAATCTTTGGACATAGTTGTAATGATGAAATCGTACTTCGGACGAAAATTAATGATCGCCAGTTCTTAATATAATGATTTTTTTATTGCATTTACGTACTTTTTTGGTTGAGTGTACTGTATTTTATATACTTATATACTCGTAGCTTAATTGAAAATTACTTTCAAATTCAAATTTAATACCTAAGTGCAAATATTTTAAAAAGCTGTTGTTTAAGGTGGTAAATTATATAACTTAGACCCTCGAAAGGTTCTGTGGGTGTTATTCGAAAACAGAGTTTATGGTCTGTGTTTAAAGTTACTGTATATATTTCACTACAACTTTACACTCAGAAATTAATGTGTCTTTTCGAAGTTGTTAAATAGCATACGTTAAAAGTTCGGGAATACGCGTATAGGAAAGGACGGAATCGGCGTCGGCGTCTGCGTTGGTTGTTTCCCTCCTCGTCAGTAGTGACCGTGCCTTCGCGACGCTATCATCAAGACCACCCACCCTTCCGAATACAAATACGATATTATAAACTCATCCAGATGTGCTGAACGATAATTTTCCTAAATTAGTGCAAATTATACCTTAGATAATTCTAAACTTTATCGTTAAAAAATAAAATTAAGAAAGTCCGCCAAAAATGCTGTTAAAATTAAAAATTAGATTACGGTTCTCCAGTTACAAGTATAAACAATTGCTTTTCAAAAAACGAAAATAATAGCCTCTTCAAATAGCGTTATCAAGCTTCCAAGTAAAATTCGTGGGTGTGCGATGTTCAAGGATTTATAAAACACCGCCAAGAACCTCGAAATCAAAAAGGGCGTAACAGGAGGAAGCAAGGTAGGTCGCGGATTTTTTTTAGACGAGCTTTTCCGAGTGCGTTCTGCGTTTTATAAATAAATTGATCGATTCAGCGCGTAAATTTAACCTAAATACCCATAACCCGCTATTCTTTGCCTATTATTTAAGTAATGTTATTATTCAATAATTTAATCGGAATCATCCGAGACAATGGGAATTTTACATAAAGTACATAACGGTGTTAGTAACGGAATTTATTACTCCTATCATTTTATTAACACTAAAAGCAGCTGCGTAAGGATTCATAGAATGACATCGCGATAGCAACTCAATTGGGATAAACCGATATCTTAATAACGCGTAGTTATGATTTAAATTACGATTGTATGGTTCTTAAAATGTTACGTTTATCACGATATCGCATAGGGGTTTTATGGGAGCATAAAGACACCTCGGTTCACCATAACAGGTTTCTAAATTTTACGAAATACGACAACCCTAGTTATCTCGTCTAACCCTAGGAACCGTAAAACGTTACGTTTGGACATTTAATTACTTTTCGATAATCGTAATCGTAATCGACGCAGCCAGTAAGTTAGTTAGAAATACATAGATAATTAGTTATGCATTAATGTGCCCGAAAGGTTATTTACCGTTACAATATTATTAATTTGAATTGTATTCTTTAATAAACTAATATTGCACTTTAAATTAATTTCGTCGAATTATAACATTTGAAATTATTCGTTTTTACAACAGTAGTCGAAATGGACAACTAAATATACAAAATCGAATTTTGGCGAACAAATAAATCGAACTTTTTGTGCAGCCTATCCGTTTCTTCCGAAATATAATTGAATGCAAACATATGTTAAACTATGTAGGTTATGAATATAAGCGGCGTATCGCTGTTTCGTGCGGTGCCACTATCGATTGCGTGAAAATCTCGTTAAGCACGAACAGAACGGTAGCGAAACTTCTACCAAAAGTTCTTCTCAATCCGACTGGTCCGTATTTTATTTTTACAAGTTGTTCTATATAGTTGTCCATTTTAAAATAGGAGAACTTGTAGATTGTCATTATTTATTTATTTGCGGTTGCGTTCTTATTATGGACGCCACGCACGTTCGAGTTTGATTGCCTTCGACTTTTACGGCGAGATCGTAAGAACCAGATATGCGTATGTATGGGTACTTATTAATACCAAAGTTAGTAGTCGAAGCGGCTGTTTTTTTCTTGTGAAACACTAAAACGTTAGAAGAATTACGACTTCATACACGCACAATTATAAATACAGTAGAACTTCCCATATCGGGGATGTAGAAGTGCACCTGGGACGCGCCCGGGCGTCCGCAAAGAAAATGTCAGAAGATCAAGTGATTTCAAAAACATTTGACTTTTATTTCGGATTGTTTTTTGAAAGGTAATGCATATTAATGATGGAAAGAATTAACCGCGTAAGTCGAGAGGGGAGGGGTGTCATTCTATAGTGGAACTTAATCCAGTACGTAGCTTACATAAAACAACTTTTATGCTTTTTTTAACTCTTCTAAGAGTGCTAAAAGTAAGTACAAAGACACATATTAAGTACTCATATTCGAAATTTCCCTTATCCGAAACGGTCTCGGCCTCCTTTTCTTCGGATATGGGAGGTTTTATTGTATTTTGAAACCTTATTAGAAACAATACAAGCGATTAAACGATTTTATATAACAAATAAGTGAGCTATAGCTTATCCAAACTTATATGATGTTCACGTCTTCAACAAAAAGTTACTAGATTGTTTATTTGTAATTCGATTTAAAGTTTGGAAAATGACATATTCTATAGATGATTTACTTGCGCACATATTAGATAATATAAAGAAATACTACAATTTATTAGAACTGTCAAAATACTAGGTGCGAGGTGACAACACTGTGTGAAACGTCATCATCTAGTAACCTTGTATTGATGACGTGAACATCATATAGGTTTGGATAAGCTATAGGTGATAATTTTAAACATTTTAAATGAAAAAGTTATTCGTTCATTACATTTTAGGACAAAACTGGTAGAATCGTCGGTCAGTTTATGCTGACTAAAAGATTAACGCCCGGTTCCACCACCTCGTTTTGAGCTCTGCTTAGAGCTCAAGCTGAACTTGACAGAAAAATTCAGTTCCACCACGTAAAACCGGACCTTAACTTCGTCAAATCGAGCTTACATCTGAGACATAAATAATGAGAGCTTGAGATCATGTTTATAACCTCATATTGTTCAAGTCTGTCACGGTGACTAGAATTCGTTACTTTGATTACTGAAGTTATTATGGAAGTGGATATTATTAATATAATTCCCGATACTGTCGTATCATTTATTACTGAGAGAATCAAAGATTGCGAATCATCGGTTGGTTTGGCCGTTGATGGTCCTCCGCCAGTTCTGTACAACTCTGCACGATGTTTGGCTTTGTCTTTCTTCGCCTCTTGTTTCATATTACTCCATTGTTTCCTCAACGAATCATCGTTCCTAGTCACATTTTCCCCCTGAGCGTTGAATAATGACGTTATTTTACTCCACGCCGTATATTTTTCTTTATTTATTGTACCGTTTGAGGTTTTACATTCTATTACATTTTTATAATTTGCAACCAGTGAGGTGAGAAGATGCTTTCTTCTCTCTGGTGTAATTGCACCGCTTCATTTTGTCCATAATTAAAATGGATAACGTGAAAACGAGAACAAAACGTCGCAAATAGTAATAACGGTAACAGGCAATTTGTTAGGTTAGGTTAGGTTAGAATTTCATTTTGACGTTCTGTCTTAATGTCGCAGTGCCGGATATTTAAAAACTGAAGGAAAGAACCAATCACGCGCAAGTTCTGCAGTGTTGTCATCTTTACGTACAACTTAACCAAGGCGTGCTTTGAAAAGCGTGGTGAAACTCATTTTCGTCTTGAGTCGTGCTTACATTTGAGTTCGACTTAGATAAGTTGTAGCTCAAGATGGAGTGGTGGAACCGGGCGTTTAACGTTTAAACGAAAGTTATTTTGTTTATAGAAGCACATAGACACGTTTTTCTTTATTTGTGAAAAAAAGAAAAGTCGTCGCGCTAAGTACGACTTCCGGTCGATCGATTTACAGCAAAAACGCGCGCGAACACAAGAGACACATTAAAAACAGTTAGACTGAATGCAGAAATGTCCGTCACGGATAGGTCTGTCGTTAATTCGACTTTGTGTTTTTGTACAAACCATATTTTTACATAGGTACATACAGTCAAAAGTGAAAATACACTTACAAAAATTGTTGTAATGCAGGGGCTGTTAGTCGGCTGTTAGATAAACAGAATTTTAAAGTTATGTCACGTAAAGCCCTTATACTTGCCAATACAATCCCTATAACGCATTTCTTATTTAACGAACTACTAAGATACAGGGTGTTAGTGAATTAATATTACGGAAAAAAACTACGGGTAGGTAAGATTAAAACGAACAAAAAACCTAAATAAAATTTTTTCCTAAAATTAATAATTTTCGAGTTATTGCTATTATTAATTTGATAATCGACTTACTCGAGTATATTCCTTTTAAAGATTTTTAAGAACTCGGAAAGTGAAACTGACTGTTGGGTCAGCAGCTAAAACATCTGTACTCTTTAATTTATGGCCCCCGTTGTACGAGAGTGCAGATTGTTGTGGATATTTTCATTTATGAATGTAATTCCTATTTTCGGTTTACACGTAAAAGTTAGATTACTTTATTTAATATAATTATAAACATGCCTGTTTTTGGAACAGTTACGTTTAATATTGACAGACTTGATCTAAAAGGGGTGCTAGTACTAGTTTTATGATTTTGAGATATTGAGAAATTTCGACGGGCTTTTAAAGTATAATTAAATGCAAATAGGTAAGTAGGTACTTTATTTTTTGGTTTTTTACCAAACATAAGTACCAAAAGCAAAATTTAAAAACTAAACATTCCATAATGACGCAATGAATGTTATAGTAACTTTCAATTTTATTTCGAGTTTTTTCCCGTACATTTATCGAAATTGATTTTTATTTCACAAAAATTAATTAGAAATTTTATTAGAACAACACATGCAGATGTAAAAGATTAAAATAAAATGAATAACAAATAGCTACTTAGATATCTACTTAAATGAGGAAACATTTTGAGTATTTGTTGCATTACAACTTGTCAATGACCGCAAAAGATATTTACGACTTCAACCCCTACAATCGTTTCTGTTTACTATCGTAGCAACCTAATGGAATGCCAGCTGAGATAACGGTACTTTTCAGAACCCACCAATGTCACTTGTTGAAGTTTAAAGAGGAACTACTGGTTTAATTTCTCGGACGAAAACACCCTCCCCCCCTCAAAAGTAAATTTGCTCAAATCAAAAAATGTTACTAAGATTTTTTATTTGTATTAGTCTCAGGTACATCTACCTTTCTTCCGCGACATTAATTCACTAACACTCTGTATACGTAGGGAAAGTCCCTGTAGTCACGACTGATGATGAATCAATAGTTAGTATATAGATATAATGTTAGTTAGTGTTATACCAAGTTTGGTAAGGCAAAGTTAGGAATTTGTTGAAATAATGATAGTCTAATAAGAATATAGTAGTGGAGAAATATATTGTGAACAGTACAATTCCATAATGTCAGAACAACGCAAAGAAACGTCGGAAGATTTACGTAAAGTTATTATATCTTTGCATTATGAAGGAAAATCTTTGGGTCAAATAAGTTCTATTGTTAAAAAGTGCCATGCCATTATACAAAAAAATTGTTAATAGATATCGTTTATCTGGTATAATTCAGAGCTACAACCTCAAAACCTAGTTACTACTGTGAAACATGGAGAAGGGTCCGTGGTGATCTGGGAGATCGATGGCGGCATTGGGACCAGGAACATTAACTTTTGTAGATGGCACAATGGATAAATTTCAATATTTATTCACCTTAAAAAGTACTGCTAAATTTGGACTAACGTGATCGTTGACGTTTCAACAATATAACACTCCTAAACAGTTAAATCCACCGCCACAATTTCCAGATCTAAACCCAATAGATTTTATAGATTCAAATCGAAAAGTGCGAAAACATAAGATAGATAGCAAAGCTACATTGAAGAGTGGAACAATATTACTGTCGATACTACACGAGCATTAGTCACGTCCATGCCTAGACGATTATTGGCGGTTATTAAGGCGAGGGGGGGGGGGTCCAACAAGTTATTAATGTTTTTATCGTTAACGGTAGGTTAAGTGTTAGGTTTATAGCTAGCTGTATGTTCACTTTTGGCTTGGTTTTTGTTTTTTTAGTAAATATCTGTATTTTTATCGTTGTAGCTTGATACAAACAGTTTAAGCATTTGTTTTGTACATTACATCATATTCTTTTCAATGTTATTTTCAGTATTCTTATATTGTGGTTACAAATGTACACGATTCAAAATTTGCCAACAAACTGTTTATTTATATACTCACTTTTGACTTTGACTGTAGTTAGAATTTTCTAAAAATTATACAAATTACATACTTTTATCATTCAAGAAGCTTATCGAAGTACCTTTTTTTTTGAAAATTAATTACGAAGTGGCACAGAAAATTTGACGATTAATTTTTCGGCCTTTATAAAAAGTGCATCATCCGACGTCGCGTCGTACGTGCCCTTTGTAGTTATTTCGTTAATTTGACCATGTTCACGTGGTTTCCCATCACGCTTTGTTCACCTTAATAACAATACTTAGGCCTAGTAATGTTTTAACGTGGTCTAACTTTGTAATTTGAATTTAATGAACATTTTTTTCGTTATATTTTGTTGCAGAATTTTAAATTCCCATTCCATTGCTTACAAAGAATTTGGAAATATTTTTTCCGATCGCGAGTTTGTAATTACAAAAAGTTTTTAACGGCTTAGAGATTGCTAAATGAGCCTGCTGTAATATATGTAGTACATTGTCGTTCTGTTTAGAGGTAATTGTGGCGGTGTGGACGTTTCCTTGTTGTAAATGTATTGCGCAATCTGTTACAATAGGACATGGTACTATTTATTCAAAGGCTCGTTGAAGGGAACGAGATTTATGTCGCTCGGATTAATAAATGGTCGCGTTTATATGTATATGTATTTATTTTGTAATAAAATAAACTAGAATCCCGTTAGAAAAGAATTACATCTTCGAAACGCAACTGTTCGTTTTCAAATAATTATGAGGGAGATTAAATTGAATAAAAAAAATTTAATTAAATTCATGATTGTTAAGAACAATCGATCAAGTCAAATGATAGAATATGAATTTTTGTAAACGTTTATTGATGTAGATTGATTGATTTTGACTTACAATTTGTATGACAACTTGAAGAAGTGAAGAAGTTTTCAGCGAGACAGCTTTAATTGTAAAACGAATTTTAATAATAAAACTAGTAACTGGTGTTAATTTTAACGAGACTTGCACTAATTATAAAATTATCCGACACTATATTAGTCAAACCCGTTTATTAAATATGAAGGCTTGAAAACGCTTTAATCTCCTTCTGGCACATGTATTCAGTTATGGTTGTGTAGCTAGCTAATATGTTAGGGTGATTAATTAAACTGTTAACGATATTTATCAGTCACACTTTTGATTTCTTTTTAAATTGTAGAAATTGAACGTTTTCATGTTTGATGTATCTTATACAGGTTTATTGATTTAATTTTATTTGCACTTATTTGGTGATATTCGTTTACATTAATGTTCACGTTTAAAAAGGTTAGTGACATTTTTTTTTAAACATGAACATTAATACTTGGTTTAGTTTAGGTTAATTTTTCTACTACGTACCTGATTTAAAAATGGAAAAGTTGGTTATATTACCCATGCATCACAAAAATAATATTACAATATTCACGCAAGCTGGCTCTTCAATCACAATAAAAATTAATTGTTTGTTTCGGAATTCTATAAAAGTTAGTGTACCTGCAATAACAAAATTGAATATAATAGTAGAATACATTAAGTTCTCGTGGAACTTCGAAAAGGCAGTATAACGCAATTATATTACCATGCAATCTTATATTCAATTGTTAAGTAGAACTACAACATAAAAATTTTATATATACTACCTACATAAAATTCTGAGCTTCGTGATATCCCACAGACTTTATAACATGTTATCTTAACTGGAATATCTTTTACAAAACCTGGACGCATCTAAATTTTAGTTATACGGTATGCGCCAAAATATACGGTACTGGATTTCGCGCAGTTCTCATGTGCATGTCCGTTCATCGACGTAATGTTGCATCATCATTACGTATTGTTAGTAGTGCAAAGATCATTGTGCTGTGAGATTGGAGTTGAAAATGGGTCTCACGACGGAGGAAAAAGTTTTCTTTGTCGAGTATTATTTGCGCTCGTACGTAAATGGCAATCAATGCAGGCCGAGTTTGAAGTTAATGGCGAAACAATATCGCGAACAATTTAATAAGGCGGCACCAAGCAATACAGTTATGCTATCTATCGTTATGAAATTTCGTCATACTGGTAGTGTATTGTGTCAACGGCAGGTCAGTAACTGTGTCAACAAATGAGAATTATGGACGTGTTCCCGATCAGATTTTGGAGTCTCCTAAACGAAGTTTTCGACGAACGTCCTTGAAAATGAACATCAGCAATATGTCGCTTCGCGGATTGTTGGATTTCCGTACAGAATTCAGTTTGGACAACGATCGACGAACCAAGATATGCATGCCAGGGTTGTGTATTGCGGAAGATTTTTGGCCATTGTGGCCAATGTGTGGTTCTCCGACGAAAGTCACATTCACTTGGACGGTTTCATCAATCGCCAAACAACTCGCTTCTTTGGTTTCGAGCGGCCAGACGTTATCGTCGAGAAACCGCCACATAGTGAGCGTGTGACGATACGGTGTGCGGTGTCAGCACACGATGCGATTGGTTCGTATTTCATTGAGGATTGAGGTGAGGCGACCAGCCACACCGCTCGACAGTCTTTAACAATGCTGCAGGACGAATCATTTCCCGTGGGACTGATTTCAATTACCCATCACATTCCCCTGATCTTACACCACCTGACGCCTACATATGGGGAATGTTAAAAGAGAAAGTGTTCGGCTATGCAGATCCACCCAGAACTGTGTCTGCATTACCTGAGAAGGAATTACGATTTTCAGGAATCTGCAGCAACCTGTGTTCGAGAATATGTTTGATAATCTGCGTGACCGTTATGAACAGTGCCTACAGAGTGCGGTGGTGCAAATTTTGAACATTTCTACTATAAAAATAAAAATAATACAGAATAAAAATAATACAAAATAACAGCTCCAGTACTGTATACAGGGTGTTAGTGAATTAACATCGCGGAAAAAAACCACGAGTAGGTAAGATTAAAACAAACAAAAAACCTAAATAAAAATTTTTCCTAAAATCAATAATTTTCGAGTTGTTGCTATTATTAATTTGATAATCGTTTTACTCGAGTATATTCCCTTTAAAGATTTTTAAGAACTCGGAAAGTGAAACTGACTGTTGGGTCAGCAGCTAAAACATCTGTTGTATTCTTTAATTTATGACCCCCATTGTAGGAGAGTGCCCATTGTTGTGGATATTTTCATTTATGAATGCAATTCCTATTTTCGGTTTACACGTAAAAGTTAGTTTATTTTATTTAACATAATTAATAACATGCCTGTTTTTGGAACAGTTACGTTTAATATTGAGAGGCTTGAACTAAAAGGGGTGCCAGTACTAGTTTTATGATTTTGAGAAATTGAGAAATTTCGAAGGGCTTTTAAAGTATAATTAAATGTAAATAGGCAAGTAGGTACTTTATTTTTTGGTTTTTTACCAAACATAAGGACCAAAAGCAAAATTTAAAAATTAATCATTCCATAATGGACGCAATGAGTGTTAGAAACTTTCAGTGTTATTTCAAGTTTTTTCCCGTACATTTATCGAAGAGCCGTTATCGAAATTGATTTTTATTTCAGAAAAGTTAATTAGAAATTTTATTAGAACAACACATGCAGATGTAAAAGATTAAAATAAAATTAATAACAAATAGTTACTTAGATATCTACTTAAATGAGGAAACATTTTGAGTATTTGCTACATTACAACATGTCAATGACCGCAAAAGATATTTACGACTTCAACCCTAATCGTTTCTGTTTACTATCGTAGTAACCTAACGGTACTTTTCAGAACCCACCAATGTCACTTGTTGAAGTTTAAAGAGGAACTACTGGTTTAATTTCTCGGACAAAAACACCCCCTCAAAAGTAAATTTACTCAAATCAAAAAATGTTACTAAGATTTTTTGTTTGTATTAGTTTCAGGTACATGTACCTTTCTTTCGCGACGTTAATTCTCTAACACCCTGCATTTTGGCACATACTGTAATTTGGCATTAAAGAGACCCTTTTTTTTGCAATTCAATCTTGAAATGTTTTTACATATTATGTGCCAAAGCTATTAATACAAAACATTTTATTGTTTTTTTCAAGACTGCACCTATCTATATAGTTTTTAGGGAATTTAATTTGAAAATTACTAAATTGTAGGTATTCTTTGTAGAGGTAATGAATTCATCCCTAACGAATTTAGGTTAGGTATAGGTACCTGTTTGGAATACTTTTCTAAAACGGCTTTAGTTTATTGTCCGCAGGTATTTATGTTTAAATTAAATTACTATTCAGGAATAGATGTTTTATTCCGACTTATCTTCATGTATTTCCCACAATATACCTACCTTACAACATTACTATGACATTATAAGTATTTACATAAAATTTAGCGTCAAATCAAAAACGAACAATTGTTTGGTTTACTATAAATACAAATACTTTCGGTTGACGTTGGACACGTTATATAAAATGCGATAACACTACCTTTATGCAAGTGCGAACGATACGATGATAACACGGTTTTTCCACGCAACACATCATATTTCACGCCGCTAATATTTTTCGGTTCGCCGAAACAATCTAACGTTTCCTTTTTTATCTCGATATTCATCGTTCAAAACCAACGAGAACATTCCGTACGCGGACATTTTTGAAGACAATTCGGGGTTGATTATTTGTGATTTATTATAGAACTTTGCACGTTTCACGCCCCATAATTTGAGTGTCGATTTGAGTTTTCCTTTTTGTTTCTTTCGCGTTATGCGCGTCGGTCTTTGTTTCTTTGTATCCGTGACACATTTATTGTTAAGCCGTTTAGTGGATCGTCATTAATTAGATTTTCTGTTTTTACTGGTCTTCGAGAGTTTTTATTTTCGCTATTAATTGTTTAATGCTTTATCATAGTTGCGGGTGTTTTCGTTAACGTTTTAACTCTAAAATGTTACCGGGGTGACGCGTCAACCTAATATTATACAACATAAGCAATTTAACGACATTCGGAACAGGGCGAGCAGTCTATGGACCAACAAAATTTTGAAACTTCAATTCGATAAGGTTTTTGTATGGGGAACGAATAGGCCGTGTCTCTAATGTAAGATCAAAGTATTTCCCGAATATCGAAAGCCGGAGTATCGCATTTCGCCAACAATGGGTCGCGGAAGGAAGGTCGAAAACGGGACCGATAATATCCTTTAAGTAAAGCATTAGAAGACGGCTCTAACTGTGTAAATATTTAAAGAATGTCAATGAACAGCGTCTAAACAAAAGAATAATCCCGAGGGTAGCGTACTTCGAGGGGCTCTTAAATAATCGCAAAAGTCTCTACGAATCGACTTCCCATAGGAGACAGAACGTGCAACTTTTATTATTTTATACTGTTGCACGGATGCAAGCAAATGGCGTTTGATTTTTATATTAAAAAATTCAGTTTTGTGCATAGTGTGCGCTTTTAAAAGCAAGAGTTTCGCTTAAGAGGGAGTTTGAAAATCTGAAACAATATATCAGGTCATAAATATAGCGTCAGAGTAAACAGTCGCCAACATGTTTTGCAAGTTTGCTTCCAACTTTGGCAGTGAAAGAATGCCAACATGGTAAGCAATAAACTATTTATGTGTCGTTCGCCTAGATACTCCTTGAAATTTATTTATACGTGCCATTGGAATTATCGATTTTACCTACAATTTTACTGGAATGAGAACGCATAAATTATTCGAATTTACTATTATAACGTTCCTAAACAGATTATTTGTGTGAAATTTTACCGAAACATCAACGAACTACATTTATAACTATTACAGAAACCAATTACGACGAGGAACTAAAATGCCGATATCGAAATTTCGATTTGATTGACGAGTTATTTACCTGAGAGTTTAATTCATCTTTTGTAGCACCGAGGTCGAAAATTTCTAAAAATATCGCACAACAGGCGCAAAATTACATTTATCTTCTCGAAAAAATGTATGTGACGTAAGTATAAAAGCAATTTGCAGTATTTTTCCCCGCTATATATGCGATTACGTCTAAAAGGCATCAACGACTGACATTTACATAGAACGTTGTGTGTGTTGAAAATGTGCAAAATGCACCTCGCTTGCTTGAAATTCATTTTTATAGTACCTACATATTTCAAATGATTTAAAATATTTAGGGCCGATCTTTCCATTTCCTAATAAATTTATCTGACAGGTATTTATCGTAGAAACAATTGTTTCTAATAATAATCATTTCTATAATAATTGAGTGATTTGGTCAGAATTAGGGTCAGTTTTTCAATCATCGGTTATCGTTAACCGTTACGCAATTTCTATAAAAATGATTAGTAGAAATGAGAAAGTAAAAATTATGTTATCAAATAACTTATAAAAACCACGTAAAGGCCATTCAAATTTTATTCCGACGCGCGTCATCAATAAAAGGTTACTAGATGATGACGTTTCACATGGTGGTGTCACCTCATACTTCGTATTTTTACGGTACTAATAAATTTTTTAGGCAAGAAAATACATTCTAGAAATCTGTCATTTATATCAGCGGATTTTAGGGGTTGGGGTAACAATGTTCATTCACATAAGTACTTAAGAGTTTACCTGAGGAGTCTAATCATTCGGTTTAGCTTCAGGTAATGGAACATCCAAGAACGACACGTACATACACAATAATTATGGCCTATCCAAACCTATATGCAATGCACGTCATCAATAAAAAGTTACTAGATTGTTTATTTGTAATTCGGTTTAAAGTTTGGAAAGTGACGTATTCTATAGATGATTTACTTGCGCGTATATTAGATGGTAAATATAAAGAAAGACTACAATTTATTAGAACTGTCAAAATACGAGGTACGAGGTGAGAGCACTGTGTGAACGTCATCATCTAGTAACCTTGTATTGATGACGTGAACATCATATAGGTTTGGATAAGCTATACTTTGATATATATATATATATATATATATATATATATATATATATATAATATATACATGCCTTCATGAAGGATACGAAGCCCAGATAAACATCTAAAGTGCCATAAGTAAGCCCGGGTTTAAATCATCAAATAAGGCTGTATATTTGACATTTCTGCGCATTAATAATTGTTAATAAAATCTAGTAGAGATCGATAGAGAGTGGTAAGCTAACTTAACATACAGTTTTAATTTATACTATGCCAGTTTATGCGAGTGCCTCTTAAGTGAGACGGTTATACGAAGCCCGAGTGTATATACATCATAGTAGCACGCGAAAATATTTTAGTTGAAGCCCAGCGGTGTTGTCAATAAACTAATATTGGGTTTTAATATAATATTGAAATGGTAGAATATTTGAAATAATACAACATTTTAGACAATTGTGATAAATTGAGTTTGAACAGTTAAATGATGCCTATAAAGAAGTCTGATTGTGAGTCATATTGTATATATTATTTTAAGGCAAATGGTTGTTTAACCGGGAAATAACATAATCGTCGGTTAATGTCGTTATTAAGCAAACGATATTTTTCAAATTCTTTTTGCTATTGCAAAGTCGGGTCACATTGAATTAAACGATCCTAAATCACTACCCCATCTACACTAACCTGCCTTAACCTTCCACCTGAATCTAACTTAATGAGTAAATGTTGAACGTATGTACATTAGATGCGGATCAATATCGTCCTTCGACCAAACGCGACACTTGATTTCTATCAGGTCAAAATTAAAATACTACAAAGTTCAACCAAGTTTATGAAATACAAGAACCTCAAAAGATTGCATTTTAAAATTTCTGTACTTTTGTCAAATTTTTTAATGTTAACGACGTTTATGGATATTGATATATATATATACTACTAACAATAAGTATTATAAGAAACCTCACATTTCGAAGCAAAAATAATTGAGATATCTTGTCACTTAACTCAAAACCAAAATTTTATTTTCACCATAAGTTATTTTTTGTTTTATAATCGATTTGTTTTTTATGGAATTTAAAAGATAATACAATTATGTATGTATTAAAATAAGATTATCTTTTTTTTAAGTTGTTAAAATTTACAGTTTGATTACAAATCGCTTGCTTTAAGATTTTATTTCTTAGTTTTATCCTATTTGTTTTGTCTTAATTTTTTCATATCTAAGAAAAAATGCACTTTGATTATTAACAACTGACAATGAGTATAACCCAGTGAATCTTAACATTTTTGTAACCAATTTCTGATCAAACGGTAGATTTTATCAACTTAAAAGAAAAGAACCTTATTTTAATAATTTTATATTATCTTTTGAATTCCATAAAAACCAAATCGATAATAAAAGCGTTTGGCCAAGGAATATATAAACCCTCTGAATTACAAAAAAATAGCAATTTAAAAACATGCAGGTATTATTCGATAATTTCACAGAGTTTGTTATTGCACTACATTTATATCAAATCCCGAATCTGAGTATCATTTGAGTATCATTCACTCTTATCAACTCTGGTCGAAATATATTGATCAAATCGAAATTTAATGTGATCGTAATAATCGTACTACGGCCTATCCAAGCGTATAAGCGATTCACGTCTCAGTAAAAAGTTACTAGATTATTTATTTTTAATTCGGTTTAAAGTTTGGAAAGTGACATAGATAGAGTGACAAGTATAGATGATTTACCTGCACACATATTGAATGGTATAAAGAGAGACTACAACTATAAAACTGTAGATTAGAACTGTAAAAATACGAGGTACGAGGTGACAGCACTGCGTAAAACGTTATCATCTAGTGACCTTTTATTGATGACGTAAATCGCTTATATGCTTGGATAGGCCATTGGTACCTATCATGCTATTTTTCAAAATGATTAAAAGAATTCTCTCGTCGTCGATATCATTTCGAATGTTTTAGCTGATGATCGAAGACGAATTCGAACATGAATTAAACAATTTTGAATTGTGTAAAAATGATTTTGATTCGAAATTGATTTTTGTCATTTCGATTTGATTTAAAGTTAGGGAATAACCACGAATATCATTCGACGTGGTAGCAGCCGCATTAAAACTACGGTTTGTTTTCCTCCCCTTATTTTTTGTTGAGCTGCTCTTTTTTGTTCTTTTTACTAGAAACTAGATATACCACTAATGATCTCAATAATCCTTTTTACCTTTATCCTCAACATCTCTTTATTAAACCAAAAATATGTGTATGAACTTGCAAGCAAATGCATTATCACAAAAAAAGACACACTTATACCCTAAACTCTCTATTCCTCTATTCTAAACTCTTCAATTTATTCGTTTTTTAGCACATACTGCAATCATTGCCTCGCGAATACTAAATACCGTAAATACATAATAATAATAATTCTGCGTTATAAAATGAATCGAAGTAAATTTTTGCTAAGATTGGCTGTTGAGAATAAGTTAGCGGTTGTTTCTGAGAAAATGCAAGTTACTCAACTTTTCAACAATAAGTCTGAACATGCTGTGACTTGTAACTCCAAGTCAGTGATCCCTCAATCTAATTGTATGAATGTTAGTGTATCGGAATCGTCTACTTTGCCTGAATCAGAGCCGACTGATTTACATGTATCAATGCTGACACAACCACCTATTGTGAAATCAACTGCACCTGGAATAGTTTCTGGGGAGATAGATGTGATTACTTTTTCAAACATATCAAACGAATGTTTGCGGGGAAACTCTCAATCTCGTAACATATCTGATACGCAAACTTTGCCTAAATCCAATCAAAAGTCTAAAGATAAAATAAATTCGCAAGAAACAACACCAGCTCAGCAGTCTATTCTGGAAACAACTACAAATATGGAATGGTGTTCAGAATATGAAACTTTTGTTGATGGTGTATTCATGTCGTCTGATTTTCCCGAATGTAATCTTATAGATGCAAATTTGACTGAATTGGAAAATATGGGATTACCTGAACCATCTACTTCGAAATTAAATACATCTCAAAGATCATTATCTGTAGTTTCAGACAGTGTAAGTGACAAGTCGGATCTTTTTTCTGGATTCGAAGATTATGAAAGTTCCGGAGATGATTATGTACCGCCAGATGAGTCGTCTACATTATCATCTTCAGGAAATTCCGAAATTGACATTAGTAAACAAACTTCAGATTTCAAGGTTTTGGATTCATTAACAGGCCAAAACCATTCATTCGGCAAAACTAGAAGAACATATTCAACAAGCAAGGTAAGGAATTTGTTCGTGTCCTATATTGTCGATCCATTATTAGTTATACAAGGTTATCTGACTAATAATTGACCGCTAACTGATTGTTGTTGATTCAACTAATACAAAACAAAAATTAAATATTTAAAATAAATAAATCGATTTAGTACCTATATCAAAGCTTCGCCCAAAACTACCTCACTACTACTTCTCGTGGTCAAATTTTCACGTCTAGTAAACCCCCTCAACCCAAAAAACACCCTCATTTTGCAACATGTTACATAAAATAGCTATTATTTGTTCAATCGACCTTTGTAGATATAGAATAAATTATAAAAATTGCACAGTTATGTTATATTCTACAAATTCATTTATAAAATAGAATATTGTAGTATTATGAAAATGTCGACCGATTTCTGAATTACTGAAAACGCATAAAACGACAAAAACAAGAATGTAATTTAAACTGATAAAGTAACCTGACAAATTGGACCAAATTTGTTCGATTCATATTACTGATTAATGTCTTTTTTATCTAATTTTATCCCGTAGAAACAAAAGTGGTCAACTACTGGTATGCGATTAATTTCTTAAAAATTAATTTTAATTTAATTATTAATTAAAAAAAAGTTCCGATTCTAAATAATATTGTTTTGAATGTATGTATTGTGGTTCATTACAGACTGCAGTACAATTCGGACAAAAAGAAGGTTTTGAATCAGAAATTTATACTTTAAGTGGGAAAACGTCAAAACTAACCACCATAAATGAATCTTTTACCATGCAACCTGCAACAACTTCTGTAAGTTTGTTTTTTGACGATTTTCAATTTTATTTCATGTAATACCTTAAATTAAAATTTATCAAATCTAAACTAAACAGTTTTGCTTCCATTGATCTAATTTTTTTAAATTTGAATTCAATCATGTTTAATTAAGAGTAGTAGTGTAACCAAACATTCTTTTTTCATTAGGATACAAATCAGGAATATAAAAAGAAGCCCTCTGCTAGGGAGAGGCCAACTATTTGTCCAATCTGCTATCAAGATGTTATAACGCATTTTACCAGACACCTATTTAGGCATCATAAAAATAATAAAGATGTGAAACTCATAAAAAGTATGAAACCAGGGAGCAAAAACCGGTTAGCCTTGATTACAGCACTTCGAAAACAGGGATATTTTCATTTGAATATCGAAAAAAAGGTCTTGAATCCTGTCAGAACCTCAAAAAATACTGATACGCATTACTTTGTTTGCTCTTATTGTTTGGGACATTATAGTAAAAAGCTCTTATACAAACACGTAAAAATATGCAAAAATAAACCGCAAGATATTGTTAATTCTGGTAAAAACTGTCTATCAAAGTCTCAAACGTTTATGGCAATGATGTTGTCAAAAAACCACGAGTATTTAAAGACATCTCGTATAAAAAATGAAGTGTTCGGGATAATGCGGGCAGACGATATAAGCGCGGTAGCAAAAAATGACCCACTAATCTGTTTATACGGTGAATCACTGTTAGCCAAACATAAAAGACAGCAAATTGCCACTGTCATATCGAATAGGATTAGAGAAATGGCACGAATGCTAATGGTTTTAAAATCAATGAATAACGATATTACTGGATTATTTGATGCGCTCAAACCAGAGATGTTCGGTTCTCTAATATCAGCAGCTAAAATTATTAGTGGTTACGACGACAACAAGAAGAACTTCAAAGCTCCATCTTTAGCATTGCATATGGGAACAAATTTAAAACTTGTATGCAGTGTTGCATTTAAAATTGTAATTGAAAAAAGGAACCTTCCTAACATAAGCGGGTATGACAGAGACAAAAAAAAAAGTGATATAAAGGACTTAAAAAAACTAATCGAAGGACACTGGTGTAATGAAATATCTAGCCTGGCGTTAAAAACTCTTAAAGAGAGACAGTGGGAGAAACCAGTAGAATTACCACTAACAAAGGATATACTTACATTTCAAACATATGTCAATAATCTTGCTGAGAATGCATATCAAAAATTGAACAATAATATCGACATTAGGATAAACTATAAAACCCTAACAGAATGTGTCTTGTCTCAGACTGTCATGTTTAATAGAAAACGAGTGGGTGATGTTCAGTATTTAAAGATAGAAACCTATAATAAAGATAATTGTATTAAGATAATTGACCAAGAAGCGTTTACTGAATCTCTGACTGCCGTAGAAAAAATAATAAGTAAAAAATTCAAAAGAGTTGTAACAGGAGGAAAAGGCTCAAAACCAGTTCCAATTCTTTTCTCTAGGCGTATTCAAACATATATAAGTTGTTTAATTAAACTTAGAGAAACTACAAATATAGTGCCAAAATCCAATCCATATATGTTTGCAAATCCTGGCTCTGAAAATAAATGGATGGCTGGTGCAAATATCATTAGACGTTTGGCTAAAAATTGTGGTGCTGCACAACCATCACTTTTAACATCAACAAAATTCAGAAAACATATTGCCACAACCCTACAATTAATGAGCATGCAGCCGGACGAAATGGATCAAATTGCAACATTTATGGGACATACTAAGAAAACCCATGCTGAATTTTATAAGTAAGCGTTTATACACAATTACATTGCGCAGTGTACTACATACTCGTGGAACTATCTGAATTTTTTTTTGCTCTTTTGAAAGCGGTAGGTTTCGAGATTCAGAGATGTTTACAAATTTCTGTTGTGCATTATAAATTAAACATCTAGTAGTTTGTTTTAAAGTAAATGAGTCAATATTATTAACTTATTAACAGCCAAAAATGACAATTTCATTCTAGAATGTTTTTAAATTTTTGTTTTTTAGATTGCCGCAAGACATTTACCAAACGGCAAAAGTTGCCAAAGTACTGCTTTTACTTGAAAGGGGAAAGGGAAAAGAATTTCATGGCAAAAACTTAAACGAAATTGAGTTGGATAAAGATATTTATTATAGTTCTGAATCTGATGGAGACGAAAACTTAGGCGACTTAAAAACTGTTTCACAGGAACTTCTAAACGGTACCACAGATAATGCTATTACAGTCACAACGGTTGACACAACAAATAAAACTGTTAAAAAGCAGTCTGCCATATCTGGACGTGTTCGTTGGACCAATAAAGAAAAAAAAATAGTGTTGGACTACTTTGGAGTACACGTAAAAAAAAAAATAACGCCCAAAAAACACGAATGCGATCAATTTCTCCTAAAGTACGGGAAAAGTTTAATAAATAAAGATTGGGTGAGAGTAAAAACCCTGGTATACAATTCCTTTAGACAGACTTAAATTCTTATTTTATAAAGTTTCTTGTATTATCTATTTGATTTTTTATTGTTTAGAACATTTTTTGCTAAGATTAGGCATGCTTTGAAATATAACTTTAAATTTTTTTAGAAAGTGTAACTCACTTGTTTTTTAAATTAAAAATTAATCATTTCCTTCTTTCTATACTGTATTTACATAAATAACTTTTTATTTTTTTAAACGTAGGTACATAAGTTGTTTATTTGTTTTGTTCAATATTTTTTGAATTGAAGTTTATAATATTTTTTCTACATATATAATTATAATCTTTAAAACGACCGATTTTTATAATTATTTCAACAATTTCATTAGAATATTAGATAAGAGTAAACGAAGAAAGAATTCAGAAGTAAGTATTCAACGTGCAAAAATACATAGAAATCGAGACCCCACTTGCCCAGGTTACGATTTTCTACCCCACAAAAAAGGGAGAAACGTACAGCAGGATGTCGGGAACTTTTGAGATATTATTTAGAATGACGTAACAAAGCATCTTGTGAAAAAAACCTTGGCTTAAAATTATTTCGAACAAACATCATTTTTTTGGCTAAAGCTACTGGACTAATAAGAATGTTCGAGTTTTACTTGAAGTGTGATAAAATCTGAGCGAACATTGTTGCCAAATTTACGGGTTTCCTATAAACCGCGAAACATGTTTGGCTCTTAAAATCCGTTAAACATATTCAAAGTATATACAGTAAAACTCGTTCGCCCTCTGGTGTAAGATATGATAAACTAAAGGTGTATAAATTGATATATTATACCGATTTACGAGTCCATGTTAATTTTTCTATATTGCAATAGGTAACAGCACTTATCAAACTGTGCTTTTATACACGTTTGTTTTTAGGAAGCCCGTTTTGGGCTTCGTAAAAACAGAACGGGCTTCGTATCATCTGCACAATACACTGTTTTGGGCTTCATAAAGGTGGTTTGTATGTGTATATATATATATATCAAAGTATAGCTTATCCAAACCTATATGATGTTCACGTCATCAATACAAGGTTACTAGATGATGACGTTCGTATATATAGTAATAAAATATAGTATTCTATTCAACCCAAAAATCCTTTTTTTAGATCATTTTTTTTATGCTGTAGCTATTATTATAGATTTTCTATGATCTAAATAATTCTTATTAATTTTAATAAACTGGTCCTTGTAAGGTTAAGTAGGTATATAATAAAGAAGACGATGTTTTTACCTTAATAAAATTTTGCTATTGTCAAAATGATAATGCGCGCACTTATCACGTCTAGGCCATAAATCGAAATAAAAAAGTAGTAAATATTTCAGTGGTTAGGTAACTTGCGACCTCAAAATGTATCGTCTTTTATTGAAAAACAATGTGCGCACATAGATTTTTGCGACTTTGAATTTACGTAGTTTGATATCTCGTAAGTATAGTAATTTGAAGGAAGACTCGCCTTTTGAGTCCGTAGATCATTACAAGCACGCTGTACGTTTTTTTCGACAATCAAATATTCATGTATGTTAACAATAATCGTGGACCAGCATTTCGTAAGAGAACATATTCGTATTGAGCTTTGGAATTGGATTTATTTTCTAAGGTTAATCGATCAAAATCGGGTTTCGATACAAGCTAAAAAATTTCTAATTGTCGTAATTCCAATGAAAACCGGCAAAACTGCACGGATTCAGTTTAGTGGGTAGTTAAATGTTTTTTAAGCGTAAACTGAACACGATTAGGTAGCGTCGCGACGCAAACAACTTCTGGAATTTGTAAAACATATATCGAACATTCATACACCGCACAATAAAGCGATAAATTTTACAACTCGTGCGGGAAAATACACTACGAAACCTTGGTATAATGAATTACTTAGGTAGGATCTCCGAGTGTTCTAAACACGTTCGTCTCCGCGCAGTGACGTCACTGTAGAGTTGTAGACGCGGCAATACCTAGAAATTTAAAAATAGTAGAAATTATAACCTATTTAAAAAATAAATCATATGGAATAGAAATTAAATAATCGATATTTCATGGTTTTATTTAACGGTCGTAAAATATTATTTATAATATTAACAAACACTTGAAAATTTATCTAGTTTCTTTAGTTTTTAGTGCGATTTGGAAGTCTTAACAATTAATTATATTTTTCATTCACAAATATGACTATTAGTAAAACGATAGTAGTCTGATGTTTGTATTTATTTTCTAATTGTTAACTTATTACCATAATTTTTAAAGAAGAATAGTAATTCGGCCAAAGAATCGTATCTTTATTATTAGTAAAACTAGTTAGGGTTTAGTTTTGTGTAGTTATTAGGTTTCCATAAATGGTTGTAGGTACATCTAAAGCAGCATCCGATAGAGAAACATAACATTCATGTATATTATAGTTCTTAGTTATTATTCGTAATGAATTTATTTATAAAAAAACACATTTTACAATAGATGCTATGAATTTGTACATAATGTATATAGTAAGTGTTAAGTAAGTAAAACATTACCTAATTATAATAATTATAATTAAACATCTGTTTACCATTTGCATTTGCCAAAGCAACGTGAGTCTACTTTAGAACATAATTCGAGGCAGTTTTTCCAGAAAGACGTAACCCACAAAAAGTAAATTTTACAGGAGAGCACATTTTGTGTCGTCCGTAGCTATAAGATACGTTTCGTGGAAATACAAATTGATTTTTCCGGTCAAACCATTTTCTCATCAACCATTTTCATCAAACCATCTGAAGTTTTTATGGACTACATTCAACGATTAGAACTAATCTTTAAAACATTTAACAGATAATGCCTTTGCTTTAGGTACATAAGATAGTCAGAATAATTCATTTTCACAAGTTGTGGGTTACGCTCTTTTGGCAAAACGCCATTGCTGTTTGATATTTGTCTCGAATACTGTTGGCGTTATGTGAATATTGTTTAATAAAATCCTACGTAAGTATAATGCACAGTTTGATGGGTTAGGTTATTGTTTTCAACAGTTTTCTTTTTTTAGTATGAACAACGTTAACCAACGTTGCATTTAAAGATTTAAGCCTAAAATATAATCGTGACCGGAAAAATATTGTTTTTGTTTGTTCACAGCACTTGATGTGATCAGCTTTATTCAATAGTTTTTAAATAATTACCACAAATGTCACTGTTAAATATTTTAAAGATTAGTTCTAATTGTTGAATGTAGTCCATAAAAACTTCAGATGGTTTGACGAGACCACCTTCACTCACATGATCGACCCATGTGAAAGAACGTGTAGTTGGGCATTCATTCTGTTCTGTTGAAAGAGTTGAAGCCGATACTCTGTTGAGTCGTTTACAAATGTATCCACCCAAATATTCTAAATTGTCATAAACTAAATCGTTAGATTTTTCAAAATTTTGGTTATCAGCAGTTGCAAAGGTACTTGGTATACCAACATTGAGATTAGACAAACAGATGCTGCTTAAATCAACGTCAGTCCGCAATGGCAAATCGGGAGTGTTATCCATTTCTACGTTACACATTGAATAAGAGTCTTCATTATGTCCCAAAATGTATGACCTTAAACGATATGTAAATTCTAAAGGAGTTGGATGATCATGCAATCCTCCTTTTGCTCTAATGACTACGAAAAATTTTCCAAGACATCCTGGTTCAACCTATATGTCAAAAGATATTGTATCGGAAATCGTTTCTTCAAATCTTCAAATAATTGTTTCAGTGAAATATTACTCATAAGAATACCTACAATAATAGAATGTATATTTCACGTAAAACAACATAAAACATGTACCTTTTTGAAATGGCAGAAGAGTTGTTTTAAAATGTTTCGAACAAATTCTTGAATTGTTAACATCGAATTTATCCGATCGGTAACACAAATGAATCCTCTTTAACCTCAATTAATTGCGAGGAAATCGAAAAATCTTCGTTTGATTATCACTGTTGCAACCGAACACCGCACACCTCATGTTTACGATGAAACCTAAAAACAATATTAACGTCGAAACTAAGTTTTATTATAATTGTAAACAACGTACCTGTACCAGCAAGCAATCGGAAAATGTCTACCGCTGTTTGTCGGCCTTATTCTAGATCCAGTGACGTCACACAATATGCGCAGAACTGACCTATCTTACCTTAATATTCATTGTATCATGCTACGAAACTATGTTAGAAGAACTATTTTGACTAGCTACGTGTTTCCAAGTTGTTTTATTAGTATGGATTTGGATTTAAATTTTCGAGTTTTGTAACGATAAATATTTTCCGCGATTTTAGGAAAGCGTTTATCCTAAAAAGCTCGATTTTAGAGTCTAATTACTAATAAATGATTTCCGTGACAATGAAATCTTCGTAATTTTGGTCTGTATGAATATGTAGATATAATTATGTAAACATGTACTTATGTATAATTTGAGGGGTACGTTGTCAAATAGATTTAGAAGCAGAATAAATAGCTGCAGCGATTTTAAAATGAGGCGTTTGTATAGTACTTATGTATATACAATTAATGCAGCCGGTATTCGCGTTGCATAATAATACCTACTTATATCTAGCAAATTTTCGTGTTAAATTAAAATGTTAATAAAGTTTAAATAAATAAAACATGATAAATAGGTATTACACTTTAAACGCATCCACAGTGTTTTTAGTTGTGCAAAATACTTTTTGTTCTCGTAGAAATTATGATACAAAATAATGATACATAAGAAAGATTAAAGACATCGAAAAATCACTACAAGAGTTTAAAATCCTTCCAAGAGTTGAAAGACCGAATACAAACTTTCATTTAAAAAAAAAATTGACAATTTTATAAACATTATAAAAAAATTCTGAAGAGAAATTTATTGGTAATCCCCTTAATATTGTAATAAAACAATTTAATATAGGTATGTACAGTCAAATTTATACGTTTTGTTGCGTTGCCTGTGTTAGTTTAAAAGGCTCAAAAAAAATTTACTGTCCGTTTTTATTTATTATCTGACGTGACGCTTTTTACAATTCAAAAACGACTGCTATCCTTCATCCCTCTTGATCTTCTCTCGTCGCTCGTTGGCCTATACACTGCGGTTGTATTTATTGACTTGGAAAAAGCCTTCGACAAGGTCTGGCATGATGGACTTCTATATAAAATGAGATTATTAAATACTCCAAATTACCTAATCAAAATCATTCATTCTTTTCTCACGAACAGAACTTTTAGAGTCCGGATCAGCTCAACCTTATCTAGTTCAAAACCTATTCGGGCCGGAGTACCCCAGGGTAGTATTCTGGGTCCCACCCTATTCAACCTGTTCGTTCACGACGTACCCACAGATCTTAACTCATCGCTGGCTATGTATGCCGACGATACTGCAATTATTACACAGAACTCCAGTCTTGATACAGCAATCGAACTCCTCCAAAACTCTATAGATACGTTATGTGCATGGTTTCAGAAATGGAAAATTAAAATAAATACCGATAAATGTCAAACAAAAATTTTTACACTCGAGAGATATGAGCAAATTACAAAAATAATAATAAATAATAACGAAATAGATTGGAATCCAAAGGACTCGGCTGTTAAATATTTAGGCGTGCACTTAAACGCGAAATTGAACTGGGGGTTTCATATCAATAAAAAACTCAACGTGTGCCACAACAGACTGGGTGCCTTGTATCCACTTATAAACCGAAAATCCCACCTCAGACCTGAATGTGCTGTACTTATCTACAAAGGAATCCTCAGACCAATTCTTACGTATGCATGACCAATTTGGTGCAACACATCAAAAGCTAACATGAAGAAACTTCAAACAATCCAAAATAAAGTGCTCAGAATCGCCATCAACTGCCCTTGGTTTGTGCGTAATAAACAAGTTCACAGTGAATTAAGTGTTCCCCTAATTACAGAATTCATTAATAAAACTACAGTGAAGTTTTTCCAAAACCTATCTTTGTGTTCAAGTGCTACTAAATTAAATCTAGGCCAAAAAAAGATTCACAAGCGTCTCAAAGCGTAAACTACCACAGGACCTAATTTAAATATGGTATAAACCCAACTCAATGTTTAAGATAGAGGTGAAATTTATCAGTTAATCCCCATTGGATTAAACACCATGTATGTAGTTTAGCACTTAATTAATTAATTGTAATATAATAATAACCAAGCCGTGTATTGCATTGTATATTGCAGAGCCAGCTATAATAAAATAATAATAAAAAAAAAATTAAAATAATCCAAACGTTTAAAATTTTTCATTTGTTATTAAGTAAACTACCTACATATTTATAGATTCAAATGTCTTCAACATTTAATTTTTCAAGACTAGCATTTAAAAATGTCTTTCGTCACTTTCATTTATTCTTTATTGTGTTTCTAACGGAAATGAAATGGCGTACAAGATGTTTTTATTTTTTAACTGAACAATTTTGAAGGAATATTATCACAAACACTTTAATAAAACAACTTCTTTGGCTTCGTCAGAGCTTCGCAGACATTTTAAATCATATTTACATTTTGAAAAATATCGGGTGTTTTTTATAGAGTGACACAAGTTTAAATCATAATAAAACAAGGAAATATATTTTTAATATCAATGAAACGGGCTTTATTGGAAAGAAAATTTTATGAAATTAATGTTTAAATATGATTTCTGCCATGTGGCCGCCACGGCTGGCGCGTAGAAGGCGCAATTTGGAACACCAATTTTCAACAACTTTTCGCAGCATTTGCGGCCGTATTTCGCCGATAACTCTTCGAATGTTGATTTCCAGGTGTTCAATTGTTTGTGATTTATCGACGTAGACAAGTGACTTAACATAACCCCAAAGAAAATAATCCAATGGGGTTAAATCACACGATCTTGGTGGCCAATTCATTGGGCCATTACGTGAAATTATTTTTTCATCAAAAGTTTCTTTGAGTAAATCAATTGTAGCGTGCGCTGTGTGGCACGTGGCTCCGTCCTGTTGGAACCACATATCAGCAAGATTAATGCCACGTAATTGAGGTACGAAAAAATTTCGAATCATGTTCCTATACCGTTCACCATTGACAGTAACATTCTGACCATCATCGTTTTTGAAGACATATGGGCCAATGACTCCGCCAGCCCATAAAGCGCACCAAACAGTAATTTTCTGTGGATGTAATGGTGTTTCGACAAAAGCTTGTGGATTCTCCTCACTCCAAATGCGACAATTCTGCTTATTTACCATATGCCCATATGGGCTTATGCCCATTCAACCAGAAATGGACTTCATCGGAAAATAAAATTTTGAATGGAAATTCAAAATCAATATCAATTTGTGCTTCGGCCCATTCGCCGAATTGGCGGCGCATACGATGGTCGTTTGGCTTTAATTCCTGCACAAGTTGAATCTTGAAAGCTTTTAAGCCAAGATCCTTTCGTAAAATCTTCCATAAAATGGAAGGACACAACCCCAGTTGCTGAGAACGGCGACGAATTGATTGATTAGGATTACACAGCTTCTTCAGTGCGCACTGTTCGGCGTCTCACGGGATGCACATTATCAGTAACAGTAAATGTGGTCCGAAAACGATCTATTGTTCTTCGAATTAGCCGCTCTGAAGGACGATTATGTACGCCATAAAATGGAAGAAGTGCACGATGAGTTTGACGAATAGAACAATTATTTTGATTAAAAATTTCAACAATTTGCACGCGTTGCTCTGGTGTAAGTCGATTCATAATGAAATTTCAAAGCAAACTAAACAAAAAGCAACTATCAGCTGTTAAATGGGTGCTCAAATAAAGCAGTGATGCCAACTCAAAGTTGTGACACTCTAAAAAAAACACGCTTTATAAGACTGGAGAATAGATTGAATATAATGATGATTCCGAATATCTCTCCTTTTTAAGATTAGGTTAGGTGTGCACTTTTTAATTGCAGAATATGTATGTTGTATGTCGGTGTTAGTATGTACGAGAGTTTACATTCATTAAATCCGAATTTTTCTTATTGTAGTTAACTTATAACTAAATCTACTGTAGATGTGGGTACATAATATAATTATATTCGTAGGAAATTTGTTATATATAGAAAGTGTAAATGAAACCGTGTTACCTCTTTTTTTATGTTACTCATTTAATTGAAATTCTTAATTTTCTTTATATTTATTAAATAATTTATGTTTGCATGTCGATGTCTATAATTTAACAGAACCTAATTGACGGCATGCAACAACCGAAAGATCAATAAATGACACGCACGACATTTAAAACTGGAGGCCCCGTAGGTGCTGCGAAATCACGAAATGGCAATGCATAAACCTCGCTCGCTACCTGTACACAGCGTATCAAATCATTAACACTAATTTCATTAACCTTTTTGATTTCGGCATCGATTGCCGTTCGTTGGAGCAGCTTTAAATTAACTTCCTCGCCCGTACTGTATTCTGGAAGCGTATCTACTATATAATTTACTTATAACTGATCGATCCGATTACGGTGTTATTGTCGCATACACATTATTTGTTAACGCTCCGCTTTAAATATCCATTTCCCGTTCGAGTTTAATACTGCGATATTACGGAAATTGCTTTTTGCTTTTACGCAGAAAAATGCTGGCCGCCGAGGAACTGTCGCAAATTGAGCGAATTGCGTTCGAAATATCTTCCTTTGTAAACCACGCGGACCTTTATGTAAATCAATGAAATTCGTTTTATTTATTGTATTTTTTCGCGAAAACGTCGGAACGTAACTGGAAATTAATGTACCTACACAACAAAGCGCTCGGCGTTCCCACAATTTATAATGGGCCGTAAAACTTTGATGGAAAATGTATTGACTTGCGTTAGTAAAGCAGTCTGTTTAATTACGAACACCTGCCGCGCAAGTTTACTTTTCCGATGAACATAGGTACATTTGTTGCATTTTTCAATGTGCGATTATTTTACTGTTTAATTCGTCGAAAATTTGCGATTTAGTCTTATAATTAGCGATCTATTTTGCAATTTAAGTAGGGTGCCAATTTAAGGCTGCCTGTGTTACACAGGCACAATAATAAAAAAAATAAATTTAAGCCAAAAATAATAGATGAACAAAATAAAAATCACCATAAAGAAAAAATAGGTATAATATTAATTAAACCCTTATTTAAAAATAACCTACGACTAAAAGTTCGCTCATAACAAATATTAGATAAACAAAAAAGACCAGAAGAACATAACCCATGAGAAATCATTATCACTAAACAACCATAATAACCTCATCTATTTATAGTTAAAACCCCTGAAATAACTAAACCCATATGAGAAACAGAAGAATAAGCAATTAATGATTTTATATCAATTTGACGAAGACATACTAAAGAAATAATTAAACCACCAATTAATAATAGGCATTAATTTAGTAAGTAATTAGTAATAGTAATTATAGTTATAGTAATTTGCCTTACGGCAACAACACCATCTCTTGGCTTGCCTCGGCCAAAGATTTCTTTCATTTTTTTTAATTAATTGAATATTTTTCGCTAATTTTGTTTTTATCGCGTACCTTCGAAGCGTCTTTTTCGTTTCAATTCATAATCCATATTATTTTTCTGTTATCAGCTCCGGATCATTTTGTGTTTTTCGTGTTCTTTACAATTCCCGACGACTCACAGAATACGTGGAAAATATTGCATCATAAAAAATTGTACATAAGTGATCTTTAATTAGGTAGGTACCTACCTACCCATTTTTTTCTAATCGATTTTTATATTATCTACATTTAAATATCATTTCTAACAACAATCCTAAAGCATAATTATGTACTTTTGAAATTCATTAAACCGATGCGATTATTTCCGAACGAGAAAATTTAATTTGATCAACCCAAACAAGACAAACAAAATTTGCGCTTCGTTATTTTTTTTGCTTACGTTAGTTATCCAGTTTTTCGTTAAATCAAAACCGATCGTTTATCAAATTATTGCGAATTCCCCCGCGTCAGTTGAAAATAAAATTAGATTTAAATTGTGTCGTTCCTCCGACGCGTAAAAAAAAGACGTTTTATGTAATAATATTCAATTTGGTTTTTCTATTTTTCCGTTTAAGTGTAATTGAACTCGACTGTTGTACGGTCTCCGTTGTTTCTTTTATAAAATTGTTGGGCCGTGCCCTTTTTAAATAGTTCAAGAAGCTTTTACTTTAATTTACTTGGAAAATTTGCCTTCGCAAGAGTAATATTTTACCGAACAGTTTGAAACAATAAATTCGTAATGCGCATCGTCGGGCCTAGTTTGAATAACATAAATCGATATTTTTGCTGTTTTTGTTTAAATTAAATAGGTGCGTTGATTCATCATTGTTTTTAGAACGGAAATAATCCCTTTATATATTGAAATTATTATCCGCGCATGTTCATCTCTTCTCAGTTGTTCCGTTCAGTTATTAAATCGCTCAATAATGAAAAAACAACAAAAACAAACACGAAGAAGTTCTTCGAAATAAAATGTTTACATTAAATTGTACGCTCAATGTAAAATAAACAAATAAAGTGCAGACGGCTTTAAGAACGCCCAAGTATAACAGCTTCTGCAATTTTATCTCGAGTTGTTTTTGTTTGTTCGTCCCCATATTCTATTGTACGAAGGGCATTTTTCATACAAAATTGAAAAATATAGCTTTGAAAGAACTTTGTATAATTACATATTTTATGTATTTTCTCTTTCGTTATAAGTTGCTGTTTAACGTTAAATATATACTTATTTAATATTAAACAGTTTTTACATTATCGTAACGTTTTTAAATTTCCCCACGTGTCCTCCCACGGATAATAACAGGTTTAGAAAACAATAAGCGACTCTGTTACAAACCGTTTTTATCAATAAACGTACCGTTACGATCTACGTATTGTACGACAAACGCTAAATGCGATGGTGTATTACCGATATAACGTGAAGGGCACAACCAAATCAAATTAACATCAATAAACGATTAACGATTTTTGCTCGTAAAATCTAGGTAAACGTTATCGTATTATGCTGCGTGAAGAAATAATTTTTTCACACACACACACAATGTCTGGAAAATAGGCGATCACATATACGTTAACGATAGATTTTGAGGGAATCTTCACGATACGATATACCAGTAAAATTTAGATATTTATTGATAGTCAAAAACCAACTCTTATGCAACAATATAACTGCATAAATTATTACCAAAATGCTAGTTCTATTTCGCGTTTCACGCAAGTCAATTTCTCCAATTATGATGAAATTTTTATGAAATATAAAGATGCCCATTACTTATTTGTTTAACCCAAGGCAACATCCTTTTCTACACTTTTTCCAGTTGTAATTCAGAAGGCGCCAATTGTATGTCAAATTAATCAAATTATTTTGAAAACAGGTCGCATGTAATCCAGATTATGCAATTGAAATTCAGAAACGATCAATTTGTATTTCAGAACTCATTAAACCCTTAATAAACAATTTATTTCGCATAGTTAAAATACCACAGTTTACTATGCAGCAGCTTTGACAATGGAAAATAATCCAGTAGGCCATTAAAGTTTCAATTAGGTAGTATGTAACAGCTTTATTGTAATATTAAAAAATAATAATGTTTTGAATTACATCATAGTTGATCGTTTCTGAATTACAGTTAATGAATCTGATGCTTTCTGATTTACAACTTGAAAATGTGTAGTTTCTCCCACCATAGTTTCGCAACTTGTTTTTATCTTGAGAGTTTTATTTAAAGCTAAATATCGATCGGGGTTCGCTTCGGGTCGGTCATAGGATCGATATGTCCGTTGCAGAGGGATCTATAAAATATTTTTGCTTTAAGGTCGATTTCTTTTGTCGCGCAAAATGCGACGGTCAAATAGTAAAAGGTACATTTTAATTGATGGTTAAATAAAACATTCCATTTTACATTCCCTATAGTTTTAATTAAAACTCATTTATAAAATAAAAAGTCGTACAAACTGTTACTTTGTTTTTCAACTATTATGCAAAGTGTTTTTGAATTGATATCGCGAAAAAAAACTAGGGCGAGATCAAAAGGAACTAAAATTATGTGAGGATATCGATTGTGCTATTGTAGTAGATATTTTCATTTATTTGAACATTTTCGAAACAATAATCGCAAAAATATTTATTAATTATAAGTACTTAAGATTAGTCCTTAGAAACGTTTCTTTTTATTATTGCAGTAACCTGGAATGCCAGCAGAGATGTCGGGTTGAATTTAAAATACATAGGAATATTTATGTTTATGTTCCCGTGTGGCGAATTAGTTTTATTTAATCATTAATTAAAATGTTCTTTTCCAATCACTGTTTGTCTTTTGTATTTTGCGCGGCGAAGCAAATAGAATCTGCAGCAAAAGCATTTTATACATCCCTCTGCAACCTACCTACCGATCCTATGACCGAACCGAAGCAAAATAGAAATGGCTGTTCACTCGCACACAAATGTACGACCGAATAAGTTAAAAACAAGTGCAACTTTGACCTCTAAAATTTCAAAAAAAAAACGTCAAAAATTTGAAAATTTAATATTTTCATCTTTCAAGTCTCGAGTTCCACGTGAACAAATAATATGTGACAGGTTAAACATTAAAATAATGTTCGTAGTTCATAAACTTTATTGTTTAATATTTGTTCAAATGAACATGTGAAGCACCTTAAATCCTACGCTTGCACATAATATAGTTATATATCGTTCTAAAACAGTGCGCACATCTCTACCAAACTTTTTGTAACAGTCTGCAGAATGCGAACTACACAAAATCACCTAACATAATAAGTAGCACTTCAATGATCAAAGCAAACCTCTCTTAAATCTCATTGTGAGGAGAAAGGAAAAAACAATTTTGGACACTAAACCGTTATTGCTGTAAAAGTAATATCAATAAGCGCATTTTATGTTTAAAGGCCTAATGGCGTTTGTTAGCATTAACCTACATTTACTTTCAGGTTACCTACGACTTATTGACTAATACTTGAATGTAATTGAATGTTGTAGGTATTCAATTTAGAGAGTTCGGACGTGCTCAGGATAAGCAAAACATTTGCGCATCGCTAAGTAACGGCGCTAATGGAATATCTGTCTTTATATTAGAATTCCTACTTTTTTTTATAAGTATATATCTAATTTTGTTTCGATTGATGTAAAATTACGTGACTTGGTTTTACAATTTTATTAGATAAATGTAATTTCATTTTTAAATTTTTGGCTTCGGGAACTTAGCCCATTAGCCATGTAGAGGTGCGGCGTTTCCCAGTTGATGACATTGAATATCTAAAAACTAGATAACTTCTATTTTTTCTTATCTCCTGTACTGATGACAAAAATGGAGTTACGACTGTTTACCTCGGGTACAGATTGAATTACTGCAAAAATGTCTGTTATTGGGTTGATATTTGGAATAAGTACCTATACTTTTTTAGAAGAAAAAGAAATGGTTTAGAAATGAATAAGGTGTTGTCACATTGATCGTAAATTATACTTACTACTTATTTTGGTCCTCGTGTGAAATTTTACAATACGGTAAGCAAACTTTTAATTTTGATAGAAACTCCTGCTATTGTCTACTTAAATTCGTTGCGAAAATGTAGGTGGTAGGTCGATTTTGCAAGAGGGATGCATACGCCCACTTAAAGAGTGAGGAACTTATGTTTATAATGTTTAGGCGGATACCAGTTGTAATCCTCTTAACGTTAATGCATAATTTTGTCTTACTCCGTTCTGACAGTGGTGAATCAACCTGAGCTAAATTATGCATGAAACTCATAACCGTGCGAAAATGAAATTCGGGAAATAAATACATACATACATACGTATTTATGTATGTGGCATTTTCTATTTAGTTAAAAATGTAGGTTCGCTTATCACACCATTTTTAAAGATAATGAAATATATTGTGAGATTTGTTAATAAAATGATTTGGAGTTGTGGGCACTGTGCTATCGTGTCCGATTTTTATGATTTACATGGGTCGAGTTTAGCGTATCAAGAATTTTTTATCTTGTATCCTACACGTGTCCATTTTTTAGTCGACGATAAATTAGATTTAAAATGCTACATTTGCCTTTTCATTTATTTTGGTACGAGAACCTCCCATAAACAGACGTTTTTATTTTCACTTTAAAACGACTTGACTTAAAGCGAGATCGTTTTGAGTTGGGTATTTTATCAACTACGAGCCCCCCTCCAGTTTCAGTTGGCCCATCACCTACCAAAATTGCAATTTCATTAGAAATTACTTATTTAACAAAATGTAATACTAACTGCTATTTTATATTGTATTTTTTGAGTTGAATACAAACTTTTTTGATTGCATTATATAGTAAAATATGTTCAATAATCAATTTCTTGTGGACACGATTCAGGTCACAATTTTGGTTAGCGTATTGTCTTTACGAAAACGAAGGACGAGATCGTTAACCAGCCAAATCGACCGATCCGTTTCAAAATGGCGATGATTAAAATTCTTATAAATTTTTCTCATAAATGTCATTTTCTAAAAAAATTATTTCTTTCGAGAAAAAATTTAAAAAAATGAGTTCTTTGACATGTGACGCGGAAATTCTATACGGAGGCTAGCGCGCGGTCGGATCTTTTTTGTTTACTTTTTTATGTCGATAGGACCAAATTATTGTTTGCATTTCATTTGATTGAGTGCCAATAATTGAGAATTTTGTAAGTGGGCCAACTCCTACCACAATGTTAACATGTAAAGTAATAAAATGTATAATAAACGTAATAAAAAGTAATGTAATATTGCCAAAAATCGGTACTGACCTCATTAGTGTTTGTTCGAAGGAAGCTATTAAATGAAAATTTATATTCTCCCTAATTACTTACATTTCTGTGGATTAGGGTAGCCGGTATCAAAAGTACAAAGCATCATTTAAAACGATTATTAAACAATAAAACCTACTACTCCTATTAAGTAACTTTTGATTGAAATAAATGTTAAAGTTTTAATACTTGCCTACTAGTTTTCTCTAAAGTATCCCAGATACCACGACGTCAAATTAAATATACCTAAAAAACAGTAGACAAATATTTTTATCTACCTATAAAACGTATTTAATAAGTTTTCTCTAATGTCTGAATCGTCAACTGAAAATAAATTATTGTTCGTCGCATGTTATCAAGATTAGCAAAATAAATACGATCAGAATGTAAATGACATCGACATAACTAAAATTAAAATACCTAGGGCATATCGGAAATTTTTTTTTACTTGCTCTCACTTATAAGTACGATAAAAACGTCCATTATCCACAATTGGTTCTTAATATTTAATAACTGTTTGAGATGTTTTTATTCGATAAATGGCAGTTCTTACAATTAGAATATTGAAACTGAAATATGCTTGCCAGTATTCAAAGTGATGTTCGATATTTTTGGAATAACCCGAATATTAAGTTCAATTATGTAAAACGACCAAGGTATCGATCCAAGGCGTATATTGTACCACAGAACTATAGCACCTCGTTCCTTATCACCTTGTAGCCATTATAGTTCATAATGTCATAAACTTCTGCATAATCACGAACGCAGCACGTTCTCGTGAAATTCTACAACTATCTCGTAAACAGATGTCTGATTAAACATTAGGAAAGGTAATTCTTCGTCTACTGGGATTTAAATAATCTTCGTATATAAATACATAGTTCGCTTGGTTGCTTAGTTATTAAATATACATACAGATACTGCGACAGACTTGTGGAAACATTAATTTAAACTAGAACTATTTGCGTAATTTTCGATTTATTCGGGATAAAAAACTTAAAAACCACTCGTGCAATATACGTCGTTCAAATTTTATTCCGATGAATGCTATCAATAAAAGGTTACTAGATAATGACGATATACGCAATGACACCACCTTGTAGACGTCGTATTTTTACGGCATGTACTAATAAATTGTAGTCTTTTTTTTACTGTGTAATACGTGTGCAGGCGAATCAACGGTAGAATAATACTTACGTCACTTTCCAAACTTTGTATTGAATTACAAATATAATACACAATCTAGTTAGAGGAAGGAATAAAATTTGAACGACCTATATATGGGGACATCGAATATTATTTATTCGAAATCGATTCTTGACTGTCGGTTCTGCCTCATGTACAATATGTTTGCACGAACTCACCATAAATAAGAAACAATAACCTTATCCATAAATCATAACGATTCTATATGAAACGAGAAAATTTACTCAATCACATTTTAAAACTGTCCATCGATTGGCAGATCTAATCTCTAATATTTGAAAAAACAAATTTCTATCTATAGCATCAATAAGAAAAATATAGACAAGGTGACTCGCGTTTCCAATTTGTATTACCTTTATTTCTCGGTTTTTCATCTACCAAAAGTAATCGAAAACTTGATTACAACCATAACAGCTGTCTCTTGACACTACGGCGTTTTATAAAGATATGAAAATACACGAGAGTGTCAAAGAGATGTAGGTACAATTTTATGTAGAGCCTACCAGTTTTGATGGCAAATTTTTACGCAGTTATATTAGATCTGCTTAACAAGTTTCGCGATGACAAGAGAAAAATTAAAGGCCGTATTTTAAAACGACGTTTGGACGTCGTTAGCCGGTGTAAAAAATATACGTAATTCTATTACCGCATTCATAAATTTTTAAAAATTAAAGCGACGACGTCACAATTTAGTATTAACGAAATTAATTTCGTAAAAGGCGATAGCGCGACGCCGACCGACGTTAAAATGGTGAAGGCAGTTTTACAAAAATATACGAACTTTTATCGGATTAATCGATCGTGTAATTTTAATTTTGCCCGATGCATAACTGACAAGGTTTTTTTTTTATTTATTTATTTTTATAAAACACTGGTTTATATATATTTTTTTTAATAATAGATCCTTTTCAGGAGACGTCGTCTAGTTTGGAAAAAAGGCCGCTTCAAGAATTTTTTTACAAGTAGTTTACGTTACAAATTTAAATATAAATTTTTGATTCACTAATATACATTGAAAATGTTTAAAGGGTCTGATTCCACGATCACTTCCAATCAATTGTTGTTCATGATTTTAATTAAAATTATCTTTAAAATAGACGTCTTTTAAACTCAGTTCTGTTAGAAGCTACTTATTACAAATTGTTCGACCATATATTAAAATTCACGAATGAAATAAGGTCCTAAAAATAATCTATAATAGTCCCACCTTTACGCGATCACAAGTGTTATAAATTTCTGGGTTTTAATAAGCCTTTTCGTTAAACAATAAGTAGTGTAGGTATATTATGGCAGCTGATAATTTTTAATAGGTAGGTACCTTTAATTGTAACCCCGCCACGCGACTAAATAACATTTTATTTTAAAATTTTTGCTTCTCATTTATTTTTTTTGGCGATATTTGTTAGCAAAATCCCCGCGATATTTCTATGGCTGGATCTACTAAATATTTCTATATGGTTACATTAAAAAATATATATTACCTACTTTCAACGAAATAAGTCTGTTGATGAACAATGCCCGTCTTTCGACTGGCCTTCTAGTACTCACGGCTGCCGGTTCAAATCCCTCTGCAACCATGGATGTTTGTGAATGTTGTAAAATTAGAAATAGGAAAAGCAACGGTTAGGTATGCTGCACTACCAACACCGGTGTTTTAATACCTAGTAAATGAGTTAACATACATAATTTTATGATTGAAAAAGAATTTGCGTAATGCATTTATTTATAATCGTTACCATTTTTTATCTTAATTGCGAAGTCTAGTGCAATCAGCACCTAAAGTTGAAAACAGGAGCTGGTAATTATGTATTTGGAAAATTACGCATTTTATGAATGGAAGTTCGAATTATAAATTAATAATTAACCTATAGAAAAATCCATGGTTTATCATGAGTTTATAAAAATGCGCGGTGCTCTATTTTACTTAAAAAATAATTCGTAACTACCATTTTCAGCAAGCAATTGCGCGTTTATCACGACCGTGTAACGTATTTATGCTGTAACATAATAAAAATTGATGCGGTACCCCCGAGCGGTTATGATATCTAACCGATTTATCACAGCTTTAATTAAAATAAAAACGGCCAAGCGACATTATTTTCATAAAATCGACCTCATCTTCTTGCGTTACGAAACAAACGGGGCTCGCGCGCCCCAGTAAAATAAATATTATTTACTTATTTAAAAATAACCAATTTTCTACTCTACATTTTAATTAAATAGTTGCCGTTATTGGTACTTTTTGCGTTTTCTGCTTGTACTCCTTCGAACAGCTTAAAGGCAGCGCATCCTCGTAGCGAGCGACCATTAAATGTGAATTATATTTTTTATTTTTAAATTCTACAAAATTGTCTCATTTGGAGGTCTTTCGTCATCAAACTAGTACTTTTTACTTCTCTCAAAATCCAATGTGAATTGCGGCTTCAATTTTACAATGTAAAATTCGGCATTCTAAATCGTTACATTTACTATTTACAAGAATAGAGGATACTTTGCCCTTGAGCTTCTAAAGTTTGGTTTCATAACCATTGTGTCTTATGTTAGAAAAATGCTTCTTTTATATAGGCATTTACAAACCTGGGTAGTAGGTACTTATGCCTAATACCCACAGACGTGTGGTGGTTTGAATATTGTATCTTGAATTACACCAGCTTTATTTTAACTGGTACGTACATAGATATTTTGCGAATATCCGTATCTTGATGCATAATTTATATTTACAAAAATTACACACAATACAGGGAGATGGAAGTTCAAATTATAAATATAAATAAATAAAATAACCTACTTGCAGAAAAAAATAAATTATAGCACGCAGCTCGATATTAAATTTATAAAAATCACCGTGAAATTGATGAAAATCCACCTTGTATTATCTAATGTTGTAACCTGTAAAAGGGATTGAAGCTTGAAAACCTCTCTTGAAAGAATTACGAAATTCTTTTATCATTCAAGAGGGAGTCCTGGCTTTGACGTAACGGAAACGGATAAGTAGCTTCTGTTTTCATTCGTTCTTCTTTAATATACTGGCCGTGTAGGATTTTAAAATTACGAACAATTGTTTGATTGAAATATTTCCGACGTTATATTTATTTATAAAAAGCGTTTCAATCAGAATGTGCTTAGCATTACTTTAAATTCGACGAGTTCGAATTTCGTCACTTTGTAAATGTGAAAAAACAATTATTTACCCCCTAGATAATTTTGTCTCGCCACATTTTTTTAAATAACATTTTGTATAGCGTGCACGTTACGATAGTATGACTCTTCACGATAAGGGAACGTGACGTCAAAGCGACTCCTTAGGATTTTGATTTTTTAGATCAACGAGACAATGATGATGTTGTATAAGCTCTTCAATTTTGAGTATTACCTATTTAAAAAATTGGCTGACGGTTAAAACATCGTTTTTACGGTAACGATGCTTGGCGATTTGCATTATGAAGTATAAGGCGACTATAGCAACTCCATCAGCAGAGCCCTGAGGGTCAATTTATAAAGTTGAACTAAAACCATGTACTTACCTACATCTATCTACGGCAGGCATAAATCAATCAAGATTTAGCAGCTGACCGAGTTACAGAATAGTTACAGTTCGTTAATAAATCATTAGATTAACAGACTATAAATTTAAGCCGCTCATAGGTTCACTTAAAAAGTTGTTAACGGGCGAAAGATTTTCAATGCTTACCTAAGCACGTTTAGAGCTTCGGCGATGCATTGTTTGACGCCCTCGCCTATTTCAAAATTTCGTTCTGCTTAAGCAAGCACGTGCAAGAAACCTTTGGCCATGCGAGTTAAATACTAAAATATAGGAGGCAATAACACGAATAGTGTGGTTGCGTGCGTTTACGAAAAATCGATATTTGAATAAGGGACATCGCAAATGAGCATAAAGCCGGCACATACATATTATATATGTACAACCACGTTGTGGCATACATAATGGGGGTACGAGCACATTGACAACGATCATGAAGACCATTACGACCATACACTAAGCCCACGCTACTGTATTACGAATGGACTGATAACTCACACAGTATTCTGTAAATGACAGTAGAACAAAAGTCGTTTTTAATACGTTTTCTAGTGCAATTAATTTATACGCACGCGTGCATTCGATAATTCTTGCTAATGTCCAGATAACGTTATAAAAGTATCGGTAGCATAGGTATAGGACGAGAAATAAAATCACGCGAAACAGCTATTAAGACCATTGTTATCTCGAAAACGTTATCTAAGACTGTCCAAGTATTTTGATTTAATTCAAAAAACTCTTAAAGCAACCATTAATTACAGCATTTTTACGTGCTGATTAAAATACAAAAGAGAGGAGGAATTTTTAAAACGTATATATATATCTATTGTAACTGCTGCGGTTACGGATTAAATTGCGAAAGCTAATCCGACTTGTAAAAAGATCAACCGCTCTTGACATCAATTAAGGAAATCCCCGTTTTTCTTTCAATACGTGGTCGTTAAAAAATAAATACTGTTTGAAATCTTGGGATGAAAGGCGCAAAACTGCTTTGGAGATGTCTCAATTAATGTAGGTTCCTAGTTGTTTGGAAATATAATAAGGAGCGTACCGACTTAATTTAGGATATATATATATATATATATATATATATATATATATTTTTAAATTAATCGAGCCGTTGCCCCTTCGTTATCGTAACGTGGCGATCTCTGTACATTTTCTTTTAGAAAATCTTTTGGTTTTTTATAATACAACTGTGATTATATTTAACAATTCTTACACCTGCTTTACACCTAAAAATTAAGATATTTAACTCATGTATACTGCCAAGTATTACCTATATATGGAGCTCGAACATGAACGTTCACAGCATCAAACCTAAATAAAATAAGGAAAGCACAGAGAACAATGTAAAGACAAATATTAAGGATTTCGCTTACAAATAGGAAAAAGAACGATTGGATAAGAAGGGAAGCGAAAGCCATAGACGTCGTTGAACAAATAGCTAAACAAAAATGGAAATGGGCTGGACATAACGAACGCCACCAAGACCAACGATGGAATAACCAAATAGGAAAATGGCAACCATATACGGGGAAAAGATGTACGAGGTAGACCACAAATGAGATGGAACGACGACATAGTAAAACACGCAGGTTTTATATGGCAAAGAATAGCCTGGAGTTGGAAAAAATGGAAGGGATATGAAATAGGCTTAAAAAAACTTTCTTTGACGACGAACGAATCACAATGGATAGCGTGACGAAATAATATAATGTTTACTTATATTAAAGTATTATTTATAGCCCAGTAAAATTGGACCATAAAAGGGGAAAATTATAAAAAAAAAATATTAACAAGCTAGATTTTTATGCGAACCTTTATTTTTTATGTTTTGAACTAAACCTCAAAAGATTCCTTCGATAGCGCGTCCGCAAAAATTGTTAGAGAGGACGAAAGTAGGTGAAATTCAGTTTTTTTGCAATGATTTTGTTAACTATCAATTTTTCGAGAAAAAGGTTAGCATCGAAATTGTAGCTCGTAAAATTTGCTACAAAAAACGTCCTTTGATTTTTTTTGTATAGTTAATTGTTTTAGAGTACCTAAACCGTGTGATTATGTGCCAATGCATGTGTAGTTTGTAGAAAAAGTGCACTCCTTTCCACGCCACTGTGGGGTTATAAATATAAAGGCTTTCAAACGGTTGATTCTACGAAAAAAGTCATTGATATGTAATAACCTTTTTTTCTAGAAAAACCGATAGTTTCCGAGACAATTGCGAAAAACTGAATTTTACCTTCTTTCACTCCCTATAACAATTTTTGCGAACACGCTATCGAAGGGAAATTTTGAAGTTTAGTTCAAAACATAAAAATGAAGGTCCACACAAAAATCTAGCTTGTTAATAATTTTTGTCTAGTTAATATTTAATGTTACTGGGCTATTACATTTTACTCAAATAACTTGGAATATTAAAATTGAAATTTACACGTCAATACACTTCAAAAGGCTGGTAGGTATTAATTTTCACAATAATTATGGATTGCTCATACACTGCTTTGTAATTGGGTCTTTTGTCCGGAAATTTAATTTCCCTTTCAAATCCAGAATAACCCTTATATTTATAAAAGACTGGCCTTCGTTAATAATAATTGGATATTAATTAAATTTACTTAATTGAACAATAAGTTTGTAAAATTGATGTTAGTGAGGAAGTAAAAAAGTATAACGACAACGTTTTCGACGCGTATTACGTTACAAGTTACTTATCCTATTAAAATCCAGTTCCTGATTGAATTCTTATAAGTATATCTCGACAAAGCCGTGTTGTAATATACCTACCTGAACAACAACGTGGGACGTTATTTTTATTAACTCATTTTCCGTGGCTCCAATTTCCTTTATAAAATACGTCAAAGAATTCTGTTGCAAGGCGCGCCATTCAATAAAGTTCAATTGTCTGTAAGGCTATTTTAGGTTATAATAACACCAAATATGGCGGTCGTTTTTCCACATTAAACAGCGATCACGGCCTAAAAAACGAGTTATTATCAAATAAATCGATTTTTGGTTTTATAGCTGGCTTAGTTTTTTTTTGTACGGCGCGACGCGGCGTGTAAGAATTATTCGTTCTCGGAATTAACGATATAAAATTCAAAATGCAAGTATAATCAAGGCGTAACCTTAACGTTACTCGGGGAAATTCTAAGTTTACTTTATAATATATCACGCGGACTGAAAGGACGAAATGCTAGGGGATGTATAAGTGATGAAAATGGAAAAATAATTTAAGAGCGTAATAGCATCGTAGGCTGAAAGTAAAGGTGAAGAGGCTTTAGAAAAATAAACAGGGGGCAAAATTTTATGCGATAATATTTTAGATATTGTCATTTTACATCTACCCTAAAGATAATAATAATTAAGTCGGATAGATTTTGAATAAATTAAATTACACTTTACATGTAAATTAGATGGTGGCGCGTTTGAATACAGATTTGCATTTGTTATTATACCTTATGTTTAAATATATGACTATTCCCATTCAAAATGTGCTAATATATCATAAAATGGGACCTAGTGTAGTATTTCAATTTTTTTTGAACAACTTTTAGTTATTATTAATTTGAACAGGTAGATAATACCTCGATTCGATTATTTCAATAGGTAAATATTAATAAAATCGAAATTTAAACTTGCTAAGATTTGTTGTCTAATACAAAACTCAAAATTTATCATACGTATTATATTAAGCTAGCCATTATTAAAGCACATTTATCTAATTAATAATTTTAGTACAACAGCCTTGTGCAAATTAGACTTGTAAGTGAACCGATTTCCATTGAATTATCATAAATATTTAAGACTGCGCGAAGCAATTTACTTTTTTAAAAACTGGTAGCATTAAGGGTAAGAGGAAAGTTGCGATTTATAGTATACACGGTGACGATAAATGGGCCTGCGTATAGCAATTTTACGCGTTGTTGTGACGGTCGTGGTGCGCTAAAAGCTTTTGTCGCATTTCCATGTGCGTGCAGAAGTTTTGATTTTAAAAAATAGGTCGAAATCAATTATAATCGAAAATACGTGGAGGAACAAAAAAAAGTAAGAGAATAAACGAGTGCCATTTTTTGTCACCTTTAAGAAATCGTTTTGGATGGTGGTAACGGCGAGGCATGTCGAATTTGTGCGTGAATTTAATTATTGGGCATAACACGAAAGTTGAAATGTCAATTTCTAAATAGGCTGTAACCTAACGACCCCGTTCGATATTGCAAAATTATAAATCAACAAAATTCCTTTTAGGAAATACTAGAACTGTGTCACACTTACGACATTTAAAGGTAAGTGATGACAAAGACATTTCGCAAATAAGCAAATTCGTTTTAATAATCAAATTAGGTCGGTGTCGACAATTTTGGAATGATATAAAAAAGGGGGTGTAAGTCGACACGACAGTCTTGTTTTCCATTTGAGTTAAAGAGTGCTAAAGCATAGGGGTAAGTAAACTATTGTGAATAATACATTGTTAAATTATTAATTAATAAATTGTAATATATGTGATATTGCTTAGTTAAATTATTTGAACTTAACCCATTCCAACAAATACTTTTAAAGTACTTCGGTTCCATCGGTTACAAGGCACTTAAAGTCCGAAAACTGTGTTTTGAACAAATCGAAAAAATAACTGTTTTATCTAGCTACTTACTGAAACAAAACTAGAAATTGTTTTGAAATTAATCAGAAACTAGGAGTTTTAAACCGATAATTGTAAAGAATAAGTTTAAGGATTACCAAGATTATCGAGTTTTTTACGATTTGTTCAAAACACAGTTTTTGGACTTATATGCTGTTTATGAAATCAACGCTTCAATTAATAAAGCTCAATATGTTTAGAAAAATGAAATCAATTAAGTATAGGTACTTAGTTCTTTGTGCGGTCGATGCGGGCACTTATTCGTTTTCACGAATAAAATTAAAGGATTAACGAAATCGATTTGCATTGCAATAAAATTTCCACGTCTAATTTCCTTTAATGGCATCGACTACTTTAAAATTTATCCAGGAATTTATTTTATATCTTAGGTAGCTTCTTCGATTGTTCGTGGAGAAAATTTAATACTTTTTCATCTCACACTTATAAAATATTAAATTTAAGTTACAATTTAAACTATTTACATTCGCGATTTATTAAACAACATTACAAATCAACCTTGTTATGATATACGTTTGAATCGTCGAAGGTGAAGAGAATCACACTTATCAGATTCAGTAAATACAATCAAGCAATTCCAAACCCTGTATAGGTGGTGCTCATTTCAAAATCAATCAGGAACTGACAGCAGCTTGCAGAAGCTTTTTATCACGCCCCTTCGTATAAGCTTGCTAGGAAATCGACTACTTTCCTTTACGTTAGAACGTTGATTAAATTTTAATGAGCAAATGCGCTTATGTAGAAATGATCCTTACGAGTGTCCTCCTTAAATACTTACATACGTGTACTTACATACCTACATATCGTTATGTAAATGTAGTTTAACAAATAAAATAGAACGAATAAAATTAAAAACGGTTAACATTGCAAGATTTATATATTATATCAAAAAAAACCTATAAATTGAGAAACGGCATCTTAAATTTTTTATGCAACGTCTGTTCTCCATTTTCCATTTTCAGGGATTTAATCGGCGCTTATTGAATTATCCCCTATAGCGGTTCGTTCTTTCGACGCATTTTTTTTGTAATTTAAGAACGTTATGCTTTTGAATTACCATCATCAACTGCGATTTTAATGCGGTGCTTAATTTATAAATGTATTAACGCTGTAGGTACCGATTGACCTTTAATTATAATTGAATTTATATGTTGATATTGATCGATGGGATCTCCGAACTTCCATTAAAAGCTGCAAATGTCACGAGAACATCATTAATGGATTAATTAAGTTGTAGAGGAAATTGGAACTTTACAAATTGTTTCCCGAGATGCCTTAAATACGCGTACTGTAAGATCAAAACGGTCGCGTCGTTATTAAATTCTGAATTTCGTTTGTGGCCCCGAACGATTTTCGTTTTGAAAAACTAGAGGTGAAAATTATCAATAATTCCGGGATTACTTACCTAAGTGCTAAAACGTTTTCGAATCATTAATCAAAGCAGGCCCTGCGAATGGCAGTGTGCAGAGCGACGTGCTTAAACGATATTACTTAACGGGAGGTTTACAAAATTTTAGATTTTCCATAAAACATATTTGTGATGATAATCAAATTTTCGACTTATTTTTATATAAGAAAATACGTATTTAGTGTAGGTTTTCAATCGATACATCTGAAAATTGAATTGAGAATAAAACAAAAGAAAAGCCACTTCATTTTTTATGTACTTCGTCGTGTAACCTAGCCGCAGATTCGTCTTTCATTCAACGATGAAGGGTGTAGGAAGTTTATCCCTCGAGGAAAGTCAGTTACCTTCTACATATTTATAAGGAAAAGTATGAAAATTCTTAGTCTCTAAGGAAATGTATTTATAACATTTTGAATAATGTAATTTGAAGGGTTTGCGAGAAAATGTTAAATTTGCGTACCTACCTACATTTTCTTTGTTTCAATTTTTTATAAATTTTAAACCTCCTAATAAATTCTTCAGTGCTAAATTAAAAATTAACATTATTAAGTACCTATTCCGTATTAAAGTAAAGTAAATAATTCAACTCTAACTATGGTAAATAATAATGAATTCGAACAGTTTTATGATTTCGTAGGTACGTTTCTTTTACAAATAAGTTCTACGATTAAATTTTTAGATCGCGAAACAAAAAGGTCATCAAGGTTGTCGTCTAAAACTGCGTAGGTACCACATTTAAGAAAAAAACGGCTCAATCAATTGTAACAAGATTTTGGGTATTGATTTGTAATTTTTTTCTTTATTCAGTGAAGTGATTTAAATTCCCTTTAATTGTTTCATTTTTTAAATAATTGTTACTGTCATTTAATAAATAACAATAACCTTATATTTGTAACAATGAAAAAGTTCAATTGTTTTTTTGAATCGCTATAATTAAATTTATTTCGCTTTCTTTTTTTTTGAACACGGATATATCCACTACGTCACACTGGCCATACGTTTTTGAACTCGAAATTAATTCAGCAGCACAAATAACATCCTCTTCCCTTCTAACTAAAATTAAACTTAATCCTCCCGATACGAAAGCTAATATTACGGTACGTACCTACCACTTAAAAAGGTATTAAACGAAAATAAAAGTCTAGGCGAGTTGATTAATTTTGCGACCTCCGTTCGATTAGTTGTCTATGTATTGAGGCAATTTAAGGGGCGACTAAAAATATTGGGGTCCTAAAATTGCATTGGTAGGAATTAAGGTCGTGTGATTTTCTAATGAAGAATAACAGGCACCTTGTTAATATCTATGTCGTATATTGTTCAACACCTCTTAAAACTTAAATAATTTCGAATTTATAACATCATAGGTATGCCATAAAATATTCAAATGCGCTTTCTACTCTTATGGGCATTTTAAAGCTTAACAGAAAACCGAATTTATGTTTAGACTTCCGGGTAAGCCACAATTTATACTTAACGAACTATGTTTAATATTATTTTATGAAGGTTATTTTAGGATATAAGACTGCAAATTACGTAGCTGTTACTTTAACAAGTTTATTATCCTTGTGTAGGCTGTACTAAAAACGCCACCGACATTTATTGTGGCTACCTATACCACCGTGACCGCTGAACCTATACCTATATGTTAAATAAACAGAATTTTGGAGGCTCTAAATTAAAATTAAATATCCAACCCTGTTTACATTTTCCCCTTTAATTTTGACTTGCAAATCGATCATCCTTTCGCCGATAATTCATTTAAAGAAATGTTAGGGACGCAAGAATTGCCTAGTTCCCAAAACGTCGTTCTCGAGAAAACCGCCAAACTACGTATAAATCTTAAAATCATCTGCGAACGTCCCATTTGTATTCCAAAAGCAGTGCCGGAGCTCGGTAAGGAAGCATGACCTCAAATGAAGGAAACTGCGACATCTTAAATTCCTGAAAAGTTTTATTTGTACGTACGCGTAAGACACTTGTTGGGTCTCCAACTTATATTGCACATAGGCAGGTAACATAAATAGAGAAGGCCAACAATTTATTGCTAGTTCGAGCTTTTAAAAACCAATATAGAGTAGTCCGCGACCTAAATAATGCTCGAAATTCTCGTTATCTAACAATTAAAAAAAATAATAATAAAAATATTTAATTGATTAGACTAAATTATCGTACGTTACATCGGTCGCTGCCAAACTTAAATATAAAGTTTAATTAGTTTTCTTCACTAATAGCTTAAAATATGATTCGATAGATAACAAGGTAAGTTTCGAGATAAAGAACCCCTTAATTGCTATATCTTTCCAAGTTTGATTGCGCCTTTTGAATTTCGTAACATTAACAACAAAACCACTCTTCTTCCTATGGGTATAATCAAAACAAAGGTTAATCTCGAATAAGGGTTTGATTAAAATATTTTACCTTCGTTCCGTCTTCACTCGCATCAACTGAAATTTAAACGTCTTCCTCCGTTCTACCCGCGTATACTAACCGCGTTCGAGTCAGTTTTAATAAATCACTTCGTATGTTGTGCGACAGCTTTGCGTTATTTTAATTAAAATCGTCTTATTACTATTATTGAGATGTACCGAAATGGTTTCTATATTAGAAAGTTGATTATTAAACGTACTAAATAAACTAGGTATCTATATAGCAGAAAATCAAAAGATGCGCAACTCTTCATATCCTATTATTGTGAAAATGTATGACTGATCGTTAAGAAATAATGTTTTTAAATGTATTAAAACGTTTACTTATACTATCGAAGGTATTGATCGCGTTGTTTCGAAGCTTTTGTGCTTTTTAAATAGGTACGTATTATCTTTTTCGATAATTAATACCTTTAATAGGACAGACAGGACCTTTGACTACAGAAAAAAAGCGCTTGGAAATGTTTTAACCTCTTGTTAAAAAGCATTTGGGCCGCACAAAATTTAAATAATAACTCATATTCTCTGTCATAATACATTTATGAAATCGGTACTATATTTAAAAAGGGTTCGAGCAATGGTTTTACCTTTTTAGCATGTATTTATGTATACATTTACGTGTATTTACGTGATATTTATTCACAATTTTACCACCTCTATTGTGATACATTTGCAGGTCTAATTGGGGGTCTAACAGGTCTAACGTCTATGCAGGTAATTAATTATTAACTATTTTAACTTGCCGACGTGTTAATGAATTTTTTGGAAATTTCATATTCTAGTTACGCCGATTAAAATTAAAATCAGTCGTGAGTGGGTTCCAATATTTACCTTGGGCGAAACAATAGCTTATCGTGGACACTTAGTAGGACAGCCAGTGAGACTTTTTGGTACGTCATCGGGTAATGAATAAAGACGTATTTTTTAACCCCAAAATTTTTCGCAGGTTTAAGTTTCAAATTGTGTCTCCTTGTCGGCTTAAATAGTTCAAAAATTGTTGCGACAATCAAAATTTTAAATTTCGTTTTTTATCCGTAAACGAATGCACTAAAAATGTAAAATCTCTTAAAAAAAGAGAAATTAAAAAAAATCAAAAAACATTAAAAAAATAAAATCCTGAAATATATATATATATATATATATATATATATATATATATATATATATATATATATATATTTTAATACTTACGTAAAATGCAAACTAATACTGCTGCCGCTGGGACTGCCACTTGTCTGTAACATACTATAAGAAAAAATTATAACTTTTTCTTTATATTTCCTATTTTTTTCTCGTCATCGTTTTACTTACGCTTCATATTTCGCTGTATTTCACCAACCTCTGTAAATACGAAACCGCACGTAAGATATAATTTCGTTCGCGAAATTGGACCGTCGAATGTTTGAGGGGAGCCCTAACCAAGACCCTAACGGAGTCCTTATCCAAGGGCCTAACCAAGTTCGATTTTCAGAGAATTTGTGTTAGAGTTTAAAGGTCCATGTATTTACACTTTATAAATACATGGAGAGTTAGTCGACAAAGAAGGATCCTACCATTCTTCATCGCATTAATCCTTTTTGTTTGTAATCCTTTTATATAGCACAACACAACATAAACCACAACACTTGCGCATTCACACGCAAAAAGGCGTTATAAACCGAACGATCGCTCCTCGCACACACGTATAATTCGACGCCGTAATTTAAAATTCGAACTACTGAAACAAACACTACCGCTCTGTACTACTAACGCGAGTGATCTGAAGCGGTTTTGCCAGAATTTTATGTATAAATGCATTCGAGTTTATACGTGGATACTAGGAAATCCCGCTTTTATTTAAAAAAACATTGATTTCTTTCTATTTTGCATTTTTAAAATATCCCAATGAGCCCGTCCACAAGCAATCCTTATTCGTGCCGATTTTAATGAACAGTCAATCCACAAACTTTAACAGAATTTAGCACCATTTATTTATAAATATCCATTTCACCTTCACTTTCTTGGAAAATTCCAAAGGCTGTTTGAAATAACGTCGAACTTTTTGTCGTCGACGTATGAGAACATTTTGCCGTAATATCTAAAAATCTATCACTATAGATAGTTATTATTTAAATTGAAGATTTCAAACAGCTTTGATTGTCATCAAAATGTAAAAGCAGTCCTAAACAAATTTTAAAAAAATTTCAACTAATCGTCAGCAGGCACCTACTACCGAGCCGCCAGTGCCCACGTAAATTTCCAATGTCACGAAACAAATTATTGTTTTCACTTAATTTAAATTAGTACATATTGAAATTCACATTCAAATAATTCGATTACTCGTCATTTACTGAAATTGGCGATCCGTTAAATATGATGGTTCCACAAACAAACAAACAAACAAATGTGTAGTAAAATAAATAGATAATAATTTGACGGTCCATTAGCAACAGTTAAAGTGTACTATACGTATATATTGTCCATTCTTTCGGCAGTTAATGCTTTCTCTGAATTACGGATTAAAATTAACGATTGTTTGTTTTTCTATTATTTAACGATTGCACTTACCATGATAAAACGAATCGATTAACAAAAATTAGAAAGTTTCGATTCGTACATTAATTCCGATTGAGTACAAATCGATAGATAAATTATGTAAAATAAGGTGGGGCAAGTGCAAATTTTTTTATTTTTTAATTTTAAAAATTTTCACTTTCGGCGAATACTTATCTTTATGTTCTTATTTATTTAAATTAATCAGTTGTTCGCGTATGATTTTTAAACATTTCTTAACACTAATTTATGGGCGTCGCATACTTACGAAGTGAGAGAGACGAGCCAGCGCTGCAAAGCGTTAGAATTCGAACATCTCATTTTAAATCACTTTATCGTTAAATAGTAGGTATTACATACATAGAAATCTTTCAACGACATTTTAATTAGGTATTTAAGAAAATCTCTCTTTTCAACAAAGTATTTTTAAAACCTCGATATTTCTAACTATTAAACTATTCTTTGAAGACTAGTGTCACAGGCGCCAGCGTCATCGCCTCATCTCATTGCCAGATGTTTTTACGTTTAAAATTATTAAAAAGAGTTAAGTATCCATTTTTAAAAATTTAAAAACACGTCTGTTGATTATCGTGTTCATATTTAAATGAAAGTTTCTCTCTTTTTAATATAATATTATTATGTAGATGTAGATTTCACTAGTTTTCAACAGAAAAGTGTTTCTGAAGAAATAAAGAACATAATTGAAAAATCTGCCGTTATTTTTTCATACATCTTTACTTTTTTTACTTAAAAAATTAAAATTTTCACTTTTACAGAAACTAATTTTGAAACTTGCCAATTATACACAATTAGGTACTAATTACACGTTAGGTATTAATGATAAATAGGTATTATTTTTAATATTTCAATTCAGGAACTTTTTTAACACGTTCACTATCACGCCACAGAGAAGAAACTTCAACCGCAGGTTATGTTCTGTTTTTTGCCTTTTGCAAAATATAAGTACTGCAGATTTGTATCAAAACATTTAAGAGCATATTATGCCAAGAAGACATTCTTTCTCGAAGTATAACGGAGTAGACGGGCGTGTGGTGCACAAGTAAAAAATTAATATAACAACTGTTTGTTTTCATGCCAACCACCAACTTAACACCGCACTGTTTTTAAGTTTCGAACGATTAATTGATTAAAACGATTTTTGAATAGAAAATCTCACGAACTTCTCGCAAACGCTTTACATAATGTTTTATTGAAGTCTCGAACGAGAGCGACTTTTTTTCGAAGGCGAATTTGGGAATATAAAAATTCAGATGAAAATGGGTAAAATCGATCCTCTTCAAAGCTTTGAGGTTAGTAACGTGTGAAGACCCCTTTGATCCGTTATTATCAAAAAGTATAACGTTGATAACTTTCTAAAAAACAAACTTTATTTAAAAATTCTCAAAATCTAAAACATATAAAGTGCATGGGTAGGTAGTGCATACCATGACCCGTACAGTAGGTATTCATATACCTAATTTAATTTTAAAGGCGAATTAAGGGGGTTATTTTCTTCTGGTGCACGTGCTCTTGAGATATTATTATCGATTTTAACTGGGGCTTCACGAAACTATGGTGTTTTCTAAACACCTAAATTGTTTTGAAAATAATGAAGTAATTTAACACGACAGAATCGAAAATTTTAATAAAACTATATATGTACGGAAACTATATAATCAAAACACAAATTTCTATCTACTATTATATTTTCAGCTGCTATAAATTTCATAAATTACCTAATATTTTTGTTTTTATCAAGGCTATTCGGCATTCGATATAAATTTTGAATATCAAGGAAACGTTATAAATGTGTAAAATAATCTCGTAAACAAATTGAAAGTTTAATAAAATATTGTAACTACTTATGTAATAAGTACGTACCTATATTTTTTTTATGTAGTGAAGAGCTTGACTAATTAACTAATTTTTTTACAGGTAATTATCCGACAGATTTCGCAGTCCATCAGAACAACGATGACGATCTGTAAGTACTATTTCTATTAGTAAGTAATGTAGTTATTTGTATTAAAATTAGCAAATCATAATAAAAAGGGCAGAAAACGGTTAATTGTTGTGCCGTTCCAATTTAATTTAAAACTGCTGTCAGATTGAATTCTATAAAGTGCTCGCTATTGAAAGTGAAACGTTGGTGATCCAATAATCGCGATTTACATGAAAACTATCATGCGTGGATATTCGCTCGGGAATAGCCCTACATCCATGTATTAATCGCGTGACAAGGGACACACCTCAGCTGAATCGGTAGAGTAATATTACCTACAAATACTATCCGCATTGTTATTAAAATACATAGACTAATTCACTTTCAATTAAAGAAAATGTACCGTACGTTTATTCAAAGACACGTAAAACACTTAAGAATTAAAAAAATTATACGTTCGTCGTTGGTGACCTTTAGAAATGTTGCGCCAGTTTTTGACGTGTTTTTCACATTTTCACGTTTTGTTTAAGAAAATTATATTGTCCGCCGTCACTTTCGTTTGTTTGTATTGGCGCTGGCCATCAAAAATATCCGCTGAAAGCTACGTATTATAAAACAAAGTGTATAATATCGAATTATACATACATAAGCGTAAGTGTAGGTAAGTTTTTGAAAATAGTAGTGAGGTCGACGTTTTAAATATGACGCGTCGTGAGTCTACGTAGAGTCGTGTAGTAACTATTGACGTTGCGGTTGCGTGCATGGTACGACTGTTGGAGCAAAATCAATATACCCACCACATACCAGTTAAAAACGTGGTCGCGGCAGTACGTTTTAGTTAAATGCCATAAATTCATTTCATTATTGAATGTACAAAGTGAAAAGGGGATCGACGGAGTTCTTTCGTTTAATAATTTCGTCTCTTCCTTAATAATAAATGACTCGGTATATGTTATTGCATTTTTAATATTCCGACAACAACTCGTCCCAGTTTCATAAAATACCGACGCACGTATACCTCGGAACTCAGAATTGAGATTGGATATTGATCTGCACCGATATCGCCCGTATTTAAAAAAAGAAAAAGAAAAACGAAAACCCCGGAATCAAAAAAAAAAGAAAAAGTTTCCGCGGCTGCCGTGAAAGTACTAGAATGTGTTTCAATTAATAATAACGAAAGGCCATTCTCGTAGAAGACGTGACCATATATATTTCGGAAAATAAATATAAGCTTTATTGCTAATTGGACACTAAATAAAATCTTCTAAAAATGAGAGCCATAAAAATCCGATATCCGGGCGTAAAAGGCATCAAGCCGTTCTAATTGGTTAATTTCGTATTTGCAGATCTGAAAAACAATGTAAAAAATTATCTTATTACTCCTTATTATCTTTCCTCGATTCGCATTTCGACATTTCCACTTTTCGAATTTCAATACGTTTTATCGTACAATTCGTTTGCGCTTTTATCTTGGCGACATCGCATCGAATATAATAATTATATTAAATTTTGTATCCTAGTCTTATTTTAATTAAAACGACGAGGGTTGTTGGCGCGGTTTTAAATCATATCGCTATACGTCAGTGTATTACCGACATCGGCCGGTAAACTGGGTTACACAGTCGATAACTCATAAATTTATGACTGCAGCTTCGATTCTCGACGGACCTTAAGACTTTACCCTTTATATTATAGCACTTGACCTCCCGAAATCCCTAATACTACACAATCTAATGAATAATCCATAACAGCCAAGATTGGATGTATAGGAAAGATTTATGTGACTCGAATGGACTTGAATTTCAAAAAAGTGTAATATCGGAAGCTTTTCGGGCCGAGATTTTTTTTAATATCGCGCTTTAATTAATCGGTTAGAATTTATACGTAACTCGCGATAAAAAGAAATCTTAATCCTACAATTAGGTAAAATAGTTTCTGCTTAAGTGCAGGGCCTTAGGCGAATTATCGGTTCATTCGTCGAAGTAGCCGGCGCGGACGTTTTAAATTACGAAGAAACGTAAGATAACGATAATACATTAGCAAACGAACTAAATTACTTAAGTCACTCTCATTTATTATTGCGTTTACTTTACGATCTGTCCGCTTTATCCGCGCGTTGCTGGGATTTTTTAGGGCAAGAGGAAATATGCCGTATCGTGCTTACAGTTTGCCGCAGAGGCATTCGCTTTGAATTGTGAACGGCGAAAATTAAAATCGTGCAACTTATAATAATCGCGACGTATTTAATTTTCTTTTTTAACGAGCAAAAAACAAAAAGCCCTTACAAAACAATAAATTGTAGAAAGGTTTCATTTTTAATTTAACTTCTAAAGAAATCTTATATTTTGGGTGGCGGCCATTTAAGAATTTTTCGGTCCGTCTTTCAGGTACTCCCAAAGATATGCGTTATCTTCGTAAGGTCGAGACGTCGCATCGCTTACAACATTATACCTACACCAACTCGTGGTTTTATCAATTAAAACAAAACGTGCAATTGTTGGTTGCCAGATGTATATTACCGACAAGCCAAATTTAAGTTGAGATTTAAGCAACGTCAATTTTTACAATTTATATTACTTTTCTAAAACAAATCTAACAATAGATCGTTTTTAAATGGATGGATGATTTTTATAATTTTTCATCGCAATAAACTACAATGTTTCTCATTTTATAGGTAAATACGATTTTTAAAATAATTTTAATACATCTTTGTCATTTTCAAAAGATGAGATCTTTGGTCCGATCATGTGCACAGTTTTTTGGGACAGAAAAGGAGTATTGCTAGTGGAGTTTCTGCCTCGTAATGAGACAATCAATGCAGCGTCTTATTGTGAGACATTGAACAATCTGCGTCGTGCAATCCAGAACAAAAGACGTGGCAAGTTGAGTAAGGGTATCGTTTTGCTGCATGACAATGCCCGTCCACATGTGGCTAAGCGGACCAAAGATCTCATCAAATCTTTTAAATGGGAAACTCTAGATCATCCTCCATACAGCCCTGATCTGGCGCCCAGCGACTACCATTTGTTCCTGCACTTGAAGAAACACCTGGGTGGTCAGCATCTTCAAGACGATAACGAAGTCAAAACATTTGTGATACAGTGGTTAACAAGTCAGGCGGCAGAATTTTATGAGGAGGGTATTCAAAAACTGGTGCCACGTTATGACAAGTGCCTCAATATTCACGGAAATTATGTAGAAAAGTAGATTAAGGTACAGGCTTTCATGTAAAAATAAAATTATTGCGATATCTTTGCACGTCTTTTTTTAATTCCAAAACGGTACTTACTTATAAAACGCGCCTCGTATCTATAGGTAACTCCAAATTATTAATTTTAATTTAGAGGGGGTAGTAGTGACCAGCCTCATTAGAGATCTCTGTCAAATAACTTTAAAATAACTTTGTAATGTAATAAATAATTCAATAAATCATTAATATTGAAAAATCGACCTATATATATCGGCCAAAAAAGAAATCTTCCGCATAAAATTGTGGCTATTATAACAATTACGGCCTATCCAAACCTATAGGCAATTCACGTTATCAATAAAAAGTTACTACATTGTTTATTTGTAATTCGGTTTAAAGTGACATACTCTATAGATGATTTAATTGCGCATATATTAGATGGTAAAAGGAAAGACTACAATTTATTAGAACTGCCAAATTCGAGGTACGAGGTGTCAGCACTATGTGAAACGTCATCATCCAGTAACTTTTTATCGATGGCGTAAATTGCCTATAGGTTTGGATAAAATGTAACTATAGCTTACCCAAACCTATATGATGTTCACGTCATCAATATAAGGTTACTAGATGATGACGTTTTACACAGTGCTGTCACCTAGTCGCTCGTATTTTGACAGTTCTAATAAATTGTAGTTTTTCTTTATACCATCTAACATGTGCGTAGGTAAATCATCTATGGAATATGTCACTTTCCAAACTTTAAACCGAATTACAAATAAACAATCTAGCAACTTTTTGTCGATGACGTAAACGTCATATAGGTTTGGATAAGCTTTAACAAAACTATTAGTTTTTAGGCAATTCTTTTATTCCAGGTTTTAAGCTCGCTTACAGTAGGTACCTTCCTAATTCTATTCTAACGACTCTAAAATAGTAGGATTGAATTCAGAATTTAAATGCTAACATCAATTCAATATGAATACGGGTTTAAAATTCTTAATTACAACAAGGAATCGAACAATATAATACTCTATGAGCACTATTTTACTGTTTTCTACCTGCTACTTACATTTGTGTCATTTGTGTCGTTTCTTAGAAACGTATTTACCATGACTCCTCCATAAATAACGAGGGACAGATTTATAAACTTCCGACATAATTTAAAGCCCAAATTTTTTCAATGAATTGTTCATTAACGGGTTTAATAATGAAGTTACAGATTTGGCGCAATGGTAATAATTATTCGTCACATTAAGACGCGTCGATTGATATAAAAAAAATCGATTTGAGTGGTTCCTATTTTTCCATATAAAGTGTGCGTGGTCCTTTCCAAGTTTGGCGATTTAGACGAGTCTGCTAATTTGCACCACGTTCTAGAATCGCAACTCCATTAAAAATGATATCTAATAAAGATTTGTTATGTAAAATAAAATAAGCAATTACTCTAATAATTTTAAGATGCAAAATGTGTTATTGTTGGCCCAATAAAAACTTATTTCGGCGAACAAAACTTACATTCCTATCTACAAATCGAAGTTCGGCTATTGAAACATTATTTTGTTTGGTTTTTTTTATTTTTAATTGTTTAATAGGTACTATAGTTAATGAGAAACATTTTCGTTTTATCACATTTGGCGCATTTGTTTTGCTTTTATATAAAACATGCATGTCACAAAAAGCCTGTTGTATTTTAGTTAATAATCGTAAAATTTTATTGCTACAATAATTATAGATATCTACTCACTTTAAAGATAAATTGATCGTAGGACATTTTATTCTTTATTATCAATTATTGTTGTGATGTTGTTAAAAGTGAAACAATAATTAAATCAATAGAAAAAAATGAGAAAAAGCGGGCGCAAAAATAGATACGAAATCTTATTTAAGGGACTTTTAGGGATTTAGGGACCTCTGCCTTCTTAGCTCTCATTGTCAGCTTAACAATAAACAAACAAACAAAATTGCACAAAGTTTACGATTTAACTTTTCAGTTTCGGGCGATTACCTATTTTGTGTATTTTTCAAAAATTCCACTGAAGTCTGACAATGATTGTTATTGGCGAATTTGGAATAATAGAGCTCTACACCAAATTATTGCTGGATCAGATTTTTGCAGACGCCCAATTCGTGTTCCGTTCATTTGAACTATTTTAGGATCACCCTGTATAGATGCTTATTATTATTTTTTAATAACTTAATAACGAAATATTGATTCATTCTTCTTAACAGTCTTAACTATTATTAATTTTTGTAGATCGTTTCAAATGACATTCGCCCTTAAAACTGTTGCCACAAAAGTGCTATTCGCATCATTATGTTGTAAACGATTAAACAAATTTTAATCGCCTTAAATTTCTTAAGATAACTTTCCTTTTATCAGATATTAAACGAAAAAGTTTTAGAAAATGAATATCCATTAATTTAATCCGAACCAATTTCACAATTAATCAAAATTCTTTGCGAAAACTGTTGGTTGAAGTGTTGAAAAGTTTTTGTTAAGCTCACACTCAATTTTCGCTGGTAGATGTATTATAAATTAAATGTTTATTGTTAATACTATTTGTGTTTAGAAACGCCGCCGTTTCGATTAATCTGATAAATAATTGCCGTTTTTATTATTAAGAATAAACATAATAAACAACTTTTCTTTATAAAAGGATATAATAACTTAATACTAACAAAGTATTTTATGTATTAAGTATCATGTATGTGAGATACAAGTGCCTCAAAATCTAGAGGTTTGAGAATATACCCTACATACCTACATACATATGTATAACCGTGTGGCTCTGATAACTTCGTGGAAGCTTTTATGGAATATTATTGTTTTATCTGGAGACTAGGATTTCCGCCGTTTCTGAAAGTTCCGGAAAGATGTTTTATTGCTTTAAAAAAATGATACTCCGCACTACAGGTACTTGCGGAAAAAGTAATTATTATCCGGAACGGCGACCTTTTGGCCAAAATGGCACGATGAAACTTGCAATATTTTTTTTTCGAAGATTATGGACGTAGTAACAAAGAAGCGGGAAAAACCGTGGAGCAAAGTACAAGATTCGCCTACTTAAACATTTTGTTTAAGTCGTAGAGCAACTTTTAACATAATTTTTTCATAAAATAAAATGAGCTCCGTCGACCGTAGATATAATTCTCGAACCTCGACAATTATAATGGAAACGTTACAAAGTTTCTTATTTACAAATGAATGAGTCGTTCGAGTGTTTTATGTAAATTTGTCCTTTACGACAGGCGAAGTCGCTTTATCAGTCAACGGAGAGCGTAAAATTTTAAATTCGACGGAGATAGCAAAACGTGTAGTGTAGGTCTTCTATGTACGTATTTACAAGTAAGAGATGATATGGGCGCAATTTTACAATTTAATCGATCGACTAGCTTGTTGTAGAATGCTGCGAGTTTGATAATGATCGTTCAGAAACCTACAAGGGAACGAAAGCTGAACTGAATTTTCAATTTCCTTTTTGCAGAAATGAGGAAATAATTGGTCTTGTAAAATCAGAAAAAGAAGGGCAACGGAGCTTTATTGGCCATTGCACTTTTTGACGTTTCTCAAGAAACATATCGTCGTACGTTAATTTATCAATTAGTAAGTAATTGATAAGAAATGTATACGAATTTTACGTTACACAAAAATGTTTTGTTTGGATAGATTAATCTTCGAATAAAAACATTGTGAAGGCCTTTCAACTAACGAACAAATAAATAAGAATATCTCCTAATTTAATTTGTTTTAAATCTCTTAACTATTATCTAATCAAAATATTCTAATTCCGATTAAAGCAGTAAGTAATTTCCAGTCATTTGGTGCTCTAGAAAGTTTCCATTACCTAACAAATTTTGGGTTAGTTTTGATTTTTTGCTCCTTTGTGGTTTTTGAGGTACTAATTACGAATGTGAGGTTTGCCAACAAACATTTTCGCTGGAATTTGAGTGATAGTCAAAAAACGAGGGGAAAAAAAGTGGCATTTTCCGGTTTTTTGCTTTTAACTCGAAAATTATCAACTTTTGATAAAACGTCATCCTGTACAAAAATAAACTAGACAACCTACCTACAATATATGTCCCTTACGACTTTTTTCGCCACGTTGAAGTTCGACGTATATTTAATTTACCTGTTAGTGCGGCTCAAACAACAAGCAACCTACCCTGTCTGTATTAAAACTTCTTTAATAATTAAAAAAACACATTTTTTAGAGAACATTATTTTTTAATATCACCTTGACCATGGGAAAAACGGTTATAAACAAATTTGATAGTCTTATGTAAACACTTTCTCAATAAGACTTTATTGATAGACAACACTCATATTTAAATGGGAAATTGTTATTATTAATCAACATTATTTTGCAAAATGTATCTACAGTACACTCGTAAAAGAATGAACCATTAAAACTAAACATTTGAACGAACAAACATTAAACCAATGTACAAACGATATATTGATTATTAATACAGCTCTTGCCTTGACACCTACACATGAGTCTATAATAGTGATAAGTGAAGATGTTGACCTTCTCGTCATTTTAATAGGCATGTATCCCTTTAACAAGGCTGTTTAGGTTATTTTAAAAGTTGATCGTTTTCGAGTTAGAAGCAAAAAACTGGGAAAAAATACTTTTTCTTCGTTTTTTGGCTATACAAATTTCAGCGGAAACTTTTGTTGGCAAACCTCAGATTCGTAATTATCACAAAAAAAAACATAAAGGAGCCAAAAATCAAAACTAGCTCAGAATTTGTAGAGTAAAAATTACCTAATGACCGGACTATACAGGAAAGACAGAAAAATGAAATGAACATACATACGTTTTCTAACTAATACGAAATAAATTCCGTAAATCCATGAATACTACCGTAAGCTCGTTTTGTATCCAATTTCTCCCAGTCCTTCTAAATGATCTATCCTGGTTCCTGTCTGACTATACAAACTTCCAACATAAATTTAGTAAAACGTTGTAAAATATATCCTGTCCAGTTGTTGCGGAGGCATATTAAAGTTGACCATTACTCTTGATTTCATTCTCGAATTTATTCTAATTATTTTAACGGGTCGTTTCAGTTTCTTGCATTGAAATGTGGTAAGTAATTAATTTTTTTGGCATAAAACCGATTTTGTATTCCGCATACCTACCTAGTATATAAATGTAGGTGATAATTCGGAGAGATAATTTAAAATCGCGCTACTCGTAGTACAATTACGGCGATGTAAAATCGTTGATTTTGCGTCTCATTAAATTTTAACGGTCGCCGATTCAACGCTCGCGTGTTACAAGGGTTATAGCGCCTACTTTGATAGTTAGTATACATTGTAACGCTGGCTAATTCAATACTCGCGTGACACGTATTTCGCACACTTGCAAGATCTTTCTTATAGGACCTTCCTTTAAAATTTTAAAGGTTGCCAGCTAGAAACTGTTAGAAAGTCGATAGTTATAGGTAGGTGGGTTATAGAATACAAAATTATGTTGTTTTCATAAGATGGCCCATTTGATTTTGGGAAAATCGTTAAGTTAATACGAAATTTTCCAAGTTACCCCTATCGAAATCATTATGCTACTACAATAGACAAATAGTTGATCGAAACGTTATTACCCACTTTAATCGCCCCCGACAAATTTAAACAGTTGTCGTTTCAGTAAATAGTAGCTCCTCGCTTGAAAATTTCTACGTAGGTAGGTACATATTTGTGTTTACAAAATATATTTCGGTAGTCTGCGCATTCGCTCAGCAATTCTTTACTTATAGGTATAATACATACGGGCATATTCGCAAACGTAGGCAATTTCCAAGCTAATTTTTTAGATATTTTTCGAGTTGAGTAGGTATATGAATCGATTTTTCGTCGTTTTTCAGTTGCGAGTTTGAAAAAAAACCACAATGTTGTATAGTCTAGGTACTTACATAATTTTTTTAGTAACCCCGATAAATTTAAGGGTTTAAGTAGAACCTCGACACTTCTTTGAAGAAATCGTTTCCGTTTTAGCCTAATCAACAGGTAACGCGACGTGATTTAATGGTTTCTAAACAAAATAACCTCATTTTATCAATGGCATCGTTATCGTAAGTGTTAATTAAAATTATTATTTACAACTATACGAAACAAGCACAGTGATTCCAAATATGATTTTCGCTTGAATTGTTTTTTCTGTGTAGTACTTGTATTTAAATTTGTTTAAACTACTAACGCCGTAACGAGGACGTGGCGAAAGGGGCACCCGTTACGGGCGCAACTAGGTTTGAAACTACATTTGGGTTAAGGTGGTGCAAGTTAGACACTTGCCATAGGCGCCAAGTTAGACACTTGCCATAGGCGCCAAGTTAGACGCTTGCCACGAGCGCTTCATACCCTCATTACGGCGTTCGAAACTACTTATTAAAAAACTGAAGGCGTGAGGCGGACGGCTTTGGGGATGGTGGGGACCGCTTTAATTTTTATTTTTATTAGAAAAAAGTTGATATGATGAGCGTTTCGTTAGTGGTCAGGGAAATTTTGAAAAATTTGTCGGCGAAAATTGTCTCTAACCTACATTTTGATGTTTCTGTGAGAACATTGCAAAATATATTTAAAGTAGAACGATGGTAAACCTGTTGTTCTAGAACATATTTATTTTATTATTCTACGTTCTCGAATCGGTAGACCTTTAAAATAAAATAATTAGGTAGGTACTCGTGTTTTACACGTAGAATGTTAATGTATTTTCGTTTGAGTTAACAGTCGGTGTTTTTTGTTGTTTTTTTTTCAAAATGCACAACTAATACAATCTAATCGTATCAGTTATAGAAACATATCGGCGTAGAGCAGACGCATACGTTTAGTGTTATATAGTAGATAGTTAGTACTGAAATGCATATGCCAACTAATCCGCCAAGGACCGAAAGCATTAATGGATGTAATCCCGTTTTAAAAGCACCAACTGGCTTTACGGTGTGTAGATACAGAGGGTAGCACATTCTAATCTGATAGTAATTTTAAGCTTGATGGCATTCTCTTTCATCTATGCGTGTTGCTAGTTATCTATTTTTAAGTTGTTTTAATTGAATAAGTAAACACATTGGCGACAACTTTAAGGACATTCTGCGATGCATGAATTTCCCGTTTACAATTTACCTAAGTACAACACGAAATAAGATTAAAACTTTCGTTTTGGAATAACAAAAAAAAATAGTTAGTAATTTAATACTAGCGAATCAAAAACGAAACGCAAAGTCTGGAACGTGAGTAACGAGATGGCTCCTATTTATCTTTCTTGTGTTTGAACTTTCCAAAGTTTCTTTTATGAATTTCCATATCATTTCCTTGTACAAACTCGCAACCCGTTTTGTAGTCCTGTATCAACATCGGTACTTTATAGCGAACCATACTTATGCCGCTCCGTTAAAATATTTAACCTGACGCTTAACAGTTTCGGTTAAATAAAAGCGATTTGCATTTTGCCGTTTTAAAAATCGTAATTTCGATTCAACGTCACGTTGTAAATGAAGCTCGCGCAATTTCATAAACCGTCATATCTACTCATATACATATGTATAAATTTGATTCCGAAACGGATCGTAAAATTATATAACGAGCCTTTTTAAATTTGTACTACTGCTTATTAAAAATTTTAGGATTAAACGGATTGTGTAACAGGAACTCATCTGAGAATTGCTAATTGCGTTGTAAGCTCAAATAGGGTGGGCCGACGTCCTTAATTTATGTGCAGTGCATCGCACCACCGACTACCGTTCTACCCTTTGCGTTCTTAGATGATTATATAATTGCTGGGTATTATTAACACTCGAAGGAAATTTTCTATAAAAATTTAATGAAAAAAGTTTGTACGACGGCACTTTACGACCAACTTTAATTAGCGCAATACAAATCCTTCGAATTCATAATCGTAGATTCGAAGCTTAGGCGAGCTTTTAATTTTGTCAAACGAAATTTCTGTCGAAATTGTTTACGTGCTTCGATATCATATCTCGCAGTTAGGAATATCTCGCTTTTAAATTTATCTAACCCGTTCAGGGGCATCTTGAGTTCATCGTAATTTTCGGATTCGCAGGATATCGAAGAGACAAATTGAAGAGGCTTAAAAACTACTGACGTTTAGGTGTAGGTGTTCGATTTTTGATTGTTCATTAGCGAATGTATATTTAAACACGTTTAGAAAACGGAAATTAGCTTTATAAACTAAGCGGATGTTGAAGTTCGTCTAAAAGTCCCAAAGTTATTTACCATTATACAGCAAGGGATTTTAATTTGGCCGTTACCATGTTTCAATTTACTTTATGCCGTACACGTATGCACTATAAAATTTACAATGTAAGCAGCCGAGCATAAAAATTAGAGGTAGTATTTTTAATTTTGAGGAAAACGTTTCGTAATTAAATTTTATGTAAGCCATATACGGTTTTGGTGCGTTATGTTTTATATTTTATGTAGATAAGAGTAAAACTAATGGGCTTTCACTCTTAAATCCGGTGTTTAACCGTTTAATCTAAAACCTTTTCCTAATCCTGTTTCAGAAATTAACGTCGATAATGTGTCGCCTATTCCGTTGTTCGAAACCACGATAAGTGAATTTATATTGGCAATCGGTTGTTACAACTACGCTATACAGATCGATACGGACGCCATTAATTAAAATTTGTTACCGTTTGCCGAACCAATTAATCATACGTTACGGATCACGCAACGAAATATCGAATAATGTATTATAACCGCCAAGTTTACACGGAAACTTGGAGGGTTCGTCTTGTTTTTAAGAATTTACATATTTAACGAGACCTTCCATGCTCGCCAAGTTTCTATCAAAACACCGGAAAAGCATTCTTTATTGAATTTGCATGGGAAATTCGAAAATTTGCGTGGAACAAAGGACGTTAGTCGAAAATAAGTGCAAATAAGTGAATGTTATTGAATTTTTCGGATTTTTGAACGTTTAGGACGACCTGACGCGAAGGATATAAACTCGTACGAATATGAAATATTTAATAAAAGCGTTTCCGTTACTCGCTTCATTTGGTTTTGAAAGTAAGGAGACCCTTTTAGTAAATTTAGCTTTTCGCTATATATGTTCCTGGGGGAATAAAGTCGGAGGCGCGACCATGTCGTATGTAAAGTTAAACAGGTCGACTATGTGTTTCGTCCCTTTAGACTTCTCGGTTTAGTACTAACGCAAATATTAATGGAGGGAGAACTTTTAGTTAGTTCTAACGTACTTCGTACGTAGGTACTTAGATATGCCTACCTATTAGTAAATTAGTATCGGCAAAGCTTGCGATTTTTTAACGTTTCGCGTGTACAAAAGATCAGACGATTTATAAATATTCAAATGCTTTTGGATATCGAAGGTGTCGACGTCAGCTTAAACTCTACACTTTTGACCCTTCGAAATCCCTTCGATGACTCGCACAAAAACTCCTTTGCCCCTCACTCGAAAAACTGAACGAAAGGTATTCATTTGACACGTGATAATCCAATCGACAAGGCTACTACCATTTATTATTTTTAAAATCTTTAACGATGGTAAACCAATTTTTTTTATACGACACGACGGCTACGTTGCAAAATAATTTAATTGTATGAACATCTAATCGAAGATCACTTGTTCGAGATATCGGAATCTAATTTTTGGTATTTATCTAATTTTGGTCTTCGTCGAATTGGTGGCCTGGCGTCGAAACGGTTAGGTTAAAACGGCCGCGCCCTATTTCTCCTTAACTATTGCGCATTAAATTTCGGGCCCGAGTTAATTAGTTGCAGTAAATTTAAACGAGACTCGATTCTCTTTCGAGCCACAAAACAAACCGCCAATTCGTTTTCAATTGCCCGAAATACATTGCCTACTATCACGTCAACCTCGTAGATGTAGTAAAACGGTCGCTAGCTGTTAACATTTAAAATTCCACATTTTAAAAGCATTTTAAGTTTTTAAAAGCCACAATTTTACGTCTCGATCCTCGTTTAATTTGACGTCAACAGATACATCTAATAGTGTACAGTCGACTTTTCTGTAATCGTTATTGAGGCTCTTGTTGTGGTTGGACGTTGTATTTTACGGCCGCTTTTAAACACTCATAAAAGCCTAGCTGAAATAAAGCTTCTCATTACCATAAGCTTGCTTGAAAAATTCAAAAGTTTTTCGCAGGATTCGTCAAAACAAAACGTAGGTAATGCTAGTTCTTGTACAGCGTAAATTTTTCTACATATATACAGTTGTATGCAAAAGTTTCCGGCCAAACAAAATTTTGTGATTAAGTGATGTATGAAGGATGCAAAGAGGAAACAAAAATATATCATCGTGAAGTACCTTTACTATACAATCAAAACGTGTAATTCAAAATTTTTATGTAATGATTAATAAATATTTATAACAAAAATAACAATTTTTGCCTCTTCATAAGTGTCCGGCCAAATATAAATTCTCCACTAAACATGAAAAAAAAACACGATAACTTGAGAACAAATTCCAAAAATGGTAACAAATGTAATATTTTCATCAGTACTCAGTAGCCATACCCTTCGAAGCTATCACGGCGGCACATCGGTGAGGCATTGACTCAATGAGTTTGACGATTCGATCTTGTGAGATATTTTTCCACTCTTCCTGAACTTTCTCCCACAAAACAGTTTTATTACTATGATTTTCAACTCCTATTCTTAGTTTGAGTTCTTGCCACAAATGTTCTATTGGATTCAAGTCTGGGGATTGACTCGGCCACTCCAAAACACGAACATTTTTCTTCCTGAAAAATTCTTGGAGTAGCTTCAATCGATGTTTTGGATCATTATCTTGCTGAAAAATTCAATTTCGTGGCAAATTTCGACGAGCATAAGGTAGCATTTGTACTGATAGAATGTCTCTATACATATCAGCGTTCATGTTGCCTTCAATTTTGTGAAGTGGACCGACGCCTTTCAACGAAAATGCACCCCAAAGCATAATACCACCTCCACCATGTTTTACTGTTGGTATTTGATACCTAGAAGAATTTCTAGTACCTTTAGGTCGACGAACATATCTTCTCCCATCATTTCCAAACAAATTAATTTTAGTTTCGTCTGAAAATAGCACTTTTTTCCATTCTTCAGTAGTCCAGTACTGGTGTGCTTTTGAAAATTCCAATCTGGCCTTCTTATTTTTTTTACTAATTAGTGGTTTTTTAGTTCCAACGCGTCCAAAAAGTCCCACTTTATTTAATCTACGTGAAACAGTACTTTGACTAATGTCAGCTAAATTTTCCTCGCGTAATTCACGTGCGATGATCGCAGCATTCTTTTTTACGTCTACGACAGCCTTTCTTTTAATAATTTTATCGACACGATTCGTTGTTTTTCTCGGCCTTCCAGGACAAGGTTTATCTTTTAGATCACCTGTAGTCTTCCACTTATTTATAATATCGTTAACAGTGGATTTTCCTAATGACAAAAGATTGGCTATTACACGTGAAACGTTCCCTTCATTGTGTAACTTAATTACTACTTCGCGTATGTGCGTTTAGGCATCTTAACCGATTAATACTAAAGGTAGAATATGAAAGAAATATAGTTCTCGATGTTTACATACCTTTGTAACCGATAACATAAACGAAACAGAGCGAATTGTAGCTTCTTGGAATTTGGCCGGACACTTATGAAAAGGTGAAAATTGTTATTTTTGTTGTAAATATTTATTAACTGTTACTTGAAAATATTTAGTTACACATTTTGGTTCTATAATAAAGATATTTTGTGATGATATATTTGTGTTTCCACTTCGCATCCTTTATACATTACTTAATCGCAAAATTTTGTTTGGCCGGAAACTTTTGCATACAACTGTATATATACGTATCTATACATATGGCCTATCCAAACCTATATGCAATTCACGTCATCAATGAAAAGTTACTAGATTATTTTTTTTATAGTTAATTTTTTTATACAATAAACAAGTTTAAAAAAATAAATTATTTAAAATTATTTAGAATTAATATTACTTTTAATTTAATTTTCATCGTAATTTCCAATTAGTTTTAACTTTGTAAATTCAATTTTTAAATTGTTAGTATCTAATTACTTTAATTAATACATTTAGTCAATAGCGTTTTAACGATTATCATTTTTTTTGCAAAACTTTGATTACATAGTATTCTTTTAAAAAAATATTGAAACTTAAGTTAATTAATTATTTTTGAAAATTTTTTTTTATATAAACAAAGTAAACATTTTATTAAAAAATTTAAGTTAATTATTAAATTTAAATTTAATTTTTATTGAATTTTCTTCCAAATGTAAATTTAAATTAGATCAACTGTGACTTTAGTTTTATTAAGAAAAATTGCTAAAATTATTCGTATTTTCATTTATTGATAAGTAGTAGTTCCAATTATTTTTGTTTTTAAATTTGGTAGGCAAGAATTTTTTACTAATTTAATACTAAGTGAACCCTCAATATAATAAAATTTTTTTTGGATGATCTTTGATACGTATTGGAAAGTATTAATTATAATGATTAATGATTAAGGTATTAATTAAAAAATGCCTTGTTTTAAAAAAAGAACAAATAATTAAATTAGATATAATACGATTTAATTTTATATTTTTATAAGACGTTTTTTAAATACAAACAAAGTTTCAATTTGTATTTAGTCTAATAATTAGTTGACTTACTGTAATTTTGCAATTTTAATTAACACTATTTGAAATACTTTTAAATGAATGTTTAAGTGTATTATGATTTTCACCGTATTTTCATTAGTTGCAATTATAAATTATCGTACTTTAAAACTTATTATTAAATTTTTAATTAAGTTTGTACTTAGAAAATAATTTTCTTTGAATTGATTTAATCTAATACGAATTTTAGTTAATTTTATTTGAAAGTTAAAATATAATTTATATCATTTAAATTTTTATTCATTTTTAATTTATATTATTTCATATTTTTGATGCAAACAATTAAAAAGGATAAACATTCTTAAACATATTTCGTTAAATTAAAATTTTTGTCAAAGAATTTATCATTTTATAATTATAACAATTTCTAATAATTTATTAAATTTAATTAATTATACTGATTGACTAATAGTTTCGTTTATACTTAAACTTTAATTCGACCATTTTTATGAAATTTAACAGTAAATTTATTCTTAATATTATTCCGAGTAATTAAGGAACGCGGAATTTATTATTAAATTAACTATAAGTGCTAGTATTATTTTAAAAATTTAATTTTGTTAGTTTCGACAATTTCGTAATATTACATTTATTTTTATAGCGAGTACTTAGATTAATATACTAATTAATTTTAATTGATATTTAGTAATCAAATCTTTTGATCAAGTTTTAAGTTGCAAATATTGAATTAATTTTGGTTATGAATTATATTTTAAAGTAAATTTTGTTAATTCCTTATATTAAAGGATTTATGTAATTCTAAGTATTCTTTTGTTGCAATTTACGCCTTAAATATGCGTTTTGAAATATTTTGTGCTCAAAATTATTAATTCTTTCAATGATTAAATATGTTGTACTTATACATTTTTTTAATTTCTTAATTAAAATTTAAAATAATTTCTTAACTTTTAAATGAAATTAATTAATTTTGTAGATTTATTAAAGATTAATAAAATTTGTTATTTCAAATTTGTATCAATTAATTTGTCAAAAAAGTGCTTAATTAAAACAAATCCCATTTGTAAAGAACAGAATTATTATTTCTATTTCATTTTAATATCAATAGCCAATTGTTTCAAATTAAGTATAATTTTACTAGTAAAGTACATACGTTGAGTATTATAATGTCGCAATTTCAAATATTCATTAATTTATTAAGTGAAAATTTTCTTTAAATTAATTGTATTTTCCTTAAATTACTTATTTTAAATCATTTATAATATTGATTATTTCAAGCAAACATTATTTAATTGATTTAAATGATGTTTAATAACTTTTCGAAAATCTTTTAATAATGGAATTTTTTTTTTAAATTTGTTATCAAAAATTAACTCATTTATAAATTACAGAATATTAAGTTGTCCACTAATTCATGTATTTAATATTTAAGATATTGAAGTCAAAATAATTATAAATTTCCAATAGTGAATTATTCGTAAAATTGCCATATTATGTTTAGAAAATAATTGTTTCAAATTCTATTAATTACAATACAGCTTTAAATTTTCAACTATTAAAATTTGCTATTGAAAAGAATTAATTATTCGAATTTGCTAGGATTTAAATGTTTAGTTTTATTTAATTTAACTATGAATTCCAATTTTTCTAACTAAAATTTTTTACATTTGAAGAGTATGCATTTTAATATTTAAATCGAAAATTTGATGTGTCAAAATTAAACACCTTGATTTTAAAATTAGACTTTCAAACAAATGCAATTAATTTTCAATTTCATATATTACTTCCCTATTGTTTGTACAATAGATTTGTTGAAAATTTACTTAGTCGAATTTAATATTTATTTCTATATATTACGAACATTTCAATAATTAACTTCGATCTTGGATTTAAATTGAACTGATTATTGAAGTTAAATTCGTTAATAATTCAATAAGTATAGGTATTAGTTAATAAATCAAAGTCTAATTCGATCTCGAATAGTTATATGAGTGCGAATGAATTAGTAAATGTTAACTAATTAGAATCAAATAACGATTAATTTTTATATGCGTTATGACTAAATTAGTGAAAAATTAGTATGAAAAATATGCTCACTTTATAATAGAGTATGTGTAAATTTATTATAGGTAATAACAATTGTGTATTTAAAGTTTTGACGTGATTTTATATGATTTAATTATATTTAAACATTTGATTTTTATAACTTTATGGTATCGAATTTATATGTTAATATACTGCAATTCCATTAACTTTGATTGCTATGTTCAATATTTCACTCATTTTATACGTAGATTAATTAAATTTACGTTGTTGAATTACATCGTAATTGATAACAGATCTTACGTTATTTGAAGATTATTGTTTAATAAGTTCAATAACAACTTATGTTTAAACTAATTAATTGTTCAAATTGTACGCACAAATACATTTTAAACGTCATTTTAAGTCATTTTAATCATTTCTTAGAATACAATTTAAACTAATTCAGTCAGAATGCATTTTACATTAATATTCATATGTACTGAAATTTAAATTCACATGTCTATTAACGTAATTTTGATATCTATACCATTTACGTTAATAATTGGTTAAACTTTAGACTATGCCGTAATATATCGAATTAACTTTAATTATATGCATATGTGAATTCATGTCAAACTTTCAGATTCGTATTATTCAACGTCATCTATTCGATACAATCTCTTGGTGTCTGTAACTCTACTAATAGATTATACTTAATACTTAACCAATGATAATTGATATTCATGTAAACGTCGTTTAATTTAATCATCGTTAAATCTAATTTATTAAGCTTTAATGTTGAATTGACATAACATACTATCATGTTGATTGTTGAAAAATAAGTTTGTAGATTTTAACATGAAATGAAATATAAGAATATACTATAATTAATTTAAATGTAATAATGTTCATATACATTGACGTTCATATAAAGTGATACCTATTTGCAAAGTAGAAGGTATTAATCAATAAATGTTTAATGTGCAATTATGCAGACTGATTCACATAGCTATAATGACATAATCTTTAATATGCCTTACATTATATTACCTATGTAAGCTTTTACGTACTTAAATTGTATTCATCGACTATTCTAATCTCAATACTTATTTACTTATGCGATGCTATTAAATTGCGCAATTAAGTTGCAATCGTTGAATTCGCGTACTTTCTAATTGTCGATATTTATTCAATATAGTTCATAATATGGATATAATTAAATTCCTATTTTAAATACGATTAAAATTTATAGTTGCTTTATTCGAACTTTCAACGTTAGTAAATACATGATATATGAAATGTTAAACTTCCATAGTTGCAATGTACCATAATAATGTCGAAACAGATGCGTATTAAAGTTATACACTTCAGTTTAAGTTATATTACGTGACTCAAACAATTTTACTACTAAGAACGTTTGACATTCGATAATATTCTTGCGAAGTTATAAATCGAATTGTGTTTAGATTCCCAGAAATCTGATATGTAATTTCAAGGAATTTGAATTCTACGAATTGAATCATTTAATCTAGAATAGTCTTACTTTCACAGTATCGTACTATCAGGGTATATATTTAATTATTACATTATAAATTCATTTTGACAGATTAAATTTAATATACCTTTGATTCATGATTTACAATGTGAAAAGCATTATAAATGTTTACATTTCGTATGAATAAAGCATTTAATACTAGTATCAACGATTTGATACGATTTTAGAATATGCGAATTAATTCTAAATACTTTATAGTAATTTATGTAAATGATTTATGCGATGTATTCAGTAATTTCTAACCTCATGTAAATAATTCGAATTGGCATTTTGTACTGTTCACTCAAGTATTTGTATTTATGCGTATATTATTAACAAAAAATGTTTCAGGAATTAATTTGTATTATCTAATTATTTTGATATAATTAATATGAATTTATTACGTAAATAGCTCATCGTAATGATTAGTAATTGAATTAATATAATTACGTACTATAACGCATTATACAATTATAATGACATACGTTCAGATAATTATATCTAATAATTGAAAAACTCTATTAGTTTACTTATTTAATCGTGTAATATGTTAATACATGAGTACAGATTATTTAACTAATTCATCATTCTATTATTTAATAACTAATTCAAAATTTTAGAAAGATACGTAAGTATTATATTTATACATTACATTCAAGATATTTATCTTACGATATTTATTATTAAATTCATTTTGAATTTAAATATTATAAATATCGATTGATAATATTTATTGTTATGTATAAATACAATAAATCATGAATAAATTACATTACACATTACATGCAGATGCTTAAAAATATTTATATAGTATGAATCGTTATATGAAATATCTGTATGTACAGAATCAGTGTACTAGCTATTCATTTCAATACATGTAACGTCGCAATGAACAAAAGAATTTGCTATCTACATACATTTATAATAGTCATTAAGTTATTTGTATGAAATTCTATTGAATATAATTAATTAATTATTTCTGTATATAACTAATTCATCGATTATAAAAAGTTCAGTATTATTATATACAACTTAATATCGATGATTGCTAATATAGTCACAATTCAGATTTCACGAATCGATGTAGAAACTCAACATAATTCATTTGACCATGATTAGTAAATCTAATAGAAGTTAAATTTAATGTAATCAATTTAATTAAACTGATAAAGTATAAATTAGGATTTCGGTATAATACATTTATTCATTCTATCAGATGATATTAACATATAATACATGTAGTTAAATATATAATGACTGAAATTAAACTCAAACTAGAATTAAATGTAAAATCAGGAACTCAATTTATTTCAGTATATAGATTTAAAATGTACAAGTGTACTAGACTATACAAACTTTCAGTATGTAGTAAAATTATTCATAACAGTAACTTAATGCATTTCAGAATTATAATAAATTAATTTTAAAACTTTGAATAATGAATTAAATGTATATTAGATAACGAGCTATAAATATGAAAAGTTAATCTAAATGCATAGTAATTCATTAACGCTTCAGTATCGAAATATTAAAACGAGAAGCTGTATTAGAAAATACATGTCAAGCTCAATCAACAATCTAAAGATTCTAACAAATTCAGTATTTAATGTTCGAAATATTATTAAATGTTCGTTTATACATAAATTAAACGCTGTCGATATTTTCAATTGTATACATGATAAACTTCATAGCGACATTAGAATTTAGTTCATTAAAATGAACATTGTAGAACAATATTACATAAAATTTAATGAATTCATGTTCAGATTATTCGTCATATAATAAAGTTATTAAGATAGACACGTTAATCGTAAAATATATGTAATCATGATTCGTACAATATATATATGTAAATCGTTTATAAATACCAAAATTTGTGACAATGTAATTAAATTATTAAAATCAACGAATAACATGCTTATTTATAATTATCGAATATTCAGAAAGGTAACATCATATTCTCATTACGTACATTCAAGATTCAATCAGTACTTAGACGTGTTGTATGAATAATCTAATCTATGATCATAAATCGATGCTTATTATTGTATACATCTTGTATACGACAATTGTAACTGCTATATTAAAATTATTTAACGGCTGATTAATGAACAATCTTGCATAATATACATGAATACCCAAGACTGTCGCAATTATCAAGTTAATTATGCAAGTGGACAATCAATAACTTTTAGTAATGCGTATGCTTACGAAATTAACGATCTCCTGTCGTCATAATTACTGCAATAGAGGAGTTAGATTTAGAAAATGCTCACTAATAATTCCAGTTATATAAACAATAATTACAAGGTAAACGTAATATATCGATAGTATGATTAACTGTTGACAATTAACTGCGAACAATAAAGTACATTATTGATTATACGTTTCTAATATGCATTAATCAAATGACGGTCGAATAAAGCTAACAGTTCAAAAAACTATGGAAACTATCACGAATATATACGATATACTTTACAACTATTACATAATTATACGACTTCCGAAGTCTGTTAACACATTAACTAGATTACGTATATTCCATCGTTTTGTAACAATTGCATACGCGCAGATTAACGATTTAAAACAATTTAAATTACAATACAATACTATAATCACTGCAGTAATATAAGTGTTACATATCAACCAAAATATATTAGCTTAACTTAAAGATTAATAATGTATAATATGCTAAAGAGATTTACGTACTCGAATTCTAATAAAAATGTATCTGAATTAGATAATAATTTGTCGAAATAGCGGGACAACTGATTAACATTAATGAGTAATTGATGCATCACCGATTCAAGAATTAATATCGTATTGTTAAATTAAATCGCTAAAATTCATTAATTAGAATACTTAAGATATTTATCATTAGTAATTACATAGTAGATTTAAATTCATATCTCAAAGTTCTAAAGTACAGTCAATAGTACTCTAAAATCTAATACATTAATCTTAACTACGATAGCTACATTCATTGATTATTAATATCTGTAATCATAACGCGGTAACGCAGCAGATTTAAATTATTACAGTATATCTAATATTACTAAACTGAACTACGTTCAAAATTAGAGATACATAATTATTTAAATTTAAAGTATGGTATTAACGTTCAATGACTAATGATTTGATACTCCTATTCAAGCAGAACATATGCAAAATTATTTTACAAACATAGTAATTAAAGTATTAAAGTCAACGTTAGAATAATAGTAGATTAATTCTCTAATTAGAAATGTAACATCGATTTTAAATCGTAATCACATTATACTAAATAATCATTTCAGAAGTTACATTTAAGCTATCTTAATATTTAGTGAAAATAAATATCATTCCATTTAAGTAAATGATTTTATACAATGCTCGTAAATATTACTATATTATATAACATTGACAAACTATATCCTTTATGATGTAAATAGTAATTTAACGTAATTCGACATTATTTACATAACTATTATAATAATATTAATTAAACGAAATTCAGGAATAAATGATTAAACTAAGATCGAGATTATTTAAACGTTCAATTGCTAAAATAAACGATAATTTGTCGAAGTATTTTAAGTATGACATAATAATAATTTCGAATCGACGTAAATATGTATAATAAGTTTAGTGAAATCAACTTAAGTTCATATTATGTGATTGTCAATAAAATTAAATATTTAATGGTATCTAATATTTAGATCAATGTTAATTCGATATTAATTTATATCTAATGAATATCAATAGACTTTTATATAATTTATAAATAAATATTTCGATAATAAAATAATTGTAAGTTTAACAAGTGTAATTGTAACTAATTATAAGTTTGACAGTTGAACATTAATCAATTAAAAATATCACAAATAATAAATAGCATATTAAGCAACTTTATTACTAAATCAATTAATACTCTCTGAAATATTTTGATTATTACATCAAAATAATTTAATCCACTAATTACTCAAATTGTAATTTATAATAATATTCACACAATTAAATCACTATTAGAACTTGTTGCAATATTTTATTAATTCAAACTTACTAACAGCCTTCTAATGAACGTTCTAGTTCTAATTAAATAAGATTCAAGCCAGCTCAGACGGTCAATCTAATTCGATCGAATTTCATTATATGCAATGCGTAATGACAACTTATAAACTTCATACTATCTGCTTTCTAACTAATTTCACGATTTAATCACGAATATTAAGTACTTCGCGAATTACGCTGCATTCGTATAGCTGACATTATTAGATTAATATACGGAACTTAAGTATTATCAAACGAATTATAACTTCGTAATAATCTCTAATGCTAAATTAGCTACGAGTAACTAGGACTTTTTAACTATGGATCAGTTCAGTTATTCAAAATTTTTAACGATATTAAAACATACGTTTAATTCTTTAATAGTCGCGTAACTTCGACACAGAATATATTGATCTAATTATCTGACGTAGTGTAAAATTATTCTCACAAATACGAATGCTTACAGTTGAAATGCAATACGCATTAGACTTTACTAATATCTAAATCTGGTACGTTATTACAATTCATACTTCTAATTTTACGCAATCCTTATAATTACGTTTATAACGACGTCGCTTCACTTAATGTAATAAGATTATCAATCGTAATTTAATTTACTATGAATTAATAGAATACAGTTGAACCTTTGATTAAGACGCTCATTACTAATCATTGAAATTTCGACGATTTCGATCACTTAAATTTATATTAGAATGCGTCAGATACACAGTATAATAAATGGGAAGTCATCTAGATGCTCATAATTTACTATTAATTAATATTTTAATTCTGATGATTCTAGAATTAAGATTATATATACTTACTAGATTCATCAGACTCACAATTTATTATAGCAATTACGATATAATTACGAAGGTATCCTATTGAACATCATAACAGCTTTATATAATACTGTCATTCGTGATAAATTTATATACCTATTTAAAATTATGTAATGTATCTGATTAAACTAGCAATTTATACATATATTACTGTAAATTAAATTTTATAGTTGTAATCGCTATTAGTATTTTTCTTTTAATTTAATGTTTTGTTGAATTATAATAATGATTTTAAATTTTTATCTAATCGCTTTATGGATAGATTTATGTAATGTCATTATATTTTATGAAATTTTTTGAAGTTGAATTACTTGAATATTTATGTGATCCCTGACATTATCTTTTTGTAAAATATAATCAATTTTAAACTTATACAGTTTATTAAGTTGTGTATAATTTGAATGTATATTTAAATATGTATGAATTAATATTAAATAGAATTTTCATTATTTCACTTATTAAGAATGTATATTTTACTAATATTGAATTTATGCGTAGAGTACACTTTAATTAGTAAGACTAATTAATTGAGAGATAATCGTTAATATTTAATGTATATTTGTAAAGTAGTATGAATTCACTAATGATGTACTTATGAATTTTCACTTTATTAAGAAATTTTTAATTTCAATGACACATGTTAATTAAGAATATCAGAGAATGAATTCAATTAATTATAATTAATAGAATCTTGTTGAATTTAAGATTCATTTAAATATTTAATATTTTAATGAATTTTCTTTTATATTTACTTTTATTTAAATTACATTAATATTATTTTATTTTATTTCATAAGAGATTAAGACTCTTTTTTATATTATTTATTTCTAAATATATTTTAATGACTTTACTAATAATTAGACTTTCTAAATATTGAGCGTTTAAATTAAATATTTTTAAACTAAATGATCAATTACAGATTATCAAATTTATACTTAAAAATTAAATAGATTTTGATATATGAAATATAAATGTTATTATTAACTTAAAAATTATCGATAAATATCAATATTAATAAATACAATTTAGTAATTTATGCAATTTGATTTATCGATTAAATTTATATCTACTATTAGGACAGTTTTATTTATTCTATAATATAATTTTAGTTATTTTAAAATTATATTGCAAGAAACAATGTGCCGTGTGGTATCATTTTTCCGTTACATAGGTACTTAATTATTTTACCCATGTAGCTACCCCCGTATTTTCAGTCTATTAAAACTAAATTTTTTCAAAGAAATAATCCTTTAAAACAACTTTTTAGGTGAAATAATTTCATTTATGTACCTATATTCAACCACGTATTTTATAAAGTTTGTAACTATTATTCATGTTAGAAAGTTAACGTAAATTCCTATCTGCTCGGCTTTTATCAAACACGTGTTCCGTAATCTTGAATTTTTACAAATTCAAAGATGGGTTTTATTCCTCGGTTGTTAAATACATAACTATACGTAATGCGTGAGTAATAATTAGTGAAGTGCAGAAATATAATGGTGAAGAAAAAGTTTAAATTGCGTCGTCGATGTTTAAAAATTTGAAGTTTTTAAAAAACTATGACGTTCGAGGGACATAATGGTTGAAGATGCTCGAAATTTTACGAGGTTTGGCGTTTAAAATCGGTAAGTCTCGTTATTTGTACGATTCACATTTCGTAATTCGAATAACTTTTGGGACATATAAGCAATTTTCGGTAGACGCGTAACTCATTGCGTCACCTGTTAGGTAGTTGAACAACCCAACAAGATTGCAAAGAAAACGTTAATTTTTTTAAATATACTTATGAGAGTTTCAATAGAAATTATACGTGTTTGAAAAATATTTTGTTTTTTAAAACTACAATTAGTGTAGATATCAAGCTCCCTGCTGCAATAGAACGTCCTAAATATTTATGCTTAAAAATATTGTATTTAATTGTATATAATTTAATTTTATATATATAATCAATTTCTTGTGGATACGATTCCGATCACAACTTTGATCGTAGGAAGCTGAAATTTGGACAGCATATTGTCCTTACGAAAACGAAGGACAAGTTCGTTAATCAGCCAAATCGACCGACGAGTTTCAAAATGGCGGACGTTCAAAAATTTTTTTTTTTAAATTCTAATCTCCGTTATTACTTATCGGATCGAAAATATAAAATATGTTTTGGAATCGGCATAAAATTCTCTACCAATCATGTCTCTTTATAATTTTCGATAGGATGCACCATTTTCGCCATTTTTTTTTAATTCTTATAAATTTCTCTCGTAAATATTATTTTTCAAAAAATGTTCAACGCCCACTGCTGGAAATTACGGCGCCTGGAGTAGAGTAAAATGCTTGCACGCCTGCCTCACCAGTGAAAAGTCGATGTTTTCAAATCATCGCTAGATATATCAGTTGTAAGGAGAAAGGAAATTGTGAGATAATATTAAAATGTAAAACTTACGTAAAGTACAAAAAACAAATGATAATCGATTGAAATATAGGTAACCGAAAATTGTAAATATGTATAACGAAGCTCCGGAAATCTACAACTGGCAAGTTGAAACTTGTGGAGCTTGAAACCAAAAGGTAACATACGATATTTCAAACTGTAAATCCGGCGGTTAACGACAATAACTGAAAGTTTAAATATCGATCTCAAAACTTTTTAACGAAGTATAATAATTAGTGCGAATTAAGAATTAGGATTTCGAAATTATATTTTGAAATCACGGTCAGCAATCCGAATATTTTTAATTACCTACGTGAGAACGACTCGACTCTTCTTATACGTTTTTCGTTAATTAACCCTCGACAAACAATAGTTGCATCTTGTTTCGAGTTTTTCAACTTTTATCCTACCTAGTAGAGTGGGTATTATTACTATTTTAAGCGTGCTTTACTGTCTCGGCCCTCGCGCTTCTATTAGAAAACTTGGTCGATAGGGCAGCTTGATTGCTCATTAAAAGGAGATTTCTGATCCAATCCTCTATTTAGCATGTAAACAGTTCATAAAGTTGATTGAAAGAGATTAATCAAAATTTAAACGAATTCATTTTTCGTAGATTTAAATCGACTAAATTGTTCTTTAAATTAAAAATTAAAAACTTAAATCGAGTCGATTTTTTAACGAATAATTGTCTTTAGAAGAAACTCCATTTTGAAATTTGATTTTCCGCAGTCACGCGAAATTTAAGGTTTTCGTTAACTTACTTTAACATAACTTTAGTAGGAACATTTGTATAAACTAACCCGTAATTATAATTTATTTAAGGCCTATCGCGTGATGTGCCTCTATTTATCCACCTTACATTTCTCAGAAATTTTAAGATCCGGTTTTCCTTAAAAAAAATAAAATATACATACGCATCCTTGCTGTAGGAGAATTTGGGAATACGGATTATAAATTACTTTAGGTGCAATAATTTAAAATTTAAAAAAAAAGTTAGCATAGATACTAATAAAATTGTAAGTTACGACAAAGACGGCCTTGTTCGTATTTAGGGAAATTGTTCTGCATCGGTCCTTTGTAACCCTTTCTCGTTAAGTAAGAGGATGTGGCATCTACTACTCCTATACATATTTATAAGATATGTATATGCATGAATGCGGTTTTACTACGAATAGAATTTGAAATTCATCGTAACGCCGAACTGATCGTAATCGGTGCGCTCCTTTTCGCGAGGTTTCGGAATATAAATTCTTAAGTGGTCGCAGTCATACCTACTACTTTTTTTGGCACTTATCTAAATATTCCGCGGTTTTAAATTTTTGCGCGCACTTATTTATTATCGTTCGCGACGCCGAATGTTCTACATAGAACGTGAAACGCGTTAAAGTAAATTACGTGAAATTAAATTATTTCTGCGCAAACGTCACGGTATAAGCAAGGAAATTATTTGGAGGTTTTATGTTTATTCAATGTATTTGAAAGCTCCGCAACTTACTTACAGTCAGTTTTATTAGTTAATTACGAGTACAAATGAGAATTGCAGCGTTTGTTCTAGAATTTTATGTCAACACTTCAATGCGCAAATAATTTTATTTAAGTTCCCGGAATGCACTAATGAAGTTCTAAGCTTAATTTCTGCTGCAAATATTTACGATATTATTCTTAATTGGGGGACAAATAGTGGGTGTAAAATTCAATTGTGGTATAGGGTGTTAGGACGGTCGATGACAGTATCGAAAAGGGTCAAAAGGAACAAATATAAGTGTACGTGTAATGAAATAGCGACCATTATTCATTTTTTTTTGCAAATGGAAGAGACGAGGAGGAGTGGTTAAACGGTAATAAAAGACAGATATCACATTGCACGTCTATTGTTATTATTTTTTATACTTATTGCTAGTTGAAAAAACACGTTTTCGCATATCTTACTCGAATAAAACAAAAGTATCGGAACGGACTCTTGTTAGAATGCATCGTTAAAAAGGCTTTGAATTATAGAAGCTTTTAAAACTAGTTGAATATTATTAAAGTTTGCAATTTTTGTCACAATGACCTCTAAATTTGCAAATTGATTGTGTGTTGATACATTCTGATACTTTTGTTTAGTGTTTCCTTTTATGTTATTGATTTGATATGCTACATATATGTTCGTACTGTGCATGTTAATTGTACTCCCATTATGTTAGGGTTGCTATATTAGGTTATGTTTGATCACGCGTATTTTATATGCTTTTGTTGTTGTGCACTTTTTACAGAATTTTTATGATCATAATACTGATAATAGCGTAAGTGAATATACTATACAACAAATATATAATACAGTGATGACGAACCTTTTTGATAAGTGGGTCAAAATTGAATTTATTTATGTTTATAGAATTAATGTGTTTTTTTTAATATTATTTTATTAATAATATTATGTTTTAAACAAAAAAAACAAACAATACAAATTATTGTATTATTTACTTGTTAGAATTCATTTTATTCTCTTATCACTGTTTTAATTTTTCTATGACGAATAATAACCCGCAAGCGTTTCCTAATATTTCGTTGAAATATGCCAAAAACTAATAGAAAATGCAGCTAAACCTAAGATAGACTTAAGTACACTTTACGTTTATTACACAAATAAACAACGTTTTGCATCGCCCGTAACGTTCCATTTTACGTGTTTTTTTCAAAAACACTTTTTGGTGATATACATTAGCATCATCTTTTAGAACTCTTAATTTAGTTCAAATCATATCTTAACTTTTTTTAATTATCTTTGATAATTTTTGGGATTGTGAGACAAATAGCGAAGAATAGCCTTTCGTTTAAAGGACGCTATACAAGGTTCTTATCTCGAAGAACTCTACAAACCTGTCAATTTTCGATCAAATTTGAATTTTCTAGTTGCCTGTGTACTCTTATAAGTAGAATGGCAATTGGTGACGTGGCAAAACAGAAAAAAAGAGGAAAAATGGAACATTTCAAGTGGTGTAAAACGGTGTTTATTTATTTGTATAATAAAAACGTAAAGTGTACTCAAGTCCATCTTGTTTTATAGAATTGCATAAGAAGTTCGAATAAATGAAATTATTTATTTAGTTATTACTTATATACGTTATAGTGTACCACCTATATTAATTTTTTTTTAGGTAAGATTGTTTACGTGTAGCTAAAATTAAGTAAAATATGTAAAATTATTTCAATGCTCGGTCGGTCATTGACGGGTTAAGGTCATATAGGGTGGACCACACAACGTGGAGCCCCTTTCATTGCAACCCAAAAAACAGATTGTGTTTTAACATTCTGCGATCAATTTTTATTTTGAATAAGTATCGAGCGTATGTGTTGTCACGATATTTGTATATTTTGGCTGTTGTCTAAAGTTGTAAGTGACTCCACGTTGCGTGGGCCCACCCTGTATAATTGTAACTCGTTTAAATATTCGCAACTTTATCGCCACCAAAATTGATGTAATGGAAAATCGTCTTGGTCGTCTTTGATTGGCATATCAATTCTTTTTCGACTTCGGCTTCCTATTCGAGATATTATTCGCCCTTTTTAAACCTTATTTTTTGCTTTAGTCGCGAACTTCGAAGCGGATGCAGGCATCAAGAAATTAACGGTAATCTCTTGGTGTCCTTGGTTTCCTAGATACTTTTCTAAGACGTTATAACCGCAAATTAACCTGTAAAATATACGTACAATACACGATTTAAATAGCTCGGTACTCTATAATTTTTTATATAGGTGATCTTTATTTTTTTTATATATGCACAAGCATTAAAAAGATTTCAATCCCATTCTCAGCAACGCAGGGGGTATATCGGAAAAACGAATTTAGCACTTAAAACTTTCATTTTCTAGATTAAAAATTGTGCGAGCGAAAATTTTGTAACTGCGAAACGCACATCAGTGCTTGTCAAAACAATCTCTCGTTAATTCTTTAAAACAATGCCCGCCTATCGTAAAGAAAGGGCACGTTACAAATTTATTCGATGATTTCGTCCCCCGCCGTCGACCTCTCGAAGGAGCGTCGCGTCGCGTAGTAGCTAAAAAATAAACGGGGTTAAAACGTCGTCGCGACGCTAAAATTTTAATTTGAACGAAGAATGAATAGTTATATCTGGCGCAGTAAATTCGTTTTGCCCCGCAAAAAAAAACCTTATGGTAATTTTACTACATTAAAAGTTTACGAAATTTTCAACAAAGCCCACAGGCCGCATCTGAATTTTAAATTAGATTGATTGTGCTTTGTACCCGTTTTAAAGTCGGCTTCGCGGTTAGGTCTCGGAATTTTCATTAGTGCAGGTATTTAATATTTTTGTTTTTCAAGTTCCTTCGAAAAAACATCTGATAAATAATTCGACCTTTGATTATTCGTTTTGTTGCGACTACAGACAGGTAAATTTAATTTAAAGATTTAAAATAGTTTATCTATAAATATTCATAGATGTGCGTTTATTAAACTTGAAAATAATTTCGTTGTTTTGAATTAAATAGAAATTTTAAATTATGCGGTTCGTGTAAAGAGGATCAGAATAACCAAAATTTAAAGGCTTATACTAGGATTTTGTTTGCCAAATTCAACGGAGAATAGCTAATTGCGTTATGAGCCTGAATGGATTAGTTCGAATTTATGTTTATTGGTTTAATATTCCTTTCAACTATATATATATAGGACGGCAGATTTGTTTGTTGTCATGAAAATTTACTAAACCCCCGGGTAAATTCAATTTTGTTTTTTTTGTAAACGTTACTGTACGCCGCGCCGTCGTATTTAATTTTTATTGCGTGGTTTTATAGAAGCGAAAGAAAAACATAAATTGGCTTTAATTCAAACTTTTTCTTATACTTACTTATTGTTAGCTAAAGAATAGAGATGAATGTTTTTGGAGAAAAACCGTTATAATTCTATCGCGTCTCTGGCGTTTACTTTCAATCTTCCGTATAGAAATAGAAAGATTAATAATAAATTTAACTTCGACCGAATCGCGCTGCCGCTTAAATTGACTTTAATTTATTAAGGTGATCGTAATGAATCGTTTCATTTTTTTAAGATTAGTTTCAAAATAAAAGAATCTCCCGAATTCGTCGCATTGTCTGACGTCAAGAATTGTTAGGTAACAAACATTTAGAAAATGAAATTACGAATTTCAAAGTTATCTATGGTCACGTCGGCCATTATTTACATATACAGTAAATAAATAAAATGTGACGTAATAAAGGAAGATGACAAATGTCTTTGCATAAAGGTTGCCTGGCGTATTTCCAACTTTTCTAACTAATCCAATTATTGTCCTTGTCTTCGAGTTTTTTTTCTTCCGCAGCACGCGATTCAACGTTTTTTTCCCATTTCTGCAGATAATTTAGTTAGAAAGTACGGCGATTTGGAGCTGTGGAAAATACATTTTTGTGTTGACTAAACGACCGCCAATTTTTTATTACAATAAATACGTGTCACATCTCACATTTATTTAACGCTCTGCTCGTTTGACTATTCTGCTCAATAAATTTATATTAGGTACTTTTCTCGTTTAGTTCGGAAAAATTGAGTTTCTGTTGAAAAATGATACAGCGGCGCGTTCCTTAAACTTAACAATAAGAGAGTTCGATGTAACGTTCAAAGTTGGTAACAAATTGTTTGACTTCGCATTGTCAATAGAAAGTGGATGGGCTCGATATAAAAATTTTAAAGTGCGGATCGGAGACTATAAAACTAATTATTATTAACTTTAATTGAATTTTTTTTTGTTATGTAACCCTACAAAAAATTCCATTGGTTATAAAGACGAAAAAATAAGCTTCCCATGGTTTTATTTTAAAAAAATGCAAGACGACGACTGTGAAAAAATATATTTTTTAGTCCTATAATATTCAGAATCGTTTACCATTACATCATGATTTGCACGTGAAAAATTGTAAAAGTTTCAATCGAATAATAAGTTTACAACCGCAATTTTCTCATAACTATAGGTGAAACTTAATCGAAACTACCTACGTTATTCAACGTAGGCTTAGGTCAGTTTTAGTGCGCACATATCATCATCAAATCACATTAAATCATTTATCATGTTGCACTTTTCAATTTGTATTTCAATTTCACTTCCATGTTTTACGAGCGCAGTTTATAAAAGCTGTATACCGTTGAAACTTGAACCACGCAACGCATATCGTGCATAAACTCTTATCTACTTAATGCAATTTGAACATTGTATCACTTCCAATAACGCCGAAACGCCTATTTTAACGCGTTTTAATTGTGGTTTGTTCAAGTGTGACAACGCATAGGACAACAACAAAACATTTTCGCACCACTCCCTCTTTTCAAGTCAATTGTGGTAGATGACAATTATTTCATTTTGACGGCATTTTTTCGTTAATTAATTAATGGAATATTTAAAAATTCAAAATTTTTACGAGAAATTCGTTTATTATGAATACTTATTAAGTGTGTGCCGTGTTCTTTATAACCACCGCGTAATGGAATTTTTGCGAAAATTTAGAACTGGAGTGGCGCGGATAAGGGGAAAAAGCTGCGAAATTGAAATTAATATCTATTCGCCGCAGCATAATGTGATTAATGTTCATGTGTCCCCAGAAACAGGCATTGCCCGGAATAAATCCCTACGTAGGTGTATATAAACCAGCTTGAACTTGGGGTCGCGCTCAGCTTTAACTTCGGGTAATATTTAATATTATAAATCTACGTTAACGCACACGCTGTTCGAATTTGCTTTATTTAAACGTTCGCCGCTTTCGAATTTCGCGGATGTTAATTAAAATCGCGTAAAGGTTGTGTATTTTGTTGTTCCGACATGAACGATCTATAGTCGTTCGATAAGGGCGAATGGGAAACAATAAGGAATTTAGAATTTTTAACACCCAAATAATGTTACGAGGGTTACTGAAATTAATCAGAAGGTGGAACCATAGTTGATATTACAAAAAGTTTTAAGAAATTTTAATTGTACCTACAGAGGGTGCGGCTAAGGAGTTAGAAGCTTTTTGAACGGTTTCCACTACTACACAAGATGGCAGAACAAACTGTTTCTAAAATGAAATGCCATATTATAAATTGCGCTTGTTTAAAAATGATTTGTTATTATGTATTATTCCCAGAGAGGCCCAAAACACATAAATATTTAAGATCGACGTTTATGGACATCTTGCAATTACTCTGCCCCATAATTATGTCTTTCTTACTTAAATAAAATCGAAATTTGTTGATTTACAAAAATTGCCCCGAAACCTTATTAGTTTGCAGAAAATTTTGCAATAACCGGCAATCCTGATGGATGTCGTCATTATTTGTTCCGTCAACAATTGTCGCCCACCTTTTCAACGTTTCGTACTTTCGAAAGGTGCCCTTGGGTATTTAAAGTAACACCGTTAAAACTTGGGCTCAGTTGGCGGCTATCCTAACTTTTCTCGGGGGCTTTAAAACTTGTTATTTCCTCTCTTCTACTCTCGAACTTTCAATCGTTGCCCAAATATGTGCGGGCACGAAAATGCCATTTTAATAGAACGGCCGGATTAATAGGACTCGCGACGAATAAAACACCATTCGATAAACTAGTTTACCTTTACGTTTTCCTAAACGACATTACTTGCGAAGTTTGTGGAAAGAATATATACTTAGGCGAAATTTTAAGCTAACTGCGGTGTTATAAAATGCTTACGATGACCATTTGGATGCTTGCCAAGGGACTTGTTGATGTATTCAACTCGGCAATTTGACTCCAATACGCGACTGGTGATTGTAGAACATAATGCTCACGGTCTTCCCCAACGTATTTCGATAACGTGGGAAACTGACTTATATATGTACATATAACAAAACATAATCGCGACTATATTGTATTAGATTAGTTGAAAAATTCGCTTTTGGACGGAATTTAATAAGTAGATAAATACTACTGTTGATTAGGTGAATTTAACATTGTCGATGATAAATAAACGGCGTACCTATTTACCATTTCGAATATTTTAATCAATTTGCAAACATGTCCGGCGATTTTACGTGCAGGTATCTAATTAAAAACTGTTTATATTTGTTTTATAAAATGAATTCGTACGATAACGTATTCTGTTTCTACCGCAGCCAATTAATTTCTAATCAAATACGTTTTATTATCACTTCCGAAAGTGGATCTATTCAAAAAATTTTGTAGGTATCTACCCAATACAGATTATTTTTTATAATTTTATTGGGTTTTCTCGATTATCACAGAACATCATAGTTCGAAAGTTTTAAAAAGCGATTTTTTTGTTTTTTTTCTTTTCTTTGTAACTATAAGCAACTAACTATAATTATCGTATTCGGATGTTGAAAGCTGCTTGTAAACGTTCCATGATCAATTGACTAGCTGAAAATGGTGACCATGTGCTTAATAAGTTGCTTACCTCTCAAGATTCTACACTCAAAAAATTATTGTACATAATATCAATGAACACCAGTTATTGACTTTTTGATCATTGGTACAATGAAAAGTTCATTAATACTACTAATAGATGTTCATTTTTTAATTTCCATGTTCGTAGTCCCAATGTTATTATGTTCATTAGAAACTGATGAACATATTGAATAATTTAATGGATATCTCGATTGCTTCGACGACTCTTTTTCATCAATCCAATCATTACTTGTTTGTATCTAAGAATGTCTACATTAACATCATGTGAGGGTTTTATAAGTATATATTATGTTATTCGATGTACAACATGAAAATGGAACACTATGATAAATTAACATGGGGCTACACATTACATAGGCAAGACGTAAAAAATATATGCAGTCAGGGTGTCGAAGTATATTGTAACTGGCGGCTGACCGACGGTGGTACCCTTAGCCGTCTCCCTTCTCCCCTCCGTGCAACGGCAGGCGGTCAGGAAATGTTGAGGGTTTGTTATAATCATAACTTAAAATTTATGAATTTAAAACATCATATTAATGTAAGGTCGTTTTGAAATAGTAACTACATTTATCGTATCTATAACTAATAAGTTCACTAATATACAGTATAAATACAGTTGATTGTGTATTTTTTTAATTCTATATATAGAATAATCTAGGAATATTAACGGCTTCGCAGAAACAGGATAAATTCAAGACGGTGCAGTTTGAAAACTCAAATTAAATAATTGCAAAAAAAATTATCACGACTTCTACATTAATATTTATATTAGAACTGTTATAGAAAAATATTTCTAAAAACGGTTTGTTTGCTATTACATATCAAATTCCAGGGAAACGTGTACAAATCGATTTTTTTCACCGGAAAAATCGATTTGTATTTCCTACAATCAACAACATTGAACAATAAAGAACTAATAATCAAATTTTCTATGTAGGTATATTCGAGCGGTAATTAATTGAAACATTACAAAAAACAAATTTGCCATAGAAACAATATACATAAACATTGTCCTATTTACAATGTGAAATAGTAACTGTACTCTTGTAATAGGAATAGAAGTGTACATTGTAACAATACAAGAATATTCCTTTATTTAGTAAACACATTCATCGATACCATAAACAAACTTTGCATTTCAGTGGAATAATTTATTGAATTTATGTAAGAATATTGATAAAACTAATAAACACAGTTATTATCACTATAAATCAAGTTCATGTCATCTATTGTGTCATCTATGTCACTAATTTATTAAAACAAAGAAAGCTTGTTCATTGGAGCAGTCAAATTATTCATTAACGTAATGAACTGCATTCGATGTAGCAATGTATAAGGTTCATTATACCCATAAACGTTCATTGGGTAATGATTTCGAACATCAAGTAATCTTTGGCTGTACGTTGTAATGATGAAATCGTACTTCGGACGAAAATTAATGAACGCCAGTTCTTCAGATTTTTTTATTGTATATACGTACTTTTTGGTTAAGGTACTGGTGACAAAACTTATTGGACATGCAGTGCGTATATTTACTAGATTTTATGCTAATTAAAATAAAAGTTTTTTAGGGAAGCTTGTAAAATCCTTTTTATTTGTTCCATGTAGTTCGCCAAGGAAGTATTTTACGTTACAATATTCAGTTTAATATAAATAAGTAAATTAAAGATCAATATCACGTTAAATAAACGTTTATGAGTAGAATAACAATATGTAGGTAAATTCTAAACGTCTTCCTCCCATACGACACCATAAATAAACCGAAATAATTTGGTTGATTTGTTTAGATAAAATTGTCTAACTATTAGAGAACGAAAAGCTTAATTTAAAAATTGTCGAACGTCCTTGCCCAAGGAAACGGAACAAAAAAAAACTGCGCTAACAAAGATTAATGTTGACATACTTAATGCGAACATGATTTGTAGGTATTCATGTCAGTTTTATCGATAACGCGCGGCATCGTCTTTCGAAAAATCGATGCGAGCTTAATTGCTACAGTGGACGGGCATCGAATCAAGCTTTATCCCACTAATTTGACGGCGCGTTTCACTTTTGCCGGATAATTACAGCAGGAAACACCCAACTGTTTGTCCTGCAACTTCGTACAATTAACTTAGTAGCCGGAAGCTTAGTCTCGAAGTAATACTTTTACGGTACAATTATTTCGAGTGCTTCTAAATAACCGTTCTCTGTCAGATATTCCATTGTTAAATTACCTAAACTGTGAAGGAAAACAGTTCAAACGCTTCGGCAAAACAAACAACAGGACCAACATCACGAACATAGTGATCGCCGGTTTGCATAGTTAAACAACAAGTGACCAAGTAGACGTAATTAAAACCACAGTATAACAACAACATATCATCATTAGACTAATTAATGTGTAATCATTTTAACGGTTCATCGATTTTATGTATACTTACCTGTGCGATTATAAAAGAGCGTCGCGTCGGCGTCGTGCCTAATCATAAATGAGCGAATATGTGAACATTATCGGGAATTCGAAAAATAACGCGGCGCAATAATCGAGCTTTTAACGATTTGAAAACAAAAAAAAATTATACCCGCTTGCTAGGCCGTTAACGAAAATTAATATGGATTTCCGTTAATTATGCCCTAGAGGAGATTCCTACGCGAATTAGATAGGTATCGTAAAATTCGAAATTTTACAAAAATTACTAATAAAACAATACGGTATGTGTGTGTTTTTTTAATTATCGTGCTGATAATGCGAACAAACATAAATGTACTTGTGTAATGCATAATAATCGATCGAATAGATTGTTAAAATTAAACTACCGCGCTGGCAACACATAAATATAACGCAAAACTTCACGTTATATTAAATTACTCACGTCGCGGTCGTTATCAATCCTTTATTAATAACATTACACGATAAATCCCTGTAGGACCATCGCCCTCGCCGTTTCCTCAGTTTAACGAGGTACAAGTCCCAGATTTACTTCCATAATAATTTTCTAATTCATTAGATTCCGGTATACAGCGACTTACCTACTTCGACTGATTATGCGTTTGCATTATTCAAACAATCGGGATAACGCAGCAAAACGAAGATCTTAAAATTCAGTCTACGTTATCTCAAAAATAGTTATTCTAAACTAACTGAACGACGTAGAAATTGAGGAATACAAAGTAGATTTTTTGCGAAAGTTTGGGGCGGGGGAGGAGACCGTTCGCCCTATTATCGAGTAATTCCATTAAAAAATTACAACGCGAACATCTTGCCGAAGACATTGCAAGTCGTGCTTATTTTAGAAATGTTCGAAATTCAAGAATAATCGATTCCATCCTCGGTCATTACTAAATGAGATGTGTAACTGCCCCTCCCCCCCTAAAGATTACATATTTTGTACTCTTTTTTTTTACTAATCATACTAGGGCGAATAAAAGCTACACGAAGTTCTAAAACATTTTAAACACCGTAAATCTTAAATATACATTACAAATTTTAATTAGAAACGTATGAACGTCCAGAAGTTTGTTGAAACCGTAACGGTCGCGCGCACCTCTACTCACACATCTCCCCTTTTTTAAATCGTGCCACAATTAAGACGCGAAGATAAAAACAATTTTTCATTCCACTTTTAAAGATAAAACTGATTTATTAAATAAACGCGAAGAGATTACTTTAGAAATTCAGTTATAAAAGAGTGTAAAGAAACTTGAGCGTCCCCCGTTTTATTGATTGCCATAGAAAATAAATATTTGGCGGGCGGTCTTGAAAGCGCAAAGAATTAATTTACTTAAGGGTTTACTACTGCATAGGGACAATAATCGTAAAGTCAGATCGTTAAATTGGGAAATTTCTAGAGTTAAAACATTTAAAGCGTTTAATTGTGTTTTAATCATAAATAAATATGTGAATGGGGACATAAAGTTGCACTTAAAAAATGATTTGTTACGGTGCGTATATTGCTGAATTATTTAAGGTTCTGTTCGAAGTGTACATTGGGCCGCCGATTTATTATTTATTTATTATAAATGAAATATTCCGAAATAGGACATTTTTCAACTTTAATCGTGTTTAACAGTGTAATTTTGTCATCTAAACTCACAATATTTTTATAACGCCGTATAGAGAAAAGGTAATTATTTCAAAGAAATATAAAAAATATACAGGGTGCTATTTAAAAATAAGAAGTTGCATATTGCTGCTCAAAACTCATTAGACCCTGAAATAAAATAAATATACAATAATATACAACATAATATTTTGAACTTTTTCTGTTCGGAAAATATTTTTACCTTTACTCACCCTGTCAATTATTCATACATAATGTTGGTATGTATGTATATAATAAATTGACAACGCACTTCGAAAACGATCCACATTTTTAACTATTTCGCAATCCAATTTCAACAATAAACTTCAGCTGCCAAATATTATGAGAACTTTTGCATATATCAAGTATTTATTAATTCAAATTCGAGCAAAGCCAGCTGCTGTTCGTTATGCAACTTCAGTGCAAGTTTCGAACTACAGAATAACACGAATCTTCGCCGCCGCGCCGCCGTTCATCTTAATTCGGCATACGGGTAACCTTTAATTTTAATTTAGTGCGAAACGGTTAAATGATAAACTGTTTTAATCCAAATTCTTGCTAACTAAGCCATTCTCGAGCGACAGATTTAATCTCAAGGATTTAGTTAAGACTTGGAATTAAACGACTGCACTGTTTTCCTAATAAGTAGCTAGTTGTATATAATTAAAAGTAAACAGTGTCGTAAATTAATTCACGAACCACGACATAACTTGGCCGTATTGGGCACGTTAAAAAAAAAACTAATATCTCCGGGGCCTGTTTCGTGTGACACAATATTTAAAATTTTTTAAACGTCGCCCTGATCAGTTCGCGAATTATTTTTCAATTAATAGTTTTTCTTAAATATAATTTCGCTCGGTGCGTCTTATTAAATCCAAAAATAACATTTGAAATCCCTTTGGAGTTGGACGGTTTAAAGACTTAGACGCGACAGACAGGCATGTTGCGTACAATATTGCGTAAAGGGTATAGGTACAAAATTTATTACGTACACATTAAGCTAGAAACATCCTCTATAAATAACTTTGAATAAGCGCGCTTTCGACTTTTTTGTCGCCGCAACTGAGATTTCGATGCGACGTGTTTTTACGATTTCACATGACGTTCGTGCAATTAAAAAAATTACTCAAATACCTATGGGTATTAGGCGAAACCCGCATCTAACTATCCACTTAAATTTCAACGCAGAATTAAACGGTAAATTTTCTCAACTTTTCAATATTTATTTTTTAACAGACGTCTCTTATAAATAGACGATACGTAGTCACGTTCGTCGACGAACTTCTACGCTTTTGTATTATTAATTTTATCGATGACGTAGATACTCACGAGAAATAAGAATCTTAGGGCAATTGCACTGATGCATCCTATAAATTATTATCTATAGGCCATTCAAATTTTATTCTGATGCACGTCATCAATATAAAGTTTATATGTATATTTCTAGTTCAATTCAAGACCACAATTTATTAGTACATACTGTAAAACAGTATACGAGGTGACCCCACCGTGTGAAACATCATTACAGCTTTTATTGATGACGTGCATCGGAATAAAATTTGAATGACCTTTGTAAAAACGCAATGGTATCCAAGCAAATTTTAGCAATTAAGTTACGTAGGTACACTTAAATTTTAGGATAGATTGGTACAATCGGCCCTTATTAGTATTTTTCTTTTTTAATTTTGCTTTTTGTTTGAATTTGATAATAATCTTTTAAATTTTTATCTACATCCGCTTTTGGTCGGTTCTTGTAATTGTAGTCGGCTATTTTTCGAAATTTTTATGAAGTTTTATGAATTTTAGGTGCTGCCCTGCACATTATTTTTTTTGTAAAAATGAATCTAATTGTAAATCTACGACACGAGTTCCCAGTTGTTCGAATTTAATTTTGTTGTTAAATTTGTAGGTGTAATTACATAAGTAAATGTGAATTTATCGATTATTTCACTTTATTAAAGAGAAAGCACTGTTTTGATACCTATATTATTTGCGACGAGAAACTTTAATTAAAATAAAAGGAGAAAAGTCGAACTGCTTATTTTTATTAAGTCGGCCTCATGTTATGTTCTGAAGAGTATTTAACAGTATGTGGTGGGCACCATGGGAATTATCGACCTTTAATAATGAAATTTCATTATATTCAACGAAATGTGTATTTCCTTATAAGGTACAGGATAAGTACAGCACGACGACTTTAATTAGAAGAATATCGGAATGAATAAGAGTTGCGATTTGAAATTTTAAAAGTAATAGTAATGGATTACGCCCTTTCGATTTAAAATAATTTTAAATTTACATTTTTTTCATTTTCATTTTTTACTTTCTTATTTCAAATAGAAAACTCTAATTTTTATTATTGATTTGTATTTCTGAGACGATTATATGACTTTTTGTTCTAATAAATATTGCTTCTAAAATTAGCCCTTTTGAAATTATTTCAGATTTTCTAAAAAAAAATGATAACTGCGGGCTATTACAAATAATTACGTTTCCACGATATCTATACATGTACAGATTTAAAATTTTAGGTAAATATTTTGGAAAGTATGCTGCATCGAATGTTGTATTATAAACTTAACAAAATAATATCGGATGTTTATAAAAAATATTAAACTTGTTATACGAAAAATATCAATATCTTAGTAATTTTAAATAGCAAATTATGTTGATTTAATTCTATTACGCATTAGGGACAGTTTGTATTTACTTCCCTATAACTAAATGTCATAGTTTTTGAGTTATTTTCGAAAATATATTAATTCTTAACGTTAATTAATCTAAAACGTTAAAATCGAAGCTCGTGGTGTGTTGTTGCAAGTAGATGGAGCACCAACACATAATACTAGAACTTGATGATGATGTGTTGGCGTACCATACATATCAACATTTTAAAAAGAATAATGGACAAGTAGGTGTTTGGATAGAGAGATGGCGATGTGATTGAAAATTTCTTTTAAAATCCCATTATTATTTATTGTTAATACTGTTGTCTACATTTGTATAACAGTAGTAGTTATTGAATTCAACTTTTTAGATTATTAAGAAACAATTATTTCTTTTGTTTTAATTTATTTGTGCCACCTTCGATAGTCATTTTATGAAATAAAATGTTGAAAGAAAAACTCTAAAACTATATGACATTTATTTATAGAGAAGTGTCCCTAATTTTGAACGTACCTACAATAGGTACAATAGAATTAAAAATATATATAGGTTGCTATTTAAAATTACTAAGATATTGGTATTTTTCCAGTAACAAGTGTGGAATTTTTTCTGTGACACCCTGTATATCACCGTTAAATAATAACTTAGCGACGCACGCGTCGTTTCTAAGTAATTTTTATAAACTCGCTAATTAACGGCTGGTGGTAGAAACAAAAACAATTTTCAATGATATGATTTTAAAAAGACTATTAATTAATATCGTCCCTAACAAAAGCCCATCCCAAAACTAGGATCTGGCCGAGGGTAAAACCCTAACGCCAAAAAAAATTTAATCTCAATAAATGTGTAGCCTAACCATCGCGAACAAAATAGAGGACACCGACCCTCGTCATTAAAAAATTGTGGTTCAATTCGTCATTTTAAAATGTTCAATTTTTTTATTAACTGCAAATTAAATTACCTTTCGCCTATAAAGCTCATCTGTAAAAGTTTTAACGATGCTGAACTTGTAACGAAGCTTACGTCAATATTATAGGTATTTTTCAATAATTTACGATTAGTAGCTGCCTTTTTAATCGTAGTTTTGACCTTAGGACCTGGCGCTAGCAAAAATGTTTACTTAATTCCGTTTTATTCGTTCATTTATCATCTTTTTAAACTATCATCGTTCGTTTTACGTTCGAGATTTATAGTTTTGTATTATGGAAATTTTGTCGAGCTTACCACCGCACAAAATTATTATGCAAGTTATATTACGCATATAATTTGTATTTAAAAGCAAATCCTTGTATACTTTATTCCACCATAGTTGTTTAAAATGTCCCATTCTCTTACGGTATAAAAAATGGAACGGCTTAAATCGATTCCCGTTTTAAGCAGCTCCTGTTTTACTTGTTTACTTGTTGAAATGTAAAAACGTAATAGATAAGCCGTTGTTTAATTTCGAATCTCGTGGAGTTGAGAAAATTCAATTTTATTTTAATCAATATCGGCGCGACCGTGTAAATTTCTTATTTCGGAAACAAGTTCTGCTCGATTTTTCTTATTATAAACGCCGTTTCTTCGAGAGCTCGTTTCTAATAACAAAGTAAAATTAATTATACGCCTTTTAATTTGATTAAAAGGTGCCGTTGATATATTGTACTTTAATGGAAATTCTCCTTTTTTTCTTCGTTATCGCGAATGTTCGAGCACTTCTACTTAACGCAAGTGAATAGATATATATTTTTAAATCTTTTTTTTTTTATCACTTTTGTCGAAAGGGGCGTTACGTGAATTATCATTAATTAAACGACCCGATCGAAATTGTATTGTTAAATCAACACTACAAATCCTATTAGCTTAGTGTGCCAGAATACGAGCGTCTATGTATTTCAGAGATAATTTCTATTTTCGTATTATTCGCGAATCTAATAATCCCTAGTTGTCATATAACCTATAAATATTTATAGGAAAATTTGTACCAGTACTAATGTATACGCGTAACCGGAATGCGAATTTGAGCAAATTGCATTCCAGAATTACACCAGATAGACTTAACGTGACCTCGACACAAAATAAAATTATTTCGAAAAGGGTAAATATATACCTACATATATATATTTACTCGGGTTTAATTAATTTTCTTGTCTTTAATCTTTTAAAATCCGGGATTTATATTTTTTAATGATGTAAATGAATTTCGCCGTCTTCTAATTGTATATAAGTAGAAAACCGTTTTGTGCGCGGGTTCGAGGATTTAAGAATTACGTTATAAATAAAATTAAGGTTTTAAATAAGAAAAGCTCTTTGCATTTCTATTCGACTTTTAAAATCTTGCAACTGCTACATATTTATTTTAAATATTAGATTACGTGTACAACGAAAATTAAAATTCACCCGCGCAATAGTTAATTTTCTTTCGGTCGCATAAATTTAAACAGTTTAATGTCGTTGATCGTTATCTATAAAACATTTGTCAGTTAATTGCTTGCAGTTACCTAATTGTTTTCATAGTTATTAGCAATTTACGTTTTATTTGATAATCTATTTCATTGCCGATTTGATTTTATAAGTATTTAACAATATTCAGAATTATATATAACTTAACTTATGGAATTAATTGAGTCAACAAGAAAGGGCGGGGTGTTAGGTGAATAATTATTATATTACAAGTAACATCCGCTCTTCGCGGCCCCGTCGAATGCGGATTCGTTATATCGCAAGTTATAGTGCGTTGTAATATGCGGAAATGTGATGACAATCAGATGATTTTCAATGGAAATCATCTACTTTTCTTTGTCACGACAAAACAAAAATAATGAATTAAAATATATATATAGATAAGAGAACTTTTTAATAAAATCCACTGCGTGCTTTAAAAACTAAAGTTTGTCCGAAAGTAAAAAACGATATCTACTATACGAATAAATTAATAGAAATCTATTTGATCTATTTTAGTATTTTAGTTAGCACTCTTGTGATTTTCTTATATTCGCTTGTATTAATATAGTCACACTTGAGCGAAACAATTAACCTGCAGATAATCTTAAAGCGAAAGCATACAATCAAAGCAAGTTATTGTTAATTAATGCTTACTAGCACGCGCAAGACACGTAGTAGACTTGTCCAGACTTGAAAGGGTTGTACTATGCAATACATCGGGAATAAATGGATTAGGGGTGGATAAGAAGATTAAGAGGAAGAATCACACGAACATATGTTATAAGGAATTTAAGTTTCTTTCAATTTTTTGAGAACATCTTGTTTCGCTTATTTCGTCACCTCGATGTACCTAATATAATTTCATTTAATTCAAGATGGATTTGTTACGTACATTTGCTCTTTTACGATAATTTAGATAATTCGTCTTAAATGCGTTTACCTACACGAAAGCACATTAAATAAACTCTAAAGTAAAAGTTTTTTAATGGCCGTCTAAATAAAATTTTAATTTAACTTAATAATATTGCTTACGAAGCATCTCGTTTACTTTTAAATCGTAATTTCAAAATGTTGTAGGTGTAGCTATATCGTGTTCCTCGAAATTCCAGTAGCTAGGTCGGTAATCGTTCTGTATAGGTAACTGGGGAATTTTAAAAACGCTTTGTTGATACGGCATACCCACTCGACAAAGTACTTCCCTGTTTGTTCGATTCTCATCATATATTTAAATTAAAATGTACTTCTACCTACCGTCGAACCTTTTAGATAAATAAAAAATAAAACGGCGTCTCTGTAAAGGATACATGCCCTGAAAAGGAATTTACAATATTAGAATGAACGGAAGAGGTACAGTAGGGTGCAAAATTAATGTCGCGAATCGAGAGAATTGAACGGGCGCAATTAACAAGTTTATGAAAAGTACTTACGAACGATTGAGACGAATTTCAAATACAAAGTTTATCTTTGGAACACGTTCAGTTTATCGACTTTCGTCGTAAACCCAGTTTGTCTCGAGGACGTTTCGACGCGAGGTCATTTCGGCGTCAAATTTGCTTAAAATAGATACTGTATAACAAATACGTTAACTGGCCAAGAGGATAACATTAACCTATTTCATTTCATAGATTTAATCTTTATTAGTATACCTACTAATCATTGATTTTGTCTTGATTTGTCATTGATCTATATGAGCAATGTCCGAGCACTAATCCAAACTTGCCTCGTCTGCTCTAACCTAAAATAATCTCATCTACATTAGTCTAAACTGGCCTTATCTACACCAATCATTTTTTAGTCAATAGAATCTATACTAGATGTTATTAATCCTGTTAACCAATTATCTGTTACTGCAATCATATACTGCATATTTTCCATTTTTCTGATGTACTTAACATCGAAATGATGGCGTCGATACGTCTTCGTGTAGAAATAGGTTCGCGTCGAAACGTCAAATTCCGATCTCGAACAACGTTACTTATATTATCGATCGTGTTTCGGCACGACAACATAAACGACAAAAAGTAAGTTTTACAGGTGGTGCACACATTTTATGTTGTGGCGTAACTATAAACAAATACCTCTTGGAAAAACCGCCTATATAGGTAATTCGGGGCATGTTTGTATCAAATAACGTACATATTTTACGATGCAGTCACTGCTTTGTGTGAAAAAACAGAGTCTCACGGAGGTTAGATACTATTCTTGAACGAGATATCACGACAGGTTATCGTAAGTTAAAAAATAAAAATGTAAACATTTGGCACAATTATTTCGAATAAAATCTAAACGATTATTTTTGGTTATTTTATGGTTAATTTTAAGTCGGTTTAATACAGTGAAATAATAAATTTCTTAAAATTAGGTCAATTAACATTTAAAACAAGCAAATCTAGAGATAAGTATTAGTTTTCTGTTTGAGTCTGATTGTGTGACAGACTAAAATACTTTATGGAGAAAAGCAAACGGCGAAGATTACAGTCGAACAGATAATTGTAACGTAAAATATTTATATTCTAATTTTCACGGTGGTAAAATAGTGCTATAGAATTCCACAGACGTTATTCATACGTTTTAATGGAAACTCGTATATCTTTACAGCCTCGGCACTATAAACCTTACCTTCATGCAAACCTTTCCGAAGCTCCACGTTTAAATAGCTCCATTATGAATAGTTAAATAATTTTGATCACGTTCGTACTGGATAAATTGCGAAATTTAAAGGCGTTGCCTCCGCGAGGTAACGATATTGACTGTTACTTCATTACCTACTTTATCGGGAAGACGTAACAAAAGCGTAATTATATTGCTCGGAATATTCGACATCAGAAATTTCGTCCGAGTGACGTCGGGCTATGGGAAAATTTCAATTTCCAACGAATGTAAAATTAAAACTAATATGGTATTTAATGAATTTTTATTTTATCCAATCTACAGTTGTCGAATACTTCGACATTGAAATTTTCTTTTAAATTAAATGCGACATGGAAATGTTAAATCAAAGTGGTGTCTTGTATACATATTTATAGTGGTAAATTTTACGTTTCGACTGACCAATCTATCATATTTTGAAATTCTCGAGTTGAATGGGCTAATTTTGACATGTTGTACGCGTTTCAATTGGTCGCGGTAATTTCGAGCCGCAGATCGTTAGCGTCTGAATGAAAATCTAATTCCGCTGGAACACAGAATGGAGTAAATTAAAACAAATTCACAAGTTACATACCTACTATTCATCCATTCAGTATATTGAACTCGGATGTGTCTAATAACAATTTTCGATCAGCTTACCTTTTCAATTTATTGCAAAGGTTCGGAAATGTAGGTTGTTTATTTTTCATGAAATTTTCCACATGTTGTACCTATTCTTAATTAAAAATACGTGGGTATTTTAATAAGTTACTTAATTCTAATTTTTACTTTATATTTTTATTTTAATTAATTTTCAACAATTATATTCTAACGAAGTCACACGTGTAGGTAAGTAACCTAGTGACAAAACGTAAATTTCTTATATTTTTGATTAACAAATTACACAATTTTTTCAGATTACACAAATCTGTTGTATTATTTTTGATTGCATTTTGATTTTACTTGTGATTAATAATTTAATTTTTCCTTTCTTTCTCTATCATAATAAAAATATATAATCGAATTAGTGTTACGATTTTTTTCTCCGTTCCAACTTGAAAATCTAAGTTTTCCAAAGAAAAATCCACCCGAAAAAGCTCGCCTCGAAATATAAATAGCTATGTGGGTATTTCTAATTCGGTAAATTTTAATAACGCCCAAAAGATTCGAAGGCTCCGCATATTTTTCTAAACTGTTATTAAAATCTGTTAGTCAAATTTTACATTTTAATAAAAACCCTTGTAGTTGGATTTGAAAATTGAGCCGAACGTGGAAACGTTTCGCGGAATCCGCCGAGTTAAATATCGAACGCGATTTACATACAAATACATTTTTTAATCAGTTGCCCCGTGGGAAAGTTGTATTAAAAGTTGCTAGAATTTGTACGTGTCCAATTTAGGTTTCGAGGTTGAAATTGACTTCGTTCGAAGTTTATTTTGTTAAGTAAAATTACCGGAAGCTCTCCGTTGTACTCTTTAACGCTATAAATATCGTGTAGATTATCTATAGATCGTTTTATAATTCTAATTGTTTGTTCTATTTAATGTTGTTAAATACTTACAAGCGAGAAAATATTTACAAATTTTATCTGTGTAGATAGTCTGATCATATGACAACAGTTTTACGAATTTTCATATATATATACACGACGTTTATTGCTTACGAAGCCTACCACTAAAGTTGTAAACGGAGAGTTGCCAGTTAAAAATATGATATAAGCGAATATCGAAAGCTTTCAAGTCGTCTATTAACCTGTTATTACCGATATTTGTTACCTACGCCGAACTTCTAAATAAAATTTACAAATCAAATAAAAACCAATGCAAACTTTTCTATTCAAAACGGACGAGTCGAGTGGTTTCGAAATCGATGTGAAACGAACCAAAATTTCCCGTTTACTTTGCAACACTTTTGCGCCGACTTTCATTACACCTTCGCGTCACGAAGAAGGTTTTGCCCTCTTTGCCACTATTAGACGGAACTATTAAGCATTATACACGAAGTTGTTTTACGGGGCAGTATTTACTGCACACGGCGCGTGTGGCGGTAAATTAGCCGCCCTATCGCCGTAACGACACTTCCAAATTACTTCTGCAACGAAATAATTGTTGGCCTTCGAGCGAGCGACGCGCTTTTGAAATTATAGTCGGCCAGGTTTTGAAGTGTTTTACGTTTCGCTTTGATTATCCGCCATTAAATGGATTAAATTGAGTAAATCTCGAGCGGTTCGATTTTGAATAGGTATAGAACTGAAATGGTGTCTATAACATTTTGTTTTTCTGCATTTGAAAAGTGCAGGGGGCCGACATTGTACTTAAATTAATGCAATGATTTTTTGTTTGTTTATTAAAATAGGTGCCTAACGTTCAACTAGTCATGAAATATAATACATACATTCTTTGTTACTTTCGATTTTAGAATACTCTTATAATTGAAAAACAATTGGTGAAGTATTTGCTCGAACGAATAAAAAATAAAAGCACTCGATCGTGTAACACTTGTTCGCCGCCTACGCGAAATAGTAAGCCGGAGTCGAACTGCTCGATAAGTTGTCAGCATTTGATGACTAGTTTTCCGACAGTAATTTATTGACAGAGTCTATCGCTAAAGTAGTCGATCTCATCAACTTACAATTACTTAGTCTTTATTTTTACGTAACGTATTTTTTGGAGAGCCGTCTTTTTTCACGCCGCACCGCTCGACTTACTTTTTTAAGTTTGGAAATTGAAATTTTTAAAATCGTCCCAATTGTAAATTTCTAGTTAAATTCGTTGAAACCGATTTTCGAAAGAATATTTGAATATCTAATTATGTGAGGTGATGATGACACGAATTATCTCTTCGTTAGTTATAGAATCACTAATTTAGTGTCACTGCCAAACGAACCCAACTACAACACGACCCTGATTTTTTTTAGAAATTTGAAAACAACAGCAATTATTACGTAATAACTAAACAATTGTAGCTAAACTTTAAATTCGAAGACGCCATTTGTGACCGCCCCTTATTTATCCAAATCGCATTTAAGGATCTCGCAATGGAATTGTGTAATCTGAAGTTAAAGTAGAACGAATTAATTCCTATTATGCGATCATTGTAATGGCTATGAATGCAAGTATTGTCTAGTTAATCAATGCGATCTAACGAGCTCCGTAACTATAAGGACTCTTGTGATACAATTATTTACATATTCGGCGTTAATTTTAGTCGCAATTCCGCTTAGGTAACTTATTGGATACCTATTGCGTAACATGTAATGTCTGGGCCACCCACAAAGCCCGAATTTGCAATTAGTGTTTAGAAATTATTGTTTGATATATTGCTTTGTTGTGTAGCTCCCATTTTTATCAAGAAAATGTACGTGTGAGTGGTTTTATTATTACCTATTCTAATTATTAAAGTACAAAATCAACAACGTTACGTCATTAATTTTGTATTTACCTATAGACATAATCGTATCGGTAATGAATATTCTATATTCCACAGTTAGTTAACATATTTGAATATTTGCGGTCTTCTAAATTACAATTTGCATAATACGTTCGAGATTAGGTACGCTGTCGAACTATTTGATAGGCGTGTCGACGAAATTTTCACCTTGTAATTAACATCGTGCGAACGAGTTACATATAAATAACACACGTTTTACGTAAATTGTTACGTTACAGTTTTCATCGTGTTTATACGTATCCACTCTCGAAATGAAATTGAACGATGGCATTTTAACCGCAACCGCAAAGATACCTAAAACAAGGCACGTAGCCGGAAGGAAACCAATAAAGTTCCACACCATCAGGTAGCGGCCAAATCTGGTACCCCATCCAAACTAAGTAATTGAAACTACCGTTTTTATAAATAAAAAGGCGACCCGAAAAGCGTTTAAAATTTCAAATATAAGTAAATAATATTACCAAAATGCCCAACACGTAATTTTCGATTTTCTTTATTCGTATAAATCTATCGATCTTTTCTCTATCGTATAAATCAAAATCGGGTTGTAATTAAATGTCGGACAAGCGACCCCGACGTGACAAATTAATCGGAATTATCCATCGTTAAAACTTTCATTAAATTAATAGATATTTAAAAGCGCACTAAAAACGATCAAAACATTTAAATCGCCCAAGTTTTATAATTTAACCATCGCAATTTTACTTTTTAAAAATCGATTTATAACGCCCGATCGTCCGTAAAATTCAATAAGGAATATTTTCCCTTTTAATAGTAGATACGAAAGAATATTCGAGGAATTCGTAGCCACCTCATTTTTCAAATTAGGTAAGCGGAGCTTTTTATTTCTTTTTCCTAAGGTGCCTCGACGCATATAAAACGTTTCTTCCAAGAATGGAACGGTTTTTGTTGAATTTTTACATAATGTAAACATACGAAAGCACTGAATTCTCATTAAGAAATGCAAACTTTCGCACTTTTATTTCATTTTTACAATCTCGAGCTTATTCGAGCTTGCAAATTTTACCTTGGAAAGCTTTAAAGTTTACCTACTTCGCATGAACGTATTACCAATTTCGGCACTTTATAGAAACGGCGTTCTCGGGAAATATTACGTCGCAGTCGATTTAGATAATAAATTTTAGACGTATTTCCGCACTTCCATCATCTCTCCGCTACGACATTTCCCGGCCTTATCGCGGGGGAAAGTTTTTGTACCGAAAGCTTTTTTAATTCATTAGTTCCAAGTTCCGTTAAAAAGAATACTCGAAACTTTGTACCTATATATGTAGGTAATTCGGTAGTTTTATCGGATCGGCGAGAAAGTTTTCAACAGCTTCTTTAAATCGGGAATATTTCAATTGAAATGCGAGTTCTTTGTGCTGTAAAACTGTTCGAAAAGTTGTATCACTTTTGTGTAGGTTTCAAATCCAATTTAATCGAATTTGTAGCTAAGTACCTATATCTACATTTTGGACGACTTACAATTAGAAACATATTGTAGCGTTTTGGAATATATATATATATATATATATATATATATATATATATATATATATATATATACAGAAGCAAAAGATGCCAATCATCGCATTAAGTAAAATAATAAATCGATTATTCTTATTTTTTTGTTTTTTTAAGAGTAAAACAATATAATAAATATAACGAAGAATAGTAGATGTATTGATATAATTATTTTACAAAGAACCAAAGTTACATTTGGGTACCGATTTATTTTATAAAAGGTTTGTTGTCGCTGCGAATTAAGTTTTTAAAAATAACGTCAATCTTGTTCAAGCGTCCTTCAACTTTCTCCTTGAAATTTGGGGCTGACGCTTTTTCAAGCATTTCGCTTTCAATCTTCCTAATTTCTTCTGTAATGGCATACTTAAGATCGTCAGTGGCTCGATTGCAAAATTGTCGAATTCAAAATCCTAAAGGAAACACCGTCGCAGCCTGTACACGGTGATTATGTATATTGACCGTCACGTTCACTTGAATTTTTGTCCCTTTTGAGGTTTTGTGAACAAACCACCGACAACTGACTATCTCAAGTTTGCCAAATTTTGGAAGATATTGTAAAGATTGAAAGGGCGCAGCGACGCGAAACTTCAAGAAAACGGTCGACATGGACGGACGACGCGTTTAGAAATAAATTTGTTTGAATTTAAAAATCGTACGACTCTTTCGTCGCGATAAAATATAATTTTTTACGCCGATTACGATTACTTATCTATAATAATAGCTGCGATTAATGAACTCCTTGAAAAGTTATCGCACTTGAAAATTGTAATAGAATGTACCAATTTTTACACTTATCGATTTTGCATTTACGTTGTCGTTACGAATGCATACCTATAACCATCAAAATAATAATTACGAATTTTTATTACGATACTTATTAATTTGTTTTTAATGCTTGTTTTTATTACAGATAATTCGTTTGGAGTTCAGCTAATGGAAAGTCGTAAGTTACTATTACTTAAAATTTTTTTAGTATCTGGTCGGTATAGGTAGGACTTGAGCGTTTTTTGTTTTTTTTTTACTACATATTTCTATACTATATTTCTGCTACATATTACTTTTATATACGTAATTATTAACTTAATGGATTTGAATTAAATTTGCGAAATATGACTAAATTTAGTGATGGCGAAATAACATTTGATGTGCCGATTAAAATACAAAAATCAGTTTAATGGCAACCTAAAATGTGAATAAAAATAAAAATTCTTTTTACGTTCACGGTCGCGGGTGCGGATTACGCAATAATTAAGTAATTTTCTTTGACATTAAATGTCGTTCATTAAAAAAAATATAGTCGCATAAAAATTACCCTCGAAAATACTGTAGATAAATGTAATATGTGAAATTTCTTTGCAACTCGTTAATTGTATTATTTTCAATACTTGGTTTACTAGGCAAAGTGTTAAGTCACGTGTTACGTGACGACTTATCATTAAATATTACTATCATTGCCCACGAATTTTTATTAGCAATCAAAGCATCTGACTGAATACCAATTTAAGATGTTGCTAGGATGAAGCTCCCATTGGAGTCACCCCATTGGAGTATTAGTTATTGTATTAATATACATAGATCATCTTTTTAACCGTTTTATGTTCTTATTTTAATGGATCGTTTATTTCGTTTAACTAATTCAACAATATGTAGCAACAACGAAATCATATTTTATTATTGTGTTGGGGGCACAAGTTAGAAACTTGTCATATGTGAGCTTGATATCCCTCGTTACGGTGCGGCGTTGTTCCCATTTTAACACCCTAAATATTAAGATCGTTGTAATACTGCGACTATTAAATTAGTTCGTTAAACTTTCCTGTTGTCAAAAACTGGCAACGCAAGCAACTATAATTGCTGGAGATTTCAACGATGGTGTAGCCGACGAACCCGGAAAATATAGATTACGAGTAAAACTTATGCGTGTATGTAATTATTGTAAGTAAGCCTTATACAAGAACATCTCATTTTTAAAAAATCATGTGCGAATGAGTCCGCTCATAGGAAAATATGAGACTTCGTTCGACTTGATGAAAAAAATTTGAGAATGTGAGAAATGTAATTATGACGGCTATATTTTCTATGACATGTATAAGATGTCCTCTCCTTAATTATCCCGCATTGTTGAAATGGCGCATCTCTCTACGAATACACGATACTTAAAAATTAGAAATATTTTAACTATTTTTTAATAGCATCAAAATTACAGATTTTTGACTGCAAGATTGTGACACAATTTATGGGAAACGACGCCGACATATACTTATATATTAGCACTAATCGCGGATCACATGACACTCGACAGTCCGACTTTTGGCAATTTAATAAAATCCATCTAAATTGCTTAAATTATCGTTTTTCAGTAGCATATGGGTGTACTTAATTCTGCAGGTCAGCGTTATAGTAAATTATAATATATGGCACCCTAAACGGCAATAAAATAAATTAAAGTTTAATCGAAACGAATAGAATTCGGCGTATGCTTACATACTACACGAAATACCTACATGTGCAATTTAATGTTGATCGCGTGGGTTTTTTTTTTTTTAGCATTAACGTTGCGCCACAATTTTGGTGTCCCTTTTCGTAATGCGACAGATCCGCGGCTGCCTAAATTTCCCATTAGAAGGATATTGCGATATTGTTGTTTCGAAATGTGTTATGTTACGTCGTTAATTCAATTTATTTATAAATTGAAAGGGCATAACGTTTGATGGTGTATACGCGCCGAAAGGGTCGACCGCTTGTTTGAATTCTGAGACGTTTCAAACCCATTACCACCGAAGGATACTTACATACATATGTATTATACTATACGAGACACTAACGATGTAAAATATTCACAAATTCGTATCAAAATCTGGGAATCCATTGTGCTTGTATTGTTCTATAAAATCTTTCGATATCCCGAGAAATTCGGTAAAAAATTAGGTATTATTAGAGGATCATAATTAGGTTATATTTAGAAATTGGTTTCCGGACGTGATTATGTTTTAGGAACTTTTACTTTTAAATGAACGATTGTTAAATTTAAAGTTTGTCTACTTATGTCAGTGAACTCTGAAACGCTTTTTTAAGTATCTAAATAGAAAGCAATTTGGATATAACAAGTACTTCAAACAATACATTCGCCGTTTATTCAAAAAAATATATATAATACAAAAACTGCCAGCACTTGAGCAGCGTTATAAATGTCCAGTACATAGATATATTTATCCTACATTGTTGTCAACAACTTTTCCATTCACATATTATTGAAGTAGGATTTATTGGCAATTTTTCTATTATTATTCCAATAAATGGCGAGCACATCGTTTGTAGTGCCTGTTATCCAAATTTCTTTCCATTTAAAGCCTCAGAGTCCTCTATAGGGTATAAAACTTGTTAGGCGCGTACTACAATTACAAAGAAAAAGGTAAAGGATCGACTTTTAGGTTTTAATTGATGCTTTAATGACAAACTTTGATCGCGTAAATATATCGTTTCGAAATCGGCCTGGTAAATAAATATGCCGTCCGTTTTAATTAAATATATGCATTTTTTAAAGCAGTAACGTTTTTTTTTTCAATTTAAACCCCCCTTCAAAAGCCATTGCAGATCGTCAAAACGCACGCCGCGCCGTCAAATTAACAACTACGCAATTTGTTTCATTATTCGATCAACTGAAGCTTTTAAAAATCGCAACTCCTATTCACTATCGCAGCAAAATGATGTTTTTATTTCGGTTAGTTATTGTTTTGGTAGTTTATTTGGTATTTGGTATTTTTCCATTACAATTTTAATAAGTAGGTAACAAACTTGTATTGAAAATGGTCTTTCTATGTTTTACTTAATTAATATAATTAACGGAGAAGGTTAACAATTTTACGTCCTATCGTGAAATTCGCCGAATTAATGGAGTTTTTCGTTTGGGGCGATCTTATTTGTCCTGCTATAATTGGCAAGTTTCTGCCTTTGTGAGAAGGGGCGTCTGAAAGCTTTTCCTTTTCGTTAAATTTACTTTACAAAAGTTTCCCGATAATGTACTTAGTGTAAACTAGAAGTTTTATTACTACCTAATATTTTTTTGTGAATTACTAAAATACGCTTAAAAAATGTTACTTTGTTCTAATCGAATAGAAAACGCGCAGCTCTCATCTGATATTGTATGATAACATAGTGAAACGACGACGTTAGGCAATTTTTCTCGGCACAGCAGTATAAGACACTTTTTTTAATTCCTGGACTGGCAGCTGAGAAACGTTGATTTACAGCAGCGGTTTTTAACCTTTTGTTTGCCCCAAACCCATTTTAAATAGTTTTTATTGCTGTGGACCACTAAGACTTAAGTAAAGCGTTTACTAGACACAAAAGTTCCGAAGAAGTCGCGAAATTGGAAAATGGGCCACGAAAATTCCGAGAGTCGCGGAATGACTGAAATTTCCTATTTTGAATTTTATAACAATAATTAAATAAAAAAAGTAGGTATTACTTTGAAAAGGTTTTTGACGTTAAATGCATACATCTAATACATATTAAGTTTGATCAGGAAATTTTTTTAAGAAGTTCCAAGAGTCACTAAATTAACTTTCAGAAACCCTGTAGGCGCCCCGTTACCGAACTCAAAAGTTAAAATCCTAAAGTGTATTTTTAAGAGCTTCGAATTTGAAAAGATTCGAAAAACAAGTTAGGTGATACACTGCTTTAATTATTCATTTATTCATTCATTTGCTGAGAGGGCGTCGTGGTCCCTCGAGAATCCAAGGATCACAGGTTAAAAGCAGCTGATTTGGAGGATTATCTTACGATCAGTTCATAATCTATCAGAATCTTTAACTTAACTTAAAATATTAAACGAATATATTATATTTATACGAAATAAAAATAGCTATACGATCGAAAATTTTACGCATTTTAAGTTCAAGTATTTGCGCTTTTTAATTTCCTCCCGCACGTACAATCAATTTGTGTCCCGAAGGAACATCATGCATATAATTAATTTCGACTTACCGATGACTTTTCGTTTATGCAACCTCACTTTGTATTACGACTACGTTTTTTTACTATGCGATTTAAAAAATGCGATTAAACTTTCATCTGCTTTATGGCTTGTAATAGAGAAATTTTCAACGCTTAAGGGCACGCGAATAGTTTTTACATTAAAATTAGAGTATATTTATAATTCTGCGCTATAAAGGCAATAGATGGTGATTGTTTAAATAATTTTACTGTATAAAAAATACATAATTTTAGAATAAATTTCCTAAAAAGTACATATTTTTTTATGAAACTCCATTACGGCTCCTGCAAGTGAGAATAAGTTGTGATTTTTTGGAGTGGTTTCCAAATTCTGAGTTAGGTATTTGTTACTTGGTACTTACTTACAAGGAAGGCTAGGCAGGTGGAAATCTCAGAAAGATTTGAAACGTTTCTGAGATTTCCATCTGCTTAACCTTCCTCGTTAGTCGGAAAACCTTGTAGGTCCAGAGAAGTAAATTTTACAGCAGATTGAAAATTTAACGTTTTCTGTAGTATGTACTTAATTGTTGATGATTGAACTAGAACAGTTTAAAATAAAAACACTTATATTTTTAATTTATGATGCACGGTATGTAATTTATTAGAAATTATTAATAAATGTCGCATTATATTGGAACACAAAAGATACCGAGCACGTGTTATACAACTCGGCCTTTCTATTCCGTCTATTTTGCTTGCTTGGAATTTTTTTTAGTTACGAGCTTTTATAAATCGATAAAGCTTATAATTCTGCATTTGATGATATGTATTGACAAACTATGGACTTACAAGGTTTTCCGACTATTTGTAAGCCGACGATTGCGTAAAGTTAAATTTATTAGACAACTCACTCACACGTCAACTTTGTTTTGTTCTACAAAAAATCGTTTTCTAATCTAAACACTGGGAACGTCGATGATCTTCGTAGAAACAGACTGAATGACAAATTAAATTCTATACTTATTTTAAACTTTGCGTAATGGATAGCTAAACGTTAACTGGCCTTGATTTAAACACGGACCAAATTCGGAAAGCGTCAAAATTCTCAACTTTAACGAAATGCACGTTCATTAAATTATTCCTATAGGTACATGGATAATTTTTAGATAGCACCAGCGTTTATGTATAACGAAATACTGGCAATCTATTTAGCACCTCGGCAACTTCTTGGGTCTACCATCAAAATTAATCGACACATAAATAATGTCGGTCTTAGATCGCTGTATGTTAATTTTATATTATTTCACTTCCGTTTTCCGAAAAGCTTTACGCTTCGTCGTAATCTACATTACCATGTTGCTTAATTAAATTGAAATTCTCGAATTCCCTATCGACCGTAAGCCAATATTTGGTATCGAAGCGCCGCTTTATTCGTTACAGAAAGTACGACGAAGTGCCTATTTGATATTTATTTAATTTGGTGGCAGGCCCTCCTACGGAAAAGGCCAAGAATTAATGTTCACAGAAAAACTGCCAAGCTTCACTGATGATCGTAAAAGATCACGTCGAGGAAAGGGATCTAAAAATAAAATCAATTACCTACTTTAAATTAAAGCAGCAAGCCAATAATCGCAAGAACGTTACATAACTAAAAGCTGTAGTTGTTTGTTGTTCAAGTAGATGGAGCACCAAACATAGAACTATAGATGAGTGTGGCGTACCATACATATTTACAAATTAAATGATAATGACAAGAGGTGTTGATAGAGAGATGGCGATGTGATTGAATTTTAAAATCATTAATTTTTTTAAAATCCATTGTTATTATTGTTAATACTGTTGACTACATTTTTAATCATAGTATTTTAGATTATTAGATTAATTATTAGTTTTGAATTTTAATTTGTGCATTATATCTATGTTTATGAATTAATTTGACATTATATTAAAAACTTAATATATTAGAATATTTAAAATTCTGAAAACTATCTATATACATTTAAATAGTAAATAAATTATATAGTTCTAATTGTAATTACATCTATAGGTATATCAGTAAATTAATTTCTGATACGTGAATTTAAATTATAATGAACTTACATCCCGTTCAATAATTTTTAAACTCGCAAAACGGTGTTAGTAAATCATTTAAAAATTTACTAATCGTTTACTAAAAACTATATTCCAATAATCGTACCTAAAACAAAAATTACTCATAATAATTATACCCTAAAAAAACTAACTGATTAGTAAACCTCGCAAAAATAGATTCAATTAAATGTTGCTAATCATCAATGTAAATTAATACCAAATATTGCCTTAAAGCATTATACGTGTAAAATTGTAGAAGCTAATCGTCATATTGTATTTATAATAATTTACGAACTATCATTTAATAGTAGCTCAATTTTTAATTGTACGTTGCTAACTGTACTCTAAGCAATTTTCAAAATTAATTTTTATCGTATTATCATCTTTAACCTTATTTAGTTCGAATTAATTATATTTGTCTACTACAATTATTATGTCGTATTTACAATTATTGTCATTAATACATCTGTTACTTCTGATATTTTATTATATTACTTATAATTACTTATATAATCATTCGTGTTAAACAGTCATTTTATTACAATGATCTTTATATTATTAACTTATGTTAAATGTTAACTTTAGACTTGTAATTAGAATGTAGTTAATTAATATCTTATTTAATTATCGCGTACGTGTAAATTTACTTATTTTGAAAATTCGTGCCGATCGTTTTACTGATAACTCGTAGTTTATCTTATTTATCGTATCTTTTAATGTACTTAATACGTTGAATTTAATTGTTTAATTTATAAGTCCTGATTTGTTATTTGAATTGCGTATTCATACAAGTATGTACTATTTCGAATTTTATCGATTATTTACTTGTTGCAAGGTAGTAATTTATATGTAAATTCATTATCCTTTAAGTAAATAGCCTTATACTTTAATCTAATTAGATTAGATCAAATACTGCATCTATATATTTAAAATCTATTGTTATTCGATATGATATCTGTTAGATATAATCTCTTATTTTTATCGATTATTAAACTTGTTAGCGTTCTATGAAATATCGAATTAATTGATTAACGATATTAATCGTAATAAATAATTATTCGAAAAGTTGCATTAATTACATTAAATTTTACGATCGTAATTAATTTTAATCTTCACGATTATTATATCATAATATATTTATTCGCGTAATTAATTTCGTCTTAATTGTATTAGTGCATATCAATTGTAATTTACTTGATAGATTTATAATTTAATGATAATATTAACGTTTTAAATGCGAATTTAGCATATTTGATTACATTATCAATGTACAGATAATTATTTCAGCAATCATTTGAAATCGAATTTAAATTAATCTATGAATAATTATGTAATTATTCTGTATAAGTTAAACGTATTTATTTTCAATATGTATAATGTTATCGTCTAATTATAATAATTTTATCAGCGTTAAAGTTCTTTACATTTTAAATGAATTTATATGATTAATATTAAATTTTAATTATTAGATGTTTATCTGAATCTAATTTATTATTGTTTAAGTATTAAACTTCGAGTTAAATTGAATTCAGTTATAATCAAGTTAGCGTAAATCAAATTAGGATGTTAATTGAAATCATCATACATATTACTTTGTACACAGATTCAGTACTAAATCGTATATAAGTAATAATTTATCAAATTATAGTCATGATTTAATAAATATATTTTCGGTAAAAATTACTAAATAAATATAGAAATTATATGATAAATAGTTTAGTATATTAGTAATCAATTTGATCTCTTATATTCGTATTACTAATCACTTAGGAACTTAATTGCAGTAATTAGAATATTATATATAAATGAGTTACTTTAATTATATGCTTTAACGAAAGTATACTTAGAAACTAATATCATACTCAATAAATTTAGGTATAAGAAAAGAATAACAATATGTTAAATTAATGTAATTTTAATCTATTAAATTTAGTAATTTATTTCTTTTACGCTATTATTTAATCGTGATTTAATATTTATAGTGCATTACGATAAATTCTAATAATTTAAGCAATGCTAAAGACATAATATTAGTAATTGCTTATCTGCAGCAAGATAATTGTTATTAACTGAATTGTACTATAATCTGTAATTCAAATGATTGTAGGAAGCTATGGATTAAAATATTTAAGAATAAGTAACTTTGATATAAATTGAACTTTGTAAGAAACTTCATGTTTCGTCATCCAATTATTTAATATTTACTTACATTTACAAATATTATTAAATCTACATTCTCTATTAGTCATAATTAGAAATTAATCGCTTCTAAAGTCTGTGATAATTAATGCGAATAAAACTTGTAAGTCAAAAATGAATCTAGAACATTTTATATATTCAAATCAAGAGTCTAACGTAATTTAATACTAGTCTAACAGTGTATCGAGATCTTGAAGGATTGTAATATGTTTAGAAACAGATTAAAGATACGTAAATATTAGGAATTAATATAAATTAACTTTATGTTATACATAATCATTGATTATTCTTTTTGTACAGTCTTGTCGATTTGTCTTACAATGTCTCGAGTCCATTAGAAGTAATTCAAATTGTAACTGCTATGTAACTAATAATTACGTCAATAGACTAACTATTAAATGAACAATTACTTAGTAATAATTATAATCTATAATTTTAATTTTTGAATTATATGACTCGATATCCATTACTGTCTTTCGTTGAGTATATCGCTATATGCATTCTGAAACTCATTATCAACTGGTCCGTTACGTCAATAACGAAAATATTTAATATCGACTTGTTGTATCGGAACTACACATCATTTCTTGCAAACTTTACTAATGAGTTGTCGATATACGTAACTATTTGATGCTAACATAACTTCATCTATAATTTCATTGATTGGTTACACTAACGATTTGCAATGTTTATCATGAATTATATTGTCATAACTGTTACATATCAGAAACAGCATATTCAGGTTAATCGTAATTTTAAGTCTAAGTCGAGTAATTAAAGTTGGCTATTACAATATTAGTATTATTGTAAACAAGATCGTTAGATAAGTAATTAATTAAGTTAGATCATAATGTACTTGAAACTTATCGTATAAACATCGAGTAACGATGTTCTGTTATAGGTTCGATTTAAGTATTTTTGAATAGCAATCCATCGGTACGAAATACTTATAAGAATGTAACTACTATTATTTATCATTATTAATAATAATGCTAAATATTGCATAACCTTTACTCGTTAATATTGAAATAGTTATACTAATTGACGGATATATGACTAAATAACTACATAAATAGTTAATAACCTTGTATAAAAATCATCTACATACATTCGACTAATCTACGAATTGAAGTACGTAATTATACAATAATTATCAAGTGACTCAACTGATTGAACAATAAATATTATTAGAATATTTTCGAGTACAGTTCATGATTCGATATTAGAATCAATTAAATCTATGGATTAATCACGGAGATTTAGTAGTACGAACGTATGTGATTTTGAATTCAAATTATTTTAAATGAATCGCATGAACTACATATTTATGTAATTATCTAATTACTTAGTGCGACAACTTAATTGAATTACTCAGTTTAATGGTAATTGAACAGTAATTTAAATGTCCGTATGACTGTAATTTCGTACTATTATGGATCTAATTAAATTGACCATTACTCAACTTTATTGTCAGTTCATACTGCTAATTCGAATTATCTATTTATCGAATTTCGTACTCAGCATATTAGTTAGTCATGAGTGATTCTATGGGAAATCTTCAAAATTTAATTATTAATTAATATGATTTAATTTAATTTATCGTAATTGTAATAACATTTGAACTTTACTAAATTTATTCAAGTTAAATAAAGTTTAATTACAAATGTGATACATTTAATGTTATTACTTATTATAATTTAATTCTTCATAAATTGTTAATATTTAATATTTTAGTCAATTGATAAGTTTAACGTAGTCAGAATTCTTCAATAATATTAAATTCGTAATTTAGATTAATAGTACAGTTGAAATTTCATTTGATATTGATATGCTTGCAAATTTACGTATTTATATCTAAGTTGAATGAAAATCCAAGTATTACGATGTTCAGAACAAGTTTTGAAAGTTTCAATCATAGATTAAATAATGTGTAAATTGCATAATTGAATTACGTTACTAATAAGATTCGATTGTATTATTCGATTAATTTTAAAATTATTCGATTAACGTTTTGTAACGTATTAATAATCTTTATCAAGTTTATTTAATTGTCTATGTTGATTAACTTCCAGAAATATTACGAATCAAGTTTAATTACATCTGTTAGTACTGTTTACATGATAATTACGTTTATTAATAATTCATAAACATTTGTTAATATTAGTACATAATTGTAATACTTGTGTAATATTATAATTCTAATTTTCAAATTTCAATCTGAATATATAGTACTAACCGCAATTAGAATATCGTTCAAATTAATGAATAAACGTTATAAATACGTTTAATCTTTAAATTGTGATAAATATTGATACAATTTCAATTTAGATACACATTACGATCAATTACACATTTTACATTAAGTTGTTTGATGTTATGAATAGATTTAACGAATTTACGTTATACTGTTGTGCAAATTTAGCGGAACTTATCGCAATGCGTCAGTTAATATTAACGAATTTGATTCATTTACACTAATTCTACTCGGAGTTATTAATGCTATAACTTGTGTATCCAGCATATGTTTCGTAATCGATTACTTCAGAATTGAATTATTTTGTACTTAAATTCGTCGTACGTCTGAATTTAGTGCAATTTACATGTTACGAATGATTTGTATTATAATCTATATGTTTAATTGATTTCATTAATTTACGAATATCAGTATGAATTGTAAATTGTTCTTAACAATTGAAATGTATCAATTTGATACTAATTACATATGTACGCGCTTTTATATCAATTAAGCCAATAATTGTCTTACTTGATCGAATTTTCGATTAATTTGAAATATCAGATTCGAATTTAATTATACTAGACTTGTCTTTCATAATATTGTTACGAATTCGCTTATACAGACGTACTAATTAACACAATTAGTGATTCATTTATGACAACATCGAATGCGTAATTAAATCGATCTTAAATGATCTAACTATCAATTATTTGCTATTGAATTTGCTCTATCTTAATTGAAAGATCCGTATTTCCATTCATTGCACTAGTTCGAACTGATATCAGTTTAGATTGTTTTCGCAATTTGACATTAGTAAATTCTTAAACTTACGATTATAAGTACTTAATCATTTGATATGCTAACATTATTTCGCTTAAAGTAGCAGTTTGCTGATTTCCTAGATTAATTATTAAAGATGATTTAAATTTAAGTCAAGTCTTAATAGTATAACTGAAATTGTATAATATGTTGATTAATACTCGATACTAATTTACAATTATTTATCCAATTAATCTAATCATTAGAACTTATAGTAACTATTATCAGTAGAATTATTTGTCGATATCAATGAAATCATTATAATTCCTACTGAATTCTGTATCATTATTTAGCTCCAATATAGTAAAATACTGTAGTGTTAGATTATTGATCCTATCTCATTATACGAAATGTAAGCATTACAGAATTAATTTCACGTATAGATTATGTTCGAATTCTATAGTACCATTAGTTACTATGTCTAATATTATGCGTTATCAATTACATTTATTATGGAATGCTATTTTACGTAGTAATGTTTGACCTCTTTAATTCATCGATGATATTTTAATAATTAATTTATATTAGATTTTAATACAATTTTCGTATATCTTGAAATATTCGACGAATGAGTTGAGAAAATCTATCAGCGTTGTCGAGAAATATTCACATAGTTAGCACTGAACATTCACTAAGAATTGCATAACGTTTTAGATTAGTAACTGAAGTATTAGATTAAATTATTGAAATAATTACAGTTGTAAGTAATTACGACTTCATATCGATAACATTTCAACGTTTACTGCAATCTGATGATTGTATATTCAAATAGTAAACTGATCGTATTTAATGATCGAATAGTACAACAGAATTTATTAAATAATGATTATTGCCACTAGTAATCTATGCAAATTATAATTAATTATAATCACGTTAACATGTAGAACTTAAAATGATTAAATCTGTAATAAGCGAATTCTACGCATTCGTAATAATTTGAAATCTATGTCGAACTTTATTAGTAACTGTTCATATTTAAGCGCTAACGCATTAAATTTTAAGATTAATTATACCTGAATTTTCTTTAAAATGATAACTATATTCATGATTACTGAATAATATCGAATTTTCATTTATTAATCAACGAATTATTCATTAATTTCGTTAAACTTACCTATGATACTAATCTATAGCACTTATGTCTTTTAATTAGTCACGATTTTACTAATTAGTTGCTCATTCAACATTCATATTCTAAATTTACGTCATTACGAATTCGAAAGTTTCTTAAAAGTCAATTCGATCAAATTATTGACATTTTCAATTACTTCGAGTTATTAACGTTTATGAAGAAATTACTTACTTTTTACGTATCCACTTAAATCGGCACTTTTGAAGATTTCGAAATTAGTTATACTTAACTTGATAAAGTCGAATTTAATTTCACTATCAGTTTCTCATTTGACCAAGCAAGAATTTTGAACTTTATATAATTATCATGATATGTTTTAAATTTGAATTTGAATATTACTATAGAAATGCAACGATTCAATTTTATCAGTCAAAAATTATAAAATCAATTGTAATTATTAAAGTGCATTTGTAAAATGTATCAATTACTTTACAAATTTATATTTAAATCGTGTATCAATCTGAATAAATTTTAAGTCCCAATGTAGAAATTAATATTGAATATTCACTTTTTAGAATTAATGAATTAGTACGACGTAATAATCTGATCCTTATCGCATTATTAAATCGTAGTGATTGTAATTTCATTATTATATTAAATATAAGTTAACTTAAGAATGAGTATTGATCTAATTACTAAAGATTATTTTGTCAGATACTTAAATCGAGTGTTATTATTTGATCAATAATATTGCTTGAAATTGACTTGTACATTTCTTAGCAGCATTTCATTTGCAATTGACGTTAATTTAACGCATCGTTTAATTAAATTTCTTTGAAATTGTGATATTATCGTCAGTCGTTGATATTATTTGACTCATATTAGATCATCACTCGCTGAATTTCTGACTTAATCAGTATAATTACTTACCATATTTTGTTCTTGTAAATGCATACTTACAATCAACTATTGATTACTTAAATTGTACAATAATTATTTAATTGAGTTCCGAAATTTCAACATTGCAATGGAATATTAAATACAATTCGAATTATGTCGATCTCGTTATATTATATCGTTACACTTAATGTGTTCAATCCGAATTTAATGATGATAATCGAATCTAAATTTATAGAACGACAATTACTATTGTATGTAATTATATATATATGAATCAATATATAAATATGATATAATACATACCAAATATTTAACAGATAGCATATGTGATTGCATTACTTATATAATTAAATTAATCATAGAAATATGTCAATTATAATTAATAATATTTAGTATAAATGTATATGGAAACGAATATTACTAGTATTAAAATTTATTTCAAAGTATTAAGTTAATGTTACATTAATCTTCATATGTCCCAATTTCTAATTAGTGCTACTGTATTTAATTCTAATCATTCTAATATTAATAGTTAATATGCAATATGTAATTAAATTGCTTGTTATCACTAATAATCGTAATCAAATTATCATAATAAATTCATTAATTACCAGATATTAAATATTACGTCATTACAGTATTTTATATACTAAGTTATTTCGAAATTACTGACTAATATTTACATAATCGATCATTGAAATTTAATTGCCACTTAGTATTCATAAGTTGCATGAAGCGACAGTAATAAATAAATGATTCGAACATTGTAATTTTAGACATTTCTACAATTAACTGATACTTTCACATATAGTATTAGTTACCTATAAGACTATTATATAATACTAATTCAACAATCTGTAGAAATAGATCATTTAATTGTAATAGAGTAATTTACATTTACTACGTAAATCTATCATAATTTCAAGTTAAATCGCAACTTTACGATCAATATGATTACTGGATTATTAAATTAAATATTCAGTAATTATTTGTAACTGAAATCGTAAATTAATTACTAAATTTATACTGATTACGTAATACGATAATCAGCAATCTAGTTATTGAAATCTTTATACATTTACATTACTCTATTGATTAATAAATATGTTAATTATGTGCTAAATGAACATTATAAATAATCATAATATAAAATGATAAAGTAAAAATCAGTTATACGAAATATAGTCGTATACACTATAAAAATTTAATTTCGATTAATTACGCATTCTATTGAATTAACTGATCATTAAATTAGCGTCTTGTAAATATCAATCAGTCTCAATTCAATTTAAATGAATTTGTCAAATTGTATACTTCGATTACAATTTTTGACTACATTGAAAGCTTTATTATGATTATACTTAAGTTCATACGCGATAACTGAACTTATAGTCACTGTAACATTAGATATCTATGTTAAATACTTTCAGAATTATGTATTAATGCATAGTTATGAATTATATATATGCAATAATCATATCAATATATTCAAAGTAATTCAATATCGTGTTAATTCAATAACATTCAATTTAATGTTGAAGTGGTTTTTTTACATTAACGTTGGCACTTAAATGTAGACGATACTTTATGCGAATTCGTGACGTAAATTTGTTATGAAATATTATTAATTCGTGATTTAGTATAATGTATATATATTAAAGACGTTTATTATAAGGTTCTACTGCATTGAGAAGTTTAAGACGAAATATTTTAATCTCATGATCAAACTCATTGACCTATAAACATATTAATTAATTATCTATATTCTGAATGCATGATAGATTTAGCTCGATCAATTTTCCAAAATCGTATAAATGATATTCATTAGTTTAACTACGTATATGAATGGTAAAATACGATGAGTATTAAATTGATTTTAATGACATATTCTTATATTTGAATTCGTAAAACGATCGTATTTAATCTAGTATGTAACAATATAAGTATTTAAATCTGAAATAACAATTAACATGCTGCATCACATAATTTGTTAATTCAGACAACGATATTTTAGCAATAATTCAATATCAGATATCATAATGATTTATGATTTTCATATTAATATTGATCAGATGCATTAAATTTTAAGTAGTTACATATATTTATTGATTCTTCATTATGATAATAGACCGGTAATTAAATTTAATAAACTAATATATTCGGCTAATGTTGATTAAAAATGATTTAATTAAATTTTAATTAACTGTGGTATTTATTTCTTTTTAAATTTATCGCAAATTTCGTCCGTTCAATTATAAAGTAATATGAACGATCGTTTAATTAAATTTATTATTAAATAGGTCTTAATATTCCTTAAAACTTTTGTAGCAATTTAAAATAACCGATTACGTTAATTTACTAAATAGTAATTTTACAATTCGTATAATTGAATTCAAAATTACCAAAATATAATCAAATTAATAGTTATTTTATTTTTAATTGTTATATTTCAATATTGTTTGATTGTTTTTTTATGAATTATTTGAAAATTCTTAATTCAATTTTATTTTACTTAAATTTTAATATTTTAGAAATTTATTACATATTAAATATTTGTTTATTAAGAAATATTTTAATTAATGCGATTAGTAGGCGTTAAATTAAAATTAATAATTAATTAACATTTAAAAATTTATTGTGTTTGGCAATTAAATATAAATTTTCGGCACGTTTTCTCTTAAAATATTATCATTTTAACTCCTTAAATGTTATGAACTTTTGTGAAATTGTATAAATTCAAAATTGTAACAGTTTAGGTTTGTTACCAATTAATTTAGTAAAATCTTTCGAATTATGAATAAACCTTTAAAAATAAATTTTTAAAGAATTTTAATACCCTTGGTATTAATTGTTTAAAAAATTTTGGGGTAAATTAATTTAGTTAATGTTTTAAATTTTTAAATTTCTTTAAAAAGATTTAAAATTTTTTTTAAACTTAAAAATTTTAATTAAACCCCGTTCAATTTTAACTAAATTGTTAATTTTATCCGAATTTAAATTAATCTTAATTCCCAAAATGGTTAAAATTATTGTTGAATTAATTTGGTTTTAGTCCAAATTAAATAGAAAACTTAGTTTTAATGGCCTAAAAGTTAATAAAAAATTGTGTAGATAATATCTTGATAAAGTAAATCATTATACATACACTCACCGGCACAAAATTCGATCCATCTACAATTTTTGGTAAAAAATTGCGATAAACGTTTGTTTTATCTAATAATGGGGAAAATTCATATTCCAATGACATGTTTAGTGCGATAAAATTTTATTCGTTTGGGGAATTTAGTTAGTTTGTTTATTTGGATGGTATCAAATTGTAATAGTCAAATTCTGAGCGTACTTTATTATTAAGTTTATTACGCGTATTAGTCTTAATTGTTGGAAATACAATTGAATTTACTGCCTGTAAAAATTAAATATGGTGTTGAATCCAAGCGATACTGCCAGAGCAATTGCTTTGATTCAAGATGGGCGCTCACAGTACTACGCCGCTCGAGTTGGTGCCTTGGTGTTTCAAGGTGTAGTATTCAGAGAGCTGTAGAAAGGTATCGAGAAACTGGAGGCTATACCAGAAGAGTGGGATCAGGCAAGGAAAGGTGTACAACTAACTGCTAGAGATGACCACTTCCTTACATTAAAAGTTCTGAGAAACAGAGATACTACTGCAGTTAATGCACGTAATGAGTTGCAAGAAGTACGGGGTGTAAGTGTTAGTGAAAGAACTGTAAGAAGAAGGTTGCAGGAACACGGATTGTTAGCAAGAAGACCCGCAAACGGCCCACAATTGACCAGAGAACATCGAGCGGAGCGGCTTCACTTTGCACGTCAACACCAAAATTGGGATAATGATGACTGAGGTCATATTCTTTTTACCGACGAGTCGAGATTTTGTTTAAGATCTGCGGATGGCCGTCAAAGAGTATGGCGCAGGACTGGAGAAAGATTCGCCCAATGTAATATTGTGCCAAAGCTTAGTTTTGGTGGTGGTTCAATCATGGTATGGGGAGGTATTAGCGTGGAAGCTCGCACCGAATTAGTAGTAGTAAATGGAGGGACGATGACTGCTGACAGGTACATTAGGGACATTATAGAACCACATGTCGTACCTTTCGCTCCATTTATTGGTGACAACTTTATGCTAATGCATGATAATGCCCGTCCGCATGTTGCCCGAATTGTTTGTGAGTACTTGAGAGAAGTAACAATCCACCGTATGATGTGGCCTGCAAGAAATCCCGATCTAAATCCGATCGAACATGTTTGGGACATGGTGGGGAGACGAGTTCATTGCCGAGTTCCTGCTCCTTCTAACTTGCGAGAGTTAAGTGTAGCAGTAGTCCAAGAATGGGACGAAATTAGCCAAGATTACATTCGTTGCCTTATTGAGGGTATGCCAAGGCGAATAGAAGCTGTAATTCGAGCACGGGGAGCTACTACACGCTACTGATTTTTTGCTTTTTCGTTTTTTTTACTTGTTATGCACAATAAATGTTGTTTACTGTTTTATCTAGTTACGAGATGTCGCCGTATTTTTGTTGTTAGAGCAATAAAAATGTTCCCGTCGGTTTAATTACATTTCAACATCTGTTTTACACACCCTTTAAACTATGTGTAAATATAACCAATTTATAAACTAAAATAATTACATCAATTAACCGCATGGATCGAATTTTGTGCCGGTGAGTGTATTTCGGTAGGCATTTGACAAAAGTTCTGACTTTTAATTTGAGAAGTTTATTGTAAAAAAAAACTATAGAATTAAAATCTCTAAAAAATATGTAGGTACTTATACGTTATTCACGATACATTCCAATGTACGTCATGCATAAAAATTTACTACATTGTATGTTTGTAATATTCAGTTTAAAGTTTTGAACGTGGAATATTCTACCTGCACACCATATGACATTGCAAAGAAAGACTGCAATCTATTAATACCTACTGTAAAAATTCGATGTTTTATTGATGACGTGAATTGGAATTGGAATTTTATTTCAAGTAAAACGCAAAACACGAAGAAGCATATTTTTTGACGAAGTAAATTTTTGAAATGCCACCTATTTCCGGAAATCAAATGATGAACTGTTTGAAGTTGCTCCGATTTCGCGTTGAAAAGTTATTTTTCTTTAAGATCGTAGATTGGCAATTGTTAAATAACTTCAAAAAAGGAAATCGCAGGTGTTGAGATCGGGAGTATAAGGTGGCCAATCAGTGCGCCGCCACCGCGGCTTTCTCGGGTTCGTCCATACCAATGACGACGTGTTCGCCGAAACAATCCTTATTTTATATAATTAAGATTATAGGTAATTTAATAAAATTTTAAACGAACACAAGAACTTTTAATACCAATAGGTAGACTATTTTGTAGTAGCCGTTCTGACAGGTCGCCACAGATAAAATATAATGTTATTCCGAACATTTTCTAGGATTTCGGTTGGTATAAGCCAGCAAAATTTTGTTAAAATACCTCCTTCTGCGGACACGCAAGCGTTTCTCACGGATAAGCGCACGTCGAAGTGCCATTGGACCGTTAAATTTAACAACTACGACGCCGTAAAATTATCAAAAAAAAAATTATAAACGGTCGACCGTTTCGTTCCTAATATCTCGCGATAAATTCCGGGCCGACGACGACGGTTTTTGTTCAGATCTCCTTTCGGAAAAGCACACGCGTGTTTAATTAAGTTGCCGTGAAATTAATGCGTCAGATCCTTCGCACTCGACAAAGTTTCTGTTTAGACAAGCATTTTTCGATCGAACTTCGCCCATCAAAAGCATCGCTTAAACATTAATCAGACAACAACTTTATTGTTCTAACGCGCGCATAAATTTCAATTAATTAAATGCCGCAAACTAAAATTACTTAGGTAGAAAATAAATCAGTAAGCATTAGCTGGTAGTTAAACCGGGATTAACTGTGTTGCGTACCGACGCCGACGTCGACGTCGACGTAAGAAACCTTTTGAACTCTTCTTCGCTTACCCTCCCGTAGTTGTACTAAATTCATCTGTAGGTTTTGAAATTATTATACATAAAGGGTAATAATTTGTTTATTCTTCAACATTATTAGAACTATTAAGAAATTTTGAATGAGAATGCGATGGGCAAACATCAAACTATAGACAATATCGAATAATTCCATCGATGAAAACGTAAACCCTTCGGAAAAGGTTAAATTTCGCGAACTAATTCGAAGAAAGGGCGTCTATTTAACACGCACTCGAATACTACGGATGGAGATGACGCAATATCGATACTCAAAAGAAATTTTGCACGGCGAAACGTCTAAAATAGGTACACTAATTGACAAGTAGTCTCTAGTATTGAAACATTTCCACCGGATCCAAAATAGGCTGCAATTTCCTTCGACATTTAAAAACAAAAAGTCGAACGTTTTTGCCCCGAACAAAATTTCAACGATATACTTTTTTTATTATTGTTGGCCGCCGCAAAAATCGCCCGACGAACTTTTTTCTACCGCGGCGAAATCGAAAACATTTCGCGTACACTTGTGAATATAAAAAGCGTTTCGGTTACATAACCGCTGCGCGCGTATTTCCACCACCCGCGGCCGAAAAATTAATTTGCGTATAAACCGCGGTTTCTTGTTTCGTTTTTTTCTGTTTCGTTAATGTATACTTTCAGAAAACGATTACCAAATTAATGTAGCGATGACTAGGCGAATAGTGGTGCCTACGCAAAAACTAGGATCGAGTGGTAAAATGCTCGTTAAATAACGTTTAGGTCTTCGTAGAATTTTTGAACTTGCACTACCAAAAAAAAAAACGAACAATAAACGTTTGCGATCCGGATTTAAATAATAAAAAATGGGAAATCGTGGGGATCGTGGCGGAAAACTGGAAGCGGGCGACACATTTGATGTTATGTAGGTTGAATTTGTTTACGATTAATTTCAGGGGCACGGAGGACGTAACAATTTTGAATTGTAGTTAAAAATTATTAAATATGGAGGTCTGCGACGTGAAGTTTTAAATATCCGGTTTTGATTTAATAGAAATACGTATTTATGAACCTATACGTAGATTTAAAACGGTTGGGTTGACCTTCTGATAAAGAATTTTGGGGGCCTTCAAATTTCCGTACAATTTTCTCAAGAATTTTCATTTAGAAATAAATTTAGAAGCATTCGGCGCGACGTTAAGCTCCCAGAATAGCATTCCGTAGAGTTTTTAACATCAATAACATTTACATCAGTAAATTCCTTATAATTTTAAATGTAAGTTCTAATTATTTACGCCGGGAATTGCCAAACTTTTTATGCCCTAGAGCACATTCTAAATTATCGGTAGGGCGATGGACACCTAACCTAACCTGAAATTTAATTTCTTCAAATAAAAACAATTTTGTCGTGATCGAACAGTGACGGGCACACATAAATCGGGCGGCGGGCATAGTGTTGGGAACCCCTGATTTAATCGATCAGTCATACGGACGTTCGCAGCTTAAAGCAGAGTGCACAAATATTTAGCAATTTTAACTAATAATAACCGAGTGGAAATTGCACTCGACGACAATATTACACATTGTTCTACTTCGAAAGCCATCAATTCCATATATCATTTATTCATGTCATAAAGAATGACGTGTACTATCGAGAGACCGGTGAACCTTCGGTTCGGTACTATCGATGGCCTTTTCTAGTTTTTTCCACCACAATTTTTGCGTTTTACTTTTAATTCGGGGTTTTACTTAAAATTAAACATCGATCCGCTTCTGGTCGGTAGGTAGGTTGGTTGCAGAGGGATGTATAAAATGTTTTTGCTGTAAATTCGATTGCTTTCGGCGCGTAATTAACTCGACCCTCAATAGTACAACACCAAACTTAACGTCATTTAATTTATAAATATTTACTGATGACAACGCGGTTTCAAAAAAAAAAGTACTAAACGCAATCTGCTATTTCGTGTAATAAAGATCAAAAGGCGAGTTTTTTCTCGAATAGTCTTCCTGCGCTGTTAAATTTTATGTAGTAGCGCGACAACAATGGGAGTTTTAATGTGACATCGACTAAAACCCTCGAGAATTGCTCTTCGAAAAACTATACCGGATAAGTTTAAGTAACTTAACTAGTACAGAAGTTAAGCTACACGGAACGGAATTAAATCTCGAGCACGACAGAATGAACGAGCTAAAATAGGAAAGCCGATTGATGCGCGACACTTACGAGTTCTCGATCAACGAGAGAAGAAAATAATTAGGCGGAATTGTTTATTTTTACTGTCGAAAAAGAAAATTCTATACACTCTTTAGTTCGATTTTAAACTCGTTTTCGAATCAATTGCCTAATAAAATTATTCGCAACCTATCTGTTATCTACGGACGAAGTGGTTTTTCGGGCTATTACGTTGACGTATTCGATGCAAATTTTATAGCAAAGACGGTCAAAGTAAAGCCAAACAAGTAGCGAGTCTATTTACATTTTTATTATTGCATCGCATCCTGCTCAAAATTGGCTTGAAAATTGTTTTTAAAAATAATCGAAACCTAAAAAGTTAATGTGTTAAACTTGATGTGCAGCTATAAAATAATAATGAATGGGAGGATGACTTCTAAAGCTGTGATACGGTCTTTGCGATGCATTCGTTTAGTAAATTACTCCATAACTATTCGAATTTCGAATGCCGATAACTGAAGTCATACAAATTAAAGGGGTGTCGCATTGAAATCGAAATTTTTGTGAATCGCTCAAATAAAAAAACAAAGTTCCTGTTGGCAAATTCGCAATTGGGTATTTTTAATTAAGTACGAAAAAGCAGTTCAAAACTGCCATTTATTTACCATATAAACTCGTTTGACGCTTCTTCTAATTTCGTTATCCGATAAAATTTTTAAAAGTCGAACAATTTAAACGATTTCATATTTCAACGCCAATCTAAATCGTATTTATTCCGGGTTAATTAATTTATTTCGGCTTTTTGTTGTGCTATTTTTCTTTTGCTGTAAAATAATGCCTATATTTAATACTTAATTTTCGATTTTAGTTTCGAATAAAACGATCGACAATTATTAGATTAATAAAAGGCCGTGGCGCTTAAACATTGATATTTATAAGTACGTAAAATAATTCTTAAATTTAAAACTCATTTTTATTTCTTATCGTTTGTAATGATTTCGCAAATACATAGTTTTATGTAGGTGTATAATATTAATAACAAATTCAATAAGTCGTGGTGGTGCATTACAGAAGATTGTATCGCCTACGCCACGATGCAATTGTCAAGATAAAACCTACAAAGACGTTTGATTTGTTAGTTTCACATTCTTGCATCTTTTATATTTATTTTCTGATCGATTACAAATTTTAGTCAATTTTTGTAAGAGTATGTGTGGGTCATGGGTCGCAAAGAGTATAAGCAAAATTTTAGCAATTATTTCAAAACGAAACTTTTACATTGAATTATACCTACATTGAAACATAAAAATTGTACGTTTTGTCATATAGATGCCAAATAATAACCAAAATATTCAGTTACTAAAATCTCGAATAAGCTTACGGCCAAGCCATGGATTACATATAATCTCACGTATTCATATTTAAACGTTTTATATTAATTGCGCAACATGTTATTTTAATGTGCGAAATAAAGTTATCTAAGGAAGAACACGTGTGCTTATCGTAAACCTTCCATGATGCGTAGGCGATTGTTCGGACTTCTTAAATAACGTGTGTGGAATGGTGCTCTTATCTGAAACACTGATTGCGTAAATTTAACGTAAAACCCTTTTAGCGGTAGAAAATTGGAATAATTTATGTTGTTCGTCAGTTCTTTCCGAACAGTCGTTGATGAACGGCCCGCGCGCGTGTGTCTTGGTTTTACATTTTGGTTATTTTTCTAATATCGGTGAATATTTTAGAACAATTTATCGTCAGCCAAATAAATCATTTTCTTTCTGTTTTAATGAATTGTGTCGTGTAAAGGAAGTGTCTCCGAGTTTAAACGTTTATTCGTTTATGTGGGAGGTCGTGGTTGGCGATTTGATGGGTGTTTTTTGAAAACCACGTAAGTCGCACGAATTTTGCATTTTACATACCTACATATATACATAGATATACATAATATTTATCTACCTGCTGAATTTTAAAACATAAGCGTCGCCAGAATAATCGGCGTCTACAATCCCCCACGTCGCGTTGTTTATATTATTCAATACAAGATTGGTTGGTTGGTTACTATCTCAATAGTTTTCGTGTATTTTTTTATGAAATTGGACGACTTTTAAACGAATTATATGACCGAAATAAATTTATAATCGAAATCGCCTGCAATATATAGGCACTTACGTAATTTTTTATAAACTTAGGTTTAAGAAATTTCAAAGATCGTTTGCTTAACATCTGAATTTAACGTCTTTGTCTCGACGATTCGCAAAACAATCGGAAAAGTTCTTGTAAATTCCGGTATTGCTGCTGTTGCACTTGAAATTGTTTTATCTCCCGTATCAGTTTTTTAGCGGGTAGCTGGCAAAATAATCGACTAAACAATCTGTCAACTAAAACAGCTTTTAGCCGTTGCAATTGTTTTTACTTAACTCCTACTTCGTGGCCTACTCTTGTAACAATAGGCAGAGATGGGTATTAACAGAGTTGCCCTCGTATCCATAATTTCCGAGTGTTCTAAACACGTTCAATGAAATTAAAAAGACTACTTTCAGGCAAGTTCAATAGTTCGTATTTCAAATTTCTCTCACAATCGTCATTTTTAAAATATTTCAAACAAATTCGTAAAATGTTAATAACCGGTAACACAAATTAAAAATTAAAAGAATTATAATCTCCGTTATTACTCATCGTATCGATAATGTCAAATATGTTTTGGAATCGGCATAAAATTCTCTACCGATCATGTCTCTTTGTAATTTTCGATAGAATGCACCGTTTTCGAAATAATCGAAAAAAAGTGATAATTGTTTGCTTTTTAAATTTCACTTCTCTTGTAAATATTATTTTCCAAAAATGAATTTTCCAATTTAAAAAAAAAGTAGTTTTTTGACATGCGGCATGAAAATTCGATACCGAGGCTTGCGCGCGGTCGGATATTTTTTTATAAGAGCTCAATCCATTCCGACCTCAAACGTGAAAATCTACTTTGGTAGTATTTTAAAAAACTAATTTAAAATTAAAATTGTCCAACATGCGAACTAGAGATTTGCATTTAAATGTCAAAAAACGCGGTAAAATATGTTCTACTTATGCACATAATCGTTTAATAATTGGACCTCGTCGTCATTAATATACAGATAGAATTCTTTTATACGGTCTTTTACTGTATGTATAACGTGGTGGACGAGTTAAATCGAAAATAAATTAGGTATAACAATATACATTCTTGATTAGTTCTGTTTTAATGTACTTGCATTTGGGTTTTCCTATTTAAGTGCTGATGACGCGCTTTATTGGATTTAATTTTAATTTGGGTAGGTAATGTAAAAGTTAATTCTATTTATATTAGTTTATACAGCATTTTGTTTTTATAACATTTATTTACATTAGTTTTACTAGTCATCAACTAATTTTAAATAGTATTATTAAAAATGCGGTTCTACAACTAAAGGCGCTTTAACCTCCACGTGCTTATGTGTGTAGATTTGAACCTACGATCGTTGAATTGCAAAGCGGACACCGAACCGCTTTGTCGCTCGATTCCTTGTATAATTTTTTTAGGCTGATTCTTTTGCGTATGTTAACTAAAATTGCAACAATTTTATTTTAATATAGATACGTTTATTACTTATTAATATATAAAATATAGTAGGTATGTACAGACATTATTTTATTTACTTATGGTAGTCGAAGCTTTTACGAAATTCATAAATTCGTTTAGAAAATCTTCGGTTGCGCGATCGCGGTCGTTACTTCCACTAAACCAATCTAATACTGTTTATACAAGTCCCAGTCTTCCTTATTTTCACATTTCCACTGTCGGTTATGTTCCCCATCGGAATAAACGCAGTAAGTTGCGATTGCATCTTGCATTATGGCAGTTACGCTTCCTGTACATTTACATATCGGCTCCATCGAAACCTTCGCCATTATGTTCATGTACATATTCCACTCGTCTTCGTTTTCGCAATGCCACCGTTTAATTCCGTCGACGTCGTGAGTAACACAGTACGTTCCTGTTGTATTGTGCATTATCGCTAATATTTTTTCGCTACATATACATGGAGGACGTCGTATTACGAACGTTGTCCTGGCATGAATCATGATAAACGCGCTGACGAGAACTGGCATAAAATGTAGGTACCTCATTATCTACAAAAAAAAGACAATCACATTGCCTTTAACTTGCCAAACATTTCTTCTTCATGAACACGATTTAAATTAATGCTGATACATAATTTTTTTTATCGAATTACCTACCTAACTACCTATATAAAACATGATCTACTTGTCGCAATAATTTTAAGGACAGCACGCTAATGCTCTATTAATCGTCGGTCATGAAAAGTATGAAAAAATTGTACTCGTGATTATTACTTATATATATTAAAAATAGAGTTTTATACACAATGGTTTAATATTGTATATAGGGTGTTTTGCAACCGGATTTAATGCCTTTTTGCCTTGTTAGAAGAAAAACATGGAAACATTATTATTATTTAATACAATTTATTAACTGTCCCTCGCTTTTTTATTATTATCTTGTATTATGATGTCAATAGCTGCACAGGCTGACCATCTTGTGTGACTTCAAAGTAAAATGCCTATGAATTTTTTTGGTATAAAATCTATCTGAAGGTGGAGTTCACGAAAAACAGATGCGGTTCTTAAGAGCATTTAAACTGTCTAGGGGACAAAATACGAGTCGAGTTTAGTCGAGTATTTTGTACCGAACGCCCTTTATTATTATTTACCGCGTTACGTTGTTGCGCGACTGTCCTTTGCGGCTTTTAATTTATTATGATTTAATTCGTCAACGGAACTTAACTAAAATTACAAACTAATAAGTAGCTCGGTTTCCGTCAATATTGTGAAAACCATCGGAGATAACTCTAAACAAGGTTTTCTTTTCAAAACATTGCATATCGTCTTTTAATCGGGGTCTCAAAAAATGGATATTTTTCTGATTCTTTTAATAAAAAATGCGACTCGTCTTATATTTAGGCTAATACGGTACTTAAAAAAAAGGTTAACAAAATTCTCTCGGGTTTTCTAATGTAAAACAAGATCACTTATTTTTACCTATTTACATATATCTGATTATCTTTTGTTTGTTCTAGGTGACTGAGATCGAGCAGGTGTGTGACATAAAAGGTAAGTGATAACATTTTAACCATTTTTTTAACCTCACCGAAAAATGTGTTTCGGCATTATCCAAACAAATATGTTAGGAAATTCGGCTTTGATATCTTAGGAAAAATAATTTTTAATTAAATGCTCGTTTCGTTTTTGCGGCAAAGGTGCGTTAATGGGAGAGACACTAATCGTCCCAAATGTTTTGTGGTTCCTTCTGAGCCTCGTTTCTCCATTTCACAAAAATTTATTTTTTACATACCGTTGACGGTTTTAATTTATTCGATAGCCCGACATGGTACGCAAAATAAGATAATTTTATATTGGTTAAAAGACCGGCTTCGTTATAGTAATTTACGCTTGAATTGAAACGATAAATTTAGCAGCCCCAAAAAACGTCACTCATTCACATCATATTTATTAACTTTCATTGTTGAGCGGGTACGCGATTATTCTTTTTATTCGGCTTGTTAGGTACCTACATAATTGACAAAGATTAGAACAAAGTTACAATGAATATTTTAACGTTCGATGACCACATTTCTACAATAATCGAATCGGGGGTTAATTACCTATCATAATTATGACTGAATTTAAATTTTAAAACTAATCTTAATCGAGTACATACTGATTGTATTTTAGAAACAATGGGGAAGTAAACAAATCTGTATTATTTTTTCTGTATAGGTAAATATTAATTTTATCGATATTCTATAACGAAACCGAGGAGATACTGTTGAATTTTTAATTATCAATTAAAAGACGACTAGTCTAATTTTAACATTATAAGTAAAATATATAATTAAAAATTATATCGAGCATTGTTTGTATGATTAAAAAAAGATCGATAACTAAATTACAATAATACATACTAGTTATATAATATTACCTATAGTTAGGTACTACTTACTTTTAATTAAAATTAAAGGGCTTATTTTGTTTACGTAACATATTTATAATTGTGGGAAATCTTCAAAAACAAATATATCAGAGTTTACGTATCTATTTTTTTTGACAATTAGACAGATAAACATAAATTTTCGCGCGTAAATATTTACAGCGGCGTTGTTTGTTCAATTTTTGAGATTATCTATAAATTGCGCGAAGTTAAATTTTTATTTAATAAATAAAAATTCGTACTTACTTAAAACTGTAATTATTTACTATAATTTTAGCGTTTAACACAATTACAAACACTTTATCTGTTTACAAATAATTAATAATTGTAGTGTAATGTAGGTTGTTGCTGCTTATATTATCTACTGACCAACTTAAACTAAGAAATTATGCATAATTAATTGTAATATTAATCTAAGTGTAACGATAGATAATGTCGATTAAAACACAAACATCCTAAATATTTTATATAACCCGAAAAGTTCAAGGGAAACGTACAAGGCGAAGCTGATTACCGCGATTTTCGACTTATTGCATTTCGATCCGCGCATTTCATTAATGAAAATATAATATTACTACAAGCTAATGTACCTAAACGTACTCGGGTTAATTAGTCAGAATTACCAAATCCTAAGTGTTGGCACCAATCTTAAGTCAAACTAAAGTTGGAAATAATTTATTTCCCGTCTTTGTATGTATAATTAATTCACTTTAAAGTGCTAAGCGACAAGCTAAAAAGCGACACAAAATGAAATATAAAATTTTAATAAAGCCCCATAAGCGAATGAATTTATTATCATCTTTTAAACTTTTATTAAATTCCTTCGTTTTGCACATAAGTAACGGACTTTAGCGATAGACGAATTATTTCTGCAACTTAAAACAAACAAGTTTATTTTTTTTAGGAATTCGATTTTCGCCAAAGAATCGAATATATTTGTTCGCTGTCGGAAATAATGCGAAGTTTTCTTTCTTTCGGCCCGTTTATCGATAAAGGACGCGATGATTTATGTCGGTGGTGCGCATTTTCGATTGCGTCGTGTTCGTAATAGGAAATAAATATAAATTAATTAGATTTTCGTGGACTTGACTGCGAATTTTTATTTGAAATTAATTATATTTTGTTAACGAGACGTTAGTTTTTGCGGTCGCATTTCCCATTCATTATATAAATAATTTCGGCCTTTCGGCTTCTAAGAATAGTCACAGCCGGCGTACAATCGTATAATAATGTAAAGAACAAAATTCGAATTCGCATTTATCAAGTTCTAAACATTGCCGCGCACAATAGCAATATCACAAAGGAATAATCCACCGATCGGAAGCCATAATCTAAATTCACAATTACCGTTACGTAAAGAAATAATGGAATATTTGGAGAATTGTATAAAATGTTAGAAGTTTATTTGTGTACGTACTTACAATTAGTTACTATAATTACATGTTATACGGAGCTTTCGTTAATGATTTCATCAATCGCCATTTCGTGATTTCGATAACCATTTTCTTGTGATAACCAGAAATGTGCTTTCCTGTAAAATTGATTTTTTGTGGGTTACGCCCTTTTGGAAAAATGCCATCGATGTTATAAGGATGTACTTTTATTTTTAAATAGCGTACTTCTTTTTTAAAATTTTATTTTATAAATAGGTATTTGCTTTTTTGACGCAACGTATAGTTTCTCTTTTTGGACGTACTATTGGCATATTAATGGCGCATTATTTATTACTAGAATCTAATAATATTAAATGAACGGCCCGCGATGCGATGCGGTAGGTATTTAATTTTAGATAACGCGGTAATTTCGAAACTGACGCAAGTAATTTTTTAGGCGCCTTAAGTTCGCGAACGCCGTAATTTACTTATTTGCTTTATGTATTTTTTCTAAATAAGTCATTCTAAGAAAATGCTGTCTTAAGTAAATTGTTATTTTAAGGACGGGTTGTTAAAAGTTGTTAAAAATAAGAGCACGGTAAATGAAACGTGAGGGATGTTCTTCGTTTAAAACTGGAATAAATTGTGCCATCAAACCTCGCACTCTTTTACCATCTTTTTTAAATTTTAGGGCAAATAGGACCGGCGATATTTATGAAAAAGCATGTTTATTCGTGTGTGTGTTTTCGAACTAAAAGCCGCTAAAATTACGAGAAAGGTTTTCTTATTGAGAAAATATTAAACAAAAAAATCAAAACTGCCTCGATATACGCATTTGCTCATTTTCTTTGAAGAATTTGAAGGTTTTTCTCAGTTTCTTGTTTGATTGTAGCTGTAATCTAAAACGTCTAAATGTCTAAAAAACTCAGGTGCTTAAATGTATACTCGTTGTGAAGTACCGATTACTACTATACTTCCTACGTGTTTTCTTTCCAACTTATACGCACTACAAAAAACATTTAATTATAGTCAATACAATAGTTTTAGCCGTTTTAAGCAGAGCTTTAGATAAAAAAATATTGCCGTTTTTTTCCATAGTGTTTTTATTCTTAATAGCATTTTTCCATGCTTTGCTCATAAACAATGAAATATCTACTCGAATCATAGCTTGAAAATTTAAAACGTAGATACTTATTTTTAGAATAAAATAAGCTTTGACTATTTCTAATAATTTATGCCGTAAAAAAACAACCTGCTGTATAAACAAGAAAATTATTACAATTTCTATAAAAAAATCCACATCGAAGTGGAGTAAATATAGGTAAAAATTAAATAAAAATACTCGCTCTCCTTCGAAATCTTCAAAATAATTAATTTTCAATCATCGCTTTAAATCACTAGTTCCAAAAGTGAGCGATACCGCTCCCTAGAGGGCAGTGGAAGAATCAAGGGGGTGGTAGTAGCCTCCGATGCATTTGGGGGTTAATAAAAATAAGGGGACGGTGAAAGCATAAAGAAGGAAGAGAAGATAAGAAAATTAGATTTTCGTACATGTTTCAGCTGATGTGTAGATATATAGATACATAAAAGAACGCAAATTTTTTACTAAATCTTTCTGTTTGTTCGCTTAAAGAAGATAGATTTCCAGGGGGGCGCTGAGTAATTTGTTTTCTAAAAAGGGGGCGGTAGGACAAATAGGTTTGGGAACCTATGTTTTAAATGATTTACAATAATTCTTTATTTAATTTTGGTTGTTTGGTGTTTGATTTATTATGTTGTGTGAGTTTAATTAAAAATAATGTTTCTTCACTGCGCTGTGTGGTGAATACCTGTTCCCTGTAACCGTCGCCCGTTATAACTTTAATTTTATTGTTGGGGACGCCCGTGTTAGTGTAACTACTTTTTATAATTACTTCCGCTGATAGCTGGAGGTTAAATAAGTAGGACGAAACATGTAGCGATTCATGTTACATTTAATTTCAATATTTTTATTATTCACGTGGAGATATTCGAGTATTTTTATTTAATTTTTATAAGAATTTATTAAAAATGACACATTCCAACTTAAAAATAAATTTTAAGTGCATAAACTGCAGCTATAATAGTTGGTATTCATTTGAAATCAATTCACTTAAATTAGTTATTTATTTATAAAATTAAAGGGGGCCAATCGGGGTCTTTATGGACGAACAATTTTTGTCCTTGTTCAATTCAAGATTTAGGTGGGTTGGAAATAATTCGGCGAGAACATTAAATTAAACGCGAATAAGGGTTAAAGATCTATTACATGAAATTTAAAAGAAATTAATCGACAAATAACCATTTACAATTTTTAATATGAAAGTAAGTAACAAAATTCAATACCTAATATGTATTTTAGAGGGTTTATAGTAAGCTAACGAACTACTCAAACGATAATGTAATCAATACAAAAAGGGGGACATCGAATTCGGAGGTGCACGCTTTCTTTTTCTATTTTTTTTATCAGCTTCTTCTTTTTTCGTTATATTTTTTCTACTACTTTCAAACACGTTTTCTGGCTGGAATCCGGTCTTTTCTTGTTTACCAACCCCCCTTAACACGTCGTCATCCTGCTTTATACGATTATTTTCCTGGTCACATATTTGTTTCTAAAATAATTTGCCTTTTTTTTACTGTTGCTAGGGTCGATGAGTTTATTCATCGATATGTCGATGTAAATATCTTATCAGAATCATAAAAGTAGGTCGAACGTAGAAGATCGTCATAGTTATTTTGTTAATCATAGCGCGATAGTCCCTTAAATTTAGACATTTATTTAGTAGGTACCGTTCCGTTTTAAATGCGCAATTCGGGTTTAAATACTAGAACCTTTTCACGTTAATGTAAGGGTCGTGCTCTAATTAGCTATAATAAGTCAAATTAGAATTAGGTATGTACTTACGAAATACTAGAAAAAACTGTTAGTAGGATTTCATCTATAGTTAAACTACATATTTCATAAACATAAAAGTACCTAACTATATATATATAGTGTAAAAATAAATAACACTTTACGTTTATAACAAATATAGACTCTAAGGGCTTTTAATTGTTATCTAATGTGTTAAACAAACGACACACTATTAATTATATATAGGTACACATAACTTGGGAACTTCACGAACTAACAATAAATAGAAAAACGTATAATTAACTAGGAGCATTTTAATAAACTGATGTTTACAAAATAATAACGAATAAGAAATAACACTCGAAGATCGCAACGAAGCAAAAGCAACTTTTTCATGCGCGTATCTTAGCGAACATTAATTCAGAATTTACGAAGTAGCGAATTTAAAATTTCTTCTTTAAACGCGTTATTGCGATTCGCTTTTATCGTTCTTAATTAAATTTCTGCTGTATGTAGGTACGAAATTAACAAAAAGTTTCATCGCTAAATTCGCATCCACGCCGTCCCCGACTTCATCTACATTTTCAGTAAACGCGTCTTTATTGTATTTTCACTTTTATCGTTCCATTTTGATTCCTTATACAAAATAACAATACGACAACCTACTCCACTTATATCTACAACTCGATTATTTCCTTTATGTTCTTTATAAAGTGTTGGAAAAACGAATCCCGAAAAACGTTTATAATATAAAATTTTATTATTGCGAGTAACCTTTAAATTTCGGAAGTTTTATAAATAAAAGAAAACCTTTATTTGTTTATTTTATTGTCAATAAAACCGTTACGAGTTTCATCTACTGCATGCATTCATAAAAATGGCTGTAAAATGTGGATTTAGATGGACTACTAAAATTCCAGTTCTTCAGATACTTACTACATATATATCTATATATAACGCACCCTCGTCTGCTCGTCGGCAGTTCCTAAAAACTCGCACAGGATTTGCACTTTTTCGACACGACGAAGAATTAAATCGTTCCATCAAACGACAAAAACAAGGAAGTCCCTATGAAATCGTTAAATTCAGGATTTGTCACTTTTGTCAAGTGCACACAACTAAAGGTCAACAAAGCCGGTCGTCGAAAAGGAAATTGGTTTCTACGATCTAACAAAGAAAAAGCGGAAACGGCAATATGACGTTTCTGACAATTTCTGACAGTCGCAGAAGGTATTATTGCCGTCTCCTAAACCGCCACTATTTATAATTGAACGTGAATCAGTTTATGTCACGGCAACTTCCGGCGCGGCGTAGCGAATCGCGCGCAGAAAATTTATTTATTTCGATTTCGAATACGAAAAATTCGCGCAGTCTCATCATTTTAAACGGTCCGGTTCCCTCGAATCCTTTTCGTAATTAAAAGCATCGCGGTAAAACTCAAATTGAGGACGAGTCGCCTTTGTCGGCCGTTTTAATTTATTTAGCGCTTAAACGTAGAAATTGCAATTCTCCAAAAAAAAAACAAATTAAAATAGAAAAAACGGGATAGATTATATGCAACAAGTGACAACGTAAGCGTACGAAGCGAAACGCTATTGATATCCAGCAGCCTAGGGAGATATGGCGGATCTGTTGCGTTTCATTTGCAATTCCAATAAGGTCTAAATAGAAACCGGATATAGAAAGCGAGTTGCAGAATATATCTGAAGGGAAAAGACTTTTAAATGAAGAAAAATTTATCTATCTTTTTGAAGGGCGCCGCAATAGTTAAGAACGGTGCTAACGAACGTTCAGAACGTGCATGGGCGATGAATTAACATTTATTGCCGACACTAAACCTCCCGTAACAAATTCGGCGATATTAAAAGGTTTTATGTTAACGACCTTACCTAACGGAATATTTTTAAGGGTTCGCTTTATTGTTACGACGCACTAATACATAAAATAGATCATTTTTCTAATTTGTAAGTAAACAGTTCGCACTTTGGAAGGCCATTTTAGACATTAATATGTGTAAGTATGCAATACTAAAAATTTTTGTCTTCCTGTTAACGTATAAAATACAAATTCGAGGTTCGACCTATAGAAATAATTTGTAATAAGCAACCAGTTGCGGGAATAAGTAGAGTTGATGATACAGTGACCGCCACAGAAACTGGGGCATATCTTGAAGTAGATTTTAACGAATATTTAGTGGTGTCAAACGGACTTACTTGACAGGTTAATATAAATAATTTGCATAATCTGGACGTGTCTAGTTTTGCGACCCTACTGTTTGACCTTGAATAGAAAAACATGAAAAGAGAAACAATTTGTACAAAATATGATACAAATATAATATAATATTTATCAATCTTTTCGTATTTTTTAAAAATTGTATTTTACAAAAAAAAAGTCGTTTCTTTCTTTGTTATCCTATGTCCTCTTCTGCCATAGGTGTAAAGGCGATGATTTCTTTTCATGCTTTTCTATCCAGGGGCATGTTCTTTGCCTCAGTCCAGGTGATCTCTTTTCACATATATTCCACGTACGTGCTTCTGGGTTTTTTCCGTACTCTCTTTTCTTGCAGCTTCATTTCCCACACAACTTTAACTTGTCTGTTTTGTTCCATTCTAATAATCTACCCAACTCTATTTTGTTAATAATACAGTTTACTTTCAGGTTTTGTAGGTTTATTTCGTTTTCGTTTAAAGCAGGAGTTATACATACTAATGTGTAACAGAATCAGAATCACCCTCTTAATTTTGTTTTTTATTAAGATACAATTTTTAAACTTGTTACATATCTAATATAAACATATCAAATAGAACTCCCTGTATATTATTACATTTTTGGAATAAACGATTTCTCGGTGCGTGCGGAAATACAAATCGATTTTTTTGGTGGAAAACATGTTGAAATGTCGAAATGTTGTTATCAGATTTTGCCAGATTTTCAGGATGTTAAATGATTTCCGCAATCGGTTGCTTGTTACAAATTGATTTCTAGGTTGGGTCAAATTTTAACTTAATTTTACTAATCTCGTTTTGGAGATAAGAAAGCGTCCACGTGCTCACGAAACCAGTGACCAAAACAAGTTTCAAATAACATGTAGTTGCCAATATTGTGTATGCTTAATGTTCATATTCGTAATATAAGTACATCAAGAACAATTAGAAACTGCAAAAGGTCGCCCTCAAAATTAAATCGAATACGAGTTTACATTATCTTAAACTTCCAAGATGAGAATTAATTACATTAACAAGTTTGATATATTGTGCACTTATTCGTTTAAGTAAAGGACGAAACACATATAAACCCAATATAAAAGGGAAATAAATGTAACAAATTGCCGTTTACGATAAGGTCGCCAGTGTAATTTTCGTGTAATATACCGCAAGAAAGATTCCTTCTAAATTACCTTAGCATTATTCGAGGGTTCTGCAGCAGTAAATGGCACCTTAATGCGACGTGGAAGAATTTTGCGCCAAAAGTGCCAACAAACCCGACGCCATTTAATATCCGTCGGTAATTATACGAGAGACCGGGAACGGTGCATTTTCTTCCTCCCTCTTTCGTTAGATATGATTTTGCATCTTGTAGATAATTAGTTGAATTGATTGTTATTCTTGTTGGCGCACGCGCAAACTACGGGGTGCGTCCGAAATGACCGGTTACACTTTTACATGTAAGGGTAGCTTATACTGACGCATTTACTTGTAAACGGGTTTTCGTATAAGCCTTTTGGTTTTAACTATTTGCTTACAATTAGTATTTAGAGAGAATATGAATTAGTTCATCGTATGCAGATGTATCCCTAGTTGTGACTTTATGGTATTAGCTTATTGTTAGTCGTTCTACGTTCTGTTCTTATTCTGTAAGCTAACGTAAATGTATCTCGAGGGTACATACACAATTCAATATACGTACTACTGTGTATATAGCTTGAGAACAACCGAAATAATTAACATATTCATTTTTTAATTTTAAGATTACCAGTTTCTATTTTACAGTTTATAATATTTTTTAATAATAATTACACAATCAGCGTTTATACGTATTCAAACAAAATCGTGCGCGTTTTACGGCACTTGCTTTAAATTAACAAAACAATCGGAATTAGGAAATTCCGGGAAAATCCAACACTATTTTATTTTTGGAGGTTATTAATGTAAAAACGCGAATAGCTGAAATAAGATTTTAACGGTTTAATCATAATAAATTCTCGCTTATTTTCAAGATTTTTTGTAGATATTCAAACTTTCGGGCACCGTAAATAACGCTTCCCGAGTTAATATGCTTTATATTTGATAATGGACGCGTACCGAATTTCAATTGTTTCTCCCGTAATTAAACAATCGTGTTGTACAGATATAGAAACAAAATATAGCGCGTGTTAAATAGAACAAAAGGCAACCGATTTCAAAATTTTACACCTACTTATTATAAGTATTTATTTCGCAAGAAAAAGAAAACTTTTTCGTTTCTATTCAAGTTGAAAAATCTTATACGCACGTAAATCGTTTTCGATTTTAAACTTTTTCTAAAGTTATTATTTGATAATAGAAAATTTGCAACATACCTACTACATGTAGGTACAATCAGATCTAATGGAAATGTCCCTCGTCCGAGTTGTGACAAGAAAACGTAGGGCGTAACTTAAGTCGGTCAATCATTTGTCGAGTACTTACATACTTACCTATGCAACAGGATTTTCATTTTGAAAGATTATGGTTTATTTACAATCTATTCTCGAGCTCAATTTGGCGTACCTGCTTAAAATTTATTTATTTACCAAGTTCTAAAATGATGCTGAAAAACTACAGTAACGCATATTTTTTATTACGGCATTATATTAAAAATCGAAGAATTTAGTGAAAGCGAATTAAGTGGTGTAGGTATGCATTCTTTAGGTATCTATTTAGAACATACATTTTGTAAAATGAGATAGAAGACAGGGACATTTTCATTATATCTGATTGTACCTATACTTTAATTTAGTTTTAGTTTTAAATTAATTGTCGTAGTGGAAGAAATTTTACGGAAGAATTAACTACGTATCATATTTACCTGCGCATCAAATTTTGAAAAAAAAATCGTCTGTAACTTGCGACCAAGAAATTATATCTACCTATAAAAACGCTAAATTCTTTTACTGTTCACGTTAAATTAAATTATATCTCGTTAAATTCGTTCGTCGGCTGTTTATATTGTTATTTGTGAAATCAAACGCATTAAATTTCAAAACGTCCACCTTTTATTTGATACCCATTTAAATTTTACGCAATTTATTTAGATCAAAAATAGTTACGTAATTATTATAGATTTTTTTTTAAAATTGTCAATTCGCCGGTTAAATACCAATAAAAAGACTCGACTGCTTTCGCGGTTCAGTCGCACATCAAAATTTAATCTAATTGTAAGAATCGAAATCGTCGTTTTAATCGTCGCCGTCGACTAAAATAAAAATTATTCATTTTAAAATGTCTGCCCAACTAAAATTAATGTTAAAACATAATTTGTAGGCGTTTAAATGGCACGATGCAGGAAATTATGCGGCGGCGGCGACGAGGATTTAAATGGAAAGCTAGAGCGAACCGTTTGTAATTGCATTTTTCGGATAGATTCGGCCATTAGCATATTTCGGTCTGGAGGGCTTAGGGAAGATGTTTCGCGGTCGAGAAAATTATACTTTTTTCTCGTATTGTTTTTGTGATATTTTAAACCAAAACGAACGGTAACTGTATGGAGTATAATAAATATTACCTGCCGAAAATTTGGCCCATTTTAAATCCGATTTTAAATTGAAGATCTAGTACTAATACTTATTGTTAGATAATGCAATTCGTGGTTAAAAGTCGTTAACGTCTATTAAACTGACACAGCCACTACGGCACAATCGAATGAAACCTATAAACCTAGAAATGTAGTGCTAATTTGTTGCTCTATTCCCGATTTTGTTGCTCCAGCCGTTTCGCCAAAAACCATGGCTGTGCGTTAGCACACTTAACACTTAAGCTAGCACAGCCACTCCCAGAAAATAAAAAAAAAGTAAGAACGAGGAGGTATTTCTAAACTACTATTTTGTTGCTCTATTGCCGATATTATTGCTACACCATTAACACGAAAAACCACCCCCACACCAACTGCAGTAAAACAACTACTTAAAAATTTCGATTTTCTTGATAAATTTACTGTAATGAATTAGTTGCTTTACATTATATTATATCCCAATTTTGTTGCTTCACCCCTAATACGAAAATAACTACCCCTAGTACTTAAAAGCCAGCACAACACCTTAAAAATTAAAAAATAACGATTTTTTGATAGTTTAGGCCTTTATGATTTAGATGCTCCACATTCTAGTATATCCCGATTTTTGTGCTCCACCCCTAGTACAAAAACAGCCACCCCTAGTAAATAAAAGCCAGCACAACACATTAAAACTTAAAAAACATCGATTTGTTCGATAGATTAGGCCTTTATGATTTAGTTGCTCCTAGTTCTAGCATATCACGATATTTGTGCTCCACCCCTAGTACGAAAACTGCCACCCCTAGTATTTAAAAGCCAGCACAGAACATTAAAACTAAAAAAACATCGATTTTTTCGATAGATTAGGCCTTTATGATTTAGTTGCTCCATGTTCTAGCATATCCCGATTTTTGTGCACCACCCCTAGTACGAAAACAACAACCCCTAGTTCTTAAAAGCCAGCACAACACATTAAAACTTAAAAAACATCGATTTGTTCGATAGATTAGGCCTTTATGATTTAGTTGCTCCAAGTTCTAGCATATCACGATATTTGGGCTCCACCCCTAGTACGAAAACTACCACCCCTAGTACTTAAAAGCCAGCACAACACATTAAAACTTAAAAAATATCGATTTTTTCGATAGTTTAGGTCTTTATGATTTAGTTGCTCCATGTTCTATCATATCCCGATTTTTCTGCTCCACCCCTAGTACGAAAACAACCACCCCTAGTATTTAAAAGCCAGCACAGAACATTAAAACTAAAAAAACATCGATTTTTTCGATAGATTAGGCCTTTATGATTTAGTTGCTCCATGTTCTAGCATATCCCGATTTTTGTGCACCACCCCTAGTACGAAAACAACAACCCCTAGTTCTTAAAAGCCAGCACAACACATTAAAACTTAAAAAACATCGATTTGTTCGATAGATTAGGCCTTTATGATTTAGTTGCTCCAAGTTCTAGCATATCACGATATTTGTGCTCCACCCCTAGTACGAAAACTACCACCCCTAGTACTTAAAAGCCAGCACAACACATTAAAACTTAAAAAATATCGATTTTTTCGATAGTTTAGGTCTTTATGATTTAGTTGCTCCATGTTCTATCATATCCCGATTTTTCTGCTCCACCCCTAGTACGAAAACAACCACCCCTAGTATTTAAAAGCCAGCACAGAACATTAAAACTAAAAAAACATCGATTTTTTCGATAGATTAGGCCTTTATGATTTAGTTGCTCCATGTTCTATCATATCCCGATTTTTCTGCTCCACCCCTAGTACGAAAACAACCACCCCTAGTATTTAAAAGCCAGCACAGAACATTAAAACTAAAAAAAACATCGATTTTTTCGATAGATTAGGCCTTTATGATTTAGTTGCTCCAAGTTCTAGCATATCCCGATTTTTGTGCTCCACCCCTAGTACGAAAACAGCCACCCGTAGTTCTTAAAAGCCAGCACAACACATTAAAACTTAAAAAACATCGATTTGTTCGATAGATTAGGCCTTTATGATTTAGTTGCTCCAAGTTCTAGCATATCCCGATTTTTGTGCTCCACCCCTAGTACGAAAACAGCCACCCCTAGTTCTTAAAAGCCAGCACAACACATTAAAACTTAAAAAACATCGATTTGTTCGATAGATTAGGCCTTTATGATTTAGTTGCTCCAAGTTCTAGCATATCATGATATTTGTGCTCCACCCCTAGTACGAAAATTGCCACCCCTAGTACTTAAAAGCCAGCACAACACATTAAAACTTAAAAAATATCGATTTTTTCGATAGTTTAGGTCTTTATGATTTAGTTGCTCCATGTTCTATCATATCCCGATTTTTCTGCTCCACCCCTAGTACGAAAACAACCACCCCTAGTATTTAAAAGCCAGCACAGAACATTAAAACTAAAAAAACATCGATTTTTTCGATAGATTAGGCCTTTATGATTTAGTTGCTCCATGTTCTATCGTATCCCGATTTTTCTGCTCCACCCCTAGTACGAAAACAACCACCCCTAGTATTTAAAAGCCAGCACAGAACATTAAAACTAAAAAAACATCGATTTTTTCGATAGATTAGGCCTTTATGATTTAGTTGCTCCATGTTCTATCATATCCCGATTTTTCTGCTCCACCCCTAGTACGAAAATTGCCACCCCTAGTACTTAAAAGCCAGCACAACACATTAAAACTTAAAAAATATCGATTTTTTCGATAGATTAGGCCTTTATGATTTAGTTGCTCCATGTTCTATCATATCCTGATTTTTCTGCTCCACCCCTAGTACGAAAACAACCACCCCTAGTATTTAAAAGCCAGCACAACACATTAAAACTTAACAAACATCGATTTTTTCGATAGATTAGGCCTTTATGATTTAGTTGCTCCACGTTCTAGCATATCCTGATTTTTGTGCTCCATCCCTGGTACGAGAAAACCTACCCCTAGTCCTTAAAAGCCAGCACAACACATTAAAACTTAAAAAACATCGATTATTTCGATAGATTAGACCTTTATGATTTAGTTGCTCCACGTTCTAGTACATCCCGATTTTTGTGCTCCACCCCTAGTACGAAAACAACCACCCCTAGTACAATGACATTGTGGAAAATCATAAACAAATTAAATCTTCACAACGGGTAAATCCACATTTGCTTGTTTATGCTCGTACCACATAAGGTGGTATATTCATACCACCTTAAATAATAATAAATCATTCGATTTACAAAGATTAATTATTTAGAATTGTATTAAATTGTGTTTCTAAATGTCATATTTTAATGTTTTAATATTTTATTAACCTAATGTTTTAAATGTATTTTTATTTTAATAACACTGCTAAACAAATTGGAATTTTTTTTCTGGTTCTTAGTTACAAATAGGTGATCTTGATTCATATTGTTATACTGAATCCAAATCTGCTATTGGTATTTCTCTAGCACGTATAGTTTCGGAGAAAACTTGATTTTGTGTCGAAATAAAACGGTCAAGTAATTAGATGCATTTAATGTTACAAAATGTTTATAAAACCCTTTAAAATGTTCTTTTGACAGTTTTCTTTTGTGTAATAATCTATCCTGGTCTTCTCTAATCAGTAACCAACAGTAATCACCCAACATGTTCACATCTCATCTTTCCTGGTACCATTTTTGTTGTTGAAAGGTCTTAATGGAAACGCTCCCCATGCTCATCACTTACGTATCCCAAATTGTCTGGGAAAAAATTCAAATGGGAATGTAATAATGCATCTTTAGCGACATATTACATCCAATTTTATGGTAAGCTGTCGGCATTTCGTGGATGGGGGTTTGTAATTGTCCGCTTTGTCGTTGCCTAAAAAATCGTTCACCACTGATTTGAAACAATTCCATGCCACCTTTTCTTTTCAACTTAAAACTGCATCGAAGCTGTTGTCATTCATTAATTGTCGAATTTGGGGAACCACAAATATGTCCTCCTTTATTTTAGCTTTGCTGATTTTTGGAAATTTTTCTTTTATGTATTGAAAACTTCTTTCACCACGGTCCATACCTTTTATAAAATTCTTTATCAGCCCTAACTTTATATGCAAAGGGGGTAAATCGATATTGTTTCTATCCACAAGGCTTTCATGTAAAATATTTTTTTATTAAATATTCCCAAAACTTTTTATGGCTAATCCGTAATTACCTCATGTCATTATAATTACACTCTCCAGTGGAACTTCACATTCGTATACTTCAAAAACTCCATGTGATAGAAAAAATTTAAACGCAGATTTAAATTCAAGGTGAAAAGTTACATAAGGATTACCTAGTTTTGTTCAAGAACCAAAAATTCTGTTTAGCAGTGTAATTGTTAATTGTTTACCATAGTTTGTATAATTCTTACCACTGAAGATAGCCCCAAACAAAGCCGAAATATATGGTTTTATTCATTTAAAGTTGTTTATATTTACTTATTACCACTATCTTAGCAGAAGAAATAATACATTTTTGTTCCTGATACTAAACAAAATAAATTGTTCATAAAATACCTTAAGTAATACATATCTTTTCAACATCTACATAACGTAGATCCCTATTACCAGAAATTGTTTTCGTACTAGAGGTGGAGATAACAAAATCAGGATATAGCATAATGTGGAGCAACTAAATCATAAAGGCCTAAACTATCGATAAAAACGATTTTTTTAAAGTTTTAAAGTATTGTACTGGCTTTTAAGGACTAGGGGTAGGTTTTCTCGTACTAGGGATGGAGCACAAAAATCGGGATATGCTAGAACGTGGAGCAACTAAATCATAAAGGCCTAAATTATCGAAAAAATCGATATTTTTTAAGTTTTAATGTGTTGTGCTGGCTTTTAAGTACTAGGGGTGGCTGTTTTCGTACTAGGGGTGGAGTACAAAAATCGGGATATGCTAGAACATGGAGCAACTAAACCATAAAGGCCTAATCTATCGAAAAAATCGTTGTTTGTTAAGTTTCAAGGCGTTGTGCTGGCTTTTAAGTACTAGGGGTGGCTGTTTTTGTACTAGGGGTGTAGCACAAAAATCGGGATATACTAGAACGTGGAGCAACTAAATCATAAAGGCCTAAACTATCGAAAAAATCGTTATTTTTTAAGTTTTAAGGTGTTGTGCTGGCTTTTAAGTACTAGGGGTAGTTATTTTCGTATTAGGGGTGAAGCAACAAAATTGGGATATAATATAATGTAAAGCAACTAATTCATTACAGTTAATTTATGAAGAAAATCGAAATTTTTAAGTAGTTGTTTTACTGCAGTTGGTGTGGGGGTGGTTTTTTCGTGTTAGGGGTGTAGCAATAATATCGGCAATAGAGCAACAAATTAGCAACAAAATAGTAGTTTAGAAATACCTCCTCGTTTTTACTTTTTTTTTTATTTTCTGCGAGTGGCTGTGCTAGCTTAAGTGTTAAGTGTGCTAACGCACAGCCATGGTTTTTGGCGAAACGGCTGAAGCAACAAAATCGGGAATAGAGCAACAAATTAGCAACAAATTAGCACTAAATTTCTAAATAGGTTTCATTCGATTGTGCCGTAATGGCTTTGTCAGCTTAATAGACGTAAGTCGTTAAGTTACACTGTTTTTATAATTTTATTAGTTTTACAAAAATTCGTTGGATTTTCCTCAAAAGAAATCATTCTGCATTATCTTGTGGGCATTTCGTTTTCAAGGATAGATAGACGTACACTATCTGCTTTTCGTCCGGCAACGATTGGCGAGAAGAAGTCGAACGCCACGTTTTTATTCCCGATCGGACGCAATAAATGTTTATTTTACGGGATAATCTTGATTTGAAACGTCAGTCTGTTTTTTTGTTGGCACCGACTCGACTAAAGCTTCCGAGTACCAATTTTTTTCAATGGATTTAGAGTGCATAACGAAAAAGCTCTAGTTCTTCAGGTTTACTTATTGAGATAATTTATTTTGTTGTCAACTGTCTACACATTTCTTTCCAATCGTAGACATAATATGCTGGTTTCGCGTGGTCTTCAATTTTTCATGGAAATTATTTATTTATTTATTCAATGCAAAAAAAATGCGTAATAGTAGACTAACACAATTTCTAATTTTAAACAAACCTCAGACAACAAAACCTCCGAAACAACAAAGTAAAAATAAGAACTAAACAATGCAACTAATAACAAACTAGATTCGCATCAAATACTTGGAGGGGTTTGGACTAAACTTAGCACAAATATTTGTCATCTTCCTGGTCAAAATATAGGTAGGGTGTTAATTTGAAGAAACCACCAAAGTTGTGCCAAACTGTGCCTATACATATACTCTTCATTGTCTAACGTAAAATACTAATAGAGTTTCTAAAAAACCACCTCTTCTGTTCGAAGACTTTTCCTCTTTTATATGGTCTAATTTTACTGTGCTATACAGTAATAAAATTACTTAAATCAAGACATGCCCTTATCTTTTCATAGTTAGCCAAAACTGAAGTTTCGTGTAAGTTTCGATGTATTCGTAGGTATTTACATTGTCGTGCACAAGTGAATGTCAATATCCTGCCCTTCTAAACGCGGAGCTTTACGTTTGTTTATTCTACTGTAGAATATACATAGTTACATAGTCGATGGCATTAGGCGTTAAAGTTTGTTAAACATTCTTCTCAAATGTGAAAATAACAATCTATAAATTATTTAAGTATGCCGCGTAAACGATTACTGTAATGATTTCGTGGTTAAAAAAAACGATTACAAACTAGTCCAAGATTATTGACTTGATGCGCTCGAAGCGCAAGGGAATCAATATTCCGCGACATATGGCACGCGTTCCCACTGGAGCTTTTTAAGGAACTATTCTTACATAAAAAGCAATAAAACGAGATATTCGGAAAGAAGAGTCTTCGACGTTACCGGCCAAATAACATAATAAAGTGCGCCATGATACGATTTGCACATAGGTAAACGTTTTCCTTCGTCGCATTTTTGTTAGTTATCAATTAAAATATAAGCAGGTGGTGGTCTGTTGTTAATTTGAATGCCTTATTGTTCCTCAATTTAAAATTATTTGTGGGAGATATGGCGAAGCTTTCCATCTAACAAACGGATATTTTCGGAAGTTTCGCCGAAACCAGTCAAAAGCAGTCCGTGTAAAAGTGTTTATCGCTGCCACCTTGTTGTAGAAGCATAATCGGTTTCAATTTTTTATAATCGTTTAAAATTCCATTTTAATAAATGTAACGAAAACTTAAGTTAAGTAGTCGTATATGTACACGTACATACTACATGTTACATATTTATTCGTTAACTAACATACGTTTCGTGGGTTTTTTCAAGGATCGTCCATCGAGAGCAACTAATTGGGAAATAACGGAGAACAATTATTTAACGTGCATCTATCTAGTAAAGTTTCTGTTCGTCGGATCGTTAATTTTAATCGTTTCATATCCTACGGAGCGTAAGTCTAATTAATTAAAATTGATCGCGCGACGTTGCACCGAGCCATCAAAACAAACTCTCTATAATATAGGGTAGCAATTATGTAATTTATTCTAAACGGTTTAATTAGGTATACAATTTTCTGTTTTCAACGTCCGATTATTTAAACATAAAACCGATTCGTTAAAGAAATTATTATCTAACAAAGAGTTGGATTTTTAAAACAACTTAATACATAAGTAGTGCCTAATTAAAAAAATCGCCAACGTCAAGATCCTGGAAGTAAAATGTCCTTTCTGCTCCGAATACAAAATTTCATGCAAAAGAATACGTTTAGGTTGTGCTTTTGTTTTTCCGTCCTTTCCAACTTTACACATTTGCATTTTGTCGCTGAAACGCTGACCTAATTTAGATCTCTACTTGCATGTACCGTTTCTAAAACTTCCGCTCTCGATGGAATTGTACTTTATTCCTCGACGTTTTCAAACAAAATTCTGTTTAAAAATTGGCCCTTTTGCATGGCGCATAAATTTCGATCTTAAATTTCCAACCGTCTCTGTTACAAGAATCTTATTGCTTTTTATGTATCCGATGCGGTCGGATTTTGAAAATTTCTCTTTTTCAGTAAGCATGCGGAAGCACGTACGGTCGGAATTTAAAATCTTAATGTTCGTTATTCTTTACGGCTTGCGGTAGACGTGACTGCTGAAACCGAAATTGCGATATTTACAATACATTTCGAAGAGAAATGCCTTCATAATTTAGTTTCGAATGCGCGCAGTTTTCCTCTTTTTTTTTTATTCTTTTATTATTATTAGTCGCGGAACAGCGGTTACGTGAAACGCAAAAGCAGATGCCGTTACCGAGATGAAAGAGACCCATTTTGTGGAAAGCGTCATTACACGAGATATAAGTAGGTGTATGCGTTGACGAATTCACCAACACCTGCAAAAATCAAATTTCATATTTGTCTGCAAAAACTGTGGCGGCCGCGAAAGTTTTCTGTTGCGTGTTATGAATTTCTCCTGCCGAAAACGACAGATCCGTTAGACAGAGAAAGCTATACCTATAGTTGCGTTAATTTGTTCTCTTATTAATATATTGTATTATGATGGGCTCGTTATTAGTTTTGGGGATTCTCTAACTTTCGTCGAAAATGAAATGTTTTAACAGACTTATAATTAAAACGTTGACAACTCTCTGGAACCACCCTGTATATTGTTGTTTTTTATTTTAATGCAACGAATATATATTTAATTTTCCTTTTCAATTTAATAAGATTGTAAACTAAAACGGGGTCTGATTTGAATATTTTTGAATTTTAGAGGTATAAAAATATGACCGTCATGTAGAAAATTCGAGTTTTTTCAAAAGATATGTTATAGTTTCGTTCAGTAACTTAATTATCGAATCGGTTTTATTATAGATTGATCCCTTGTTTGTCGTAAACGGCTCTAATTCGATCACTTTTTCCCTAATGTCTAACAAAAAATGAATGACAACGTTGAAAGCAAAATATGTAGCTAATTGTTATACACTTAATGCAAATCACTATGGAGAGCTCACAAGTCAATCAGTGTAAATCATTATTGTCCTGCCATTGATTTGTGTAGTTTAAGTTCCATTGCAACATTCATACTTTCGGTTGAGAAAGTGTCCAGAGTTAGCGAAGCGTCCAGTGACGTGGACAACGTGACGTGACACTACATAAATCAATGGCAGGACAATAATGACTTTTACCCTGATTGACTTCTGAGCCCTCCATATAGGCGACTTTCTGTGTTTTACCAATCGACAACGTTTAGAAGATCGAAATAGAAACAAACAGTTGCGTATAAATACGAAATATTTTCAAATAAAAAAGCGTTTTAACACGACTTCGAGGATTTCCGCAAATTATCGACAATCATGTTATGTAGGTATCTAGTATAAGAAAGATAAATTCCTCGTGGAATTTTGTACGCTATCCGACGACATAACTTACAATATTGCTAACAAAATAAATTGTCGAAGGGGTGTTTCTGTATATTAGAACTTATGGCCATATTTATTAAGTATCGGATTTAGAAGGAATTGCACGCGAGCTGCCAACAGGACATTATTTTATTTATCGAGGATGTTTTTGAAATTTCCTGTATACAAGGACTATTCAAAAAGTTCGTGGTTCGAATTAACAAGTTTTGTCGAGCCAGTTTGCTTATTATTAGTCGTTTTGTTAGCGTACGTTTGTGCATTAAAGAATAAAGAACGACCATAAACTTTTGTTGTAAACTTCGAAAAGTGTGTCGGCTACCGATCGTCAAGTTTAAAGGGCAGAAAGGCAAGGACTTTGATAATCGCATACAGAGTTGGCCACACAACGTGGAACCCCTTACAACTTTAGACAGCCATAAATACACAATATTTACTTAAAATAAAAATTGATCGCAGAATGTTAAAACACGACCTAACGTAATGTCAATTAATTTGTTAATATAAGAATAAGAATTCAATTGAGAAAGCTACGGGCAGCATATGTATTTTTTCTACATTCTCCATGTATCAAAACCGCACCAGTTTTTTCACTAAATTTTAAACGTATCTTTTAATACTTAAAATTGACGGTGACTTACGATTGTCAAATGCATTTAGATCAAAAAAAAAAAACCTCTTTTATTAATTATTAATTTATTTTTTCCTCTTGACATTATCTCAGTTATAAGTACCTACTATAAAACAGCCGTGTATTGCATCTTCTTGCAAAGCCAGCTAAAAAATATTTAAAAAAAAAAAAAGATCAAAATCATGATAACTCTGATCAACTTTTATTATTTATAAACTTTATCAATTTTTCATAGAAATTCGTTTTATGTGTTGCAGTCTCAGAATGTAAGGATGGTACCTATTTACATAAAGTAACGATTTGATCGGATCTTGTTTTTGGCCTTGTTGCGGGCAGAATAAATGTTAGAAAGCGATGCGCGTTATTACAGATAAAAATGTGAAAAACAATCTTTTCTTAATTCCAATTTACTCCTTTACGTTTAATCAACTTGCATAATTATTTAATTATTATGAAATGGAACAGTTTTGGGTTTTATGGCTATATCTAAGTGTATCTATATTTACGAATACTTAGTCTGTATAAATTGTTTAATATTATCACTCTGTTTCCATGTTTCTGAAGAAATGTACCGACTAACGATAGGAACACTTACGAACTTCGTATTAAAAACCAAATATAATTTTATTTAGATAGTGTAAAATTATTAATTTCAATCGATTTTTTATGAACATTTTAAAACGGCAGGGGTTCTTTTTATTAATACCTATTATAAAAGAGTTACTTATTTATGATTCGACCATTGCCTGCATCGACAATAATTAAGGTGATCGAGCCACCATCGAACAAGCATTGAAATATTTTAAATTCATACTCAAAAAAAAAGGAAATAAAAATTAAAAATTTCACCGAGACGCCAAAAATTAATAAATGACCGTAAGTAAATATTACGGTTCGCTCAAAATTTTTAAAATCAGGATCAAATCGACGTCGTGAGAAAAATCTGCGGAAAAACCTCCCAACAAAACTTACAGCTTGATTTTATGACTGTTTTATTTTTAGTGAATTTATTTTGCCACCAATAGAATATATTTTGTTGCCTGTATTGCCATCTCGCAATTAAATTTCAATTTAGGCATCTAACAAATTGTTTAAAATGTAAACGCCACGTACTAGGTACGCGTTTCGAGGAAATAAACGTGCGTACCTATACACAAAAAGCTTTATGGACATATTAAAAATTTTACGTATATACTTACACGAAACTATTAAAAAACGTATGTAGGTATGTGAAAACATTTTAACTCCGCTGTTTTAGAGTGACATAAAAGGCTTTGTATAGTTAAGAACATAAAATTTTGCCGGAATTTTGCCGGAATTTCGCCCCTACCCAAACCCAACGTAAATCCAAACTAGAATTTTCGATAAAATTTAGTTCGAACATCGAATGCTTTAAAATATACGGTGAAGCTTGTCGAAATTAAGTCGATCGCATATTTCGCGGAAGTGCTGCAGGTGTAAGTAAACAACGTTATTTAGAAAATTCGCGTTCTAAAACCGCAGACAATTTAAAAGAGAATTTATTTAAAATTCATAAGGGCGAGGAAGGAAGATATTAAAAATCAGGCACCTGTGAAATTAAATTTTTCCCAATATTAAAGTAACGTGTGTCGCAAACTTTAGAAGCTTACATGGGAGAAAATTTATTCTGAAAAGACTTACTGAGGGGGACTTACTTAAACTTTTAATGACGATCCGAAAAGAAGATAATAAAGAAATCTTAATTGCCCGCAATATTTTAAATGTTTCGAGTCGACGCGACGCCGACGCCGCGCGGCGGTGGCTTCTTAAAGGGAGCTTTACACTGTGATTCCGATATGAAACGGGGTTATAAATTTTCCGACATAAAAATGGGATACGATAATGCCCAATTGATCTTTCAAAATATTATAGTGCGCATTCGTTATGGGCGATTTCTTTGAATTACGACTAAAACAAGCTGACCAGAAACTTCTTTTATGTAAAGCGAGATATTAACGACCCTTTGTCCCTTCTCGATTTTTTGTTGGCCGCCCCGATTCTAAACGTACACCTTACAAAGTAAACGTAAGATAAACTAGAAACGTCAACTACAACTACTACTTACATAATAGTTCGAGGCAGTTAACGTATTGTAATTATACCTGCAACGTTTCCTAGTTAACTAGAAAACCGTTCGCTGGGCGCAGTTTTATGCCGGTCGGAAATAAAATTAAGCCATACATCACTTACAACAATGAAAAATATATGGGAGCTTTTATAGTTGACATCACTTTTGTGTTGCTGGCGGTTTTAGTGTGCGGTCTTAAATTTCTTTAGCGATATGAAGATGTTAAATTTCTTTTATAATTAGTACTTCGTACGGCTAAGTTTATTATTAAACAACTGTCCCTAGAAATTGTTTGTAGCGAACAGTTTTTGAGTCGTTTGCCCGGACTAACCGAGAAGGCGTGCGAGAAAAATTCCCGGATTTCGAATCGTGACATTATTTCTATTAAAGTTTACCCTGACGAGCAAATAAGTATAGGCAACGAGAAAATCTCAATAAACGTTTGTATTGTGCACCCCGATGGGCCGATATACAAGCGTTCAATAGCTCCCGAAAATTGCGGCGTGCAAATAATTGCTCGAATGGAGAATTTCTCGAATTATTTTATTCGCAGTTCTCGAGCGTAAATTGCGCTCTATTTGAGGGTAAACAAACATTCGTTTCACCGGACATGTCCATTTTTAAAAGTGGGCGAAGAGGAGGGTCGGCGTTTCGCTATTGACTGTTTAGTGCAGTCGAGTAAGACAGTAACCTTAGATTAGTGTAGTAGATGAGATGAGTTTAGACTGGTGTAGATGAGGTGTAAGTTAATGTGGCCAAAAAAAAAATGTTTGGTTATTAGTTGAACATAGTAAATAGTCTTAAAAGACAATTATTTACCAATTTTTATTTGTTAGGTACATCTCAAACAGAACGTAATTTACGCTCCCGAAGTGTGAATAAAACGTTCACCACTATATCTACATAATTCGAGAAATTCTCCATTCGAGCAATTTTCGTGGAACCAAAATTACCCTTCCTGCGAAGCCTTTTTCGATGCATCCTTTTTTGCGAATCGCCTGTTTAACTTCTCGTCTAGCATTGATCAAACTCTAGCAAATAATTGTGCGTTTACAGTTCGTAATTTTCTCAGCTTTTCAAACGTTGTCGATATCAATTGCCTTCAAATCCAGTGAAAAGGAAAAATCGAGACGTGTCATTGATATTCGTCTCGCACACGCGACAGCGTAAATACAAATATATAGGTATTAAATGAAATAAAACAAATATCGTGTAATGTGTTCGACGTCGTCCTAAGTTTGAAACAAACAACGTTTAGCATATTTACGCCGCTAAAATTCGGCGTAGTCGTACTACGAATACAAGATCGCGACAAAAACTCTCGACGGCCAAACTTTCATATCACGGCCTACTTAATATTCTTCCAAACTTAAAAAGTCGTTCGCGTAACGGCCCAAAATCGCTTTCAGTCAATTCTAAATCGTAATCGTCGATCTCGGCCGTAAATCTCCAAACTTTCGAAGTAAATCGCCCATTCTATAACGTCGATCGTTCAGATATTTTTTTTTGTTCAAGTAGAACTTCAACTTTTTTAATGCGCCCGAACACGTAAATTTCTGCTTTTGCCCATCATTTATGATTTCTTTAGCAGTAATGGAAAACCTATACCTACCGTGAAATCCAACAAGTAATTAGCTGCTCGTTTAGATGCACACCTACGATCTGGAAACACCCAGCGGCTTGTAATCTTCGCAAAAACGAATAAGATAAAATTAATGTATTCGGAAGGTAATGGAAAACTCGTCCGACTAACCAATACACCTACCAAAATTCTATCGATAAATTCCTATTAAATATCGGTTCCATAAAACTTCGTGAAAGAAACATTTAATTTCGCGTCACTATCGCGCGAATCTTTATGATTTTATGTCGAGAAAAATTATAAAGGTAGAAATGCGTTATCGAAAATAAAAATAATCGTAAAACGGTTCGATAAAATCTTTAAGAGCAACGAATTTTACGATTGTACGGTAATAATTCCTACTAAAATTTCAATTATAATTATTTTTATTTGTCCTTAACAATAAAACGATCCGCGAAAGGGAACATTACCTATGTATTATACATTTTATCTCTCAATTAGATTAATTTCTAAACAAATTATAAGATGACTAATATTTTTTATGGGAATTTTTAATGCGGGGTCGCAAACTTTCTGATGGTTATTCAAAAAAAAAAGGTTTGGGGAATTTTAGTAAAATCAGACATATCCACACCACAACAAGTGGTCCGTAACAACAAGTATATCTTGCTTTTTGTGCAGGTAAATGTTTCGCGAATTGCACATAAATTGTTTAATTTTAGTAGATAGAAAGAAGGGCGAGAAACGACACACAAAAATAAACGAATTATTTTATTGCAGGTCGTCGGGATGGATAATGTTCCTCTTAAGATGGTTTGCTGACAGGAACTGAAGCCCTTTAACATCCTTCTTCGAAATCGACAGTAAGTGTAGCACTATTACTTATACCGTACAGCGGGCTCCAAAATTAATGACAACCCGCTCGAGTCGGTAAGGGTCACCATATCGCAGTTAGGTATTTATACCGTGTTCGATGGGCTGTCAAAATTAATGGAACCGACTGCACTTAACAGTAATTCCTCGAAAGACTCGCTTTCGTTACAGCCATGAATTTAATAAACATGGACGCGGAAAACCGCGTAGTACTGAACGTGGGCGGCATACGGCACGAAACCTACAAAGCAACGTTGAAGAAAATTCCGGCGACGCGACTTTCGCGGCTCACGGAAGCCCTAGCCAACTACGATCCCATCCTCAACGAGTACTTCTTCGATCGGCATCCCGGAGTCTTTGCTCAAGTGCTTAATTATTATAGGTAGGTAATGACGCGGAAGGTGGTTCGTTTTTTTTCTCTCTCTCTAAATCTAATTAATCGCGACGGTTCAGGACGGGAAAACTGCATTATCCATCGGACGTGTGCGGTCCGTTGTTCGAAGAGGAACTGGAATTTTGGGGATTGGATGCGAACCAAGTGGAACCTTGCTGCTGGATGACGTATACTCAGGTGGGCAAATTACTATTATTATTTTTTTAATTATTTTGACTAGAAATAGTTCGAATCGCTGCCGACTATTGTAACAAAAACGTTGTAGGATTAAAAACGATTATTTATTTTTAAAACACACGGTTATAAACAGATTTTAGATTGTTATTCAATTTGCACCCTTGATCTCTGTAAAAATTACACAAATATTGCTTGCCTAGGACGTCAAGGTACCTAGAAGTAAAACGAAAGAAAAAACAGGAAAAAACTGATAAAGACTATACATGTAAAGTTTACGACGTTGAACTTGCTACTTTAAAGTTTAGGGAAATCGCTTAGGAAAACTTTATAAGTACAATGTTGCGAACTGACGTCAATAAAGCTTGTTTCTTCAGCAGAAGAAAAAACTGTATCGCATATAGGTGTCTTTGATGAAATTTGCTTTGATGCCTCGTCACAAACAGATTTTAACAGAGGCTCTTGAAAAATGCAATCGCTGACATAAGCTTCGCGTTATTATAGTCTCCGCCTCTCGTTTCATGGCAACAACTGTGATTTTTTGTATACGAGCTATTCCTTAAGGTGGTACGGTCCAAATAAAAAGATTGATGTTTTTATGAAATAAATTACGTTTTCCATAGATTACAATGTTCCGATTCACAGAAAAATACTTAAAAAAATCTATCATTTCCATAACACCTTCCAAAAACCTTAATGATTGTGTAAAAAGTACAATTTTACTGCAATCATAACTCAAAACTGGGGTAACCAAAGTTTGCAAATTAATAACTAGTGGGTAACGTAACATTCCCTCTACGGCACAACGTGCTCTTTTGCTTAATAAATACTTATTTTAATTAAATAATTGCTTCGCAATTTTTTTAAATTTCAACGTGTGTTTTTAACGATCATTTGAATAAAATGGAGAAATTTTAGCACGTCTTGCCGTTAAGAATCACTTCTGATGATCATTTTCGTTTTTACATCAATTTTTTATAAATAATCAAAAGCGGGTTGTTGGAAGTTTTAATTTTTGGTTTAAATGTTGACGCCCAATATCGGACAATATCGGCCCAATATGGGTCGTCCCACAACTATTATTAAACTCTGGGTAATATGACTAGACCTCCCTATTTTTATTGTAAAAGGTCATAAATTTTACAACCTAAAAATCTAACGCGAGCATTGGTCACTTAACAGTATAAATCAAGCGAAACGTTCTCCTTTTAAGTCCTTTAAGTCAATATTGTGAATTTAGACATAATTTATTGTAACATCAATAAACGGTTAGTATATGACATTTTACATACATTTTAGAAACGAAATCCTGATTAACAAAATATTAATCTCATTACATCGTATATTGCACCAATAAAATGTCTTAAATTTGAGAAAATTAACAATGAGGAATTCGCAAGATCACTGGAATACATCAATTTTGTTCTTTTTTCTTGTTATTTTGTAACTAAGTTTTTTAACGACTATTTTGCAATTGAAGTTTTTACGATATTGCCTTTTTTTGTATATGGCACCTTTTACTTTTGACGTCATTATTTAATAAATGGTCTTTATTTACATGTACATATTTATAAAACTTTGGTGGTGTAATACAAATAAAAATACTAGAAATAAGTATATTATCTACATTATTAGTACGGAAAGTTACATTTTCCGACGATCATTATGAAAAGTGCATAATTTCACACCAATAAATGTTATGGAAAGTTGACCATTACAAACAAATAGGGTGACCGTGCGTAAAGAAACTCGTTAGCCAATCGAAAACGTTGCAGCCCGTGTGCGATCATTGCACACGGTCAATCAAAGTCTTCTACACTGTCGTGCAATTACTTTACGCACAAACTGTTTTATTATCAAATTTGACATTTTATTAAAATGTCAAATGAACTTACGTAAACGTCAAAAATCAATTTTTTTTAATAAAAATACTTGTGGTCGTCGGAAAAGCATAGTATATAACACGTGCGGAAAGGTGGATATTTTAGCACTAGTTATACAATATTACTATACTAATATTCTTTTAATAAACATCTACTTAAATTACAATTTTCCTAATGTAATACTTTTCACATGTGAAATCTATTATTTTTTTAAAAACAACATTTTTTTGATAACAATACAATTACCGAGATCCGTTCGCATTCAATATCCTCGAGAACGCCCTATTTATATTGTTATAATAATAATAATATTAATTATTAATTAATTTTCTAATTTCAATTAAAATTAAAGTAGATTATTTATTAGCGAACTTTAAATAAATCAGTTTTTCAGATTAGTAATCTCGGATTTTTCCTGTACTTAACATTAAATCTTAACTGTTGTATTACGAATTTTAAAATCGTCTTCGAATACGTTTTAATGTAAAAACACCGTATCTAAACATTTATACCCTTAGCTTCGAAGCAGGTAGATTTTACGACTTTACAGAGGCAGGCTATTTCAACCAAGAAGGATGGTCTGTTTAAAATTTCTCTAAATTTCACTAACAGTGCCATCTACGGATTATCGTTTGGCGGCAATAGGGACCGTACGCCCTTAAGAAAAGTAGAAAACAATTAAATTTTTCAAAACTATCTGACTTTAGGTACCTACAGAATGTTTTCCATAGAATCAGAAAAGGTAGATGATGGTTATATAGGATGTTCTTTTTAAGCTTTGAACTTTACAAATTTTTAGATTTCAATTCGTGTTATAGCTTTAGGTTTTGGATAACGACTCGTCGTAATGCATCCCGTGTGTATACAGGGTGATTTCCTGCATTTCTGCTCAAGTCGACCGTTTAAAACAATATTTTGTGCTTTCGGCTGTTGTGCAACTGACCCTTTGGGGCCGCTGAATTCAGTTAAATACGTACCTACTATCGCAACGCCTGCATTATTCGCTCACAGTGAAGAAACGGTTGAAAATCGTACCTATGTACGTTTATAGAACTTTATTTGCTTGTTTTAGTCCCTGAACATAATATTCTCCGGCGATGAGCAGCGTTTTCTCCCCAATCACTGTATAATTACATAATTTTATAAATAATAATTAGGATCTAATTTCCGTTAATCGTATATTTGAAATAAAGACGTTTAAATATAATTTACGTCCCCTTTGCTATTTTTCTACGTTTATATTCGAAGATCGCTTTTCAAGGAAGCGTTCGAAGCCGTTTTTTAGTAATACATCGAAATCGAAGAAGTTTTCCCTTTTATCTCCATAATAATAATAATTTTTTTAATAGAAAAATAAATCGCCGTATTTATGAGACTTTGGTTAGGTTAAAGTGCGGAAAATAATATTTATAATTCGAACGATGGAAATTCGTTTTAGGATTTGTATATTACTTATATTATTAATAATTCCGATTAAAAATTCGAAATTGTCGAAGAAACGGATTCGACGTATTAGACGCCTTTTACAAAATAAAATAACGAAAAGCTTTCACGTCGAAACTAAAACACATTTACGGATCAAACGTTTCCCTAGTATGCAAACACTTAAAGTTTGATCCGCATAAAATAAAACCCTAAAACAATTTCGATTGCTTTCAAAGAATCGAAAAGAAATTTCCGATCTATACTTTTTTTATTTGGTGCCGTACAAATTCACGTTGTTCATCTTATACGATTAAGTATAAAAAACGTATCTGCATAATGACGTTCGAAAATAATAAACCTATCGATTTTCTTTTTATAGCACAGGGACACGCAGGAGACATTAGCGGTGTTGGATCGTCTAGATTTAGATACGGAAAAACCAAGCGACGAAGAAATAGCACGAAAATTCGGTTTCGAAGAAGACTATTACAAAGGCACGCTGTCGTGGTGGCAACACACGAAACCGAAAATATGGTCACTATTCGACGAACCGTATTCGTCTACGGCCGCCAAGGTGAGCCATTTCCAATTCAATCTTAACGACTTCACTTATTCACTTAATTTATTTTACTTATTAGAAAATGCGCTCGCTTTTTAGAACTAAAAATACGTAACCGGCAAATGTAAAATATTTTTTCATTTGTTTTCTCACGATCACCGCGAGCGACGCATAAATTTGGCCATCGGCATAAATAAAATAAAAGGCATGGAAAATTGAATATATATATACAGTGCGGGACATAATTATAGGGGCACCCGCTTTTTCAGCCGTAGAGGGCTGTGAATGAACTTTGGCGAAGTGCACATTTCACCATTTGAAAAAGCAGCCAAAACAACGGTAGTACTCGTGAAATCGAAACAAAGCGATGAAAATTTGACATTTTCCTGAAGACATTTTGAAAAATGGTCCAATTTTGCCGGGACATAAGGACATGATAGGGGCACAGAGAAAAAAACCGTTTTAATAGGCAGGAAACAACAAATAAAGAAGCATTGCCAAGTAAATATAGACACAACTAATAACTAATCACGTTTCCTTTCTTTTCAATCAATTCCGCGACTCGATTCGGCATACGTTTCGTGAGCATCTCCAGGGTCACGTCGTCCCAGGCCTTCAAGATCGCGCGTTTCAGCTCTTGGGCATCCTTGTACTGCTTTCCATGCGCGTAGACAGCCCGGACAATCAAACCCCACAGGTTTTCGATGGGATTGAGGTCGGGACTGCGTGCTGTCCAGGTGAGAACTGGGATATTGTGGTCTTCGAGCCAGTTCTTCGTGCTCCTGGACGCGTGAATTGCAGCACTATCTTGCTGAAAGATAAGCTGGGCACTCGGGAAACGTTGGAAGAGCGGCAAGAGATGGTCTTCGAGGATCTTTTGATAATCCTCGCTTTTCATTCTTGGAGAGCAGATAGCCAGAGACGTCTTGCCAAAAACGCTGAATCCCGCCCAGATCGTTACTGAGCCGCCACCAAAATTCCGGGTAGAGAATGTCTTGGGTTCTTTGCGTAAATCTCGCCAGTAGTAGGAGAATCCGTCCGGACCATCTAAGTTGAATTTCTTTTCATCAGAAAAGACAACCTGATGGCAAAAAAAATTTAGTTATTCCTTCTCGACCTTACAGTAACTTACGCGGTCCCACTTCTCACCAAAACCCATCCATTCACGAGCGGTTTTGTTGCGAGCCGCGATGTGGGCGACGTCAAGCTTCGGTGCTGATTTAATCTTTTGTCGCACAAGATGCGGAGCTCGTTTAATTGCACGAAGAACTGTTTTACTGCTCACATCCAGCTTCAATTCATCTTTGATATTCCGCGCCGACTTCTGCGAATTGGATGCAGTTCGTTGAATTCGTCGATGTGCACGGGAATCCAGTTTCCTTTTGCGGCCAGGAGACTTCTTAGTACCGTATTCTTCGGGATTCTTCAAGAAGGAGTCGATAACGTTGCCACTTCGCTTGATCTTAAAGCAATTTGGCGGTTGCTCAAACCTTCGGCATGGAGAACCTTAATCTGACCCGTCTCGACCTCATTCAAGCACGCGGCACGCCCCATCACGCAAAATATACTCTGAAATACAGCAGTCTAATGAATAACAGTGAATACGGACATCAAAAACGGTGAAACGATTTTAAAAAATTGAGTGCCCCTATCATTATGTCCCGGCAAAATTGGACCATTTTTCAAAATGTCAAATTTTCATCGCTTTGTTTCGATTTCACGAGTACTACCGTTGTTTTGGCTGCTCTTTCAAATGGTGAAATGTGCATTTCGCCAAAGTTCATCCACAGCCCGCTACGGCTGAAAAAGCGGGTGCCCCTATCATTATGTCCCGCACTGTATATATATACGTATATATGTGTACGATATCGTATATTGTGATCCTCGGAAACTTGTAGTTATAGATAGATATAACTCGTGCGCGCCTTCCGCTTTCCGTTGCTCGTAGAATATCCTATTTTGGACAATTTTGAGAAATAGATGCGCACAACTCGTCTCGTTTCAGATCATCGGAGTTATGTCCGTATTTTTCATCTGCGTATCCATCCTATCGTTTTGTCTGAAGACCCATCCCGACATGAAGGTTCCGGTCATTAAATCGATCGTCCTACGCACCGCGGCCAACGGTACGGACTACACCGTGGACAAAGTCGACACGGACGCTCACGTTGCGTTCTTCTACATCGAATGCATCTGTAACGCATGGTTCACCTTCGAGATACTTGTACGTTTCGTAGCCTCGCCGAACAAGTGCGAATTCATTAATTCCTCGGTCAACATCATCGATTACATAGCAACGGCGAGCTTTTATATCGACCTGTTGCTTCGGAAGTTCGCGTCGCACCTAGAGAATGCAGATATCATGGAGTTCTTTTCGATTATTCGCATAATGAGGCTGTTCAAGTTAACGAGGCACTCTTCCGGTTTAAAAATTTTAATACAAACATTTAGAGCGTCTGCCAAAGAACTTACGTTATTGGTGTTTTTTCTGGTTTTGGGTATTGTCATTTTCGCTAGTTTGGTTTACTACGCGGAGAGAATTCAGGCAAATCCGCACAACGACTTCAAAAGTATACCGTTGGGATTGTGGTGGGCGCTGGTAACGATGACCACCGTGGGATACGGAGATATGGTGCCGAAAACCTACATCGGAATGTTCGTGGGCGCCCTTTGCGCTTTGGCCGGCGTGTTGACGATCGCGTTACCGGTGCCGGTCATCGTTTCGAATTTTGCCATGTATTACAGTCACACGCAGGTACGTTTTTCGGCAGCTACGTCGCGGATATGGGTAAAATTTTAATTGTCTCTAGGCTAGAGCGAAGTTGCCGAAGAAACGGCGAAGGGTCTTGCCGGTGGAACCGACGAGAGGTCCTCGATTGCCCGGCCAAGGACCTTTGCCCGGAGGACTTCCCGGTGCGCCGGGAGTCGGCCCGCAAAATAGGAGAATGAACGCGGTCAAAACGAATCATCCGAAGGATATGTTAGGAATAGGTCCCAAAACAGGTGAGTTTTGCTCGATGATCTCGTAATACCCGGTATCGTTTCGAAATTTTTTTCGCTCTTGGGCAATCGATGGGTTAATTTAAAGGATATAATATAGTTGCATGTTACGATTACCGCACAACCGCCGGCACAAATCCTTCGATCGTCGAAGAGATTAAATTTTTTCGACAACCAGTTTTTGGTATATTTTGAAATTTTATTTTTATTTAACAAATAGGAGTAGAGGTAGATGACTGCCAGTTTACACCTATGCTGGAACGCAACAGTCGACACAGCCAACAGATGCTTTAGCGAAGGTTCGACACCATAACAGAGTGATTTTTGCTAACTTACAACGCCACCGGTCTTGTGTGTTAACACTGCTTAACTAGGTGTTTCCTTAGCTCACGTTTGACTCTATTCATCACTAACTACTCTATCTATTTTTTGTTTAACAATTGTACACACCTTTATACAAATTTTTAACGATAATACTTACACTAGATTGTAATAAATATCATGTAAGAAACAAACACTAAAAACACTTTTATTATTATTACAAATAAACTTCGACATTTTTTACTTTTTAACTGTTTCCTGTTTCTATCTATTTATTTATCTATGTATGTATGTACATGTTAAGTTAACCTAAACCTCCTTCTTACTACTTATTTGTTTTACAACACCTGTTTTGCGAAATATTGCGTATCACACATTTTCGACACAATTAAATTTTGTTATACCTATATGTTTTACACAATCACACCAACACTGCAATATATTTTACAGATGAAATTCAACGCAACTCAAACATTCGTACCAATGGAACGAAAGCCAGCACTGAAATAAACCGACAATAGTACGCTAGGTATTTAAATATGGACCTAATGACATTTTACTGTGGAATGTTGGAATGTATTGAACTACTTAAAAGCATGCTCTTTTAACTAAAAAGTTGATGTTTTACTAAAACGGCACTCCTTCGTCATTTCCGCAAGCCGTCTTACAAGTCGGGGTTTTCTTCCTTCAAAGCATGGATGTATGTTGTCTAATAGTTTTTATTTAGAATCGACGTTTTCTGTCATCTTTCTAACAAAAATAATTGTCTGTTTAAAATCTACGAAACAATTTGGTGCCTCTAGTTTCCTTAAACGTCTTTGATTCGAGCTTTTCACGCGTAATTTATTGTAAAAGCAACGATCGTCGTACACTTCATTTTTTTGTACTTAGTCAAAAGTCATCAAACTGACTCGTAGACGTTAGATAGATACGTGATATTTCTGTAAATAGTGTAAACAGTGCGTTTCAAATATTAGCTAGTTCCAAACGGTTTAGTACCAGAAATGACGTCAAGTTAGTATAATATTAACCACTTCATGTTATTTCATAAAATCGACAAATGTTTTTGTTACGAAGCCTGTACGAAGGCCACCATATCGAACATAGAATAATATTAAAATTAAGTCTATTATTATGTTTCTTTATTATAATACGTATAATACGTCACATGGGGATATTTGAATAATTATAAAAACTTGTTTTAGGCACAGATTAACTTCGTGAAATGTGCAAAGAACAACTTAGTACCCTAAACATCTTCGATTTCGTGGGTACTCCAAATTACCTAAGGTTTGGAGTTTTTTGAGGCAGAGTTTTCAACGGGAAACCCTGCAATTTTGCCGTAACCTAAGACACGAAAAGCGTGACATCCTAAAATGCTGGTAAATTTAAAAGTGAGGACATCTAAAAACGGCCGTTGAAAATGTAACAATTAGAAAAATACAACGGCAATATATTCCATGTCATCATTTCACCCGCTTTCTTAAGTGAAAATTGACCGTCTTTGTACAACAGAAACGAAATTAAAAAATTTTGGATCGAGCGCAATATTTTGAAAGAAAAAGGAGGCAAATAAGGCATTTTTTGGCAACTTTTCCAAAGGTCGAATTCGACAAAACGGTATGTACCTAACCATTACAATTTTGCGACGTTTTTTAGATGATATTTTGATCGTAGCTTAGGGCGGCAATTTGAAATTTAAGGTTACAACAAAAAATTTTTTAAAATGGCAAAGTTTGTTTCACAAAAATTATTGAAAACTATCACGGCGAAAATATATTTAATTCATTATTTATGCTTGTTTTAAGTGGAAATCGATATTTTTCGACGTACGGAGACGATACAAAAAGTTACGGGCCAAGTCAAAATTTTACGAAAACCGTGGTCTATTTTTCGAGATAATGCGAAAATATTAAGTCAATAAAAACTTGTGTATTTTGTCATTTTCTGCTTTATTTTACCAGAAAAACGAGTTTTATAGTAATTCCGGACATATTCTATGTGTATCGAGTAGTGTCATTTTATCGAGATTATAAAAAATTATAAACAATTTTAACGCCGGCAGTTCCTCATTTCTTGCTTCGTAATACCTGAAATACGAGTTTTCTAATCGTTTTCGACTTATTCTGAACGTTACAGCTCAACAGCTTGCGGTCAAAATTTTGCAAGAAAAACAAAGCCGTGTTATAATAAGGGATTTTTTCGAGATTTGGCAAAACTTTTTAATCGCCGGAAATGCGCTTAGATTATCATTTCTTGCTTTGTTAATCTCGCAAAACTACTTTTCGACTAATTCCGGACCTGTTCTATGTGTATTACCTGGCGTCATTTTATCGAGATTATAAAAAACTTTAATCTATTTTAACGCCGACACTTCCTTTTTTATTGCTCCGTAATACCTAAAATAGGAGTTTTCTAATCGTTTTCGACTTGTTCTCAACGTTACGGCTCAAAAGCTTGCGGTCAAAATTTTGCTAGAAAAAAAAAGCCGTGTTATAATAAGGGATTTTTTCAAATTTGGCAAAAATTTTAATCGCCGGAATTGCGCTTAGATTATCATTTCTTGCTTTGTTAATATCGAAAAACTACTTTTCAATTAAGTCCGGACCTGTTCTATGCGTATTGCCTGGCGACATTTTATCGAGATTATTAAAACTTTAATCTATTTTAACGCCGACACTTCCTCTTTTATTGCTCCGTAATACCTAAAATAGGAGTTTTTAATCGTTTTCGACTTATTCTGAACGTTACGGCTCAAAAGCTTGCGGTCAAAATTTTGCTAGAAAAAATCACAAAATCAAAAATCATAATAAGGGATTTTTTCGAGATTTGGCAAAAATTTTAAATCGCCCGAAATGCACTTAGTTTGCAATTTGTAGTCGTTTATTTGAAAAACGAGTTTTCTAGTAGTTCCGGACTTGATCTAAACGCTTTAGGTTGGAACAAGATTTTGCCAAAACCGTGGATTATGGCATTTGTATCTACAACTTTCCTAAACTCTATGTCTGCGAAAACGTTTTTAATTCGTTATTTTCTACACGTGTTTTAGACGGATATCGATATTTCTCGATGTACGCAGACATTACAAAAAGTTTCAGGCCGGCTTAAAATTTTATAAAAACCATAATGGTTTTTTTATCGACAATTTTTGAAAGCTCGACGTGGACATTTGCGACTTTATAATAATATTAGTTTATGCACGTTTTGCGTGGAAATCGACTTTTCTTTTAATTACGAAGCTAAACAAAAAGTTTCAGGTAATCTTTTAAAATTTTGCCAAAAGCACGTCGGGTCACACGGAGGTTTTTCTTATTAATGTTTGAGATAGTAGCTGTGGTTCGATTGGTCGTATCGGAAATTATTAATATTACTTATTTATAGTTGTTTGTTACGCCTAGAAGTCGGCAACCCAAAATACAATTATTTGGGTTGCCTACATCTAGGCACTAAAAATTTAGTAATTAGATGTGTTTTTTGAGATTTTGTTAATTTCGAAATTTCGTGAGAAATCGAAATTAACAAAAACGCGTACCTAGGTATATTCTTTCATCATTTCCTGGTTTGTTTTAGCTAGAAATCAAGTTTTTTTGATAATTTCTGGTTTAAACTAAAAGTTTTAGGTCGTATCAAAATGTTTTCATAAAATCGTCGACTGCGGCGTTACACACGTGTACGACGTTATTTTTCTATATTTCGCAAAAATTTTAACTCGACAAAAGTGTTAATTTCGACAACAATTCGAAATTCTCCATGTGACTGTATCAGCAATGACTCCGATAATTTTAACAAGTAAATAATAACCGTCACCGTGAAGAGAGCTTTTACGTTCACGAAACTATAGATATTTTCAACCTGAAGTGGTTAATATTTGATTATAATATCTACTGGTTTAATTAGGTTTCTTTAAGCAATAGTCCTTATCGTATCGTGACCTCATCCCAAGCGAATTAGGCGAATAAGTTATAGCGTTAATTTAAATGTATGATAATTGTCGCAAAATGTGTGCACCTCCAACATTTACTTTTCAAACACATTTAAACCAATCCTTTAGGATATGTCGATATTATTAGAACATACACAGACAGAGGCAGTACAAACAAATATACAACAGCTGCTTGGCCACACAATTCAATGTTTACTGTAGCACGTAAGTTTATACCTGTGTAGTGAAATGTAATAAATATATGTTTATATAAACGAATTTCTTCCCGCCCTTCTAGATGTCTTCTGTAGTTTTTTCTTAGTTATTTAATCGATATGTTCCAGAAGAATTGCTATCAACTAATATTAGTTAATATATGTGTAGGTCCATTAGGAGTAACGGCAAGTCTTAACCCGAACGGAGTTGGTCTGGACTCGAATCCCGCTTTGACAATGGGGAAACCTAAATTGGAATTTTCGCCGTCGCAAGTGAACTTAGCCCAAGAATCTGGCCAATGCTACACCACCCTAAAATCTCCAGTTGCGTAACAAGAAGAAAACGAAAAATTAGTATCCAACAAATAAATTTATCACGCACGGTACTAGTGATTAAACGTTTTATCCTATGGCCTTCAGTAGTGTTTTTACGATATCGTAATACCTAAGCGAAAATAAACGTCATGGCGAATGGAGTATTTTTTAGTAGTAAGTTAAGTGTACGTGAGTTAAGAAAATTCTTCATCTAACAACATATCTATGCCACTACTTGAAACATGTTTAAATTATACCTGCGATGATAGTTGGTGTTGATGTTTTTTTACGCTATTTTTATTAATTGAATACTTGTTGAATACTTCTAATGCCTTGCCTTATCATTCATAGTTAATTGCTAAGTAATTGTATTCGTACTGAAAGATGTTTGGACGCAGTAAAATCTATTCGAAAATCAGTAATCGGGAACGCCTTCTTTGACGCGATTGTGATATTATTCCTTTTCGAAAAGTACGACGAAAACCACCAACACCATCTATGGAATTTGTATATAAATGTTGTACATTGAGGAGCATTGGTTTGTATTTGCGTTCAAATAAGCAGTAGATATATCAAGCTCTTGCGCAAATACGAATCGCTTTATTATTTTGAACTATTGTAAATATATACATAATGTTACACAACTTATTATATAGAAGCCTAAGCCTATAGAAGGAAAATATTCGAATAATCTAACATAAAATATTTGATGTCGCTATATCAACTTATACGTTTATTTATTAACATTTGGAACATTTCATTCGTATATATGCATTCATTTATCAGCATGGAAAATCCAGTTTTTCACGTTAGTGCCGGTAAATGAACAACTTGACAACATATTACGTTCGACAAGAATGAAATTAATTGGTAAAAGCGGGTACTTTGTGTATAATAATATCATTTAATGTTAGAAATGTATGTAAATATTTGTTTATCAACTTAACAGATGGTTGACAAAGGCGGGCCACTATTGCTACGAATCATTTTGTTATAGAACTTGGATTATGTGGAACTGTATTACCCTTACAAGTTACAATTAATTAAATTCGAAATTAAAGCAATATATGCAACAGACATATTCTATCAGGGACCAACTGATAAGCACAAATGCAAAGAGACCTGCTTTGTCTGCGTGTGGATTATTATGAATTGTATTTACGATTCGCAGCCATTTATGCTTGTAATGTTTTGTGAATGTTAAATATGTCATTGTTATTTTTGACCGACGATACTAATTTGTCAAAAGCTATATATTATAATAGAAGCGTCGTTTACGTTGCCATTTAAAAATAAGGAATAGGATCGGATTAACCGATCAACTGCGATTAATTCTAATTGTCATATGTAATTACTTATAAATTCGGACCAAGTGTATTATAAAAGCAAAGTTTGTGATATAAATTAGTCGAGTTTTATAGCAATTACATGTAGAATATTACATGTACATTGTGCAAAACCTTGCATAGCTAATTCTTCAAAATGATCTGCCCTTAATTTTCGAATCTTCGATATATCGTTATAATTTTACGTTCTTCCTACTCTTGAAACTACGTGAAAATTTAAAATCGATCATGACAATGTTTACATCATATCACTGTGTATATATATACATATATATATGAGTACCTACTTAAAATGTAAATTGTAAATATGTTTATAAATATCCACTTTGTAAACTTATCTTCAGCCACCTTTTATCGTTATTACTTAAGTATAAATACAAATAAGAAGTTATGTATATAGGGCACAAATTTTAAATTGCGTTGATTCGTTTTAAACTTGCTGTTTATGTATAAGGGCCGTTAAGGTTTTGATGCAAGCGTTGTCATTAACGTAATCTTGGACGCTCTCCATATTAATTAGAACTTTTATCAAATAAACTTAAGTCGTAACTTTTTCGCTCCTTAGCTCATCAGTAGATAACTTATTACTGTAATAACTAAAATATACTTTAGTTTAAGGTACGCCATATGTTTAAAATTAATAAAGAACATTAATTGGACACTGTTGCGTTGTTTTTTTTTTCAATTTCAACGCTAGGCTTTCCAAGCAGCTCCCGTATACTTAAGAAAATGAGCGTCAAAAAACTTTTCGATTTCCCCTGTATAATCGTTATCAGATTTTTTAAAATAAATTAAATTGACTTAAATTCAATTAAATTAGAATGTCCAATTTAAGTCAATTTAATAGGACTCATTGAAGTATACAGGGGGCGTTCGAAAAGTTTTTTGGCGCTCAAATTTTAAAGTATACGGGAGCTATTCAAAAAGTTTTCGAACTTTTTGAACGGCCCCCGTATACTTTGAAATTTGAGCGCCGATAAACTTTTCGAATCCCCCCCCCCCGTATACTTTAAAATTTGATACTTGCAAATATTAACGTCAACAAACTTCGAATTTTTATAAGTATATAAGGGTTGTTAGGAAGTAATAAGAAATATACCGGAAAACTAATTTCAATTGTGCTCATCATTAGTTTATGACAAAACCTTTATTGTCGTTGCAAATTCGAAAAACCCATTTGCATTAACATTTCCTCATATGAAATAATAAAATACAAATACAACGAACTTATTTATTTAAACAGAGCTTAACTATTATTTTACACAGATGAATCGATCAAAATACAACAAGTTTTATTTCGTAACATTTTTAACTACAATATAAAATTAAAATTACTGTACAATAAGGCAAATTACGTCGACTAGTTCATGAAAAATCTATCAAAAAATTATGCGGTTTTTTTCAAACTTGATACTTTGGAAAGTAAAATTACTACTACACTGCTACACCCGATGTTCCTTATCTCACATTTAAGAAAAAGCCCAAACTCTTAATTATACTTAACGAATTTGTGCTAATCCAAAAACAGAAGTCTGGCAGCAATATTTTTGCAGCATTATATTACATATTAAATACAAAAAGAAATGCACACTAGACCAATCGTACAATTTGTGCAGCGTATGCAAACGATAGTGAGTCTAATGGCCCCGTGTGTGGGTGATTCGCAAAATTCCGTGAGGGCAATTTCACGCATTGGCCACAGTTCAGATAAGGTTCCACAGTGGACTCACGTTATACTGTTGTAGAACTAGCAGTGCCAAAAGTATCATTCATGAAATTAATATTTAAAAGCCGCAGAACTTTCCCGGATGACCCCATACCTATTTCTAAACTTATTAAAATGTCTGTCACCATTACCATAAAATGTTACCCTAATAAATCTTTCCGTCTAAATTAAAAATTTATATACAAGGTAACTGTTCGTATTTGAGACACATCCCCAAGTTGTCTTCGGGAGATTCCTCTTTAGCTGCAGCCCCAAACTGCACGCCTATCGTGAACGGAATTATACTGCTTTCAATTCGACAAGGATAGATCCCGTCCGGGCAAAAGGAACTTCCGCAATGAGCCAAATCGCAAAAACCAGGACCCAAGTCGCCGGGCTAAAATGAGAGAACCGATTTAACATAAATTTCTAATTAATCGATTCGACTATTTACCATCAACAAATCTTCCGAATCGCAGGGCATCAGGATTTTGTCGTTGCACATGTTCGCGTTTCGTCCGCTCCCATCTCCGGAACCTACGTCCTGTTCGTCGTTGGCAGAACCGCCCGGTCCTATTTTAAAGGCGTCTTTGTGACACGGCTCATAAGCGATAGTGCACATCGCTTCTTCCTGTCTCATGCAGATGCTGTATTCTTGGTCGGCTAAATGACGTCCGTTATCGGCAAAATTCATAGTTTGTATAACACCCTTGTTGCCAGTATGGTACTGAAGACATCCAGCTGGAGCTCGTTCGCTGAACGGTATCTGAATAATTCTAACCTCCCAAAGACGTGACAGGACCTTGTTACCAAAATTCATCGTGATATTTATCGTGCTATTAATGTTTTCGACTTCGAAGTACACTGAAACAAAACGAATACAATTTTACATTAAATTGACTTTAGATAAAAATTACCATGTTGTCTGCTATTTAAGCCACAAATCTTGAGTTCTTTCGAAGCCCCTCCGGACATTATAAAGACGTCGTCGTCGCACACGCCAGTCCTTCGATTAGGTTGACCCTACAAACGACTTCATTATTATTTAATTACAGTAGAACCTCGTTTATCCGGCCTTCGATCAACCGAGCCTCCGCGTTATCCAAGGCAACGGACTTATCCGAGCACTCCGCATTAATTGAGGTGTATGCTCGGATAATACGGAAAAACTCGGATAAAACGGATGAAGCCGCTATGCCGATGCAGTACGCGCGGTAGAATTTTGCGATCTCTACTTTGTTTTTCATGCATACGTATGTACACGAATGAACTTGTTATAACACGGTTTGTGCGTTCTATTTTTATTTTGATATACTTTATACTTTACTTATATACTTTTATTTTGTTCTACCATCTTAAATACATGAGAAAATAATTAAGATTTTCGAATTTTCTATTTCTTCCGTGTTATCCGAGTTTTCGCTTATCCCAGGTACCCCTTCCCCACTTTACCTCGGATAAACGAGGTTCTACTGTACCTAGTCTGTAATTGTTAATAACAGGTCGTTTCGAACGATTTCGTCAAATAAACTTTCAACCCTCTCCTAACTGTGAAAGTTATTCGACGAAACCGGTTGGGTATTTTGGTATTGTAAAGCCAAAAACGGCACTTAAACGAATTTCTTCGAAAGCTCACCAAATTAAAATGGATGAAGTCCAATCTGAGTTGAACAATTTCGGGGTCGATCTTTTTAACGGTAACCGAACAGGATTTCATTCCGATCGATATGTCTGGAAAGTTCGGATTCACAAAGTACGTGATGTTGTTGAACACTTCTTTATCGCAAGTCGTGGTAACTGAAATTAATCATGTACGTATGTGATGAATAATTTATAACCAGCAACAAATTTAATGTTTACATCGAGAAAACAACATAAGGAAATCGACGGGTTGAGTACTTACAGACACAACAAACTCCAAATCCGAGAGCGCACTGACCGTGCGACGATCCACTTTGGAAATTGCATTCGTACGCGTTCATGCAAACGCCCTTTCGACGCCTGTCGTTGGATAAACATTCCTCTTCGAACGGCACCGGGAAAAAGTTCAACACTGAAACGATTAGCCATTTCTGGAAGTTTTAATTATCGGTATTTGCGTTACTTGCACACCTCTAGGAAACTTCTTCGCGGTCGTTGCGTTTTGGACGGAAACCCCGTTGCTATCGATGCCCGTAACTTGCGAATCGCTCCATATGTCGTAATTGCGTAGAATTGGCACGGCACCCACTGACGAGAGAAAAATCGACATTAGTAAATAATAAAAAGTTTGCGTCATTTTCGAAATTTATCATTACAATTTTTCAAAATCGTGCTTATTGGCCGTTAAGAACGACATAATTGCGGATAATCACGGAACACGTGCGGAAGGTCGTGTACTTGCGAAGCCGTCACAAAGAGAACTCGACGGTGTGGTCATCTTAAACCAGCTACAAATATTAACTGGGACAAGAAGTTCACTGCTAGGTCAATGATTCCTCATGTCGTCACTTAGAATGCCTACTTATCGTAACGACAATCGACGTGTACCTATTTCCATTTAAAAAAAAGTACAAAAAAAACTTCGGAAATTTCGCTAAATCCGCAACAGGCGGATTCGACGATAATTCGAAATATCAATCACTGAAACGCCAACGTATACGTTAATCATGAAATTGACGAAGGTTAAACACATGTGGTTTAAGTCCTACTTGTCTTATTACTTTATCGTCTGTAACAAGAATATAAAACAATTAAATTTACGACGACGCCGACGATGCGAGAGGACACTTGCCGAGTTGTATTTAGGCAGATTTATCTATTAAACCCGCAGTACGACGATCAATTTGGACCTCTAAATAAACCATCACATTGATTTAATTTTACTTGCACTTATTTGGCGATATTCAACTATGTTAATGTTCACAACTAAAAATATCATTAATTTTTTTAAATATGCCACTTTTAAAAACACATTTTTAACTCTGAAGAGTTTTTAAAAGTATAAATAAAAAGGATAGTGATGTTTTTAGACATGAACATTAAACCATCACACAACAGTACCAATTCTATAGGTACAGGGTGTGCAGGACGATTGACACGATTCGAAGTTTACTAAAGACCTGTTTTAAAAATTCCGACCTGTAAGAAATCTCCGTCCTTGTAACCTAAGTGTACCGAAATTGAGACTAATAAAGTTATAAAAATAAGCATATTTTCCTCGGTGTATATCGATTATTGTTTGCCACCCTAATTTCCTTTTAATGTAAACATTTGGGAAAAGCGGGCGGGATGATATCATTCCTTATCGCCATCGCCCTCTATATATGTGTTCTAATAGTAAAATGGAATAGAAATCGCAGTGAACGGGGCGAAACGTTTACACACCTCGTTTATCAACAAAAACAGAAATGCAGACTTTTTGATTAGAATCTATAAACCCTAAATAAATGATTTATTTTAAATAAAACAAATACTTAATTGCAAAAATTAGTTGAGGTACGCACTATATTACAGGCGACGTCGACGCCGACGCTACGTTGCTGTTAAAAGGTGACGCCACAGACAACATTTATCCGTTTTTAAACGGTTTTATTGTCAGTAGGTATTAAATTCATTACACATAAACATTCAAAATTTAGTTAATATTTAATACACTTACCATGAATTTTTATGGCACTTATTAAATCGCTCTATTTGAACCCCCGATGTAAATCAAAACACTTATGAGATGCACAAGTAGTGTACACGTCTTTCTAGGATGATGTCTCAACACGTTTGCGGTTCACGACCACCAGATCTTCTTCTGTTAATCTTTTTCCTATCATTATGTTTTGGACCGTTGTTCTCCATTTAAGCGGTGGTCGTCCCCTTCTTCTTCTTTCCCTAGGTGACCGGTGCATAATCGCTTTGGGCCATCTCTCCTCCTCCAGTTTCGGAACGTGTGCGTTCAATTTCCTGGCCTACTTGTAATAATTAGTTTCCACTTCCATCTCTCAGTTGTTAACCTGCAAACATAAGTGACAATTATTGTCGGTCAAAATGTAACATTCGTAACATGGAAATGGCTTGTTGTTCAAGCTTAATCAGCTACAATATTTTGACCATCCTTGCTACGGTCGCGCGTCGAGGCAGACGGGTAGGTAGGGCTTTGAACTTTTTAAGGTGCTCGTGCTCGCGATTTGTGAGGCTTCAGCTTGTGTTCGTCTGGTGTATACGTTCAAACGGACTTCGGTTGCTCCTGAGGCTTTGACTCGTGACGAAGTAAACCAATCTTCGTCCAAATGACTTGCACGACTTGACACAAACTCTTGATGTATCGACATCGATACCAGGACTCGCGTTGCTCGCTTGATTTGTCTCATGACTTGTTCGTCCGTTCGCACTACTCTGGAGTCTCACAAGTTTCACGAGCACGAGCACGAGTAATTTGGCGGCTTTACGAAGGTTGACGGAAATTCGTCAGTCAAATAACCACGGTTCGTCTCTTTGCGAGTCTGGAAATGTCATCGATTTACTTAAAACGAAGACAGCATCAAATCTTATCGGTTTTGATCGTGAATCTGACATACGATTAAGGATCTTTTTAATGGCATTGGGATTATTTTCTACCGCCACATGCGATGTGAACACATGTTTACTGTATGTGTTAGTAATAACACATAGTTGTAATAACAATAGTTGTTGAAGGATTCCAAGGAACCTCTGACCGGCAGTTGCCAGTCGAACGGCAAGCTCGTTCGGTTACGTCGGCCCCTAATCTGAAAACTTGAATACATACGTATATAGTTAAGTTAAAATATTATGCGCTTACTTGTATTTAAATGTCCAAAAGCCGCATTTCGAATAATTACTGTCGATTGTAACCGTAATGTTAAATAGTTAACATCACACGTCCCTACTACACGAAAAGGATAGTTTTACATGAAAAATGAACGTAGGTTAAAAATTTAATTATAATACAGTTTAAAATATATAATACAATGCAATATGACACTATCTACAATATAGGCACATAATATCGCAATATACAAGGTGATACAACAAAATATGCACATCATCAACATGCATATCCGGCTTAAGGAATGACGTCTTGATCCACTAAACTATTAGAATTTAATACAACGATCTAATTAAACAAATAAAAACGTAACAATTTATTTAAATTTAATATACTTCGGTGTTTACTTTTTATCATATAGATTAATTTGAACGTTAGGAAAAACACACTCAAAAAAATATATACTGGCTATAGAAGTACTTTGACGATTGAATTACGTGATAAGCTGCAAAGTTGACGTTTTGCCTTTATAGTAAATATATTTCACCTAATATTTGTATCACAGTACAACAAACGCGATTAACTCCTTACCAGTCCAATCAAACAACCAACCAACATCATCGTCGATAGACTGGCAAATAGTTAAAATCATCATCATCATCATCGAGAAATTAGTATAATACAATATTGTAGCTGTAAATCTGCTGTACCTCAGTCTTGTACACCATATCATATAAAATTTCGAGATAAAATAGCTTTAGATCAAATGACTATAAGTGTGCTAAAATTTCCATTTCGGGTGGTATCTCGGTGATTTGCACGGTACTGCCGCTATCGGCCTGAGAACATCCACTAACAGTCACGATAACCGGACTCTGATCGCTCGTTTGAACTATAGTCACCAAATTACCATCTTTGTTTCCGTCCAGATCACTACAACTACCTTTTAATAACATTTTGACCGGGTTTATTTCACTTTCCGGTACCATTTTAAGTGAATCAATGGTTATATTATCTAGTGCTATGTCTCCGTCGTTGTTATTTAATATGCTAACACTATTTAGAGCGGAACCGCCGTGATTAGATTCCGATAGACTTAACGATTGTTCCCTACTATGTATGATCACGTTCGTTTGTAAATCGATGGCGGCTGCGGGCCTCGTCGAACTCGTTTGTGACCGATACGAAGGAGGGAAACTGTACTCGGATTGACTTGCATCTCTTCGATTCGATAACGGCGCTCTGCAATTAAAATGGCTTTAACAATTTTTAATTAAAGCGACACGGAGGAGTTTCAATCCAAGTTCGATTCAGTTATCAAAAACTCCAAATATGCAGGTATACACCTACGATAGATATAGATACCTGCGGTTCAGTATTTTTGTTCGACACAATTCGATACGGCAAACGAACTTTGAGAAGTTTAAGACGGGGCCCCTCGAATCAAACGAATCAAAGAGAGACCGATTTCTTTGAAAGTCTCTTGAGAAAATCCGCCGAAAACGTACAGGCGGTACCGGTATGGTTATAGAAATTGATCGATAGCAGCGAAGGCCAATTTGAGTGTAAAGTAAACCACAACAATATGTTGCGTATCAATCGATTTCAAAATGTTTCCTAATGATACACACTATTTAACCAGACGTCAATTTAAATCATATAAAGAAAATCAACGGAAGGCTCAGAAGTCAATCAATGTAAGTGTATGTAACCTTTTGTTTATGTACCCATTGTAATGTTCATACCTTCGGTTGACAAGGCGTCCAGTGTTGATAGTCTCTAGTGACGTGGACGCTTTGTCAACCGAAAGTATGAACATTGCAATGACAAGATAATACATAATGACTTACACTGATTGACTTCTGAGCCCTCCAAATGATCCCCAGAATGTCAACCTAAAATTTGCAGGTAATGGAGAGGAATATAAATGCCAACATCCCCCCCGACCTCCTCATAAAATTAAACATTACGTTTAAAACCATAGACGTTGTTAAATTAAAATTATAGATAACCTTAATAGGCTGCCGGCGTAGCTTCTGTAAGTCGGTGGAGGCGACGGTCCATTTTGGAGGCCCGCCTGTATCTGCGGAGTGTTTCCTCTGTCGAGGAGCAGCAGTCTTAGGCGATATTCTTGCATCGAGGCTTGGTAACTTGGTGGCGGCGGCCGATACTGAAACTCCGGATAAATCATAGCCGCATAAGGATGGTGCGGCCTCCCGTAAGATGGTGGTAAACGGGGCACGAAGCGTCTGGGACAAACGTCCACCGATTCCGTGGATCCCAATCCGAGCATCGCCCTGCACGTCGACGAATCGTGCGACGTTAATCTCCACGCCACACCGCTGACGGTTACGAGGACAATTCCGACACCTGTGCAAAAACGCAACAAAATTAATCGATTACGTCGAAGAAAATAACTGTTGTTGCCGATGCGACTATTTATTTAAAAAGGCAAGCCCGCGCTGAACTACTTAAACAACAGGTGAAGGTAAGTATTTGTATACGAAACCGTCAACGTCAGTAACGGTGCATCCATTCTGCATCAGGTTAACCAAAGTCAGGCTAAGGTAATTTAATTCGGACGCTTCCGTGTCGCAGAATAACAAAACTGCACCCGTATTTTTCGCGTGCAAATGTGTGCACCGTGTAACCGGGTCCGTAATTAATAGTCCACTCCATCACTTTTAGCTCGCGGAAACACGGCGAACTTGCTTCAACAATAATTATTTAATTTGGAATGGTCATAAATAATTTCTGGCGTGGCGGCGAGTTTTTACACGACAAGGAGGGGGCAAATAAATTTATGTACCTAGGTGCGGCGTTTCATTGCGAAATAGATAACACCGTTTCGTACTTTTTTTAAACGGCCAAAACAAAATTATATCTGTTCTTCCTAACGTTGCGTCGACGTTATTCCCACCTTTTCATCGAAACAAAGAAAAAACATGTGCGGGTTCATTTAACGTTTGGATAATAAAGTTTGTTATCGACGACCGCAATATTAACAGTGTACATACTACCTACCTACATATATGACGATAATAAAATTATATCTATGGAAAAAAAACGTTTTTAATTCCAACCACTCGTCCGTTTCTCTATCGATAATTTTCAACACAAAATTACGTCCTTTATGACGCGGCCGTGGCAAATAATCGTGCCCAATGGCTGTTAAAGGACCACGCACACTTTATATGGAAAAATAGGAACCACTCAAATCGATTTTTTTTATATCAATCGACTCACCTTAATGTGAGGAATAATTATTATCATTGCGCCAATTTTGTTAATTTATTAATAAAGCCGTAATCTTTAATTAACGCTCTTATGAGAATTTCGTGAGAGCAAAAGAGAACCTACTAAAATCAAATTTGTTTGAGTTCATAAATCAACTTTGATATTTATTGCGGGGTACTTAACAACGACGGGTCGGTACCTACCTACTTAAATTGGCCTGGGATTTAAAACGATTGAAATAATTCTTTAAATGGCTTAAAAATTCTTGGCTTTGTTCACATTAAAAATGTGTACAAAACTAAGAGATTATTTGTACCTATCTATAAAAAGATAATATCGATGGCATTTTGTCAAAAGGGCGTAACCCATACTTTCTATTAAAATGAATTATTGAATTAAATGAAGACATAATCTATTAAAATCTGGTAACAATATTTCGATTTTCTTCATCGGAAAAATCAATTTGTATTTCCGCCAAACGTATCTTTTTATAGCTACACGACGACACAACATATGCTCTCCGGTAAAATTTCCTTTTTGGGTTACGTCCTTCTGGAAAACTTGCGTCGATATTTATATCAACTTGCTTTTTACAATTGCTGTATAGTTGCTACAGTTACAGTTGCAGTTGTACAGTTGCTATATAGTTGCTGTTGCTGTTAACGCTAATAATTGGAAATAGAGTAATAATATATTAATAACAATATATTAATATTATTAATAACATTAACAAACAATTCAAATAAAAAACAAAACACATTCACGAATAACAAATCAATAAAAAAAATAATTCTTCAATATTCAAAATTGTGACTCAAATAAATAAATAATAAAATAATCGAATATAAGACAAAAATACACATAATGTAGCTGTTTATTTTTCTACCTCTATTAAAAATGTTCACCATAAAATATCTATAGGTAACTCCAAATCATTAATTTTATTTTAGTGGGGGTAGTAGTGACCAGCCTCATTAGAGATCTCTGTCAAGTAAGGTTAAAATAACTCTGTAACGTAATAAATAATTCGATAAATCATTAATATTGAAAAATCGGCCTATGTATATCTGCCAAAAAAGAAATCTTCCGCATAAAATTGTGGCTATTATAACAATTATGGCTTATCCAAACCTATATGATGTTCACGTCATCAACAAAAAGTTACTAGATTGTTTATTTGTAATTCGTTTTAAAGTTTGGAAAGTGACATATTCTATCGATGATTTACTTGCGCACATATTAGATGGTATAAAGAAAGACTTACAATTTATTAGAACTGTCAAAATACGAGATACGAGGTGACAGTACTGTGTGAAACGTCATCATCTAGTAACCTTGTATTGATGACGTGCATCATATAGGTTTGGATAAGCTATATGTACAATTCAAGGCATTAATAAAAAGTTACTAGATTGTTTATTTGTAATTCAGTTTGAAGTTTGGAAAGTGACATATTCTATAGATGATTTACTTGCGCACATATTAGATGGTATAAAGAAAGACTTACAATTTATTAAAACTGTAAAAATGCGAGATACGAGGTGACAGAACTGTGTGAAACGTCATCATCTAGTAACCTTTTATCGATGACGTAAATTGCTTATAGGTTTGGATAAAGTGTAACTAACAAAACTATTAGTTTTTAGGTAATTCTTTTATTCCAGGTTTTAAGCTCGCTTACAGTAGGTACCCTCCTAATTCTATTCTAACGACTCTAAAATAGTAGGATTAAATTCAGAATTAAAATGCTACCGTGAATTCAATATGAATACGGGTTTAAAATTCTTAATTACAACAAGGAATCGAACAATGTAATGAGCACTATTTTATTGTTTTCTACCTGCTACTTACATTTGTGTCGTTTCTTAGAAACGTATTTACCATGACCCCTCCATAAATAACGAGCGACAGATTTATTAACTTCCGACATAATTTAAAGCCCAAATTTTTTCAATGAATTGTTCATTAACGGGTTTAATAATGAAGTTACAGATTTGGCGCAATGGTAATAATTATTCCTCACATTAAGACGCGTCGATTGATATAAAATAAAATCGATTTGAGTGGTTCCTATTTTTCCATATAAAGTGTGCGTGGTCCTTTGCCCTCAAAATTTCTAATCATTTCATACTAAAATACATATTACGAAGATATACTATTACATCATAAAACTATTAAAATATCCCAAAATCGTGGACTCAAACCCGACTCGAGTCGGCGAGATTTTAATCGAAAAAAATCTGAATATATTTTCCTTTCGGATAAGCGAGTGAAATCTAAATCCCTTATATTTGACATATAAAATTGAACTTAATAAATAAAAAGAAACGCGAAGGGTTAAAAATATTACGAAGGAACATTTGGTGAAGACCAAAAGTTAACGAACGCTAGCCCTCCAGCCCTATTCCGAATTTTAATTGTTTAAAATATGGTACTTAATACATATTTATATCCAATGGTGTTGGCCAAGTGTTGTTTTCCTATCGTGTTATATTATAGATGTGCCGCTAAAAACACTCGAGTTTTTACTGCCTGTGTACTACTTCAGTATTGACATCGATGTACCAAACACCCTGAATATATATATAAATATATATAAATGCAACGTGACCGATCGACTGACATATCGAGCCCGGTCTCAACCACTGGTCCTATAGCAAGTGAGATTTGGAGGATATGTCCCTTTGGTGACGTAGACACTCGCTAAGAAATGAGTTTTCGAAATTTCACTCCTAAGGGAATGAAACGGGAAAAGTCTTTTTTTTTAAATTTTATTAGTTTGTCCGTACTTAACGTCTTTGAATTACATTTGTAGGATACGTTTCTTCGAATATTTCTAATCCCTCACAGACGAAATAGCCAGTTAAAGCTACAGTTATTTATAAGTTACATTTTCAGTAAACTCCCCTTACCCAAATTAACTATAAAAGAATAAGCAGTCGTTTTTATTAGATTTCGAGTAGATCTTCGTGAATCGTTTAGAATATTACCCTTTACCCGCAATTAAATTCAAATTTCAACAACGTAAATGGACCTTACACTTCAATTAAATCTGCATGTTTTTCTCTAAAAGTAATCTTAAAACTGGACGTTGGATTTATGCATGTTAAAATGGCGTTGCTTAAATTCCCAAACCATAACATGACGCACTTATATGTGCACTTTTAAATCATCCATTTTAACGATTAAAGATTAAAGTTAAAAATAGCGTTACGGACAATACAAAAAAGCTGGTTTACGAGTGGACGGCCTCTCACCACTTTTATTAACTTAGCTGCAACTGAAACATTATTGTACTTTAACCGAAATTATTTACGTTACAACCCAATAAAGGCACCTATTAATGTTTATGCGCTATTGCGAATATAACAAAAGCGTCAGTAATTCTGTAGGTGTATAAAAATTAATTTATTAAAATAATTAAGTCCGACAAAAACGTTAAATTGCCGTGAACTTTATACTAGACTTATAATAGACCCGAATATATCGTCACCTAAATAATATAAAAAAACCGAATCAAAGTAGTTACTTTAAGTTAAATGGGAAAATTTTGTTAAGCTTCTTCAACGGTTACCTACGGTAAATTGTCGGACAATTTTCCATTATGTTGTTCAAATCCCGCTAAAGCCGTTATCAATTATGTATATTCATTCGTTCAATTCATCGGTTTCCCAGACTCTTTATATTATAACTATTGTTTAAAACCACAATTTACAAACTAACGTTTCAACAACAACTGTATCTCTTTGTCGGGACTTAATTGTCACAGTAAATCATCAACAGATGTTAATAAATAAAGGATTTTCTAATAAGAGGTTTAATTTCAAATTTGGATTTATTTATTTTTTTATTCAACAGAATTATCTACGACATATTTGACATTTAATTTGTCGAAATTATACACTTTCTTATTTCGTGGGCGTGCAATTTTGCGAAACGGCGACTTCAATTATCGGTCACGTAGGTCATGCGATTTAACACCGCTAGACTTTTTCTTTGAGAATACGCCAATAATACATAAACGATTCGTGTGCTTGAAGACAACGACAGAGCTGTTATTCGCGATGTTGAGCCGCAATTGTGCGAAGTGATGCAAAATTTCCTCACAAGAATGACCATTTGCCGGAGAAATCGAGGGAAGACATCTATCTATACCCGATATCATTTTTCACGTTTAACCGTCGAGTCTGTATTTTGTATTGGAATAGAAACACAATCGACATTTGTTCGGAAATGATCGTTTTTCTAATTATTTTAAAATGCAACCTCTTATTGGAAAACCCTTTATATTCTGAACCATCATTTGATTAAAATGCAAAAATTAATCATAATAAAAACCACCAACAACGTCAAAACTGCACACATTACTTGGAAACAAAACGTAACGTAAAATATTAGGTATTTTATTATTTATGTCACTTCAAAGAGTAAGTCGATTTAAAAAAAAACAACTCATACTAATAAAAGAAGGTCGCAATAAAATCGTCTTCTCATTATCTTAATAAACACCTAAAGAACCGAACACCTACCGAATACCTACCCAGGTTCCAGATTAATTTAGAAATTTAATTTTAAATTACCCGAATGCAACAATAAATTAATAACGTCGGCATTTCTAAAACTAAAATTATGCAACGCATTCGCGCTCTTCGTCGAGCTCGCGACGCGACGCCGACGTATAAGGTATCGAAATAATACCCCCCCCGATGAGTGATGTTTGACTAAATTCCTATGTATCACCATGGCTACTACGCAAGCAATCTCTCGGCTTAATAATGCGATAATTAAGTCCGTCCCCCGCCCCGTGGGGACGTAACTGTCCCCCCCCTCGTCGTCCCTTCAAAACGCTCCCGCCATTATACGCCCTGTTTACATCGAATTTTGCCTCTTTGTAATTTTGATTAAATATTAATTTACAACTATAAATTTATTAATTTGCCGCATTCCCTCGTAAGAAACCGTTAGATCGGTAATTAATTTCAGTTCGACTCTGCCGAAATCTAATTTACCCACATAACCTATTATATCAAAGAGAAATTCGCTTACCTATCATTAGCAAGGAAACGGTTAAATGATCCCTTCCTGCGGGCCTCATTGCGCCTAGGGCAGTTCCTACCAGAACGCAGCAAACCGCCACCACCGCTATCAAGGCTATGAACCACCTCAACGAGCCCGGCTTCCACGCCAGCAGACCGCAACAACTCTTCGGTGGTTCTTCCGAGTATCTGGACCTGAAAACAATCGAACGCCGTTAAAGAAAAAAAACAAACTTTGTTCGCGAGCAATTTAACAACTACTTTAAATAACCTAAGTACCCACCACGTACTTATTCGGGAGAACCGTATACGTAATAACAAAAATTTCGATCTCGCCCAGTAATTCCGCATTAAAACCACCACAACAAGCGGGAATTTATGTAATATTCGGCAACATAAATTTCCCGACTTATGCTAAGTTCGAGTGCATTATGGCACGGATTTCGACTGAATGCCGAAACTACGCAAGTTCGGATTATAATTAATTACTCGGGCGCACAATTTTAGTATTGCTCGCAATCAGTTGTGTACATAAAAAGACTTATGTGGCTCCACTTACGTGTTAAATTTAATTTTGAAGATTATTGCCCGATTATCGTTCGTAATTGAAAAAATAAAGTGACGCGTGCTTCGAACGAATCGATTAGAAAATTTTCTTCGACGGGCGATCGCCCATCAGGAATGAAATTACAAAGACGTTTCAGCTTTGGACGAAATATTTATTAATCGCGAAGTTTTTCGTTGTTGGCTTATTTCAATTTGAATTTCAACCTGCGCCGCGCCACTAATAAATAATGTTACGTCTTTAACGAGACATAATTCCAAAATGAAATTCGCCAGAAAAACTGCGTTTCCATCGGAACGACGATTGCCTTGCATCCTCTTTAACGTGTATAGGTAGGTAGGTACGGCGTTATTAAGCGATTTTTTTAACGGACCATCTACGGTTATATGTTTATGTATGCAGGTAGGTGGTGATAGCTCGCAGCTACAGCATGTCAAGTGGTTTCTGATAAGACACAGGGGCCATTTTGGATGTCTTTCACGTTTCCACGCATTGTTGGTCGACGTATCCGGTCAAGGTTATCTGAGAAGCTACGGCCTTGTTGACACCTATATAAATATGTGCAAACAAGTCGTCCATTTTTCGTTTAGACATTGCGTAAGTGATAATTGCTAAGTGTACGTGCCCCACATTCGTATTAAGGTGTGTCGGTTACATAAACACCTGCCTTTTGTTTTTCAAATCCACCGATACTTGCCTGCCAAAATGTTTACAATCTTTAATGTCCATCGACCATGAAACTGAATGAATCGCTAACGTTATGTAAAGATAACGACGTTACAACGCAATTTATTTGTAGAACAAACGTTATACCTACGTATTAAATATGGAAATGAAAGAGATTTCTCGAACTCTTCGTGAAAAACGCGAGTACTGTGGGGGTCCTTCGCTCACGAACCAAACATTTAATAGATGTGAACAAATGTGTTCCGTGCTGGTATATTCGCTGCGGTTCAACTTCTTTTCGAAAGATTCGAAAGGTTAAGATGACGAGCGATCTACTACATATCTTCTAAAATAGTTTTAGTCCACGTTTGCTAATATGTTTTATTTCTTTTTTGAATTCGACACTCGAAATCTATGAAAAAGATTAGAACAAATAAATGTTAGCTCGATACTCGTTTATACAGGTACAAATGTACTTGATAATAAAATAATGTAGACACTGTTAACGTTTTTGTACGACGTTTCTTGTTGAAGGAGTTATGATCTTAACAATTGAAGAGTTTTTCTTTACCAACGCATCTTTCTTCAAAGCATTAGTGTTTCTATTTGAAACGTTTCACATAGATCATTGAGAAACTTTTCATCTTCATTTCAGTCTTTGTGATTCGACAGTGATGACCTTGAAAAGGGGGGTGTGGGAAAAATTCTTCTTCGCTCTTTTTCAATGATCAAAAACAAATTACGGTCGATTCGTATTGACAGACGTTCGGCGTGTCAGATACGATAAACATTATTCACAAACAGGTTTTAATCGGACTGGGACGTGGGTGTTTTCCCATACAAGTTGGGATTGATGATATCGGACTTGTGCGATACCATTTTGTTTTTCAGGTGTAGACGCTTTAAAAGGAAAGGCAACGAGAGCGTTGTCTTGCCCGTCAATTTGCGGCACGTGTCGTGCCTGTGCTAAAGTGAATGGGGATCTTAAGAAAAATTGGTTTGTTCGTGTGGCCAACTCTGACCAGTTATTTCGACCAAACAGAACTTTAGATTTTGACAGGCGACTTCGTCGTTTAGCATAAACGTGGACCGTGCAGACGTCTGAAAACGCGTCATTTTTTAACATTATAACATATTTAACATTTTATATACTCCCTCTGTCCGAAAATATGGTATACATTTTAATATTTTTTTTGTCCGAAAATATGGTATACATTTTAATATTTTTTTTGTCCGAAAATATGGTATACATTTGCGAAAAAATCAATAAAACTAAAATTAAATATAAAAAAAAAATTAAATTCATTTTATTGTCACAATATAACTAAATACAAATAATTTTAGTGTAATCCAAATTTAGTTAAAGTGAGATTTAGCCTTGTTGAACGCTTCTTCTGAACATATACACTTTTCAGCTAATCGACCCTCGCGACGAAGTTTTACCTTATTTAAATGATGAATTTTATAGGAATTTCCCCCTCCTGTCAACATAATTGATTCCATACACGTTTGTAATGTTATA